>OY787662.1:22485299-23174424 GCA_963678985.1 Spisula subtruncata | reverse complement strand
CTTTTTAGTCCAGCAATAATGTCTCCAAAAATCGAGTAATCATTAATTTTTGGAGAAAGTTGCCAAACTTGGTATATACATTGGGCAAACATATTGGAACATTTTTTTCATGAGACCCATCTCGTATCTGCCATTATGGTTGCCATGGCAACCATTTTTAAAGATGGCCGCCAAAAACGAAAAATCGGTGTATATCTTCTATATCGCATGATAACAACGTTATTATGAGTAATTGTAAAGTATTTTTGTTAGAAAAACTTAACTAACATCTAACTTATACCTTTAACCGAAAAATGTTTTTGAAATATCCAAAATGGCCGACAAAATGGCCGACAAAATGGCCGCCAAATTAGAAATATTCTGTATAATAGTCTTTAGGTATACTGATACTATATTTTTAACAGTTCTAGAAAAAAAATCTGGTTAAATGTATTCCAGTTTAATTATTTATTAGTGGATAAAGCAGTTATTTTATTCTAGGGAGGTAAATTTCAATATAAATAAGCCTCGATCTGAGAAAAGGGCCCATAATGACATTGACATGAAATTGAGAAAATTGAGTTTTTAAGTAATGTCATCATTTTCTGCGAATTTTAGAACAGGGCACAAAATGCACATAAATGTTTTATGTTATATCCTGTCACACAATTGTTGCCTTGTAACATACTTAATGAGGAGTTCTATGCTAACACTTGAGACCAATATTTTTGGGGTAAATCATGAGAAACTACAAACAAAAGTGAGGATTTTTGGAATTGGCCGACCACAATGTCAATTATAGTAGTATTTTATTGAAAACCCCTGCAATATAAGTGTAGTATCTTGCAGTATTATATATCATACGAAATTATCAGCTATTGATCAAGATACGATATTTTGGGGTAAAATACTTCAAAATGAAAACAAAAATGATGATTCTTGGAATCAGTTCACTGTAATGTCATTTATTATGGTATTTGATTATAAATCAATAGGATGGACACATATTGTCTTCCTTCTTATGATATTACTAAGCTGGTGCCTAAATGTTATGTATTTTAAGAAATTTATGGGCAAAAACATTGGAAATGTAAACAAAAGTGAGGATTTTAGGAATCAATTGGCCACGATGTCATTTAAAATCGTATGATTTAGAAAACAACTGCAATTAGTTTGTAGTGACTTAAAGTTTAGTATATCAAATAATATATTATCATTTATGATTACTGAATGCTATTTTGGGGTAAAATCGTACAAAATATAAACTAAAGTGGTGATTTTTGGAAAAGGTTTACTACAATGGCACCAATCACACTATTTAGTTATAAATCACTACGACAGACATATATGCAGTTTTTCCTCTTAAGATAATAATAATCTAGTTTTCAAAATGACTTGCGTCTTGGGATATATTTGGGGTGAAACAGTCCAAAATATAAATAAAAGTGAGGATTTTTGGAATATAATGATCACAATGTCATAACGCCACAAACTGTGCTATTTTATAATTAATCACTACGATAGGCACATGTTGTCTTTTCGCATAAGAAATAAATAATCTGTTCTAAAAGTTGTTTATATGTTTTCTTTTTTGGGGTAAAATATTACTAACTATAAACAGAAATTAAGTATTTTTGGAATCAGAAGACCACACACTTATTAATCATCGTATTCGTCAATAACTCACTGCATTTGGTTGGTAGTAACAATTTGCTTAATACATCAAAACATTTATGTATGAAATAACTTGTGTAAAATGCAATTCTTTGGAAAAATATAAATGAAACAACCTACTCCAAGCAGTTATGTATCAGGCAATGATGTGTACCACAAAAAGCCGTTATCTACCAAAGTCATTGCAAGACAGGAATAAAACACAACGTGTCGCCAAGAAAGGAATTTCTGACGAGGAATTGCTGTGCCCGACCAAACTAGGTATCTTTAGTGTCAGGATAAAAATGTTCAGTAAGACCTAGGCATAATGATGAATACTACACAGGCATGGAATCTCTGCATATTGCATTTTGAGTAGATCATATTGTTTGAGATGGCTTTACCTGGTCATATTTTCAAATACTAGTACCTGGAGTGGCCCGGACATTTTCGAAAATATACAGGGCTTCAAGTCTGCTAATCAAATGAGGTTAACACTACATGTGGGTCCCATTTCCTTGATTACTGTTACAAAATTTGTTAAGTATTACACTCTAAGGTCACCATCTCATATATTTTTGTTAACATTGCATTGTTTGAAATATTCGAAAAAACACCCACTGAAGTTCCACAACAAGAAACTATGAAATTCCATGAAAAGTTGAAAATCATATTTTCATGTCGGCCAAATAATCTGGCGCACAATACGCTATGTATTCTTCAGACAAGCTACATTTACAGCAATTGCCATCATAATATCTCATTCAAAGCAATTTGATAGTAAACTGATACTCTTATAAAGTAACTATGACGTTGACCCCATAATGCTCCACTTATATATGAGCCGTAATCCAGGAAAACCTGCTGTCTTGACATCATGTAATTACTGTATAAAACAAGGTTTTGAAAAGGCTCTAAAATAAGTGAAAAATGTATATATCTCTTGATTCTACTTTAGGTAATTTATCCATATAGTACTATATCTTAGCTTTAAATTGCCTCATAAATTATGTTGAAACTATATACTTTGTTGCCATGGTTACCAATTTCGGAAAAATACTTCAATTTAAAAAAACTGACACTAAGCTTTTTAAAACAACAGTAGCCTTTCTCTTAATGCAACATGTTTCTTTTATGATTTATAGTTTAAAAATCAGAACATAATTCTAAAATGTGACACTATTTTGAACATTTTATGTCAAGAATTAATCATATTGTGTAATTACGAAGTACTTTTTACAGTCAAATACCGTTCGAATGGCGTTCGCGACGTCAGACAAAAAACTCGGAATATGGACTTTACGAAAACAGCTGTAACTTCCTCAAAACTCAAGATATTTACACAATTTCTTTTGAATTATGCTTCATTGACATTAGTCATTATAACTTTGAAACATCACAAAAATATGTTTCTTGTCAAAATAGCTGGTTAACCTGGAGACTGGGTCATAAATATAACATAGTAAACTCAAGGTTTGTCCGTTTATAAAACTGGATCCGGTCATAGCTTAAACAGTTTTGAAGCTAGGTTAATGAAACTTGGTATGTGGATACGGATTAATAAGCAGATTATTCATGTCAATTTGTGTTTTATTCAGACAACAATTGTGGTTGCCATGGTAACAAAAATATAGAAAACCAAACAGGGTGCTTATATATTGCTTGTAAATCGTAATAAATTGTTATTATTAAGCAAACACTGACTGTTTATTTTAGCAACGCTGACCTTGACCCCATTTACACCTATTTTATTGGAAAGTATCTTCGCGAAAGCTATATATAGATCACGTTTCATTCATATATGTCATTCCGGACTAAATATAGTCAGCGGAAACCGATTTTCTATTTTAAGTAACAGTGACCTTGACCCCAAATGTCCCATTTTTTATCCGAATGTGTATCATCCTACAAGCAACGTATATAGCAAGTTTCATTCAAATATCTCATTCTTAACGGAAGTTATTGAGCAAAAACTGATTTTCTATTTTTAGTAACAGTGACCTAGATATTGACCCCACGAATCAAACTTTTTATTTTTGGTGGAGTATTGAGTCAAGCTACTTATACATCAAGTTTCATCACGTTATGCAATTCTAAACTGAATTTATTGGGCGAAAACCGCCATTTGATCAATTTGGCGGTCATTTTGAAAACCGTTGCTATGGCAACCAAAGAAAATATTTTAAGTGGGTCTCATGAAAAAAATGTTTCAAATGGACCAAGGAACAGTTGTACCAAGTTTGGTAACTTTCTCCAAAAATTAATGTTTAGTGGACATTATTGCTGGACTATTTATACGAATTAGCGAAATCTATTCTTGGGATGTTATCGATTCCTTATGTGCAGCATTTTCAATTAAAGCGTTCTAAAAATGAATGCTGTTGTCTGATATATATAACTGATTTAAAACCGCGACACTTGGTTATGTTGCTATATTTTAGGGAAACAGGTTCCTATGAAATATGTCTTTAATATATTAGTAATGGGTAATTCAATGCTGTCAGTTTTATACAAAACGCAACAAAAGTATTAAACAACTTATTGCACGAACAAGTCACTATTCCGGAAAACGAAAGTACATGTAACATATTCTTCAGCATTGATTATCACTAGCCTGTATAACAAGGTCGAATGCATACGTATGGGTAGGAGAAAATACTATACTGGTTGCAACATCATTTAACTTTCGTAACGTGTCGCAATAGCATTATTTTAAATCCTATTTTACGTTGGAAATAGTTACTTAATGTACAAAACAATCAATCATCAGCTGTTTGTAGGCATAAAGTACCAACAGATGATTCCTTTCGAAGACTCCATCAAGGGAAACCGTGTTTTATGGTGTTCTTGAATCTGCTGTCAGCAATACCAACACCAATTTTGAGATTTTTGATCAGTTTGACCGCAACTCCGTTAAAACTAGAGCAGACAGGGACATATTCGTGGTTGTCTGGGTTATGCATTGATATAAGGACTTGCAACATACAAATGATAATTTCCAAAAATGCGAAAATAAATACTTACGACGATTTTTCTTGGTTCAATCGAGCGTTTATTTATCAAAATTACTGTTCGCGATACCAAAATGTGACGTCACAAACCACGTGATTGTGCACCGTGTATTATAAATTTCTTTTATTTTGCTAAAGTATAATTATGAATGAAGTTACATGTTTTTATAGAATATTAAAATCAGATCTTAATGAAACCTCTTAATTGTCTTTGTTGAATCTTTATTTGTCAAAAAAGTCGAGTTCACATCATCATAATTTTTACCTTAAAGTAATGAGCACAAGACGGGAGATAACTAAATATTTCCTTTATAGGCCTGTTGCTAACACACGAAATATCCAACAATGGCGTTTCATAGTCGTTCCGCAGGCACTTTTGAATTGTCTGTATTGAGAACATTTGCTGTCATATCATAGTGTTCATGTAGACGCATATATGTGTCGTGTATCAATTGTCAAGTCCCATTCTCATCGTCGGGAGGATCTTTATTTCATTTCGCCGGACACTGCTGTCCCATCGAACACCAAGGGAACCCCCTTTTTACCGCATTCCTGTCAATGCTCATGGTAGCGACCTTTTTCCTGCATACAACCCGGGTTCGCTCGGGGAGGTCGAAGTCGTGGTTCCTGAAAGAATCGAACTTCAAATTAAAGTACAGTGTACTGATAGTAAGGCCATACCAAATTGTATTTTCGTTTAGCGTCCACCCTAAGTCCGAAAACCTATCTAGCTATACTGAGACAAAAAACAAAACACTCGAAAAACACCAAGTGATTAAACGACTTCTTTTTTCATTATTATATAGCTAACAAACACACAAGCATTACCGATCGTAATAACCTACTGCAATAACTGAAAACATTTTGGTATGAATTCTGCTGCTGTGTAGGGGTTGGGGACATGATGGTGAACACGAATGATAAGTATGAAATTAAAAATCAATATATCAATGGAGTTTGAAAATATAAGACGTTATAAACTTTGTTGTTTTTTCCTTCCCAAGATGCCTTAAACTTCCCGACGCTAAACGAAGAAATGATTTGGTTTGGCCTAAAGCCATCGTTAATTTTTTTATGGAAATGACCACAATACGGATGGCTTATTGGCCATAATAATACTTGGTTCAGAAGCATATTGGAGCATACTTTTCTGCTTGTTGCAATATCATTTAACTTTCATAACGTGCTGCAATAGCATTATTTTAGGGTTAGGGTTAGGGTAGGAGCTGAATAGCGTGAATGCTCATTCCCAAATGCGCAAAATGCGCAAAAGTGATCTGATTGGTTGGGTTAGGGTTAGGGTTAGGGTTAGGGTTAGGGTTTAGGGTAAGGGTTAGGGTTAGGGTTAGGGTTAGGGTTAGGGTTAGGGTTAGGGTAGGGGCTAAATAAGATGTTTGATGAGATTCTTGATTGTGATTGGTCCATTTGATCATGTGACTTTTCGATGAGATTCTTGATTGTGATTGGTCAATATAATCATGTGATTTTTTAACATCACTGTGTGCATTTATTTACGGACTATTTATTGTATAGAACGGACGTGTTTTTTAACAAATATTGAAATTAGTTTGCGACATTTTGATTTAGGAATTTGTTGTTGGTTGAATAAAAAATATAATTCATTATGGTCTTACGGTTGTGAATTGTGAAATATTCTGTAGGAGGACATTATTGACCAGTTGTAAATTATTGACGGTTAGCTGGAATTATGCTATAGGAATTATTATAGTGTTTAAACAATTTGTATTTAATTTTGATTAGGAAATTGATGTAAGTTGTTTCATTTATTTTTAAAACAAGTATTTAAATTGTTCGTTATTGTTTGTTTAGTAAGAATATATTTATTAAATACGATGTTTTTAGAATATATTGATATTTAGTATGGGACATTATGCACGTTTTAATATTTTTGTATTCGGATAAAAATTGTCGATGCCATGGCAACTGAAACATTGAAAATATGGCTTAAAACCGGTACGGGACTTCTGTACTGCTTGCAATTCTTAGTGACTTGTTTATTTAGTTGTCCGTATGTCCGTTGATTGTCCGTCCGTCTGTCTGATTGTCGTTCTGTGTGTCTGCATCTTTTTGAGTTTTGCTTAGTTTGCCGTGGCTATTGATCAGAAAGCTGTTAAATATATTATTTATTAATAATAACGTTATTTCTTTATATACTACTGTTTTTAATATGTTAAATTCTGGAGGATTGCATCTTTAGGAGAAAACTCGGAGTAAACCCGGGTAAACTCGGAGTAAACTCTGTCTCAACATTGCATCACTTGCAGTTAACTAGGAGAAAACTCGGAGTAAACCCGGGTAAACTCGGAGTAAACTCTGTCTCAACATTACATCACTTGCAGTAAACTCAGAGGAAACTCGGAGTAAACTCTGTCTCAACATTGCATCACTTGCAGTAAACTCGGAGTAAACCCGGGTAAACTCAGAGTAAACTCGGAGTAAGAGTTGCTGACGTGAAACTTTGTAGTAAACTTAGATATGGTATATTTCAGGGTAAACTCTGTAAAAAGGGGTAAACTCTGTAAAAATGAGTAAACCTTTTCAAAATGGGTTAACACCAGAAAGAGAGTAAACCCCTAAAATAGAGTAAACCCCAAACCACTGGAAAACGAGGATGGACACTGAAAAAACTAAACACCACTAAAGAGAGTAAACCCCCAAAATAGCAATCTGACTTTTATTACACTATTATAATAGTAATAATAATGAAATTTATAATTTGTTTATATCATATACTTTCATTTTCGCTCTATCCAATATGGTTTGTTATACGTGTGATGGTTATATATAGTTTCGTTAGTTTCCGATGTCTACCGTTTTTGTCTTGTTTCAGGGAAATGGATGATTTAGAAGACGACGCACTTGTGGAAGCTATGGAGGAAAACCAAAATTTTCTTGAAGCGTTTGGGAAGCACGATGATATATGTGACTTTTTAACCAGAGAAAAAAAGATGTGGTTGAACTTTGCAAATGGAATGGTATACTGTTGTCAGTGAAACATTTGACTGTGTTTTATCAGAATCGTGTACGTCTGGTGAAATCAATGCTCAAGAAGCACGTTAACCTGACCAGATATAACAACCAGCAAATGTCGTTTTTCAACCAGTGCCTTGGTTTCCAGCTATTTTATGAAAGAGGCTGGGATGCATGGCTGGCTTTGATTCCCAGTGTAGAATGCCGTTGCGGTGATCTGAGGAAGGAAGCAATACGAGATATATCTGTTGAGTACTTCACAAGATTACGTGACAATTTTCGAAGACGGCTAATGTCAGTGAGCAATCTTTTAAGGCGAACATTGATGAAAAACGATATGAGCGATGTCAGTAAATTATTTGTCCTGCCCGATGATAGTGCACTTGTAATGGATGCCTTTCAATATGTTGTCGATACAACAACAGTTGATGAACGATTCAAATCAATAAGTTTTTGCTTTCGCTTCGGTGAAAAGGCAAGTGACGGGGTGTCTTTGACTGATTTTGATAAGAAACATATTCGAAAGATTACGGTACACTGTGCTGTGAATATTTCATCTGATGTTTTGGACTTGATGTGGTCAGTGGCTGGGGTGCAGTCTGTTGTAGGGAACAGGGGTGTTTTAAACACCTGTTTATCATTTGGTGACTGTGCCTGTTTCCAAAGTAATGTTGATAATCGTTTGATGGACGTGAAAGAAGAACTTCGCAAACTATGCCGCCATCCCGAAAACTTACGTTTCGTACAGATGTACGGCGACACTCCACACAGAAGACCGGCGACACGGTGTCAGGAAGTATTGCTGTAGGGATGGTTTACCACCGCGAGAGTGCCGCTGCATTTGAAAGAGATGCTATCAAGTACTTATCAACATTAAAAAGCAATTTTGAGCTTCTTCAAAGGGGAGAATGTCGAGTAGAGTTTGTTGTTGAAGTATTTGAGTTTGAACAGAGCACTATAGCATGCTCCGACTTGTTTGACATGGAAAACCTACGAACATTATTGGAATGTAAACCAATGATTGCTCCTTTCCCGCTTGGTACAGTTTTGTCAGTGAATAAAGTAGGTCTATGGATAACCGAGCGTCTGAAATACTTTTTTGAAATTTATTCGAGGACGTGCAATGTGGAAGCCGTGTGGAAAGCTTTTCAACTGGAGGTCGCAGCGGAGAAACTATTGTGGGGACACCCGTTATGTTTCAGAGCCACAGATATTCGGTAAATCTTGGACCAGGGCAGCTTACGCCAAGTCGAAGCCGTACAGATGAGATTGGATTTCTGTCTTTTGATCGCTGGAGCGCATGTATGGCCACAGAAGATAGTCTTCCAGCATGTGGTATTTGGAGAGCAACAGAAAGTCTTCAGAGCAAGATCCGACGAACAGCTGGAATACATGACGTGATAAACAGTGCACCACATGTACTTGGACGTAGATTAATGCATGCATTAATTGAGGATTTGTTCTTGTCCTCTAAGGTTGGGACTGTTGCTACGTTTGAAGACTTTAAGCGGGATCTGTTTAGTGATAAGGCACATCGATTACGTGTGTTCGGCACTGTAACAAGACAGCAAGTAGCCAGTATGATAAGTAAGGAAAGGAGAGTTCCTAACTCGATGGTGTTCGGAGTTTTACGTACCATGTTGGAGAAATCACGCCACGGGTTGTCGGAAATACTTGAGGCCGGCTTACTAGAAGTAAGATTAAAACATTTCCCCGCCATCCAGCTGTACGATAGTCGTGGTAATGGAACGTTGCATTGGAATTGGAGGACTGGACTTTGGAAAATTGTTGACACAGAGTCGGTACCAGTCAACACTATGATGTCACCAGATTTGCTTACAAGTATGGTCGCGGCCGAACTGGAATTACGACAGTTAGTTCACGTTAGCCGATTGAAGTCAGGGTCGTGTAAGTGCTTTCCATGGGTGCCTGCATGTGAGCGGAAACTAGCAAAAGAAAATCTTGAAGAGAATCAACTTGTTGTTGTAATGTGTTTCATTTCCCGCATTGGACTTATGATGAATGGCTGGTATGTAGACTTTAACAATATGGAGAAACTGTTTCATGATTTGCCCAAGCAACACCCACAGGCCTGGCTGAAAGATCTGGAGATACAGAGCAAGTTATTGTTGTCTGACAAATTCAACAAATTCCCACTGTACAGACTGCACAACTCAATCCCAACATCATTGAAATTTGATGCACCAAAAGGGACACGTGAATCCCAACCCAACCCTAACCCAGAAAATGTTCAAGTGGACGTTGAACGTCCACAAGAAATAGCCCAAGCTGATGACATTGAATGTGTCAACGTAATTTGCCGACAACCGTTATGTGCGGCCAAAGTTGCTGGAGTTCCACGAAAGTGGACAGGGGAGGAACTTGAACTGTTGCATGAGATCGCCAGTGAGAACGCTAATCGAAAGGACCCAAACTTGTGTTATAATGAATACAGGCAAAAGTGTTTAGTGCGCAGTATTCCATTTAGGACCAAAAGGGCTTACCTGTGCAAGTTCAGCAGGCTCTAAGAGAAAAATTCATATAAACTGCTCTATTGCAATTACATAATGCATTGTATCAATATTATCACAGATTCCTAAATATGACGACTATTAGTGACAACCAATACACAAAACACCTGTCTCATCCAATTTACTAATTTAAATATTAATTTCCACCCCAGCTTGTCACTTACACCAGATTCTTTTTTTTTTAAACATACCAGTTTTATTTGTTTTACGTATTACCATGTTGTTGTTTTTGATGACAGTAAATCATGATTTGTTATGTAAATAAAAACAATCAAATGTCACTGAGTTTCCTTACTGTGTTTAATTGGTTTCACGTTATTGACTCATACAACTGGTCTTGTACTGTTAGTTTGCAATTTTGCGGTACAAATCACGTGCTAGCATTTAATCAAATATACGTCAATTGAGTGACAACTATTGTATACCGCAAAAATGCAAGCAAAGAGTATATCTAGTACCTATATCAAACTGTCGTTCATCAGAACAGACTTATGTATTCAAAATGCACCATACAATAACAACATGTCAACAAAGATGGAACAAGGAGAGATAACACGAGCGCCAAAATGACGAAATCCTCGCAGTATTTTCACAGGGTATTAGCGCATATAAATATTATCTTCATGTTTGCCTTATATCAGTTAGTACTTAGTCAGTACTACGTAATTATACTGATACATGTATAAGGAAAACACAAACATAAAATTAATAGGCATCAGTTTCATGTTGCACGTTCACACATCAAGCAGGACCTAGTACAAACGAGATTTTAATTACCTACACAATGGTACCACTTACAGAGCAAACACTTTTCTAATGAGGAAGTTATGGGTGTCAAACCTAACCCATATATGTACAAAAAAATTCATTTGAATGTTTATGTCCAATTATCTCCCCTTTGGTTTGCGACCGAAGTAAACCGACTTGATTTAACACAGATGGGTTGCATCCCTACCGATATACCAAATTTGTTTTCTGTCCGAATTTGTTGAAACTCGAAATGTACGTTACCTGAACGCAGCTGAGTGGGAAACCCGAAAAACATCCATAAAAAACGCGTAAATGCAAAAAAAGGAGTAACTAGCCAAGGTAGTTACTCTAAAGGGAGTTATCTGCCTTAAAAACTTTGTTTTCTGTCCGAATTTGTTGAAACTCGAAATGTACGTTACCTGAACGCAGCTGAGTGGGAAACCCGAAAAAAATCCATAAAAAACGAGTAAATGCAAAAAAGGAGTAACTAGCCAAGGTAGTTACTCTAAAGGGAGTTTTCTGCCTTAAAAACTTTGTTTTCTGTCCGAATTTGTTGAAACTCGAAATGTACGTTACCTGAACGCAGCTGAGTGGGAAACCCGAAAAAATCCATAAAAATCGAGTAAATGCAAAAAGGAGTAACTAGCCAAGGTAGTTACTCTAAAGGGAGTTTTCTGCCTTAAAAACTTTGTTTTCTGTCCGAATTTGTTGAAACTCGAAATGTACGTTACCTGAACGCAGCTGAGTGGGAAACCCGAAAAAAATCCATAAAAAACGAGTAAATGCAAAAAAAGGAGTAACTAGCCAAGGTAGTTACTCTAAAGGGAGTTTTCTGCCTCAAAAACTTTGTTTTCTGTCCGAATTTGTTGAAACTCGAAATGTACGTTACCTGAACGCAGCTGAGTGGGAAACCCGAAAAAAATCCATAAAAAACGAGTAAATGCAAAAAAGGAGTAACTAGCCAAGGTAGTTACTCTAAAGGGAGTTTTCTGCCTTAAAAACTATGTTTTCTGTCCGAATTTGTGGAAACTCGAAATGTACGTTACCTGAATGCAGCTGAGTGGGAAACCCGAAAATAATCCATAAAAAACGAGTAAATGCAAAAAAGGAGTAACTAGCCAAGGTAGTTACTCTAAAGGGAGTTTTCTGCCTTAAAAACTTTGTTTTCTGTCCGAATTTGTTGAAACTCGAGATGTACGTTACCTGAACGCAGCTGAGTGGGAAACCCGAAAAAAATCCATAAAAATCGAGTAAATGCAAAAAAGGAGTAACTAGCCAAGGTAGTTACTCTAAAGGGAGTTTTCTGCCTTAAAAACTTTGTTTTCTGTCCGAATTTGTTGAAACTCGAAATGTACGTTACCTGAACGCAGCTAAGTGGGAAACCCGAATAAAATCCACAAAAAACGAGTAAATGCAAAAAAGGAGTAACGAGCCAAGGTAGTTACTCTAAAGGGAGTTTTCTGCCTTAAAAACTTTGTTTTCTGTCCGAATTTGTTGAAACTCGAAATGTACGTTACCTGAACGCAGCTGAGTGGGAAACCCGAAAAAAATCCATAAAAAACGAGTAAATGCAAAAAAAGGAGTAACTAGCCAAGGTAGTTACTCTAAAGGGAGTTTTCTGCCTTAAAAACTTTGTTTTCTGTCCGAATTTGTTGAAACTCGAAATGTACGTTACCTGAACGCAGCTGAGTGGGAAACCCGAAAAAAATCCATAAAAATCGAGTAAATGCAAAAAAGGAGTAACTAGCCAAGGTAGTTACTCTAAAGGGAGTTTTCTGCCTTAAAAACTTTGTTTTCTGTCCGAATTTGTTGAAACTCGAAATGTACGTTACCTGAACGCAGCTGAGTGGGAAACCCGAAAAAAATCCATAAAAAACAAATCAATGCAAAAAAAGGAGTAACTAGCCAAGGGTTAGGGTAAGGGTTAGGGTTAGGGTTAGGGTTAGGGTTAGGGTAGGGGCTAAATAAGATATTTGATGAGACTGAATGAGATTCTTGATTGTGATTGGTCGATTTGATCATGTGACTTTTCAATGAGATTCTTGATTGTGATTGGTCAATATAATCATGTGATTTTTTAACATCACTGTATGCATTTATTTACTATTTGTTGTATAGAACGGACGTGTTTTTGAACACTAAAGTCTTAGTATCACAATAAGTCATACACATTGATGTTTATAGTCTCACAATTAGTCATACACATTGAAGTGTATAGTCTCACAATAAGTAATATACATTGATTTGTATAATCTCACAATAAGTCATACATAATGATTTGTATAATCTCACAATAAGTCATACACAATGATTTGTATAGTCTCACAATAAGTCATACATAAACTCCGAGTAAACTCCGAGTTTACTTCCTAAAATAGAGTAAACTCCACGGAAGAGAGTAAACTCCATAAAAGAGAGTTAACCCCCAAAAGAGAGTAAACTCCAAAAAAGAGAGTTAACCCCCAAAAGAGAGTAAAGGGTTAGGGTTAGGGTTAGGGTTAGGGTAGGGGCTAAATAAGATATTTGATGAGACTGAATGAGATTCTTGATTGTGATTGGTCGATTTGATCATGTGACTTTTCAATGAGATTCTTGATTGTGATTGGTCAATATAATCATGTGATTTTTTAACATCACTGTATGCATTTATTTACTTTTTGTTGTATAGAACGGTCGTGTTTTTGAACACTAAAGTCTTAGTATCACAATAAGTCATACACATTGATGTTTATAGTCTCACAATTAGTCATACACATTGAAGTGTATAGTCTCACAATAAGTGATATACATTGATTTGTATAATCTCACAATAAGTCATACACAATGATTTGTATAATCTCACAATAAGTCATACACAATGATTTGTATAATCTCACAATAAGTCATACACAATGATTTGTATAATCTCACAATAAGTCATACATAAACTCCGAGTAAACTCCGAGTTTACTCCCTAAAATAGAGTAAACTCCACGGAGAGAGTAAACTCCATAAAAGAGAGTTAACCCCCAAAAGAGAGTAAACTCGATAAAAGAGAGTTAACCCCAAAAGAGAGTAAACTTCAAAATAGAGAGTTAACTCCCAAAAATAGAGTAAACTCTAAAGAACAGAGTAAACTACAAAAAAGAGAGTTAACTCGAAAAAAGAGTAAGGGTTAGGGTTAGGGGGTTTGGGTTAGGGGTTAGGGTTAGGGGTTAGGGTTAGGGTTAGGGTTGGGGTTAGGGTTAGGGTTAGGGTTAGGGTAGGAGCTGAATGACGTGAATGCTCATTCCCAAATGCGCAAAATGCGCAAAAGTGATCTGATTGGTTGAATTAATCACGTGATATTTGAAATATATGTGCACGCATCCCAATAGAAATTAAGCGTTAGGGGTATAGGCGAAATGACCTGAGTGCCCACGTGGGCAGCTTTAAAGTGCCCAAAATTGTTCTCATTGGTCGAGACAGTCACGTGTGTTTGAACTTATTATCGTTAATTCAATTAAATGCTGCAATTAATGGCCAATGGTCAGACAACTAACGATTTCTTTAACATTTATTACTTTAGAATTTTATTTGGAAATTGCATGCAGCGACCCTCCTGCTTTCTAACTCGAGACTTGGGACCCGACGATGGCGCAGTTACCGCTGAGTGTCCTTCAGTTAACAGGCTTGGTTATCACTATTATAAAACTATCTGAGTGTCTATCTAAGTTCAGAGGCTTAGTGTTCCAAAATCATTCTGAGTGTCTCTATAAGTTCAGAGGCTTCACTATTCACAACATTCCGAACTGGGTCACCGAACTGGGTTATCGAACTGGGTTATGGTGAGTTAGGGGTTCAGAGTTACCGAACTAGGTTACCGTAATTTTTGAAAGACATAAAACTGGGTTACCGAACTAGGTCACCGAACTGGGTTACCTAATTGGGTTATGGTGAGTTAGGGGTTCAGGGTTACCAAACTGGGTTACCGTATTTTTGGAAAGACATAAAACTGGGTTACCGAACTGGGTCACCGAACTGGGTTATGGTGAGTTAGGGGTTCAGAGTTACCGAACTGGGTTACCGTATTTTTGGAAAGACATAAAACTGGGTTACCGAACTGGGTCACCGAACTGGGTTACCGTATTTTTGGAAAGACATAAAACTGGGTTACCGAACTGAGTCACCAAACTGGGACACCGCACTGGGTTATTGTGAGTTAGGGGTTCAGAGTTACCGAACTGGGTTACTGTATTTTTGGAAAGACATAAAACTGGGTTACCGAACTGGGTTACCGAACTGGGTTACCGTATTTTTGGAAAGACATAAAACTGGGTTACCGAACTGAGTCACCGAACTGGGTTACCGAACTGGGTTATGGTGAGTTAGAGGTTCAGAGTTACCGAACTGGGTTACCATATTTTTGGAAAGACATAAAACTAGGTTACCGAACTGGGTCACCGAACTGGGTTATGGTGAGTTAGGGGTTCAGGGTTACCGAACTGGGTCACCGTATTTTTGGAAAGAAATAAAACTGGGTTACCGAACTGGGTCACCGAACTGGGTTATCGAACTGGGTTATGGTGAGTTAGGGGTTCAGAGTTACCGAACTGGGTTACCGTAATTTTGGAAAGACATAAAACTGGGTTACCGAACTAGGTCACCGAACTGGGTTACCGAATTGGGTTATGGTGAGTTAGGGGTTCAGGGTTACCAAACTGGGTTACCGTATTTTTGGAAAGACATAAAACTGGGTTACCGAACTGGGTCACCGAACTGGGTAACCGAACTGGGTTATGGTGAGTTAGGGGTTCAGAGTTACCGAACTGGGTTACCGTATTTTTGGAAAGACATAAAACTGGGTTACCGAACTTGGTCACCGAACTGGGTAACCGTATTTTTGGAAAGACATAAAACTGGGTTACCGAACTTGAGTCACCGAACTGGGTTACCGAACTGGGTTATGGTGAGTTAGGGGTTCAGGGTTACCGAACTGGGTTACCGTATTTTTGGAAAGACATAAAACTGGGTTACCGAACTGGGTCACCGAACTGGGTTACCGAACTGGGTTATGGTGAGTTAGGGGTTCAGAGTAACCGAACTGGGTTATGGTGAGTTAGGGGTTCAGGGTTACCGAACTGGGTTACCGTATTTTTGGAAAGACATAAAACTGGGTTACCGAACTGGGTCACCGAACTGGGTTACCGAACTGGGTTATAAGGGGTTAGGGGTGCAGAGTTACCGAACTGGGTTATGGTGAGTTAGGGGTTCAGGGTTACCGAACTGGGTTACCGTATTTTTGGAAAGACATAAAACTGGGTTACCGAACTGGGTCACCGAACTGGGTTACTGAACTGGGTTATGGTGAGTTAGGGGTTCAGAGTTACCGAACTGGGTTATGGTGAGTTAGGGGTTCAGGGTTACCGAGCTGGGTTACCGTATTTTTGGAAAGAGATAAAACTGGGTTACCGAACTGGGTCACCGAACTGGGTTACCGAACTGGGTTATGGTGAGTTAGGGGTTCAGAGTTACCGAACTGGGTTATGGTGAGTTAGGGGTTAAGAGTTACCAAACTGGGTTACCGTATTTTTGGAAAGACAAAAAACTGGGTTACCGAACGGGGTTACCGAACTGGGTTACCGAACTGGGTTATGGTGAGTTAGGGGTTAAGGGTTACCGAAGTGGGTTACCGAATTTTGGAAGCAAAGGAATCTATTTTTAGTAACAACCTTAACTCAGACTAACCCATTTAATAACTGCTCATGCGATAAAGTCAGTTGCTATTGAGTCTTCAACAAGAACGGAGGTTTAGGGTTAGGGTTAGGGTTAGGGTTAGGGTAGGAGCTGAATGACGTGAATGCTCATTCCCAAATGCGCAAAATGCGCAAAAGTGATCTGATTGGTTGAATTAATCACGTGATATTTGAAATATATGTGCACGCATCCCAATAGAAATTAAGCGTTAGGGGTATAGGCGAAATGACCTGAGTGCCCACGTGGGCAGTTTTAAAGTGCCCAAAATTGTTCTCATTGGTCGAGACAGTCACGTGTGTTTGAACTTATTATCGTTAATTCAATTAAATGCTGCAATTAATGGCCAACGGTCAGACAACTAACGATTTCTGTAACATTTATTACTTTAGAATTTTATTTGGAAATTGCATGCAGCGACCCTCCTGCTTTCTAACTCGAGACTTGGGACCCGACGATGGCGCAGTTACCGCTGAGTGTCCTTCAGTTAACAGGCTTGGTTATCACTATTATAAAACTATCTGAGTGTCTATCTAAGTTCAGAGGCTTAGTGTTCCAAAATCATTCTGAGTGTCTCTATAAGTTCAGAGGCTTCACTATTCACAACATTCCGAACTGGGTCACCGAACTGGGTTATCGAACTGGGTTATGGTGAGTTAGGGGTTCAGAGTTACCGAACTGGGTTACCGTAATTTTTGAAAGACATAAAACTGGGTTACCGAACTAGGTCACCGAACTGGGTTACCGAATTGGGTTATGGTGAGTTAGGGGTTAGGGTTAGGGTTAGGGTTAGGGTTAGGGGTTAGGGGTTAGGGGTTAGGGTTAGGGTTAGGGTTAGGGGTTAGGGTTAGGGTTAGGTTTAGGGTTAGGGTTAGGGTTAGGGTTAGGGTTAGGGTTAGGGTTAGGGTAGGGGCTAAATAAAAATAAAGATATTTGATGAGACTGAATGAGATTTTTGATTGTGATTGGTCGATTTGATCATGTGACTTTTCAATGAGATTCTTGATTGTGATTGGTCAATATAATCATGTGATTTTTTAACATCACTGTACGCATTTATTTACTATTTGTTGTATAGAACGGACGTGTTTTTGAACACTAAAGTCTTAGTATCACAATAAGTCATACATATTGATGTTTATAGTCTCACAATTAGTCATACACATTGAAGTGTATAGTCTCACAATAAGTGATATACATTGATTTGTATAATTTCACAATAAGTCATACACAATGATTTGTATAGTGTCACAATAAGTCATACACAATGATTTGTATAATCTCACAATAAGTCATATAATCTCACAATTCGTCATACACAATGATTTGTATAGTCTCACAATAAGTCATACACAATGATTTGTATAGTCTCACAATAAGTCATACATAATGATTTGTATAGTCTCGCAATAAGTCATACACAATGATTTGTATAGTCTCACAATAAATCATACACAATGATTTGTATAGTCTCACTACAAGTCGGAGTAAACTCCACCAACGTTGCATCACTTGGAGGGAGTAAACTCGGAGCTTACTTGTACTGATGAAATGTGCAGCATTCGGAGCTAACTCCGAGTAAACTCCGAGTTTACTCCCTAAAATAGAGTAAACTCCACGGAAGAGAGAAAACTCCATAAAAGAGAGTTAACCCCCAAAAGAGAGTAAACTCCAAAAAAGAGTGAGGGGGTTAGGGTTAGGGTTAGGGTTAGGGTAGGGACTAAATAAGATATTTGATGAGATTCTTGATTGTGATTGGTCGATTTGATCATGTGACTTTTCGATGAGATTCTTGATTGTGATTAGTCAATATAATCATGTGGTTTTTTAACATCACTGTGTGCATTTATTTACGGACTATTTGTTGTATAGAACGGACGTGTTTTTTTTAACAAATATTGAAATTAGTTGCGACATTTTGATTTAGGAATTTGTTGTTGGTTGAATAAAAAATATAATTTATTATGGTCTAACGGTTGTGAATTGTCAAATATTCTGTAGGAGGACATTATTGACGAGTTGTAAATTATTGACGGTTAGCTGGAATTATGGTATAGGAATTATTATAGTGTTTAAACAATTTGTATTTAATTTGGATTAGGAAATTGATGTAAGTTTTTTTATTTATTTTTAAAACAAGTATTTAAATTGTTCGTTATTGTTTGTTTAGTATGAATATATTTATTAAATACGATGTTTTCAGAATATATTGATATTTAGTATGGGATATTATGCACGTTTAAATATTTTTGTATTCGGATAAAAATTGTCGATGCCATGGCAACTGAAACATTGAAAATATGGCTTAAAACCGGAACGGGACTTATGTACTGCTTGCAATTCTTAGTGACTTGTTTATTTAGTTGTCCGTATGTCCGTTGATTGTCCGTCCGTCTGTCTGATTGTCGTTCTGTGTGTCTGCATCTTTTTGAGTTTTGCTTAGTTTGCCGCGGCTATTGATCAGAAAGCTGTTAAATATATTATTTATTAATAATTACTTTATTTCTTTATATACTACTGTTTTTAATATGTTAAATTCTGGATGATTGCATCTTTAGGAGTAAACTCGGAGTAAACCCGGGTAAACTCGGAGTAAACTCGGAGTAAACTCTGTCTCAATATTGCATCACTTGCAGTAAACTAGGAGAAAACTCGGAGTAAACCCGGGTAAACTCGGAGTAAACTTTGTCTCAACATTGCATCACTTGCAGTAAACTAGGATAAAACTCGGAGTAAACCCGGGTAAACTCGGAGTAAACTTTGTCTCAACATTGCATCACTTGGAGTAAACTCAGAGTAAACTCGGAGTAAACTCTGTCTCAACATTGCATCACTTGCAGTAAACTCGGAGTAAATCCGGGTAAACTCGGAGTAAACTCGGAGTAAGAGTGGCTGACGTGAAACTTTGTAGTAAACTTAGATAGGGTTAGGGTAAGGGTTAGGGCTATAGTTTTATGAACAATGAGTCCCTGAGAGGTAAAACGGGTCCCTGCATGTGACGTCACGATAAAACGGGTCCCTGAAATGTAAAACCAGTCCCTGAAATGTAAAACCAGTCCTTGTGGTTTCCAATGGGTCCATTGACCCATTTGTGATGTAACGCATGTATTAAGTTTTACTTAATAAAAAAACGCCGCGGGCATATTTATGCCCTCAATTAGGGGGCTGTCAAATGTTTATTTATGAATATTCTTAGTCATATTTGGTCAAAAAATAAAAAAATACCAAATTTGGTAAAAAAAGGAAAAGGACTCATTGTGCATAAAATTTTAAAATCGAAAATAGTTTTTATTTATGGAGGGATTATGACCATATTTGGCATATTGGTAGTGATGGACCCCATCTTTGTTATATCAAGTCCTATAACTCCGGGTTTAACCAAAAGGGGAGATAATTGGACATAAACTTAGGGTTAGTGTCAGGGTTTAACCCTATCGCCTCTTTAAACTCCTATAACTTCCTTATTTGGATAGGGTAAGATCAGTAAGTAGTACCATTGTGTAGGTAATTATATTAGCTTTCCAACGATACCTCATATAGGTATTTGAGAGCATTATTCAGGAAGATAGAGGCGTTTGTATCCGTATTTGGAGTGATTTTTACCTTAAAATCGGATGTTTATTAGCGCGTACGGACGGACAGACGAGTTAATTTCATATTATTTGCTATAGGTATGTAGGTCTATTTAATACCTTTGTAGAAATGTAAAATATATTAATATAGGAGCATATTTAGGGACCCTGTAGCCATTTAAAGGTGACCTGGTACCATTTTTGACGAAGGCCATTACCTGCAACAGTATTAGAATCGGCTGGAAGTTTTGGTATTAGCAGAGATGGGACTACCAGGAAAAAGAGGAAAATAGTTGATACAACTATAACTACGGATAAAGAAGGTGCAATGAGTTTGGGTTTCACACATGTAGCTCATGAAACTGCTAAAACTTTAAATAGTGTAACAAAGCGTAACATTACTGAACTTGCTAATTTAAACAATACATTGAAAACTACAAATGGAGAATCTTCAAATTGTGAGGAATATATAAAGAATACTTTATGTAAACTGGCCTACAGCATGTCTGACCGCGCAAGCAACGAAAAACTGCCAGATAAGTTACTGGACGAGTGGCGGGATGACATTCTAAAAAGTTGTTCAAATGATGAAGTTCAGACCGTTAAACACTTTCACTGTATGGCACATGTGCTTTTAGGATTTCACAATTATGCGTGCAAAGATGTGAAAGATGTGATACCATTTGAAGCCAGTCTTGTTGAACTCAGCGGTCCAATGGGACGATATTGCCTTCCTGCTTTCAAGAACTGGCGAACAACAGGAACGGTCATTGAAAGTGTCGTGAGAACAACCTCTGAAACATTTGGACCGTCAGGTGACCACCTCGGCTTGCGCGACCGATGGGATGCTTATTGTAGTCGCAAGGGCTTTAAATCTGTCCTTGGAAATTACCGTGACAACCGGTTCAACGGAATATTTGAGACTTCAGCTGAGGTTCTAGTTCATGCTGACGACATGCTCGAAGTCCTCAACACTGTCCAAAATCCAAACAGAAAGCTTCAAGCAGTGAAATCTGATCTGCAGTAAGAAAGGATTAGAGTTATATTGATGTGCTTCGCCCTATTTTATATCAAAATAACAGGACCCTACTGGAATTTGGTTACTTCAAATACCCCTTACCTCCTTTATACAAACATATACAGACCCTTCATGAGTTCCTAAAATCTTACTGTGCTAATCCTTCAATACTCTTGAGCCCTGATGGACACTGGAATGCAACCGATGAACATGGATTTGCTGACATTCCTTATAGACAAAGGTTTATTGATAGTCTTGTCAAAACTCCTCCCACAACAGATTTATATGACATAATTAAAGTAGTAAGTGCGGCCATGATAAAATGCGTTGAAAAACAACTTGTAGACTTTCTCCCTGATGGACAGTTCAGTGAACAGCCAAGTCCTGACGATTTAAAGAGAACAGGATTCGCCCACACCACCAACCTTGCCTGCGAACATCACTTTGGGGATTTGGACAGCAGCCAGAAACGTCGACCAAATGCAAGCATGCACCACCACTCTACTGTCCAACTGTTAAAGAGGAACAGGAAACCCATGTTAAATTGGCTGTCCAAAATGTCCCAGTCAGAACAGAAACATATACTTAAGAAAGCGCGCCATGGAGGAAGGGAATTGCGAATAAAACATTTAAATGACGAGAAGGAAGTTTTAGCTGAAATACATGACGACATGATAAAGGAAAAAGACAAGAAAAACAAAAAACAAAGTCGTAAACGCAAACATAAAGACATGACCAATGACCATCTAGATACCGAGACAGTTAATGATGATGATGTGTTTACCCCCATTACTGACAAATTAAATGACAATGATTATGTTGTAGTAGCATACCAGGACAATTGGTATCCTGGCTGCATAGAAAGTTCAATCGAAGATGCCATTATTATCAATTTTATGTGCCCAACCAGAAAGCCCGGACATTTTGTATGGCCAAATAGGAAAGATGTTCAAACGGTTAACAAAGAATTCACCATACAAAGTAACTTTATCCCCCAATGTTTGAATTCTGGTCGACTATGGAAAATCCCAGACTTTGACAAAATCAACGACCTTTACAAGAAATATTGTCAAGTATATTTTTGATGATTTCAGAAAATTGTGAACTTCAGGCGAATTATTATAGTACATAGACCATGTGTCACCGTTGGGGAAGCCGGTCTCGTGCTATCAAATCATCTGTTCGCTGCTGTTGATAGAGTGTTGTTGAAACGTTAAGTGTCATATTAGTACATAGACCATAGTGGCACCATTTGGGAAGCCGGTCTCGTGCTATATATCAAATCATCTGATCGCGGCTGTTCATAAAGTGTTGTTTAAATGTTTTGTGTCATAATAGTACATAGACCATAGTGGCACCATTCGGGAAGCCGGTCTCATGCTATATACCAAATCATCTTTCGCTGCTGTTCATAAAGTGTTGTTTAAATGTTTTGTGTCATAATAGTACATAGACCATAGTGGCACCATTCGGGAAGCCGGTCTCATGCTATATACCAAATCATCTTTCGCTGCTGTTCATAAAGTGTTGTTTAAATGTTATGTGTCGTAATAGTACATAGACCATAGTGGCACCATTCGGGAAGCCGGTCTCCCAACCATGTTTATGTATACGATAATCACAATAATCCCCTATTTGAAAAGGTGTTTGTGATTAATAAAGTTTGTGAAACTGTTATGTTATAAATGCATATTTATGTCCATATTGATAATGTTATGAATGCATATTTATGTACATTTAAGTTTTTAAACAGTTTTATGCAATATATAGTGATGTATGTTCATTTGTTGTTGATTTAAGTATGCGGTAGGATATGAATAAAAAATCAGAAAATTGACCAGGTTTTTTTCTTCATACTTTTAGTTTTTATTGAATCATATAATGATTTTATGATGAAAACAACTGCAGAAACAGATTCAGCACCAAATTTTACATTAAGGTGCAAATTTTCATGAAGATATCTCAATTTTTGAAAAAAAATATTACAAATTTAGTGAAAAAGCAGTCGTTTTCGGTTCCGTCGACACGGCGCCAAATCTCAGAAAATCAGGAAAATTCTTGACCAAAAATGGTCGAAAGGGGCATATAAAAATTGGCATAAATAAAGTTCTAATTGAGATATCTTGAAAATTTAAACTGCTATGTAATTGTTTGATTAAGCTCTTTCTTATGAGCTTAATTGCTGTGTGGAAAACAAACTTTAAAAATCAGCTGGGGTTGCTATTTTTACCGATAAAACGGCATAATTTGAACGGGTTTCGAGTCCGTACGGACGGACAGACATGTTTATTTTACTGAATTTGATTTGTGTGTAAGATCTAATCATTACCTATGTATACATGGTCTTTGTAAGCTGATATATGCATATTTAGTGAAGATACAGTACTTTGAAATTTTTTGTATACGCGTTTTTGACGATTTTGACCCCGGGATATGACCCCTGATGACCCTGGTGGTACCCTGGGGTAAATATGATACATGGAACTGTAGAGCTGTTATGGGGGTACAATATACTAACATTACAAGCCCCTACCCATGGGTGGGTTAAAGTTATGGCGACAAAATACTTCAAATATAAGTAATTTAAGCCGTCGGATAGGGTTCCAAGTTCGAGCTGCCCAGCCAACCAGGTCGGGTACAGCACTCCTATAAAATTATTAATCGACAGATATAAGATTAAACTAAACGAATATGTATATAACATTATTCAAATGCACGTATTTCCAAAAATATACAAGGTAAAAGTGATGGTAAAATTGCTACCATTTCTGGATTTTTAATATGGGGGATAAATGCGTATTTTTGCGTTTCTACGAGTTTGTTCCCTTGGCAATAAATACTGCATATATGCAATCTTCAAACCCCTGTATCTTTTTTGTAAATTAAGATATGACTATACTAATTACATGAGCCTGTAGATGGATGTCTAAGGTATATGATTAAAAGAAATAAAAAAATGTTTTTATTATTCTGATCCCTGTTAGAGTTAATTCCCCTTGAAGCAATATTGGACATATATGGCATGGGTTATCCGCCCCTGCGGGACCAGGGGGTACCCTTGTGGTACTATATGATACATGTATCTGTAGAGGGGTTACCGGGCTACAACATATTAAAATATGACCCCCTACCCCTTTGGGTGGTTAGTGAGTTATGCCCCCTTGACGGAGATAAAATACACGAAATCACGGTATTATATAGTACAATAAAGCGATTGTCATGGGTTAGCCGCCCCTGTGGGACCAGGGGGTACCCGTATGGTAAGATATGATACATGTATCTGTAGAGGGGGTACAGGGCTACAACATATTAAAATATGACCCCCCTACCCCTGTGGGTTAGTGGGTTATGCCCCCTTGACGGAGATAAAAAAAAATATTTTTTTCGCATTTTTTATTATTTTCAAGTATGTTGCCTGGCCTTAAAACTAATTATGATTTAATAAATTATACATCATATTGTAGATATAATCATTGGCTATTCATAAAATGTCTCAAATATTTTTTACATGCAGAAGGGCACCGACTATACACCGGACAAGGTATACCACTTTCCGACAAATGTGTCTGATTAAGCAGGCAATGCCTACCCTAGCTCACCAACATAGGTTATCCGCCCCTGTTGAACCCGGGGGTGGCCTATGGGTACAGTTGGATACATGTAAGTGTAGAGGGTGTATATGGGTACAACATATATAAATATGACCCCCCTACCCCTGTGGGTAAGTGAGTTATGCCCCTTGACGGAGATAAAATACATGAAATCATGGTATTATATAGTACAATACAGCGATTGTCATGGGTTATCCACCCCTGCGGGACCATGGGGTACCCTTATGGTACTATATGATACATGTATCTATAGAGGGGGTACAGGGCTACAACATATTAAAATATGACCCCCTACCCCAATGGGTTAGTGAGTTATGCCCCCTTTACGGAGATAAAATACATGAAATCATTGTATTATATAGTACAAAACAGCTATTGTCGTGGGTTAGCTACCCCTGTGGGTCCAGGGGGCACACTTGTGGTACTATATGATACATGTATCTATAGAGGGGGGACAGGGGGCTACAACATATTAAAATATGACCCCCTACCCCTTTGGGTTAGTTAGTTATGCCCCCTTGACGGAGATAAAATACATTAAATCATTGTATTATATAGTACAAAACAGCTATTGTCGTGGGTTAGCTACCCCTGTGGGTCCAGGGGGCACCCTTGTGGTACTTTATGATACATGTATCTGTAGAGGGGGTACAGGGCTACAACATATTAAAATATGACCCCTACCCCTTTGGGTGGTTAGTGAGTTATGCCCCCTTGACGGAGATAAAATACACGAAATCACGGTATTATATAGTACAATAAAGCGATTGTCATGGGTTAGCCGCCCCTGTGGGACCAGGGGGTACCCGTATGGTAAGATATGATACATGTATCTGTAGAGGGGGTACAGGGCTACAACATATTAAAATATGACCCCCCTACCCCTGTGGGTTAGTGGGTTATGCCCCCTTGACGGAGATAAAAAAAAATATTATTTTCGCATTTTTTATTATTTTCAAGTATGTTGCCTGGCCTTAAAACTAATTATGATTTAATAAATTATACATCATATTGTAGATGTAATCATTGGCTATTCATAAAATGTCTCAAATATTTTTTACATGCAGAAGAGCACCGACTATACACCGGACAAGGTATACCACTTTCCGACAAATGTGTCTGATTAAGCAGGCAATGCCTACCCTAGCTCACCAACATAGGTTATCCGCCCTGTTGAACCTGGGGGTAGCCTGTGGGTACAGTTGGATACATGTAAGTGTAGAGGGTGTATATGGGTACAACATATATAAATATGACCCCCCTACCCCTGTGGGTAAGTGAGTTATGCCCCCTTGACGGAGATAAAATACATGAAATCATGGTATTATATAGTACAATACAGCGATTGTCATGGGTTATCCACCCCTGCGGGACCATGGGGTACCCTTATGGTACTATATGATACATGTATCTATAGAGGGGGTACAGGGCTACAACATATTAAAATATGACCCCTACCCCAATGGGTTAGTGAGTTATGCCCCCTTTACGGAGATAAAATACATGAAATCATTGTATTATATAGTACAAAACAGCTATTGTCGTGGGTTAGCTACCCCTGTGGGTCCAGGGGGCACACTTGTGGTACTATATGATACATGTATCTGTAGAGGGGGTACAGGGCTACAACATATTAAAATATGACCCCCCCCCCCCTACCCCTGTGGGTTAGTGGGTTATGCCCCCTTGACGGAGATAAAAAAATGTTTTTTTCGAATTTTTATTATTTTCAACTTAGTTGCGTGGCCTTAAAATTAATTATGATTTAATAAATTATACATCATATTGTATATATACTCATTGGCTATTCATACAATGTCTCAAATAATTTTTACATGTACCTATATGCCGACAGCGACTACCAGAAGGTGGTCAATTTTCGTAAAAATTCCCGTAATATTAAATTTGTCCGTGTATTTACATTATTTTCAACTAAGTTGCCTGGCCTTAAAATTAATTATGATTTAATAAATTATACATCATATTGTAGATAAACTCATTGGCTATTTATACAATGTCTCAAATAATTTTTACATGCAGTAGGGCACCGACTATACACCGGACAAGGTATACAAATTTCCGACAAATGTGTACAATGTACCAAAATTCGAGCCGGTCCGACCCAAGGAGCCAACCCTGAAGCCTATCAGAAAACCTTTACTGGATAGTACTTGGATAGACCTTTACGCACATGTCAATTGCTAAGAGATATATATATTAATTAAAATATTGTAAGGGTTTAAAGTTAGTAAAATATGGCGCTAAAATCATGGAAATACCGCCGATTTTCGACATTTATACTAGATTTTCGAGTCCGTACAGACGGACGGATATATAATAATTATTGAACTTAATATGTATGTGTAGACCTTTTTAATACCGATACATCCATGTACTATTTAAGCTCATATGTGTAGGTTTAAGGACTCTAGTGTCATTTAAATGCGTTATATGCTAATTTTCGCGACCAAAACATGATATTTCCGAGTCCGTACGGACGGACAAACGCTCCAATTTATTGAAAGTTGCCTTTTCTTAGTTAGTAAACTATATTCCTACAATTTAATGTTTAAATAAAGGCTAAAATATTAATTTTGTTGCCAAGCGACATCTGCAATGCAAAAAAGGGGTAAATTTGATGCCGACGGGCAGGGTTCCAAGTTCGAGCTGCCCAGCCGGACAGGTCGAGTCCATGGCTTCGGTACTACTATTAATCGACAGATATAAGATAGAATTAAACGTACATCTATATTGTATTATTCTAATACACGTACTTTCTTTAAAAAACAAGGTCAAAGTGATACTAAATTTCGGAACATATTGGGGTTTTGACCGGTTTTTCGGCTCCTGTGGCACAACCGGTACCTCGATAGGCACATACTCGTAATTGATATCATTGGAAAGCCCTTGTTAAACCCTACACAATAAACTTTATTTGGATAAAAAATATTGATGGGGGAGGTTTTTATGACCAAATATGGCTTAGGGACTAATTTTACTAAAAGTATTTCAAAAGTTAACCTGGAAATTTGTCACCATGACCATATATGGAAACGGATGACCTCGGTAACCCATAGGATCGATAACCCTTGTCCATGGGCAACTTTTAAGACCAACATGACCAAAATCGAGCAAGGTTCGAACTTGTCATCAAAGTGTTTCAAATTAAGTGAACTTATTGCAGGGTAAACTGTAACCCTTGGGTGGTGTCAAAATCTGAAATTCCTTCGATGACCCCTGAACTTTTTGGTATAGGGTTTGGGTCAAGGTCATCAAATCCCGACCCCCAGGGATGCCCATCGACGTTACGTAATCGCCTGCGGGTTCACTTTTGACATAAAAGGGGTCCCCCAAATTTGGACCCCCGGGGCGAAGTGACCTTTCAACCCCCCCCCCCCCCCCCGGAAATTTTTGGGTGCGTTCGACTCAGTTCCCCTCCCCCTACCCCCATGCAAAGTTTCAACAAAATCCCACGGTCGGAACCCCACCCCCCAGGGGCCCAGGGACTCGTTTTACTCGGGATGATAATTGTACAAATCAAGTCAATGCATTGAAATTGTCATTTTTCTTATTTTCCAAGACTATTCACCTCGGAAAACTGCCTGAAATGTTTGACCGGAAATAACTTTTTCTGAAAGCATTAGTACCTGCAGAGACTCGACGAAGATACGCACGTGCACCCATTACTGGTATGGGTATTTCGCTGGCTATTAAATACCCTATAAGATACATTTGCTTTATCTGTAACTGTTCAGGCAATGATTGTAATATTTAATTGGCACATAATATAATACAAGTAATACCTCACGCACACATTATACGTATATACTGGCATGTATCTGTATGGAAATATACATGCGGGATACTGGACAGTACTGTATACATGTATCGAGGGCTCAATGCAAAACTATGCTATATGCCTCTATAAATTAAAGTAGTTTTAATATTTGTACCATAGTTTTACACCGAGCCCTCCATATGTCAATTAAAGACAAATAAACAGTGAAGAAAATTATCAACAACTTTAATACATGTTGTAATTCTGTGTACTCCCATAATCACATAGAGTAGTGTAAGATGCATGCAATACAGCAGCTAAATAACAGCTGATATAATACAGGTAGAGAAAATCTATCTCTTGTAGGTTAATCACACAGTTTCTGTAACAAACATATCTGACACCATAAAAGAACAAACATTTCCCAAAATATTTTTAAAAGTCTCAAACATTCGGACTAGCAATGGTGGAATACCCATGAAATGAAAACCGTCCAGCTGTAACAGATATAAATATGGACCAATCTCTATGAAGTATTTTAACACATATTGCACATGTTTACATAATCCAATTATAGTCACTTGTTGAATGTCCAACGTCTACGTTTGCTCCCCTGTCACTCTCCCCTGTCACTCTCCCCTGTCACTCTCCCCTGTCACTCGACCAGGAAACATTTTATCAATGGTCTTTAATGTATATTTTGCTTACAGGACACAGCTATTTATAACATGTTTCTCTGGATGAGTACCAGTGGTTTGCTCTGTCATAAGGCTGATAGCTTGAACTATCACCGGGTAGCTGAATATATCAATCAAAATAGTATTTTCTCAAGGCAAATCTGGTTAAAATAGTTTATTTACCAAATAGTAGATGGGTTCTATTGCAGATTATTTTACCACATTTTATCTGTTATGGTAACAGAGTGATTTGTACAGAAGTGTAAGTAAACACCACAAAAGATGATTTTAAAACAAGAATGATGTCAAGCACAGGAAATCTTCTATATCATTATCTTGATTACTGTAGAATCCATTTATACATAGCCAAGCACAAAAATTTGCAAATAAAATGAGCTACTGAAACAGTTATCAGAAGACAGCATAATTATAGAGCTTTTTGGCAATTGTCACAAACTATAAATTGGTTTAGGAATAGAATTCAAGTATGAAATAATGCAAATGATCACCACTTTAAAAGGGGGCATAGGTCAGTCATACACATATGTATGTATACAGTATCAAACCAAAAACTAACTCTATTTATTAAACTTATTTTATCAATTTATTTCATTTTATTGTATTTATCAATAGAAGTTAAGCAAATTAGTTTTCACAAAGTGTAATTATTGCCAGGTGGCTATATACCTGGACAAGATTGTAATATAATATTGTAGGCACATTACTTTAAAAATAATTAAGCAACCAACTGGAGAGTAAAATCTTGTCAACTGTCTAACTAATGGAGCCAAGAAAAGCACCAGACCACTATAAGACAAGTACTAAACACTGGATATAATCAATTCATGTATGTTATAAATAAACACCAATAGACTGCTAGAGTCAAGAAAAGCCCCAGATCACCCTAAGACTTTGTACTGTTGACTGGAAATAGTGAGTTTCTCTATTTTATAAATAATCGTCACAATGTCTATAGTCGAAAAAAGACAATGTCCTGTGCTTAACATCATTCAAACATCTTGCAACAATGAAGTATTAAGTATGCAACAATAATAACAATGTAAAGAGACTTAGTAAATCTGCAAAAATGCTGACATATATTATAAATCATAAAATGGGGCTAAAGAAAAAAATATTAACAGTAAAATTCACGTAAATCTGCCACATTTTGCAGCAGCACTCAAGCATAATAATATATTCAGCAATTTACAATAAAGGGAAGAAACTCTTACATACATAAGTATGGTGATGTTAAACATGATGACATAAATACAATACATGCTATAATTAGGACTGGGATACAAACATGAATGTAAATTGGGCCCTACTAAGTCAAGGTTAGCAAATACTACATGGTTCATACTGGAATCAAATTCAAGCACCTTTTAAGCACTTTTCAAGAAGACAACGAAAAGCAAAAAAGCAAGTTCAATTTTTCTGTTGTTTTGCTTTTTTAGCTTTCTCAAAATGTTTAAAGTAGACAAAGATAGAAAACTTGTCAACTGTTGGAAAGGTTTTGGAAATCCAAAGGAATTCCAAAAATACAGGGTATATTCAAATACATGATGTATAACCAAGACAACTGGCAATTAAAGACTTGATTCTCAAATACTCCTGTGAAAAAACAAACATGACACCAAGAAATTTTGGGTTAAAACTTCCAATTTATGCAAAATGCATATAAAAATATACACAGTCAAACTATTGGAGATTCCACAAGTAAACATGGGCACCATCTGGTGAGTGCTAACACTTAACTCAAACTGATAGTTTGTCACAGTAAAATAGGTATTGTCATAACCTAAACACAAAACTTAACCATTCAATCTCATTTTCTAAGTCAATATAGATAGAGGAGTGACAATTCTTCCAGAAAGATGGCTTTATGGGTCTTGCTTTACACTGGTATTGTAGCATGTTCCACTTTCCTGCTTTTATTAGTCATGTATTGTTGTTGAATAAGTGTAACAGTTGCAAGTTTCAGAGCAATAACTTTGATAGTTTTGTTTACATGAACATAAATTAAAATATATACCAATCAAGTGATGACAATAACTCATTTTTCTTTGCAAAACAATCAGGAAGCTATTGTAGTTTAATTTTGAACCCTGAGCCATGACCTTTTAGACGAGTCTATTTGTGCGGGTAACTCGTGATTTATTGATTTCAATAGTCCACGGTGACAAGGCGATTACCACAACTTTTCCGTTCACCGTCGAATTTTCATACTTCTGACAAATGCACCGCATCCTTCTGCCAAAATAATGGATGCACATTTTTGGCAAGTAACGAAATCACCCCCAAAAAACGAGAAAAGCAGGTATGTTGGTAATATAATGATATTCCATCGAATGAAGTATATATTTAAGATCTATTTGCCGTTTACCACATCGAAATTAAGTAGCTATTAACTTCAAAATAGTGAAAACAGTTTGAGCTAGTCGTGAAAGAAGTGACTTTCCTGACGTGAAAAATCGCATTTTTGCAGAGTTTAAACCCTTTCAATGAAATATTCCGTTTGCGAAATAGTATGTTATGGTAGAATAAACAAATTACAACACATTTTAACATGCTTTATAGTATATACTTGCTATTTTTACATGAAAACGTGTTCGCAGTTATGCACCGCTCAACACTGACATTGTAGAAATATAAGCACCGCTCAACAATGTCAGTAAAAACACCGCATCTTCATGAATTTTGGCACCGTGCAATTTTGATCATTTGTCTTTCAGAAAAAAAGAGAAGTTTAAACCTTTGAAAAGGGCAAAAGGCAAGAAAATGCGACTTTTTCATACTGGTGCTGATGTTGATTTCAGTGCGTCTTCAGTCAACGTAAATCAGCATCGACCAGTCCATCTTCTGTAATAGAGACAGCTAACGCCCAGTACATCAAAGCAATAAAGATCTATCTATGGACTTTAAAAATATTTCTCTTATTATGCACCAGTCAGAAGCATGCACTCCCCTACCCCGGGGTCCATTGGGGATAGTCGGGAAAACGTCATGTTTTACGTCCCAGCTTCCCGGGGAAATGTTGAGACCCCCCAAACCAATACCCCGGGGGCAATATTGAGTTGTCAAGGGCCGGGGAAATACCTGTGCTTTTACGATAAGCTATCCCCACATGCGGTGGTTGTGACAACCAAAAAGAAAAAATCCCGACCTATCCTCAGGGGTAGGGGGTATGGATGCAACTATGGAAACGTATCACTTTAACGTGAATGGTCCTCAAATAAACATCAAAAACAGAGAAAAAGCTTCATCTGACTAGTTTAAGGTACTAGTCTTCACAAGAGATATGCGTTGACAACAACACGCTTAGTTCATTCAATAATACAAAAATAGATAAACGAATACACGAGACTTAATATGCCTTCCATGTATCCCTACCGGAAAACAAGACAAAATATTCCATTGCAATCACAGGTAACTGTACAGTAGCGTTGAAAATGAAAAAAACAACTAAAATTATATTTTTCTTCCAAGGTCCATTTGTAGAGAAATCCATGAGCAGATTCAAGAGGTGCACTTTGTTTTGAATAAAATGAACTGCTTTATACATACCAATTATCTTAATAAGGCTGTGTGTTTACACCGGCAAAAAATGTTATGGGATGAATGTAAGCCTAAAATTAACTTTCGTTTCTTTTTTCGTTTTCAACGATACAGTTACCTGTGATTGCGATTACGTGACCAGGAACCCTTTTGATGCCATTATTTTCAAAATAAAATCTTGGACATGTAACTAAGATAAATTGAGGATTATTGTAAGTCAATGCAGCTAACGATGGCTAATCTAGAGCGTGTTGAGCACATCGTTTAAAACAAAGAGCAGAAATAAGCGGTGCCACCGATTTCAGTGAAACGGAATCGAGATGCGGTGTTTATTATCAGTGTTGTGCGGTGCTCCCATATTTTTGTTTACTTGTATGTTTTCATAAAAAAACAAGACTTTCAATGAGAAATAGAAACAAGCAGGTTCATGTGACACGCACTCTTATATATACAATGATTTAAGACGGTCACATCAGGTATGACACATCGATAATCATCAGAATATTACATTTTCTTTACGAGTACGAATTGTGTCAAGCGCTACACTACTTTTTGTAAACACTATTTCTAAGTCATGTTACATACTTTACGACTGATAAACTTCCAAAGGGATGGCATAATGTCTCAGAAATTCGATGGAGTCCTTCATAAGTGGCAATTATTTTGCAATGTCTTGTAATAAAATATTTTGTCACCCGCTTACTTGCTTTAGGCCCCTGCACCATTTGTGATTTCGTCATAAGGATGCGGTGCATTTGTCAGAAGTATGAAATTTCGACGGTGAGCGGAAAAGTTGTGGTAATCGCCTTGTCACCGTGTAGTCATGATTTAAAGATATGCTACTTACTAATGTGTGTTATACATATCTGAATAGTCAATCCCACGGCTCAATGCTCGAAATGGAACTATAATAATAATGTAACAAGTAAATATTGCTCACAAACAAGTAAAACATTTACTATATCCAAGGCAATGTACACCTTATATAATGTAAAATTAAAAATATTTTGAGAAGTGTGTTGATTTTTTCAAATGTAAATTCCTATTCAGGGGAAGTTAGAGAAATTAAATTACATAACAAGAAAAAACATACTAAAAAGTTGAAAGCATTAAATTTGGTAATGAATACATGTAGACATTAAATAATTTTTTTAATTTTTCAATTTTATAATGAGAACTCATAAAATGCCATCTCCATAAAAAGCAATATGGCTCAGGTTTCATATATATATTATATGGATATTAAAAATTAAAAGCAAAACAAAAAATAATGTACATTTATATTATGAAATGTAATACAAACAAACAAATTATAAGTGTGTAGTAATATAACATTTGATTAATCTACAATTAAATAGCAATTAAAATTGTTTACACTTTTTAAATTGTATCAACAACTAGCAACAGCCAATAAATGACTGATGAAAAGGTAAATGAACTCCACAATGTTCAAAAGGGGCCATAATAAGTAAATTTCTAGATTACGACCCCCTTCCGGCCCAATTTATCATACCACACTCTTTGCACACTGTCAGTCTCTGCACACTGTCTATATAAAATTGCAGTGAAAATGGTTCACAAACAATTATTTAAGACAGCTAATATTTAAATTCTTTGAAAATGTGACAAATTTATTCAATAAATCAAATCAAATCAGTTCAGATAAGAACTTCATAGACAAATGTAAATGTCCGAGAGTATTTAGTTTTAAAATAAAACCAAGTACTGTCCCCAACCTATGTTATCTAGAAATTTATCTACAACGGCCCTACACAAAATAACAACAGCTAATGCACCAGCATTTAAGCCTGAAACATGTAATAGATGAATAGTAATGGGATAATTATATGACTGAGAGTCAGATGATAACGGTACAGGGCTACTACAATATCGGCCAGTCAATTTGTTGCAAACATTTGAAAAAAATGTTCAAATTCAAAATTAATCATGAACCTATCTCAAGATGCATTGTATGCCATAAATATTGTTAGAATGTACATTGTCTTTTTTCTTTCTGTGATTTTGTTCCAGGTAAAAAGAATCACATATGGCTGGTGATGTGTGGTATTCTTTAAGTACAAACTGTCTGGTCATCAGTATAATTATCATTGCTGGAGTGATAATTCTGTAAGTACGGATGGTCCTGTTATCAGTATATTTAGCATCGCAGAGATGACATGAAGCAGGAATAATACAATACCAGTTCGTAAATAAGCATTGAACTACCAAACTGTTGATCCCCTCAGCTTCAATTAGATGGTGATTGGCACAATTTCCAATATAACAAGCTAACAGTTCTTGGTAAAATATTTGAGATAATTAATTATCTTACACAATTTATGATATTCTGGACTCCAGATGTATGAATGCAACTTGACACTGTGGCTTGACACTGCAAGATGACACAGCGGCTTGACACAGCGAGATGACACTGACAGAGGAAAATAGCTTCAATTTACAAGCTTTGTATACACCAGCAACTCAGACAGTAAGTGTCAGATCACTGGTAATACATACAAATGTGCATGAATCTAAGACAGAGAACTCTGCAAACCCAGTCTGTAAGAGTATATCAATCCAGAAGGACAGTCCTTGTAAGCCACTGCAGATGGGTCTGCTTTAAAACAACACAGATGAGTTCACAAATGTAATGTGGTTCTATCAGTCAGCAAGATGATCACACTTTACTCCAATGCAAGTAGTTCCAAGTCAAAAACCAAAGTAGCGTTTGGTGGTATAGTGGAAACAGTTAAGGAAAATATAGTAAAAACATCATATAAATAACAAGACTATTGCCAAGCAATGAAAGTCCCCTACCGGTAGCCAATTGTAACAGGGAGAGTTATGGTTTTTGTGCACTGCACTTCTCCTAATTAATATCTATCCACATGTAAAGTTTAAAATAATATCTCTTTTGGTAATGGAGTTAAGCTCTGAACAAAATTTAGGTATAAAGATAAACGCAGGGGGTAACCAAAAAATTAAGCAAGGGAGAGTGATGGTTCTTGTGCACTGCACTTCTCCTCATTGATATCTATCCACATGTAAAGTTTCAAAATCATATCTCTTTTGGAATTGGAGTTACGCTCCGGACAAAATTTAAGTAAGAAAATTAACAAAGGGGAATAACTAAAAAATTAAGTAAGGGAGATTTATGGTTCTTGTGCACTGCACTTCTCCTCATTGATATCTATCCTCATGTAAAGTTTCAAAATCATATCTCTTTTGGAATTGGAGTTACGCTCCGGACAAAATTTAAGTAAGAAAATTAACAAAGGGGAATAACTCAAAAATTAAGAAAGGGAGAGTTATGGTTCTTGTGCACTGCACTTCTCATTGATATCTATCCTCATGCAAAGTTTCAAAATCATATCTCTTTTGGTAATGGAGTTATGCTTCGGACAAAATTTAAGTATGAAAAATAACAAAGGGGAATAACTAAAAAATTAAGTAAGGGAGAGTTATGGTTCTTGTGCACTGCACTTCTCCTCATTAATATCTATCCACATGTATAGTTTCAAAATCATATCTCTTTTGATAATGGAGTTATGCTCCGGACAAAATTTAAGTATGAAAATTAACAAAGGGGAATAACTAAAAAATTGAACAAGGGTGAGTTATGGTTCTTGTGCACTGCACTTCTCCTCATTAATATCTATACACATGTAAAGTTTCAAAATCATATCTCTTTTGGTAATGGAGTTATGCTCCGGACAAAATTTAAGTATGAAAATAAACAAAGGGGAATAACTAAAAAAATAAGCAAGGGAGAGTTATGGTTCTTGTGCACTGCACTTCTCCTTATTAATATCTATACACATGTGAAATTTCAAAGTCATAGCTTGCTTAGTTTTGAAGTTATGCTCCGGACAAAAATGTGTGACAGACTGACGAACTGACAGACTGACGGACTGACTGAGCGCAAACCATAAGTCCCCTCCGGTTTCACCAGTAGGGGATGAATAATCATGTACAGTAAAACATTGTATTGTGACTACCTGAATGACAGGGTGCACCTTACTAGAACACAACGCTCGACTTTCACATACCTGATCGTACCCTTACTCATCACCGATGGCAGAATGGTTGAGTGAACAACACTATAGCACACTATCACCATAAACTAGTCAAGAGATTCAAGAATCAAGGTAATACTTGTTTCACACACAGCAATTGGACCTAAGGCAAAAACAGAATGGTAAAAGAAAGGGCATCAACTCTGCCAAAATCATCCTTGTCTACCGTTTTGGGTCATCACCGTAAAGCAGAATATTATGTTTTAAGTTAATACCTCATCACTGTATGGCTGACAAATATAGCTTTAAAACATTATCAATCATAATAATAATAACTTACTGAAATAACTGAAAACCTTTGTGTGATACCTAATCATGTGCAGGGATTGGGGACATGATACTGAATAAGTATGAAAGCAATATCTCAATGAATTTTGAAGATATTTTATAAGAGGTTTCAAATCATTTTTGGTTCCAAAGATGCGCAAACCAATCCGTCTGCAGACGCTAACCGAAGAAACAATTTTATTGCCTGGTCATTGTGACCAAGTTTCATAAAGACTGGGCCAAATATTGTAACCTCTAGTGTTTACAGATGGGCAGACCAACGACATACCCTGTGCTTTCACAAAATCTCACCTTGTCACTATGTGACAGGGGAGGTAATAAATGTAAAGTATACACTATACAAAAAGGATATACGCCAGGGTAACCTCTTTTTCCATAACCATCTTCTGGTGGACATGTTAACAGAATACGTTGACCAATACTCATCTATAAACACAGAAAAATAAAACTGAAAACAATCTTCAACATGGAAAATATTAATAATAATGACTTTATTTATAGTGGATAACATAATTATTATATGGTTCTATACCAATTTTCAATATGGTCCAGAAGAACCATTATTTCCCAGTCAATTTTTTGCTGAAAAAATGGCAGGCATATGAGTGCCTCCACCTGTATTTGAACCTAGATTAGATGAAAAGCGCCCTAACCACTGAGCTACAGAGGCAAAAAATAATTAATTTGAAGTATATTTCAAGATATAAGCTAGAACACTGGCACTTGTACGTCCAACTATCTGTCTTATTCACTGATTCAATATGGTTACCATGGCTAGTTTTACTACAGAATAACTTGGACATTTGTAAGTCTTCACTAAAACAACCACTTACCTTTGGTATATTATCTTCCCATGCTGAAATAAGAAAAAAAAAGAATTAGGAATAGCAAGCAATATAGAAGTTTCCTACCTGGTTTTTAATGTTTTTGTAGTCAGGCAACGACAATGTTCGTTCCAATCGAAATCAATTTAGATGCGCATAATCTCCTAATGGGTTCACCTCTATCCCCATATATACCAAGTATCATAAACCTAGCTATGTCGAAAACCGTTTGAGCTATGGCAGGATTCAGATTTTATTGACAAACCGGCTAAAAGAGGGCAAACCTATAGTCCCCTCGGGATGAAAACAAGTAGTGGACTAAAAACATATAAAAATATCATGTTTGTTAAACATTTAATTAGAATTTGTGTAATACAATAGTAGGGTGACGAGAATGAGACATGCTGTGATAATATCCTAGTCCAATAAGGGCCAGAACTAATGATAACTTGAACTTTTTATGATGGTAAAAAAGTATGCCCACTTTGAAAGCAATGCCTTGATGCCAAAAATATTTGAGTCTCAACAACTTGAAAGTTTTGGTTAACATTTTCCAAAGGACGAACTGACAGGAGTGAGGACAATCACTATAGATAGGCCTCAGCATCAGTAGATGTGGGGCATAAAAACAATGCGAAAAGCAACAATTTACCTTTTATCACTTGCTGTTTTCCTAACACGAATTTAAACGGTTGCTGTCTCTCTCTCGAACAATCAATTTTTACACCATTAAAAGTACCTGAAAGATAAAAACATGAATATTTAGTAGTAGATAGAGGATCTTACATGAGTGACTTTTCATATTGAATTTATCCAACGAGTTTAATAAAATTAATATGGGAAGACAAGAGTGTAAGATTCTTTTCATCACTTAAACAAAATAAGCCATTTAAATTAACTAGAACCATCACTGTCGTGATCAGGGCCCTGTCGTTATCAGGGTTATGCAGCTGGAGTAATATAATGTGCCATAGTTTTTAAGTTAAAAAGGGGCAAAAGTCAGTCACAATTTATTAAAGGTAGAGTTGTTGCCCTTCCTATACAGGTGTGTATTGTCATTGTCAATAAGTCTTGCAAGTTTCATTTGAATATCTTGAAAAGTTTTTGAACTATGGCCAATGTTAAAGTTTTGAAGTCGAAAAAGGGGCACAAGCCAAAATTTATTAAAGCTAGAGTTGTTGCCCTTTGCTACACATGTGCGTATTGTCACTGTCAATATGTATAGCAAGTTTCATTTGAATATCTGTAACGGTTTTGAAGTAATGTAGAAAAAAAGATGAAAAATGAGGAAAATTGTAATTTTACAAAGGGCCATAATTCTTACAATATTGTAGCTGGAGTAACATAACTTGGCATACAATAGTGTATTATTGCTGTGACCTTATGTTTAAAGTTTGAAGTCGATACCTTTAACAGTTTGCAAGTTATTAAGAAAAAAACATGAAAATTGTGGACGGACAGACGGACGGACGGACTGACAGACAGACGGACAGGGTGATTACTATAGGGCAACTGCAAAAAAATTGCAGAGCCCTAAAAAACTAAAAATAGTAGACCCACTTCTTAAGAGAGAATAAAATTGAGGTGAGTAATGCGGTTAAGAATAAATGAGCATCTAAACATAGTGCAACACAGTGACTGTATTTCAATTACATTTAATTCAATGTTGGAAACAAAGATGAGCCGAGACGGGTATATTTGAACAGTAATAACGTCACAGGCCTTTTGAATAGGCCCTATCCAGTCTTGAAATTAGTTTGGTAAGGGGAACATACTCATACTAAACAAGAGGGTTCAAAGGGCCCTGGGTCGCTCACCTGTTTGGCCTAGTGACCTAGATTTTGGCCCAAATGACACAGTATCTAACTTGACCTAGATTTTATAGAGATAAACATTGTGACCAAGTTTCATAAAGATAGAGTCAAAATTGTGACCTCTAGTGTGTTCACAAGATTTTTCAATGATTTGGCCTCGTGACCTAGTTTTTGACCCCAGATGACCCAATATCGAACTTGACCTAAATTTTATAATGATGATCATTGTGATCAAGTTTCATAAAGATAAGGTCAAAATTGTGACCTCTAGTGTGTTCACAAGCTTTTTCAATAATTTGGCCTCGTGACCTAGTTTTTGACTCCGGATGACCCAATATCGAACTTGACCAAAAATGTTTAGTGATGATCAGTGTGATCAAGTTTCATAAAGATTAGGCTCAAATTGTGACCTCTAGTGTGTTCACAAGCTTTTTCAATGATTTGGCCTTCAAAGGCTTGTGACCTAGTTTTTGACCCCAGATGACCCAATATCGAACTTGACCTAGATTTTATGGAGATGATCATTGTGATCAAGTTTCATAAAGATTAGGCTCAAATTGTGACCTCTAATGTGTTCACAAGGTTTTTCAATGATTTGGCCTAGTGACCTAGTTTTTGACCCCAGATGACCCAATATCGAACTTGACCTAGATTTTACGGAGATGATCATTGTGATCAAGTTTCATAAAGATTAGGCTCAAATTGTGACCTCTAATGTGTTCACAAGGTTTTCCTTTGATTTGACCTAGTGACCTAGTTTTTGACCCCAGATGACCCAATATCGAACTTGACCTAGATTTTATGGAGATGATCATTGTGATCAAGTTTCATAAAGAGTAGGCTCAAATTGTGACCTCTAAAGTGTTCACAAGGTTTTCCTTTGATTTGACCTAGTGACCTAGTTTTTGACCCCAGATGACCCAATATCGAACTTGACCTAGATTTTACAGAGATGATCATTGTGATCAAGTTTCATAAAGATTAGGCTCAAATTGTGACCTCTAATGTGTCACAAGGTTTTCCTTTGATTGACCTAGTGACCTAGTTTTTGACCCCAGATGACCCAATATCGAACTTGGCCTAGATTTTGTTAAGATGATCATTGTGACCAAGTTTCATAAAGATTAGGCCAAAATTGTGACCGCTAGAGAGGACACAACCCAATTGTTGACGGACGGACAGACGGACGGACGGACGGACGACGAGTGATCACAAAAGCTCACTCTGTCACTTTGTGACAGGAGAGCTAAAAACGGGAAACGTCACATACATTGTGACGTCATGTTTATGTTTTGACGTCATCATTACTTCGAAAGTTCCAGAAAGAGACTGATTAATTTTAAAGAGATGCGATTTTGAAACTCAAAATGCATTAAATTTTGCAGGAAGTGTTAGCCTATGCTATGTTCAATAAATAAATGTAGGTTTGTGTTTATTTATTATATTTGAATTAAATTGCCTTCATAAATTCTCGTTCAGATTTTCAGATTCGCCTTGTCTATCTATCTGACCTGACGATAAAATCACGGGCGGCCATATTGGTTTTTTTTTTTGACAGCGCGTACACGTGAATACATAAAAATAGTGATTAGCCCCCCTCATTTGCATTAGTTATGATATTATTGAGTAGTGTAATATCGTTTTTATGTAATGGGCTTTATTACACTCCCACACCGTGATTTATGTGATAAATAGAGGATCTTACATGAGTGTCTTTTCATATTGAATTTATTAAACGAGTTGGATAAAAGTGATAAAATACGAGGCTCTGCCGAGTATTTTATTACTTTTATCCAATGACTTTTATCAATTTAATATGGACAGACATGAATGTAAGATCCTTTTTATCACATAAACAAAATAAGCCATTTAAATGTAGAAAACTAAAAATAGTAGACCCGCTTCCCCTTAAGAGAGAAGAATATTGAGGTGAGTAATGCGGTTAAGAATAAATGAGCATCTAAACATAGTGCAACACAGTGACTGTATTTCAATTACATTTAATTCAATGTTGAAAACGAAAATGAGCCGAGACGGGTATATTTGAAAGGTAGTAACGTCACGGACCTTTTTAGTTGGCCCTATCCAGTCTTGAAATTAGTTACGTAAGGGGAACATACTCGTACTAAAAACAGGAAACGTCACGATCATTGTGACGTCATGTTTATGTTTTAACGTCATCACTACTTCGAATATCCCGGATGAGATGGATGAATTTTAAAGAGATGCGATTTTGAAACTCAAAATGCATTCATAAAATCTTGTGCAGGAAGTGTTAGCATATGCTTTGTTCAATAAATAAATATAGGTTGGTGTTTATTTATTATATTTGAATTGAAATGCCTTTGTTGAGATATTTAGATTCGCCTAGTCCATCCATCGTGGTCGGCCATTTTTTTTTTTTTGACAGCGCGAATGAATACATAAAAATAGTGATTAACCCCCCTCATTTGCATACTTATTCTATTGCTGAGCAGTGTAATATCGTTTTTATGTAATGGGCTTTATTACACTCACACACAGTGATTTATGTGATAAAAGTATTATACTGTATCCTTTAGTATACATTAAATAAAACTGAAAAAGAAATTGAGAATCTTACATGAGTGTCTTTTCATATTGAATTTATTAAACGAGTTGGATAAGATGATAAAATAAGAGGCTCTGCCGAGGCTTTTATAATTTTCATGCTACAAGTTTAAAATTCTATATGGAAAGACACTCATGAATGTAAGATTCTTTTTATCACATAAACAAAATAAGACTTGTTAATGTATTAAAAGTGGACAAGCTTCCCCTATAGAAGTCACAGACCTGTTTTTTCTTTGCATCCTGTCTATGTATATTTTTGACAGTGCAAAATGGACCAGTAACTGTTTTCTTTACAAATTTGATGCTTCTTTACTGTCAGACCAGTGACAAAACATGGGTAGTGTCAACCCCTGAATTTATGAACAAGTGAATGCTATATGATACTACAACATCTAAGAAATTACCTGTGTAATGCAGCACAGCAGTTTGTCCTTGTTTAGGGAATGTTTGGCCTGAAAATATATTTACCGTAAATATATATTATACAGATTGCAACAAGGACATTGCACTATTTTACATGTCGTTAGTGCCGGGTGCATGTTACCATGGTTTTAAAAATAACTATTATGAACAGACATGAAAAGAGCAGGCTTTAAAAAGGGAAGCAACTCTTTAGGCATACCAATAGTCTCCCTTTGTTAGATTCATGATGTATTCATTTCTTTTAAAATAACATCTACGAACATATACGATTTTCATACTTGAAAAAATTATTTCCTTATTTTAACTTATCATTATGCATAACACCTCCACACACCTTCATATTCCCCCTTCGATGTTAGATTAGATTAATTTTAGATTCATGAAAAATGTTAAATTTTGCTTTTTAGTAAAACCTGATATAAATTGTAAATCATTGTTTTGCAACTTCATTAAATATTATGCAATGATATTAATATAATTTTTAAAACTGTGCTCCTGTGAGGGATCCAGTCCTGTTTTTTTAACGTTCCTCGTATACACCATCTCTATTACAGTCTATGCTCAATATGTTTGCATGGCAACCCCGCTGCATTCTTGGCATTATTACCATGACTATATAAATGGCATCCTTCATATCTTCAGTAGTAGTGGCGAGTAGTGTTCGTGCTTCTTTTGCATCAGCACAGTGACCCAGGAGTGTGTTCATTACATTGTTACCCTGACCCAATGGCAGAGCCCTAGACACGATTTCGGTCTCCGGTGGTTTTCTTCCACGAAGACCTTTGTGACGAGTAGTCACTAGGTCGAGATTGTTTGACTAGCAGAGCCCAGATACAAATGTAGGTTAACCCAAGCTCATTCAACCTGGGGCATTGTTTAGTACTTTGGCTACTGTACAATTCAAGCTTATTCAACCCCAAACCAAGCTTATCAAACCCTGTCGCACCACGGGTCACTATATAGGAATGCATGCAGTACAGTATATGTAGCTCGGAGTAAGGATTGATGCAAGGTGTATTTGATACCCGAGAAGTAAAGGTATGCTTTAATTGGTGTTTTACCGACTGGACAGATGTCTTACCCTCATCATTATCCTAGATTCAGAAGAAGGAACACCTGCATTGCATTTTAATAATTTTAGGCCATGTTATTTTTTTTGTTCTACATTTTTCTAATCACATGCCATTTTAATAGAACCGTGTAGATCAGATGTTTAGACTCATTAAACAATGAATGAAACATGTCAACCTCTTTTGAATATGGTACAATAATTGAAATCATTAAATTGGGCTGATAAGGGAACCATTCATTTGTTTACATGTCAGTAAGGTGGGTGGGGAAACGACAACAAATGGGTCGCGAAAAGGCGGCTGTTTTGTATGCAGTGCACCGATGCATATATAAAGGTGATGAAATGTCTGAATTATATCTTAGAATTCACCATACCATCGCCTTTAGATATCTCTGCGAAGGTGCAAACCATTTCTGGTCTATTCCTCTAAATTTGCCCTGTTCGGTCGCATTAGTTTCCAACCACTAGATGTTGTAATTTAGCTGTCTGCTAAAATCTGTAAAATCCTATACCATATTATCGATAGACACAATCACACTGGCGCTTGGGTAAAATCCTCTAGAAGCTTGAGCATGTGTGATTTAGTTTAATTTTGGTCCCTTCCCTTTTTTCACAAAAGAAGCAGGTTACAGGTTTTAAAATGTAATATGTCGAATAAATTATGAAAAAAAAACAACAAAAAAACTTTTGAGTTCCGCAATATACCTCCCTGAGTTCCGTCAGAGCGTTCCACGGGTTTTGAGTTCCGTCAGAGCAATCGGAAGGTTTCAGACCTGTTACAAATTCCGCCAGGGAAAAACATCTGATTATTTTAGTACCAAAAGGCTCGTTGCGGATTATGGCATGATTGTAGAGATAAAGGACCTAGGTAGATATTATATTAAATGCAGCACGTTTACTCGAAACAATTGTTCGAAAATATACTCTTTTTTATAGATTTAATGGGTTTTTATGCATTTTTCTTGCTGTTTATACTTACATTAATCGTTGTGAAATAAACATTCCCTTTAGAATGTCAATGCTATTTGATATCTAAGTTAGTTATATAATACGAAAGCATTCATAGAACTGCTGTAGAATGTCATATTTTTTATCCCAACGCGATCATCAACGCCTGCACATAATTTCCGCGAGGGGGTGATGCAGTATACATAGATAGATAGATCTGACATTCCGATTACCACTGTTACAAATTCCGAAGTTTTCAAAATAAGGATGATAAAAATTCCGTGAATATAAATAAAATTCGAGGAACACATTCACTTACTTTTTATGTATGATTTTAGTTGTAAAGGAGACATTCTCACACACAAAATTAATTTTATAACCCAATTTGTGTTCTTAGTGAGTGTAACCATATACAAGTAATATACAGCATTGAACTATATGATTAAAGTACTTGACACATTGAATCATACTGCGCAATATTCTGACAATACTTCAGAGCATATTATAAATTGATATTTACACGTACGGTCTTGAACCATAATACCAGCTACCACCAAACCAATTACATTAATGGGGTAAAATCAGATATACCAGAAGCTTTTAACTTATAAGGCATTATACTTACCAACCTACCCCCAAACAAAGGCAAGAATACAGACAAAGGTGTTGTGGTTTTGCATTCATAAACTAACATCATACATGACCTATATTGTATGACAGATTTGGAGACAAACATCTGCGATAACTACAGATGTGTGCACTGCACAAAAACATTCGAAAAAAAATTAAGCAATTTTAGATAATCTTTGTGAACACCACACCATTAAACCAATAACTTTTCAATGTAGGGCTGACCGGGACAAGTCGGAACAAAAACACGTTTTAAACGAGCGATTCTCACAAATTATGCAGTTGTACAAATAAATTACATATATTTTATCACGTATGGAATCTACTAACAGAATATCGACTCTCTTTATATATTGGGCGATTGGTCATCAAAATAAGAGGGTCCAAAGTGACGACCTACAATGTCCCGATTTGCCCCAACGCTGTTGGAAAATCGGAACACGATCATGGGTAAGAAGGAACGATACTTTATCCATACTGTGTCCTACCATGTATCCACTCCCACTGGCAAGTAGCAATTAGTTGTCATATAAGGTACTCATCAAAACAAAGTACAACCATCCTTGATGTATGTAACCACCATACCTCATTATGTACTCAGCACAACATATTACAGCCACATTTGACTCAAATGACTACTCACAACAATTTAATACAGTCATACTGGTCAGACCCTATTGAGTGCTTAGCAAATCGAAATACAGTTATACTGGGCCCAACATATTTACAACCACTGAGTACAGCCAAACGATGCCGTATGCAGTAGGGTGCCACCCATCGTCGGAAACCACGCTCGATTCATTACGTTATACTACTACATGCTATACTTAACCTGTAGTTATGTAGCGTGGGTATCCGACGATGGGTGCCACCCTAAAGATCAGTCTTTTAAGCCCCTATTTTCAGTTGTTTGTACTTGCCACTACCACATACGCAATCCCGTGCCATTTACTAGTAAAGTACTCACCACCGACGAGTACTGTCGTATCAGGTCCAACGGGGGTACTACAAAACCCCATAGGACAGTCATCCAAGGCTGGGTACTCGCAAATATTACCTACAACCATACCATAGTCAAAGGGACCTCACAATCACCAAATACTGCCATACAATACTCAAAGTTATACTAAAGATTACTCAACTCATACTACAGCTACACCAGGCCGTCAGGGATTGTCAATACCACTGGTAAAATCATAGCAGGGTTTATGTGGTGTTTATTCGACAAACTACATCCATACCTGGTTAGAAGCGGTTCTCGTTCTCGAACAACCACCCACTTTAGCCAACTCATGCCCTTGGGTGGACTTACTACCACAAGAACACGTATACCCGACTATATGGAATAGCTACCAACCATATGTGCGGTACTTCCTCTCACTGCATGTAGGAACATAATCATGCATACAGCTATAATGACTATAAGTTCATGTACATGTACTTTGTGACAGTAATGCGAGTCTTATGGGTAACAAAGACTGTATGGCTCAGCCAATATGGTAACATACAAGTCTTTCTCAGCAATCGTCTGCTTTATGAAGTAGGTCTATATAATAATGCCTTGTACATCAATTCCCGGCTGATGGATAGAATCTTCATTGAGTTCTATAAGTCGTATACAACCAAAGCCATTCCAATGACAAATGATCATTTTCCAACGTGTCAAATGACCGCCCTGGCTTTTTGCTTGAATATCATGTGTGTGGATCATTGAAATACTGGCTCACATGTATGACATAGGGCGTGGAACAAATTATGCACGTAAGAAGAGGTTTTACTTTCTAAGCTTTAAATTAAACATTCCTCCACAACGTTCACATTTACATCCTCCCGTCATTACACTTTCATAGATAGTTGACACTGCCCATGCGGCTCTTATACGTAATACCCTAGGGTGAGGAATATACAGTTAAACTAGTTATTGCCCTTGTTTTGAATTTACCGATGTTTTAAACCGATAGCTTTTAAACCAATGGAAGAATGTCGGAAACACAAACGAAAACATGTAGATCTAGGCCTACCTTCTGAAGTTTAAATTCTAACTAGTAATGTTGAAAGTGCTTAAGGCAATTATATTGAGAAAAGGGGAACAGAGAAATATAACGAAGTTAAAAAAATGTATTTATAGCTATATTTAGTTCAAATTATGCGGGAAATAACAAACTTTTTACCAAAACAATAGTTTTCCTTATTTGTTTGTCAAATGACACAAGTTAACCACACTAAAGAACAATTCTTACAGAAGACTATTGTTCGGAGTTTGTATCACGTCCGAACGGAATTCGTATCAATCAAAATGTTCATGTTACGGAATTTGTAACAACACATCAAATTTTGGTTAAAAATATGCATTTCCCCGTTAGAATACACTCAACTTGGTGCGATACTAAGCAACACAGTTGTGGAATGAAGTGTTCAATATTTCAGGTTGTTTTGAAAGATAATAACAATGAAAATAAACAATATTGCAAAGTTTCTAAATTTTGTAATACACTTATAGCGAACTCGCTTAAAACGAAAACTCGGTTATAGCGTAAGGAAAAAAAGTCCCCGACTTCGTCCCTTCTTTATTTCAATGTAATACCACTCGCTTGTAACGTAATTGGATATAATGAAAAATCGGATATAACGTAACGATTTCTAGGTCCCAATGTAACATTCTGTGTGCAATACTGCTCGGTTATAACAAAGGCGATAATTGCGTGAAAAAAATGAGCAAACAATCTTAAAAGGTGTTATAAGTAGTTGCGCCTCAGGCATTTATCAGTGCAAATAAACTTACCTATTACCAATAATTATACACGTAAACTTCATTGACTTTACAAGATTATTGTCTTTTGTAAATGGTTTATTTTTTAAAAACTGAAGCTGAAACTATAAAACGAAATATTAGACAGAAATACGTGGGGCCTTCTTCAACCATGTCGCAATCGCCATCGTTACTTGCTAAATTGTATTAATGGTTTAACGACTAGTGCTTAGAACTTGCTAATTAATGGACTTATAATATAAGCATACCCTGTCAAACTGCTCAGATAATGCCTTACCTTGCACAGAATAAGGATTGATATATTCCAAGTAAGATATTGAATAGAACTTTTTATCCGTTAATAATATTAAATAGTTGATCAGCATCGACTATGCTGTTTCTTTAAACATTCCGAAGCAGTCTGTACATGATGTACTTACAAATGACAAACACAATAATTTTAATATACAATGTATAATGAAATACGTTATATCCAATCTCACATAGCGAAATTTCGTTGTACTGATATAGCGAAAATCGGATATAGCGAAAGGAATTGCTAGGTCCCCAGGATTTCGTTATAACCGAGTTCCACTGTATAATGCTTTTCATTCGTGATCTTTGAGTGCGATTGTGGTTTTGGTACCGTAATTATAATCTCTAAATATCATTTCTACTAAAACCAGAAGAAATTAGTATCATACTTACTTCCAGAACGTTTTGACAACTATATGATGGAGTCAAGTGTGTACTATTCTCTTTCACGGAATTTATAACTCGCGCGAAATGCTCTGACGGAACTCAAAGTCATGTAACAGGATTCATACCGTGGTACAGTGCGGTACAATTTCCAAAATCTGTGCCATTTTCATATTTCGATAGAACTGTGTAGATCGACAGCTATTGGTAAATCTTACTTTTTAAGATTCCTAAAATATCTAAAATAGTATAAACACACATACATGTACTGTTCCTGTAATTTAAAAAAACAACACAAAAAACGCTCTTTTAGCCTCTTCTTCTCCTTCCAAATAATTTGCAGGGCCCACTCTGAATCTGAATATATACGACGTATGGTAAATTGATTATTGTAGATCTTAGTTATATAACATCCTTCTTAAATGGTGTAGCCAGTACTATAAACCATCTGCTATATATTATGTTCAACCAAGTATCAGAAAGGATTATCATACCGGTAACTGTAGTTTGCCTCTATGAAAGTTGTGATTACTTTGTACACTACCAAGATTCTGCTTGTACAGGGAACAGGATCTGGTACAGTTCTATGGACGAACACTATTTCCCAAGATAGTATTCACGCAAAGGTAATACATTACCAAAGCAAATAGTGACACTGAATGGGTCAAGGTCCACCCGGGTCCCAGCAGGCACACAACGTTTAATCCAGGTGGTGGATTAAACGTTGAATAAACGTTGACAATCGTTGCAACCATTTTCAACGAAAGTACAACCTTATATCAACGAAAAAATAAATGGTTTCTACTTCAACGTTGATAAACCGTTGAATAACATTTGGCATTCGTCAGAAAGTTTCTTCTTAGCTTATAAAGGATTATATAAACATACTGGATTCTTATCAGATAAAAGTAAATAGCTCAACAGAAGATTGATAAAGTGTGCACTTAATACAGTCATGTACTTAACATCATCATAGATTTGCCAAAACAATTAAATTGATTATTGCAAATCTTTGTGACATATAACATCCTCCTTTAATAGTGAAGTCAGCAGAACTAAGTCACTGTTAACCAAGTTCAACTTAAGATCAGAAAGGCCAGATTATAAATAACAGTTACTATAGAATTTTCCTTTTTGAAAGTTGTGGTTACTTTGTACTAGATCAAGACTCTGCTTGTACAGGGAGTGTTGCTATATGGACAGGAGCTTTATGGTGGTAATTAGCTAAATACCAGCAGAGTTCCTGGATCAATATTTAAACTAGGATATTACAACTGACCACAACTGTAGAGCAAGTGATTTTATATACAGTTCTATGAAACAGCCTCAGTGTTAGAATCGACAGAAATGTAAGTAAAACTATACATATTGATTTTATTACTTTATACGCGCTTCATTATGTTATAATTTTGATCATATTTTTATGATCCATTGAAGCATATCGCTGGCTCAGAATGAGAAGGTTGTAACTACAATATCAATATTTTGAGAAAACAAGAAAAAACTGTTAGATAATCACTCTGTTCTTACAAAGATGTCACACAATTTTGGACGTCTTTGGTTCTTATGGTATTTTTTTTTGGAATAGAATACGGTAACATAAAGCAGGGATTCTATATATAGAGAAGATCCTGCATAAAGTGATGTTGTGAAATGATCGCACTTGTCCGGACCGGACCGGGTATACTGTCTTACTAACTTTAGTGATCATGGGACAATCATGTGACAAGTTAAGATGAAGGACGTAATAAGTAACATTGCATATGTGATGTGATGTTTCGTGTTTAACGAAAGATGCATATCGTGTAAGTTTTTCTTTTCTGAAATGATTGTGAGGCATATAGCAGCTTAATATGATTTTCAGAATTATATCTTTCATTTTAGGTCTAATTTATTTACATCATAGACAGATAAAGTATGCAACCTTTCAAAAAAATATTTGTAATCTTAGTCATTTAGGGTGCTTAACTCATGAAAATAGCATACATTTAACTTAGGTGCGCCATTTCTGATACCGCGCCACAAACCATGCCTTGAGAAATTGAAATGTCCTTGAATTTATGCACCAGTCAGTTGCTACCATAGCCCCCTACCCCTACCTAGGGATGGAGGTCAATAGACGGGGAAACGGTCATGTCCTTACATTCCAGCTTACCATGCACTGACGGGAATGTGGCATATTCTTTGTCTGATTCTGAACCACTACCCCGGAAACAATATTTAGTTCTTAGGGGCCAGGAAAGTACCGGAGATTTTAGAAACAGCTGTCACCCACTTCAATTTCATACTTAAATAACATCGATAAATTGTGCACACAGGTAAATCAACTGATGTGGGTTATACCAAATTGTCCCACCTTTCTTGTTATCCTGGGCACACTATTTCATAATGTTTTATTCATCAATGTATTTTCAGAAGCTGTTGATCAGTGTCATCTTAGTACTTAGTTACACTAAACTCTGTGGAAATAACGATTAAGAAATGGTATAATTACGCCACGGACAGAATAGTCTAGGAGCTGGTGACCAGAAATTCAAAATCTATTTACCCCATCTGGTAGAAAACGTCCATTGGTATTTTCGAATAACACATACATCCAGGCTTCAGAAAAAGGTGGATGCCAGATCTGAAAGATTTTATTAACAGGGGCAACAACTCTTGCTTCCGAGCTAATTTACGAATACACATGACATTCTTAATTCTAGTGTGAATTTTTTGTTCATGTATATATTGCCGTATATTTGGGTGGATATTATTCAATTAATGCTGTGCATAAAATGGACATACATAACTGACCAGTTTGAGGTCAAGGTCAAAGTGAGAAAAATAGCTAACAATTGATATTTCACCTCAATTCTTTCTTCGTATTGCATATGTTTGGAATCAAATTTCGGTATTAAAATGATAGCCGTGTTGGTAAGTTCATATTCTTTCATTATAAGCCATTTGTTTGATGAAATTAGTTATTTCTTTGTCAAAATAGCAATTTGATACATATGCATGCTGGCCGAGAAGGCATTCATTCGACCACCCCTGGTATTCTATGATATAATATGATTGAATTGTTCATGTATATATTGCTACATATTTGCATGGATATTATTCATTTGATTATGGACATCAAATGAATAAACATAATTGACCTTTTTGGGTCAAGGTCAGTTCAAGGTCAAATCGAGAAAAAGGCAAAAAATGGATATTTCCAATCTGTTTTTCTTCGTATAGCATTTGATATGAATATACAAATGTAAGTTGCTTAATAAAATGATACCTGTGTCGGTTAGTTCACATTCTTTCATTATAAGTCATTTGTTCAATAATCAATTTCGTTTTTAGTGTGAAAATAGCTATTTTGCATATGACAACCTACGAAAACTTTGCACGACAACCCCTGACATTCTATGACATGCGATGTATGTGTTTGTGTATGTAGTGAGACATACGTGTTTATTCAGGGATACTACCAGTATTCATTTGATTATGAGTACCAAATGTACACACATCTAAAATAAGTTTGTGGTCAAGGTCATTTCAAGGTCAAATTTAGAAGAATAGCTTCAAAAAAGATATTTTGTCTCATGCATGTTTTGGTATTATCTAATATATGAATGTACGTTGTAATATCATTATCGTATTCGACTTTGTTTAAATTACTGACCATTTCAAGGTCAAGATCAATGTCCTTTCAAGGTAAAACTGTGTTTTGTAATAATGTAGTTACAATTTATGTGTTGGCTCATTTGTTCTTTTTACAAGCAATACGGAACATTTTGTACCTGTGTTTACTTGTAGATGTAATAGTTTGTGAGGGTGTGTAATAATGAATTGAAATCCATTCTATAAGCTGCGAGTGGTGTCATGAAAATCTTTAATGAGGAAGTATATTGCTTAACACACGTTAATATGTGTGTCGGCCTGTCGATAGATCAAACGGTTTCCGAGCAAACCCCTTCCCAATGATTGATTCTTCTTTTGGTAAGTTGGTTGGTATGAAACAGCCGACGGCAATGCTCCTGATATCAGAAGGTCAGGACAACCATTGTCTTTAAATGAATGAATACTAGTACACCAAATAGTTTCCGACCAATAAATCCAGACCGATTGGACCTTGGATAGTAATTAGAGTTTGGTCACCATCATTAGATGCCCCATTGATTACAAATTTCTTTGTACCAAAAATAAGGAATGGAATGGATGTACCAAAGATGTAAGTCAACCTATATGGATTAGGGTGTGTGTACTGTATGGCAGTGAAAACCCCTTAAAGTCTGATATGGATGTGGCGGTCCTTTATTGTGATGTATATTCGATGGAGCATTGGCTGATCGATGTGGCAAATGGTAATGCTTACCTCCTAGGATAAGGATAGCAGCACAAAGTAGCGATTGGTAACACGTTATGGTCAAGTCTATAATGGTTTACAAGGTGGTGAGATTCGAATAACTGTACAATACAGTAGTGACTACCCAATGTGGTATGAGGTGGCTGTACTCAGTGATAGTGGGTATACTCAAAGGCCATACTAGTAGGGCCTTTATTTTGCAGTGAAGCATATCAGATAACGCAAGCTATGACTGTACTATTTGAGAATTTATTTGGAATTCAATAACATAATTTGAAATCCAGAATTGATTAACCAAGCATTTGGTATTCAATAACTGAAGTTGAAATCTAGAATGGCTAAAACCAATGATAGATACTCGTATGTACCCCACTAAGTGAAGTTTGCTTTATGAAAGAAGAACAAAGACATTTGGTAAATAGGCAAACTGTTAAAGTACTATTTGGAAACCCTTAGTGTCCCAGGCTGTTTTGTGTGTTAAGTATCATACATTATCAAATGATATCTGGCTCAAGACCTGATGATGTGTGGCTTTGGATAGCTATACATGTACATCTACTTGGCAATGAGGAGTACCGCATATATTATAACCTGAAAATGGCAGTACACGCGGAGTGGAGCAACCCTTATGGCCTGGTATGGACATACAATGCTAGGGTATTTATTCCCAAGGGTCTGGGGTATCTGTATCCTACCCTGTAGCCATGTTTACCTATTAGGAATTGGAAAATGGGTTCTTCTTTTTATTAATGTGTATCTTGTAGAACCACGTATGGCTGAATTATGTGGTGGTGCGTACATCGTATGATGTCGTACGGCTTCTAGAATAATATGTCGTAGTGGATACATGTACGCTATTAGGCCTGAGATGGTAATACACGATGCTGGTACTGCTTTGTCTGGGGTGACTATATTCTGTTATGTTAAATGCACGTATCTATGACATTATTTACTTATTGCAGTGCTAAATCACTAGGTCATTGCAGTAGTGACTACACTATAGGAGTTGTGTTGTACTCGTATTTTCCATAGGACCAGGACTGTCGGCCCTAAATGGTGATAAGTACCATTTAAGAATCTAGTGTGGTTCAAAACACTGCTAGTTACAGCTTTCACAGGATCTACGTCGTACACATTACTACTACATTGTAAGTACGGGTATCATATGTCTATGTTGGAACACATCAATGTAAGGAATATACATACGTATCATAACCAATTCAGTACTAGCAATCACAAATGGAATATCTCATTACAGACCGTAACGATACTCAACAACACCTTAGATGTTAGCTAGACTTTATGTGTTATACAATACACACCACTGCACTATACAGGCATCGAATGTTATGAAGTTTTGTGTTATGCACAAGTCAATATTTTGACTAGGCGTCGATGATGTTGTCACATTCCCGCCGATCAGAATGCGTCTGTCTAATCCCCCTGTATCCCTCAGGCGGTCAAAACATTGACTAGTGCATTATTTCGCAAAACAACTGCCATCCTAGACCTATGATGTGCTCATCACCATGTTATTCAGTCATTTTATGCCTGATATTTAACTACCACTGGATACAGCTATGATAGGCCGTGCGTATTGCTGTATAATGTGTTGGTGGGTACGCCATATTGCCCTGGTGAATGTGTACAACAGTTATAGTGCCCTAGAGAGCTACAAAAAGTAGTTCATAATTGGTCTTCAAAGAGTCTGGAAATCCTGATGGATTTAATTTTTTTTTTTTTTTTTTTGAGGTGGAGTATTAGTTTATTTTCCTCGTCAATAGGTGTGTCTGGGTCGAGGACATCCCAGTACACACCTTACAAGTTCTGAGTTAGTAAATACCTGGTTAGTACATAATTATGATACTATATAATGTATAGTTGTTTACACATAATTGCACTGTCAAATTTACAGAATGTCAGAAATATTAAACAATTTTACACATTGTAAACATGTTGCTATATAGAATACATGTATAGTAATAGATGGTGCATATGATACATATAAACTAACACTCTCTCCTCAGTTTTTAGGGAAAATGGTAAGACTCAACTTTGACAATGGGACATTCTTATATTTTTCTTATAATATTCTGGTTCCGGTTTGGTGTATGTTATTTGTTTATTTGTATAGGTGTGTTATCTGGAGATTCATATGAAAAGTCCGGTTATGTCATTCCAAGTATCATTAAAATTGTTGATGGTGTGATTCTTAATAGCTATTTCTTTTAATATGTTGTATTGGTACTTGATATAGTGTTTAGCGTAATTAATAGTGGGAACTGTATCTTTTAATCTACAGTTATAGATGAATCTTTTGGTGTAGAAGAATAAGAGGTTTAAGACTGTTTTGTTTTTGTCTCGTATTCCTAGGATAAAATTTTCTCTATTTAAATAGTTTGTAACAGTTGTATTATGCAAACACATATTTTTTAAAAATTGTGTGGTTACTGGGCAGTGCCAAAATAAGTGTTCAATTGTTTCTGATGATGTTTTACAAAAAGAACAGTGTTCGTTTTGCCTAATGTTTATCTTGAATAAGAATGAATTAGTTCCAAGGATTCTATGTATTATTCTATATTGGAACCACTGAATGTTAGAATCACTTGTAATTTCAAACGGTATAGCAAAAATTGCGAACCAATCTTTATCATCAAAATTCATATTTAGTTTTTCCATCCATTTTGATTTGCTCGATGGCATTACTTGAGTTTGTGTCATTATATCGTACATAGGTTGTGTACCTTTTTTAAATTTTAGAATGTCTTTGAAACACGGCGGAATGAATGGTTTAATAAGCATTGTATTGTATTTATTTTTGTATTCTGATAGGCATTTATTTACAGATAGTTTTACTCCATAATATTGAACAAAGTTAGTTTGGAGACTGAATTTCAGATTGAATTCCTCTAGACTTAGTACGTTACCGTCCTCATTCATAAGGTCTCCTATTGTTTGCACTCCAGCCTCATACCAGGTTTTATAAAATATAGTATTGCCCCCTACCAAGATTTTAGGGTTATAAAATAAAGGATAAGCTAATAAATCTATTTCCTTAAGTGGCTGATGTTCATTATACTTAACTAACGCTTTAAACACATCTTTCCAAAATGTGTTTTTTAATGTATTTACTATTAGTATAGGGTAACGAGTGCTACATTTTATTAATTTGTCAATGCTAAATAGCGTGCTTGCTATATTTATCCATTTACTATTGGTTTGTATAATTCTCCTTATCCAAGAGATTTTCAAAGAACATATAAATGCGAATATATCCACTATTCCCAATCTTCCTCGTGAATAGTGTTGTTTCAAAACTTCTTTCTTTATTCTAGCTTTACCCTGCCAAACGAATTCAGAAAATGTATCGTTTAGAGTTTTAATAGTTTCAAAAGGAGGATTAGGAAGGGATGTAAATAGGTGGTTGAAAAGAGATAGTATTAAAGTCTTAAATATTAAGATTCTCCCGATGGGAGTTAGGTTTCGTCGCTTCCAATTTGCTAATATTTTATTCATCTTAAGTATTTTATTTGTATAATTAAGTTCTATCATCTTTTCAAGATCTACGTGGAATTTTATTCCTAACATCTCGAAACTACTTTGATTCCAAGACAGTTTCCATTTTGTTTTGATGGTGTTAGAGCTATATTTATGTTTACCTATCCAGACTATTTTGGTTTTATCAAAATTTACTTTGAGTCCAGAGAGATATGTAAAATCTGATAATATATTCAAGGTTTCGTTGAGAGATTCAGAAGAGCCATCAAGGATAATTGTTGTGTCGTCTGCAAATTGTGACAGTTTGTGTTCTACGTTATTCACTTTTATACCTTTGATATTATTATTTGATCTAATTTTCAAGGACAGAATTTCAGCACACAATATGAAGATGTAACAGCTTAACGGGTCACCTTGACGGCAACCACGTTGTATTTTAAAGAAGTCGGATAGAAATCCACACTGTGTAATAGCTGAAACACTATCTTTATATAATACATTGAACCACCTTTTTATATCATTTCCAAAGTTAAACAAAGTTAGACTTTTCTGTACAAATTCCCACGATAGAGAATCAAATGCTTTTTCAAAATCAACTAGTAATAATAATCCAGGTATATCATTTATTTCAGTATGTTTCATTAAGTCGTATATAAGTCTCGTGTTTTCCCCAATAAATCTATTTTTTATTAAACCTGTTTGGTCAGTATTTATTAATTTTTCAAGATATTTTTTTAATCTATTCGCAATGCACCCAGAACCTATTTTATAAACACTATTTAAAAGTGTAATTGGACGCCAATTACTGAGAAATTGTCTTGGTTTTTCACCTTTTGGGATACATGTTATTATTCCTTGAGTTTGTGTGATCGTTAATGAATTTGATAAGAAAGCATCATTTAGCGCCTTGCAGACAAAAATACCAATTCTTTTCCAGAAAACCTTGTAAAAATCAGAGCTGAATCCTGACGTTCCAGGACTTTTATTATTAGCCATAGTTTTCAAGACTTCTGAACATTCGTTTAATGTAATTAAACCTTCTATTGAGTTTGATTCTTCATTTGTCAATTTAGGTATGTCTATATCGTGTATAAAATTGTTAAAAATATCCGAGTCTATCTCGTTTTGTTTTTTAGAATATAGTTCTCTATAAAAATACGATGTTTCGTTCAGTATATCCTTTTGATCGGTTAACTCGGTTCCGTCAGCTTTAACAAGTCTGTTGATAGTTTTTGTTGTATAGTTATATTTTTCTAAATTGCAGAATAATTTGCTTGGTTTTTCTCCATTTATAACCCAGTCAACTTTCGATGTCACCATATAACCTTTTAATTTACTTTCCTGAATATTCTTCAGTTCGGTTTTTAATTGGTTTAACGTGTCTATATGTTTTCCTAAGAGAGGGTTTTCTAGATTCTCGGTTTTGATGGATTTAATGATATGCATTTACATGAGAACCCTTCCAAGCAGTGCCCCTGTGATAACAGCGCATACAAATATTCCAAAACTGGCATAAAATAGACAGGTATAGTGCTTTTGCAATCATTTATACGTAGTTTTGCATACTTGCTTGAACGTAAACAAAATTAATGGTCGTTTAGGCAGTATTGTGTACAGTCCATTTGATAAAAAGTGAGACAAATCAAATTTGTACTTTCCTAATGAAGTTGAATTCAATAGTAGGACACAAACCAAAGCCAAATTACACATACAGAGAGGAAAAATCCATTTCAGCTATTTTCTCACTTTTATCCTGAAACGACCTTAACCAAAAAGTGGTTTTAAATGCTTGTCCATTTCATGTCCATAATATAATGAATAGTAACCGTGAACATATGACTCCCTTAATAAATAAACACATAAATCACATTAGATCATATGACCCAATGGACTTTCATAAAAGTTTTCGTAAACTATCACATGCACAAAATGGATATTTTCATTAAACAAATGAGTTATAATGAAGGTACATGAACTAACCGACATAGCTATCATTTCAATAAGCAAATTAGATTCATATCATATGATACACGAAGTAAAGCAGAGTGGAAATGTCCATTTTTGCTATTTTTTCGGTTTGACCTTGAACTGACCTTGACCCCAGAAGGTGAATTATGTTTGTCAATTTGATGTCCATAATCAAATGAATAATATCCATGCAACTATGTAGCAATATATACATAACAATTTAAATAATATTAGATAATAGAATACCAGGATGGTCGAAGGAATGCCTTCTCTGCCAGCATACATATGTATTAAATGGCTTTTTTTGACAAATAAATGACTATTTTCATTAAACAAATGGCTTATAATCATTTTTATAAGCATCTAATATTCATATCGAATGCTATACGAAGAAAAACAGAGTAGAAATGTCCATTTTTTGCTTTTTTCTCGATTTGACCTTGAACTGACCTTGACCTTGACCCAAGAAAGGTCAATTATGTTTGTCCATTTGATGTACATAATCAAATGAATAATATCCATGCTACTACGTAGTAATATATATATGCACATTTAAATAATAATAGATTATTGAATACCATGGGTGGTTGAAAGAATGCCTTCTCGGTCAGCATGCATATGTATTAAATTGCTAATTTGACAAAGAAATGACGATTTTCATTAAACAAATGGCTTATAATGAAAGAATATGTACTTACCAACACGGCTATCATTTTAATAACGAAATTTGATAACAAACATATGCAACACGAAGAAAGAACTGAGGTGAAATATCAATTTTTAGCTATTTTTCTCACTTTAACCTTGAAATGACCTTGACCTTGACCTTAAACTGGTCATTTATGCATATCTATTTGATGCACAACATTAATTGAATAATATCCACTCAAATATATGGCAATATATACTTAAACAAAAAAATCACACCAGAATTAAGAATGTCATGTGTATTCGTAAATTAGCTCGGAAGCAAGAGTTGTTGCCCCTGTTAAAAAAATCTGCACCACTTTCAGATCTGGCATTCACCTTTTTCTGAAGCCTGAATGTATGTGTTATTCGAAAATACCAATGGACTATTTCTACCAGATGGGGTAAATAAACTTTCATTTTAAGGCCCTTTTGAAACTAAAAGAAGAAGAAGACAGGAACTAAAGAATGCGAAATAGGCTGCCAAGGAGAGACGGACTAGGAAGGAGGCAGTAGACTTGGGCTGATAATGCTAATTGCTCGTTAACTTACGTAGACAACAAATAAAATGAGAATTGGATATTTGTTTGAATTCGAATATTTATGTAAAGTCGGTTGTGATGAATCTCAGATGTATTCTAATACATGCTGACTTGTTCATTCGACCAGGAAGTGTGGTACATACTAGCTTTCCTTTTTTACTTATTTATTTAAGGTCGATTGGGAAACCAGTTTGTCTAACTTATATTAATTACTTTCGACACGTCATTGCTGATGTTATCCATCACCAAAAAGGTATACATACTGAGAGAAGAGATGCAAGTTTCCCTTTTATAGGGAATTTCTGGTATCATTTAAAAGTTCATCTTTGCTATGACGCGGCCACACATAGGATCGAACCAAGAACCTCACACACTCGAAGCAGACTCTCTACCACTAGGCCATCGAGATTTTGTGATCACTTTTTGTTCGCTTTTCAGATACAGATTTTCTATTATTATTTTAATTGCATCTTTGGTATGACACGGCCACACATGGGATCGAACCCAGGACATCCTTACACACTCAAAGCAGGCTCGTTACCACTAGGCCATCAAGGTTTTGTGATCACTTTTTGTCCGCTTTTCAAGTACAGAATGTCTGGCGGACAACGTTTATACAACCTTATTTCAACGTTAATGCAACCTTATTTCAACGTTAATGCAACCTTATTTCAACGTTAATGCAACCTTATTTCAACGTTAATGCAACCTTATTTTAACGTTGATGCAACCTTATTTCAACGTTAATGCAACCTGATTTCAACGTTGATGGAACCTTTATTTCAACGTTAATGTAACCTTATTTCAACGTTGAAGCAACTTTATTTCAACGTTAACGCAACCTTATTTCAACGTTAATGCAACGTTGCATTTAGGTTGTATTAACGTTGAAGTTTCGCTGCAACATAGTGGTCGCAAATGAAACGCTTATACAACCTTATTTCAACGTTGTATAAACGTTGCTGTGCCAGCTGGGGTACTACTTCACCGTACACCGGGTACTTTGAAGTATACTTGACGTACCCCCGGGTACTCAGTAGCATACTTCACCGTATCCCAGTATGCTTACAGGTACCCTATTTTTACTGATGAAAAAAAAGATATTATCTAAATCGGTGAAGTATACTTCAAAGTACCCCGGATACTGTGAAGTAGTACCCGGGGGACCTTGACACAATCATAAATAGTGACGCCACGGCAAAGTGCTCAACAACATGCAGCTTCGAGTACGAACAGCTCCTTATCGTGGAATCCGTAATGACATTTCACTTAATTCGCAAATGGATTCGCATTTGGACATGGACAAACATGTAAACTCTGTCTCAAGGTCGTGTTTCATGCAGATCCGACAAATAGGTCAAATCAGACAATACTTAACTGTTGATGCAACAAAATCCCTGATCAATTCTTTAGTAACATCGAGACTGGATTACTGCAATTCATTACTATGTGGCACCCCGAAAATCATTCTGAATAAACTACAAATTATTCAAAATACAGCTGCCCGCCTCATCACACGGACACCGCGTTACAATCACATCACTCTTGTGCTGAAGGATCTTCACTGGCTACCTGTGAAGTACAGGGTAGAGTACAAGGTCTTGACTCATGTTTTCAAAGCACTACATGGAAAATCGCCTGGCTACATCAGAAGTATGTTGGAAGTATACACTCCACAAAGACAGCTAAGGTCTCAAAATTCTGTTCTTCTAGTTGTGCCAAGGACGAGGACTGTGACTTACGGTGACCGATGTTTCACAGCTGCTGTACCCAAACTCTGGAATGCACTGCCAACAGCGCTCAGAGACAGTAAAACACCACCGTCCTTCAAGAAAGCGCTGAAAACGCACTATTTTAATAGAACTTATTCATGCTGACTGTGTGTATGTTCCCATTAACTCGACGCCCTATCATTGGGCCCAACGGTCCACATGTTCCCAGGACTATATGCCTATATTGGTAGATCCCTACTATTAAGTTTAGTAGGGCCCCGTCTACTGGGTTAAGTAGAGCCCCGCCTACTGGGTTAAGTAGAGCTCCATCAACTGTCTTCAATAGATCCCTACTACTAAGTTCAGTAGGGCCCCGTCTACTGGGTAAAGTAGAAGTCCGTCTACTGGGTTAAATAGAGCCCCGTCTACTGGGTTAAGTAGAGCCCCCGCCTACTGGGTTTAGTAGGTCCTACTTTTATATTTTATGTACATTATATACTGTTTTAACCATGTATTAGTCATGATTGTACAGCTCTGTTGAACGTGTGTATACATGAAAAAGGGCTATATAAATATGGTATAATAATAATAATAATAATAATTGTGCTTTTTATAACTTGGATATGACACTTCTTTTATGTCACAATGTGGATAATTCTAGGCGACAGTGTACCAGCAACAGTTTTTAGGCTGGCGATTTGCGCCAGACTATTACAATCCTAAAAAATGAAATCCACTAAGATGAATTTACTCCCGAAACTAAAAACACAGAATCTATACACCCAATGCAAATAGTTCCTCCTCGTGAATCAGTTTTGCAAGATAAGAACATTCAACTTTCCTTGTTTCATTTATTCTGTTCAATTGTAATATTGCAATGGAAGGAAATTGTATGAAATTAAAAGAAAAGGTGTTTAAAGGCGTTGATAATTATTACTACGCGTTCGTATACTACGCGTTACGAACGCGATATTTCGCGCGCATAAATGATTTTATTATGCTAAATTATTTAGGTCAGTATTCTCCAACGAGATCGTGGTCGAGTGGATGAGCAACTCGCTTAGTAATTTTCTGATGCTAAGGTCCAGCGATCGAATCACGGCGGCTCCAATTTTTTTTTTTTTTTTGTTGAGTCCAGCACTTACCTGTCTTTCTACTTAGAAAACCACTTGATGTTATATTACTTGAAAAGCTATTGTTCCTTAGCAGTTCGCCAGCCTGTCAGTACTTTCAGTACTTTGATTAAATGTATGTCTTACTAGTTAGTCGACTAGTCGTGTTTATACACATGTAAATGTACTAAATAAGTTTACGCTCATTATTTTTGTTTGAATAAGTATAACTATTCCCATTTTAGAATAAAAATTGTTGAAAATAGTTATAACCCATAAATGTTTCTTTAATTAGACTTATTTCAAAAAACCTGTTATACTGTATTTTAGGGATTTGTTTAGTTGTAACAATTAATGCTCATCTTTCGTGATCATTTTCAACGTCTCAATGTTTTCGTTGTAAATGTAATAACATTGAAGTTTCGTTGCAACTTTAATAATGGTTGCATATGAAACGCTTATACAACCTTAATTCAACGTTGCCTGACAAAGTTGATGCAACCATATTTCAACGTTGATGCAACGTTAATGCAACTTTTTTCAACGTTCATGCAACATTATAGCATAAGAACGGTGATTTTGCTCATACTTAAACAGGGGGAAAAAGGTACGTTATTGTAAAGATTCTCGCTCGCACGCGCTGTTGGTGTTCAGCTTTAAGTATGCTCATTTCAGGACCCAGCCGACGAAAATTAATGATTTACGGCGTTATATGAACTGTAATTCACATTCTTATTGTAACTACTACTCAATTTTCAATAATAGAAAAATGATAAACGTAAACAAACCCCCAATATCACTGTTTTCTTGGTATTTGCCGATACCGGAAGTCGACGCTCATAACAAAAACTTTTATGTGACGTAACGTTTACTAAGTGACGTCGCGTTTGTTTTCCCGACGTCGCTCAAAATGTCCCGCGAAAATGTCATAATTTTGAAAAACATACTAATAAAGTGTTGTTTTTATGCTATTATAGCGTTTACGCATGCTTTTTCGTGCTATTACATCTGCAGAGTCCCTCGGGAGTGTTGGTGCCCTTGCCCTGACGGGCTTGGGCACCAACCGTCCCTCGGGACTCTGCAGATGTAATAGCACGAAAAAGCATGCGTTTACCCTACATTAATGCAACATTATTTCAACGTTGATGCAACGTTGCATTTTCGTCGTATTGGCGATGAGGTTTCGTTTCAACATAGTGGTTGCATGTGAAATGCTTATATCACATGACTTTCCTTGTATACAGGTTAGTAGAGCGAGTTCGTATAATCTTATAAAGACGTAACGTATGTGATATGAGGTAAACTACATGGGCGTGTTTTTTTCAATACTTTGATGCGTATTTTGCGTTTTTAGTGTCATATGATATAAAGAATCTATCACTCATTGTCAATTGATATATTTAAACTCGTTTAGGAAATATTATCAAGCTCGCCGAAGGCTCGCTAAATAAAATTTTCAAAACTCGTTTACTATATATATTTATATCAATTGACAACGAGTGATAGATTCTTTATATCACATTATACTAAGGCCGAGGGTTCTCTTAATATAATTTCCAAAACTCGTTTTATATAACTTATATGCCATGCGTAATTTTCTATATACGTAACGTGTGCAGTAAGCTATACTACATGGAGTGGTTTTTCAATAAAACTGTGCGTATTTTGCGTTTTAGTGTCATACGATATAAAGAATATATCACCCGTTGTCAATTGATATGTATATCGTTCAGGAAAGATCATTAGGCTCGCCAGAGCAGTGTGTAGAATCACGTGGGCAAATTATTTGAATTGAATATTAACGTTCACACTCAAAACAATTGTGGTTTCGTTCGCTAACGATGAGTTACTTTCTTATTATAGCGATCGTGCACTTTATATGAATATATTATATAGCCTAAAGAACATCTCATGTATGTAGGAACACTATACAATTACCAATTTTGCTCTATCTTTAGCTGTTGTTAACTGATGCTCGACCAAATTATTACAATCGGTTGAAAACTGCATCGAGAATGCATTTGATCGAGCATCAATTCAGCAAACAGCTAAAGATAGAGCGAAATCGCTACTTGCCGGGTATTCTTACATATACGGAATATTCTTTAGGCTATATGATAGGCACGATCATTATAATCAAATAATACTTATGTTACTATATATAGTAACAAATTTGCCCTCGAAAAATAGCATTATCGGCCTTTCAAAAGTATTATCAGCTTTTTGCCCCGCCGCCACGCGCCCCCGGGGCGATTATCACTGATAATGGCCCTAGGAAAACGTTCACGCGCAATGTTACGTCATTCGCGGCGGCCGCTGAGCGTAGGCATATTTCTACCAGAATCACTTGCAAACACGGTTGATGGCTTCGGAGACGCAGAATAGCACATTAATTTTAAAAAATATTTTGTTTCAACCTTCGATGAAATATATATGACCTGTGCAGTGTAGTAGACGTTTATTTTATGATCAAAACAATGAGTTTCCTAGACGAGATCAATATTTTTATATTCTTCCGAAAATGTGAAAAACACATTTTTTCAGAATTTTGTATTAAACTAAACATCAGCGTGTAGCAAATTATCTAATTAAGAAAATGAATACCCACATGATAGGTTTCCGTTCAATAATAAAAAAGGTACGAACATTTTAGTGTTAGATCTACAGCTCTTGTAGATGTGCATTGCGCGCCTAGATCCAAGTTTGACAACAATAACTCTCAATGGGGGAAACGTATTGGGGCGGAAGTGGATACACCGACTATTTCAATGGCCGATTTACGTCGATTCGGTTCGATTCGTGCTAAAGCCCTCGGGCAATTATCAGCCTACCGGGGCGATTATCACTCAAAGGCACTGCTCAGCCATGTATTATTCTATAAGAAACAACTCACTGTTAGCAGACGAAAATCGCACGAACGTTATGCATTTGGTCACGTGATTCTCCACACTGCAGATGCTGGCTTTATAAAATTCCGAAAAGTCATTTAATATAAATTCATTCAATTGACCACTCGTGATAGATCCTCTATATACAACCCTTTTCAACGTTGCCCGACAATGTTTATGCAACGTTGTATGAACGTTGTTGCTATGTGCCTGCTGGGATACGTCTAGTATTTCTTAATGGGGTAAGTACGTCTTGGGAGCTAAAAGCTGGGACCCTTGACCACCTTGTAGAAGAATACAAGTCGATTCTTCTTTCGTCTATCACTGAGCGGAATTAGTTGTAAATCGTTTGTGACACAATCTTCTAGTCTTATAATCCCCCGATATTAATATTGCGGCCTGACGTTGAACCTTTTCCAGTGTGTTGATATATCCTTTTGAAAGGTGTGGATCCCATACGATTGAGCTGTACTCTAGAGTTGATCTTATGAGAGCTAGGCACGCTGTTTTCCTGCATGATTTGGGGCACTATTTGTCGATTGAGGCTGCGTTTAAAACATTCGATGGTACAATTTGCCTTTATAGAGAATTTAGAGATGTGAGCGTCCCATTTCATATCTTCTGATAGCGTTACTCCAAGATATGGATTTTGGCTGACTTTTTGTAGAAATGTGTTGTCAAGAGAGTAGAGGTGTGTTGATTTGATAATGACGCTCATGATGTAACATTTAGTGGCGCTGAACCTCATACCCCAGGTTTGGTCCACTCTTCGAGTACTGTGATAATATGTCTGCTTGGAGGAAAATGCGTTCTCTGTAAGATTTTATGGACCGGCAATATTTTTTGGGGTCGAACGAAACGTAACAAAAATGATCGACAAATTCCAAAATTCACATTTTAACCAGATTTTTCGTCGGAAAAAGGTTATCATATAAGATAGATATCTTTATAGCCATGCAAACAGTCAAAATTTGTCCTAAAATTACTCTTTACTCATGATGAAACAAACTCGTTTTACACTCAAAAACTATTGCGATTTCGTCTGCTAACGATGAGTGTTTTCTTGATTATAACGATCGTACATTTAATTAATATGGTTATACACTTGTTAAATGTTATAAGTACACCAACATGTAATGCATATATCTTTTTTATTATACATGATATCATGTTAATTTTTTGCATGTCTTAATGTGAGTAGCATAGCAGCAATATCCGATAAGTCGATAATTGTAATTAGCCCACTGCGAGCTGTGAACCGTGAATTTTCAAAATATGCCAAATGCACGTGCAAAACAGATCTTTTTCGCACGAAGTCCCAAAATGTTACATACACATTGTCCATCAATAGCTACACCAGAAAAACACAAAACCGGAAGAATTGCGATAACAGACCGTACAAGAGAGGTTTGTGAAACAAACTTGTCTTATGGCTGTAAATACCCTAGTGTAGCTAAGGTCACCACGACCTTGACCTTTAACCTATCGACCTCAAAATTAATAGGAGCCTTCATCTGATTATTAGCAACCTCTCTGTAAAGTTTTACGATCTAATATCCTGTATTTCTTATGGTGTGGACCAGTGATTGTTGTGTATTCGAAGGTCATGGTGAGTTTGACCTTTGATCCAAATGACCTTGAAATTGAGTCGGTCCGTCTGTGGAGGATGAATAATCTCCACTTGAAATTTAAGAATCCTAGGTCCATCCGTTTTGGAGTTATTGTTGGAAAACCATTCGGCATGTCGACCGACCGATCGGCAAGCATGCACTGTACTTAACAACACATCTATACAAGACATAAAACTTAAATACTTACAAATTTTAAGATGTTTAAACATAATACGTCATGGACGTAATATAACAGTTCTAAATGTTGTCATTTTTCAAGCTAGAAAAACTTTATAGGCACTATTTGAACGTACTGCTATGTACTGTGTTGGTGTACTTATAACATTTAATGAGTGTATTACTAGTATATAGCCTAAAGTACATTCCGTATATGTAAGAATACCCGGAAAGTACCGAGTTCGCTCTATCTTTAAATAGCGGTTTTTAATGATGCTCGACCAAATCGAGGGTTGCCCGCAAGACTGTAGTAAGTGCAATTTTGGAAATTATTCAGGAGAAGCAAAAAACTTCCCACATTTTCCAAATCAAATGTATTTAATGCAATTTTTCAATATTTTGTAAAGATTTGAGAATAAAAACCTATGAATATATGAAAATTGAAATATCTGGATGAAAAAAGCTTATTTGAAGAATTTCTTGACTTACTACACTATTGCGCTGAAATTTTGCATTACCGGGTTCAAAATGTTCCTGCAATACTGTAGTAAGTCAACTTACTACAGTATTGAAGGGAATATATTCAAGTTTTTATAAAAAAAAATCTCTGCAATACAGTAGTAAGTGTTATAACAAACAGAAAAAATCATAAATAATTTAGATATATTTTGTTTTTAATGACCCCAGTGTGGCATATGAACAATTAACTGTCTGTCCATCTATCTGAACGTGAATATTTTTGTTATGCATTGGATAAATTTTTATCTAGTCCATTATTTTGTTTACTATTAATATTATTGCTATGAAAGTTGACAAACTTACTTAATTTACTATCTACAGTCAACAGTACTAGATAAATTTCTGCAATATATAACTCTAGGATGATATGGTAAGGAGTTATGGCCCTTTGTAACTACAAAATTGTGATAACAGTTTTTCTTGAAGTCCGATATCTTGTTTACATTCAATGCTATGGCAATGTAACTTGGGGCAACTATGAACTATCATCAGTCTTTAGCATTATGCAAGTGACATAACTCTATGGATTTGTAAGAAGTTGGCAGCCTTCTTATCTTTGAGTTATTTTTAGCTTGACTTCTGTAGACAAAAGAACTATTACCTTGACATGGTCATATGCGTCAGGGGTAGTTTTCATTGATGTCCATTTTCTCATAACTTAAGGTTTTCACTAAAAACTTGAACAACTGTACTCATTAACTCATTATCAAAAGGTCATTCGATAATATTTAATCACATCAATATCTAACATATGTTGTATGTGTATTTCCAGAGTTATCTTCCCTTGATTGAACGTAAAGCTTCGAAATGTTGCTCATTTTTGTTAAAAATTTACATTTGTCAAAACCATTCAATGTATTCACTTCGAACTTGGGATACACGTTCACGATCAAAAGAGAAATCCATTACAATTTGGTAGATAACCCTGTGATGTGTATTTTAAGGGTTATATGCACTTAATTTGACTTGAATTTTAACTTAGAATGTGTATCATTTTTGTTGTAAAAAATACATGCATCACTGAATATTATCGAAGATATTTTCTTGAAACTTGAGATAATTATTAAGATGATGACCCCATTGTATAAACAAGTGAAGGAAATTCTGGAATTTGTTTTACAGGGTATGTCCCCTAAAACTTAATTTGATTTTTTTGCTTTATGTTAAATGTCTCTGTATTTTGGTAGTGACTTAACATGCTTGATCATATTACAATACAATACAATACAATACAATCTTTATTTTAAGTCTGATTTATATTTACAATATTTATATTGATGAGTCACTGGGGATTTCATTGATAATTATGTAGGCAAGATGAGATAACTCTAGCAAAAGTTTTGACGTAGTTATTGCCCATTTCTAACTTACGAAATTTTGTGTTAAATAATCATTTCTCATTATTTATCAGAGCTATTTACTCAACTGAACAAACTTGATCACAATGATATTAATCCCATTTATAGGTAGACAAGAGAAAGTTACTTTATAAATACGATAGGAGGTGTTGCCATTTTAGCTTAGCATTTTCAGCACTGTCTATTACCAAAAGGGGGAGCGTCATTAGTCATTTCTACACTACAAATGGTATAGAAATAAAACGTGGTTCATAACATTGCTATCACATGTCAACATACCATGTGACATCTGTTCAAGGATGATTTTTGTAAGGCAACATTGCCTTTTATAACTTTAGTCTGTGTTCTTTATAATATTGCTATTGCAATGAAACTTGCCACACTTCTTAACTATGCATACTTGACAGGATACAATAATTTTGTTCCATTTTCTGAAAAATAAAGCACAATTTTAACGTGCCCTGTTACAAAATGCAACACAAATCACTATTCCACTTTAAAATAAATTGCACCAAAATTCTTGATTTAAATTCAATGATTATGATTAAGTAGAAAGTGTTGTCTTTCAAACTTTAACAAATTGATATCACCAAGTTGTTTTGAATTGGTACTTCTTTGACAATCTACCCAATCACAGTATCCTTACATTAGGCAATCCTGCAATTACCTACAACATAACCATGATACCTATACTGAGCTTTGTAACTCCTCTAAACAACAGTATGTATGCCCCTAAATGACCGAGTGGTTTAAGTGACAGCCTGCTATGGGGCAGGAAGTTGGGGGTTTGATCCAAGAATGTGTCATGAGTAGTACTGGTACATCTCCCTGGCTTGATGCTCAGTATAGGCAACAAATAAGTTCATATAAGCACCTTTACTCAACCGTGAGTGTGATCATTTTAAGATTAACATGTGCAGATAACTCATAAATATAGGGTCATAAATATAGGTTAACTAATATAGAATAAACAGGCTATTCAGTAAGGACTCCCCTTGTGGTGAATGGTGTATAACTAAGTTGAGTTGCAAGTGTATGTACCTTTGATAGTTTTTGAGAAATAGACCTTTATGTGTAAAAAGACTAAGTGAGCAAATGGGAATAACTTATAAATTGTCCTCTTGTAAGTAGATGAAGGTCATCACATTCAAAAATTTGTGTTGATATTCAAACTGATAGCTTTAAAAAAGTGTTTGCGAAAAATCAGTTTGTGTATAAAATTTGCCACTATTTTAATATACTTAGTCGTAATAAGGGCAGATAACTTCATAAATATAAGCCACATGGTATAATTAGCCTCTATATACAGCAACTTGGATATCCCGATATAAGAATCCACTGTCCACTGTGACACTACATTAGGTAAAATCTACTATTCGTAAGTGCCCTCAGTTTATTTGATGAATGAACAGTAAAAGTCTGCCTTACAGCAATTGCTAGCTGGTGGGTACATTTGCAGATAACTTCTTCTGTATACAAACATGATCTCTTAAATTGCTTCTTCCAAGCTGGACAAAACTCTGTTCACTGCTAAATACAGCCACCTTATGTTGTATGGGGTACACCTAAAACTTTGAGTATAGCTATTCAAAGCCCTATTTAAAAAGCACTTAACCTGAAAAAATATTGCACAACAACCAACCATAGATTTAGCATAAGCCTTAACACACGGTATAACCGGATGCGTGGTCGGCCGAGTGATGTGTTTCGGCCGAGGTAAATACTGATGACGGGTAAGTAGTGGGGTTATATTTCTTACCAGAACTTATCGATTTCGATATTTCTGGTGGATCTAGCGATTTGTGAATGACCACAAAGGTTTAAATGTACTATTCACTCAGCTTCGCATGCTATCTTTGCAGAATAAATCTGATAGAGCATGTTTATACACGACACGCAGAAAATAATGCTCAATTCTCACATACATTGTCCGAAATTAAACAGTTTGCGCTAGTATTGAACTATTTAACATCACAGATCTAACGAAAATTCATCTATGAACAATTCTGTAAAGTTACAACTCTGTCCGTGCCCTGAAACCAACGATTGACCCCTTCAAAGAGACCCTAGTATGCTCCAAAATGATGACGTTAACAGCCGAGGAGATTTTGTGATGATGACGTTTACGGCCGAGGACGAAAAATATGGATGACGTTTACGGCCGAGGAAATACTTACTAAAAACTGTCATTTTTCGCAGTTTCAATGGTTTTCTCATCGGCAAAGTATGGATTATTCGCAAGTGTACAACCAAACGAACACTGCTTTGCCCTTTGCCCTTTGCCCTGAAAATGTTGAAAAGAACTGCCTTACACTCATATTATTCTTATATCTTCAATATCAAACGTCATTTTGGAGATCTATGCTATTTACTAGACAAATTTTTGTTTATTTGAATTGTGAAATATGGTCATATGGAACTCTGACTAGCTCTATGGAACGCCATAGCTGCCATAAGGTAAGCAGAACTGTTGCATTATGTTGTTATACCGTGATATAAAAAAGCATCATGTCCATGCGCCATAATATGACAATGTTTTGTCATTTTATGATGTCCGTTTGCCATAATATGATCATCATTTGATGTGCATTTGTCATAATATGATGAACATGTGTCATTATTATGATACCCGTTGGTCATTTAAATGTATGATGTATTTTGTCCTTATGTGATGAACATTTTTCATAAAAGAATTAGTTACAAAGGTAATCGAATTTCCTATAGATCGTGGGTTCAAACCCCACTGAAGCCGATATTTTTTTTATTAGATTTTTAGTTTTGAGACATATGTTTTGGCTTCAAATTATGACTTCATATCGTAATTTGGAGAAAAATATTTTTTTGGAAAAATTATCTTTTAGATTACTAGTATTGGAATTTACACGTGAGAAATCGAGTATAACTTTAGCCCCGTTCTCACTGTCCCGGTGCAGGTCCCGGTACCGCCGGCGACAGTACAGGGAGAATTAGACCGACACATCTTCACAATGTGCGGCAAAAAGACAACCTAATCGACTCCTAGTCCCGGTGAATATACTTTGGTTCGGTTCTAAGACCCGCGATTTACTATGTGATTACGTGTACCGACCCCGGAGACTTGGACTGTCAGCTCTTGCTGTAGGGCGGGGATTTAGACATCAAACAATTGTGCGTTAACAGCAGGTCCTAGACCTACGGCATGGGCACTGTTAACAGCAGAAGCGGTCCTAGCCCGTGATAGGAAGACTCGAAGACGGTATTTAAAACATTTCCTTCTGTATACCCATTAAGATATATACAGGGTTAAAAAACGTTTATCATCAGTTCATAATGAACATTTTTCTTTCCCTTTCCAAGCATAAAAAATATACCGCCAAAACAAATAAAGGTAAATACGAACATTAAAATGATGCATCAGTCAGTTGCATCCACGGTCTCCATCCTTGTGTATTGGTGTGGATTTTTACTTTCGGGTCGTCAAAACCACCGCAATTCCCCCAACCTGCAGGGGATAGCTGATGGTAAAATATCCAGTATTCCCCGACCTCTGACAGCTAAACATTGTCCCCGGGATATTGGTTCGGACATTTAATCCTCCACATTTCTCCGGCGAGGAAAGCTGGAAGGTAAAACACGGCTTTTGTCGCCTATCCAATGCCCATCACCGGGGTATGGGTCGTGGTTGCAACTGACTGGTGCACAACTCTGTAAAATATGATAAACACAAGAATGTGTGCAAGACACGTGCCGGTATGTACTGGTTCAATAGAAAGTCATTTTCTGTATGCTGACCGACGTTCTTCGTTGAGATAATGTAGACTGTTAAATGCTTTTTCAAACCAACTAATAACCTGTTTTGTAAAGTCATAGATCTCTAAAATGACGTTTTATATCAAATATATAGGAATAAAATAAGTGTAAGGCAATCATATCCAACATTTTCTGTTAAAGAAATGTTCATTGGAATGTACACTGGCGAATATTCCATACTTTACCGATGAGAAAACCATTGAAACTGCGAAAAATGACAGTTTTTAGTAAGTATTTCCTCGGCCGTAAACGTCATCCATATTTTTCGTCCTCGGCCGTAAACGTCATCATCACAAAATCTCCTCGGCTGTTAACGTCATCATTTTGGAGCATACTAGGGTCTCTTTGAAGGGGTCAATCGTTGGTTTCAGGGCACGGACAGAGTTGTAACTTTACAGAATTGTTCATAGATGAATTTTCGTTAGATCTGTGATGTTAAATAGTTCAATACTAGCGCAAACTGTTTAATTTCGGACAATGTATGTGAGAATTGAGCATTATTTTCTGCGTGTCGTGTATAAACAGGCTCTTTCAGATTTATTCTGCAAAGATAGCATGCGAAGCTGAGTGAATAGTACATTTAAACCTTTGTGGTCATTCACAAATCGCTAGATCCACCAGAAATATCGAAATCGATAAGTTCTGGTAAGAAATATAACCCCACTACTTACCCGTCATCAGTATTTACCTCGGCCGTAACGCATCACTCGGCCGACCACGCATCCGGTTATACCGTGTGCTTAAGGGGTACTATAGAGATCAACTATACCAGTCACTATGGGGAATGTACAATGATAGAATAAATCCATTACCAATCCTATATTGGGTACCCCCCCCACAAATTGCAGCCCTCAAACACCACTGCATTCAGTCTTTGAAGAAACATCAAGGGTCCAAATATTTAGACATCAAATTACAGCCATACCAGGTCCTACGCTCTTCTCATAACCACTGAATGAAGACATACCAGGCCATTTTGAGCAATGCCCACCAAAAATTAAAGATTAAAGCAATACCATACCCTATAAGGTTTATAGGCTTCACATACTAGAACTTATATTAGTACTAACCGTCAATTACAACAAAACTAGATCCAAAATGGGATACATTGTCCCACTCCATTTGAAACAATACTAGGCCCTAATAGGTTATCAATACCACAGAAATTGGCTGCGGCAACACTAGCTGGACCTTACGGGACACTTACAACAACCTAAACCACCAATATTTTATCCTAGGGGACACTTAAAAACACTGATTTCAGCTACCATATGCTTTATAGGGTATATTCACAACTACTATTCCTTAGACTTAAGGCCCTTTTCAGTATTTACCACTAGTAATTAAATCAAAACTATCTGCCACCACCAACTACCGGTTACACCCTTACTCCCTGCTACACTATTAGGGTTCTAAACCTCCATTCATTAATGTCATAAGGGAGTCTAGCCACAAGAGAGTCCAATAAGCCAACTGGACCACTAACCATCCCTATGTAAAGACATTACTAAAGCTCTATGTGCCAGACACGGTCATTCCTGACTCAATGGATAACCTTATATTGCCTGGTTGTGCCACCCCTCACTATATTTAGTACATTTTTTGTACCTTTTATTGCTTGAATACAGCCATGATGCACCCTTCTATAAAAACTGATGATGTCATCAAACATTATTACATCATAATGATTATTTAGCATTGAGTTACTACTGTATTGCAGGAAAAAAAATTATACAAATTATTGAAAAAATTCGCGCAATACTGTAGTAAGTTGACTTACTACAGTATTGCAGGAACTTTTTAGTTCATTGTGAGTTGAGACTATATTGCAATATAATCATAATGTACTTTTTTATACAAATAAAGCCAAACTACTTTTTGCAGTTATGTAAAACATACTTATGTATCCAAAAATGTAAAAAAGTCACTTTTGTAAAAATATGCAGTTACTACAGTCTTGCGGGCAACCCTCGAAATGCAGTTTCCAACCGAGTGTAATAATTTGGTCGAGCATCAATTAAAAACAGCTATTGAAGATAGAGCGAACTAAAACGTAACCCATGTGTGAGTATATACCATATACATGCAATTGTTTATAGTTTTTATTCTTTCATTTTATGTTTCATTATTTTTCGGGCTCGAAGTTACGACTTGTATAGTACGTGAACGTACAATAAGTTTATGTCAAAGCTTATGCTTTCAATAATAACTCTGTACACTGATCTTCTTCATAATCATTATTCAGTCTCATCCATGGGTGTTTAACTAAGATTTTCATACACATAAAGCAACCTTTCTCTGCAATGTTCTGAGTGTCCTATGCTTTTACGCATTTATGCATATGTTTTACCGCACATTGATTACTGTAACACAATCACTGATTTTCAATAAGTATGTCCATTCCATGTTCCGCTGTATTATTAATAAACAGACCACTAGAATGTTAACAATTGTGTCTCTGCAGAAGGTTATAACATCATACTAAACACTGCGATAAAGTAGTCTCTTCCATCATCCATAAAAAAGGTCAAATTTTCAGAACATCTATCAAAAATTAAACCTTCGTTACTGTCGCCGACTCAAAATACCAAAATGAACAATGTTTCCTTCTAACAATCACTCGTTTGAAACGATATTTTTTGTTTTGACTTCGAGATCAACCCTTTCTTTCAATAATTCTAAAGCAAATATGATGTTAATTGCCAATCATAGTGTCAAATTTTAGCAAGTTCTATGTGTCGCCGGAATTTTTACATTTGAAAAAACCTTCGTTAGTACTAATTAATATAGTGTAGCAAACCAACAAATAATGTGTTAACGACAATCGAAACATCATAATGAACACCACAAAAGACTGTATACGGTTATAGGATCATGGGTATAGGCAAATTATTCTAGAATAGCGAACAGCGTACATTGTCATTTATCAAATTTTACACAAAAGTAATAGAGTAAAACTTTCGTGATCATATGATATACACATTGATCCTTAAATTAACTTATGCCAGTCTGTTTACACAAACAAATATACCCTATTGGTGGAATACTATTCTGTGGGGCTAATTGAACTGTTAGCATACTAGAAGGCGAAATCATCGAGAGATGTCATAAAACATGGCCTATATTTCGTACTAGTATTTATACCTTTCTTTCCAAAGAAATTAGTTTGCCATCAAGATCTGAAATGGTATCAAACTATGACAACGTTCGCACAATACTACGCTTTTCTAAGGTAAACCTAGACATAAGAGCGCTGTTTCTCCTTTTTGTATAACTTTTGTGTTTAAATTAATGAAACTTTCGTGATTAAGTTATAACGAAGGTTTTATCTCTATTTCTGTTGAAAAAGTGGTATTGCATCGTGTATGTACACGCTTTACTCCATTGCATTAAAGCGGCCGTTACATAGGTATGAAATTGGTACAATTACATAGTTCGCAGTGTGATCGGTTATGCTTTGTTAATGAGCAGGTCGATTTACGGTAAAATTGGTGATAGTTTTGTGTTCTGTAATTGATTGTTAGACCAGTAAATATCTAATACCCATATGCAACATCAACCTTGTTATTGCTATATCATAGATTTGCACCATTTGTTAAATTTTATAGCGCATTGATATAAGAAAAGTGTTACAATTAGGTTTATGCTAACGACAACGAAGGTTTCATAATGATAACGAAGGCCTGCCTGCCTGCCTGCCTGCCTGCCTGCCTGCCTGCCTGCCCGCCCGCCCGCCCGCCCACCCGCCCGCCCGCCCGGCCCGGCCCGGCCCGGCCCGGCCCGGCCCGTACTCTATCATAAGCCACTTTACTTTGACGATTCGTCTACAAGTCTCATCTCGCAACAGACATACATAATTTTCATTTATGTAACCTCTTGCCTTTGTTGTACGCGTATGTCCAATGTCATGCTTGACGTCGCTAGTTCTCATAGACTCCGAAGTATTGATTGTATTGGCTCCCCAAAAATGAATGGCCAACCGACAAGACAGTATGGTAGTGGTTTTTCCACCATTTAGAATAACAACTGCGCATGCGCGTAAAAGTTGCGCGAAGTTCAAGGACGCTGAAATTTGCTGAAAGTGCAAAACATTAAATTAAATAAATACTAAACTGCTTAAGGTAAGAGGACAACCGATCTATCATACTTTAATTATAAAAAATATATGATTGCTTTCACAAATAGAATAGTGTGTATCGAATGATAGTGTATGATAATGTAGGATTTTATTAATGTCATATAAATTCGCGAACCTTGATTTTTGCAGTGGCTACGGAATCGGTTCCCTAGCCAATTACTCTAGCGAACCGGAATCGGTACCGTCATTGATTTTCTATATGTTTTACCGTATATAAGTTGCTGATAATCTTTTACAAGTTCAAAATAAAAGTATATATTACTATACCGTAATATTAAGGTAATTTCATCAGCTGAAATTGTAGTCAAACAATCTCGACTTAGAGTATCCACTTCTAAGTCAAGACCCATTATGCACTTTACTGATCAGTTTTTGAGTTTCATGAATTTTGTCTTTTACGCCAAATTAGAGCCATTTTCAGCATTGAACATGTAAAATATAATAAAAATAAACGAAGGGCACAGAATACCTGTTCATATTGGTCCTTATAATCAATAAATCGATCAATAAATCAGCACGTGTAATTTCCGAAAATCCAATGTAAACATAACTGTGAGTATCCGGTACGCGTATACCGCCCGTACAGATGAGCGCAACACATGTGTAATTCATATGATAACGTTATGCGAATCGCTAAGCGAGCAGTAAAATTCATTTAACTTATCGTATTCTGTTCATAAGTCATTAATTATCAGTTTACAAGAAAAATCAGCTCGATTTGTTAACAAATGTTCGTTAATTTTTCGTTTTTAGTTTCACCTGAGCGAGCTCAGTGTTATTGGTTTCACGCGTACCAGTGTACACCACTGTGAAAACCAAGTAGTGCCGAAGATCTCCCAGCATCCTCCATTGTTCTAGAAACTCATTCCATCGAGTATTTTGATTGGTCGATAGGGGAATGCGATTTGCATATCAACAACAAATAGCTGTGTAGTGGAATTTAAAAGTGTGACATCGTCGTGTTAAAATTGTCGGACAAACGAACCGCTGAGTGTTTTATGGATGTTTTTGGTGCAGATAACGAGAAAAAGGGTTGATCTTCGTGGACATGCTATATATTTCATGGTATTTACAACTTTTCATTCATCTTTTCAAGTTGCGCCAATAATTTGATCGCAACCCCCCCCATATATATGACACTTTAGTGCACATCTGCACTGGAGATAAAGGTCAGAAATTAAAAAATCTCCTAGCAGATTGCCCCACATCTACTGAAATTGAAGTCACGAGTGTGTTAAACTGTTATTGTGTCGGAAAACAATTTGATTTTTCAAGTCTGTAATGTAATTTTCAGCTGAAATCATTATGCTACATTGAAAAATTATCATCTACAATGAATACTTGTAAAAACGGTCACCCGTTTTACCGGAATCCACGAAAATCACCGGAATAGACCGGAATCCAGATAAATTACCGGAATAGGCCCATATTTCGTTAATGAACAGTAGTTTTACATAGTTTTTGGTTTAAATTAATCTTATTTAACATAAGCAACATATATGCACAGATGTGTATTTAGTACGGATATGTAACTCTACCACGTGACCCAGTTGAAATCAGTAGAAATCGACTTTAAGTCTCGCGGGTTCACGTTTGTCGCGATATTTGGCGAAATCACAGAGTTTTAGCGGCGAGATTCATCGATCCACCATCTTTGTTATATGTATTGTTTTGCAAGAAATTTGCAGAAATGAATCTGCCAATCCAATCAGCATTTCAAAATCAATCGAGAAAATTTTACTATGTAGATACAGAATAAACATACCTTGATTAGTGTGTATGTATATTTCGTCGATTATATTGGCTATATTACCAGAAATGGAGTTTGAATACACAACGGGAATATCGAAGCGAGAAAACAATTCAGTTCAAACTATGACAAATTCCTATCATCAGATTGAAAAATATTAAAATCTTATTTGGTGTTTTACTTGAAACATCTTTCGTAAAATAGTATAAAATTAGTCCTGATGATTCTTTTAAAAGATATTTCGTAGACTAAATTGTAACGACGAAGCCTCCGCCATTTTCCACCTGTGTCTCTCGTGGCTTGCTCCAAATCACACGAAATTGTAACTCTGACTTAAATTGCATTGTATATTGCATGAAACACGCATTGTGTATCTTCTTCATATAGTAATATATATATAATAGTTTTAATTTTGAAAATCGATAAATTATTAATGATAAGGCAAGTTTTTTCGAGGCAGCCATAAACATTTTATGTTACCGATCATCGCCATACCAAAATAAACGATGATTAACGGAAAAGGCCGAGTGCGCGCATTGCATTATGGGCGTTTGGCTGTTCGGCAGATAAAAATCTATTTATAGAGTTGCCTATCCGTTCTAATACATATCTGTGATATATGCAAAACTAAAATAAAATATGTCATGAAAAAGAAAAGTTATTGAAATTTTAAAATTGGCCGTCGTCCGTTCGTTATTACGCTATCTATGCAGAAATTACTTGACCGAAATAGACATGTATCTCGTCAATAAAACATAATTTTGTTAAGTCTCTGGTATAATTCAATCATGGATACGAAAAATAAGTTGTTTCTTAAAAAGAAATTAAAATATTTAAATGAAAACTGATTTTACATGAGTATTAAAAACGGTCATTTTTCGCTCTGACCGCGCGTATTGACAGAGAATTAACATAACCGGAATCCACTTACTATAACCGGAATAGGACTATATTTCGTAAATAAACAGTAGAATTGTATTATTTTTGGTTTAAATCAATTATATATACCATAAGTAACTCATATACAAAAGGAAAATTTAATAGGTTGGGTAAAAGTGATATTATACGAGTTTTATAATCGTTCGTTTTCTGCTTTGAACGCGCGATTTGACAGAGAATTAACGTAACCGGAATCCACTTTCTATAACCGGAATAGACCTATATTTCGTTAATAAACAGCCGAAATGTATTGTTTTTGATCTAAATCAATCATGTATGTATACCATAAGTAAATCATATTTAAAAGGAAAATTTAATATGTTGTGTAAAAGTGATATAATAGTAATAATAATACGAGTTTTAAAATCGTTCGTTTTCTGCTTTGAACGCGCGATTTGAATGAGAATTAACATAACCGGAATCCACTTTCTATAACCCGAATAGACCTATATTTCGTTTATAAACAGCAGAAATGAATTGTTTTTTATCTAAATCAATCATATATACCATATTAAAGTGATCCATATTCAAAAGGAAAATTTAATATGTTGCGTAAAAGTGATATAATACTAGGGCTGTAACGGTATACCTCGGTACACGAAAGACCGCGGACTTCAGTCCAACACGGTTCACGGTACAAGAATTGCAAATTTCGGTACGGTTCGGTATAACTTGTCTGTACTCTAGCTCAAACAATTTTCATCCGAACGTCTTCAAACTTGCTGACTATGCTCATGGGTGTAATATCTAGGCCAAGATAAGTTTAAAGATGATTGTTCAAAAATGTTTTGATATAATATGGGCTTTTATTTCATAATCAATATTTTTTTCACTAGCACAACCAAGACAGGCGTATTTTGTGACATTTTGGCATCTTGTTGGTATATAAGTGTATGTTTGTATTAATAATCATTTTAAACATCAAAACCTTTATTAGTCCCATCAATTCAAAACCATAATATGTGCCGTCAATAAAATAATTACCACTCATATTCGTTACATATACTGGTCATATTCGCGAATATGACTTTTGTTCCTTGTTCACGAATATTGAATAAAAAGCTTAATTATGCTTATATACTTTATTTATTTTTGGTATGTAAGTGTATTTTTATATGATAAAACCATTTAAACATCAAATTGTTTATTTGTCCCGCCAATTACATTAAATTACCGCTCATATTCGTTTCTTTCTGGTCATATTCGCGGGCATGACTTTTGCTCGTTGTTCACGAATATTGAATAAAAAGCGTAATTATGCTTATAATTTATTACTTTTTGGCATGCAAGTGTATTTTTATACAATTAACCATTTTAAACATTAAAATCTTAATTCTCGTCTTTAATAAAATAATTATTCATATTCGTGGTTTCAAATCCATATTCGCGAATATGACTCATATTCGGTATTTAGACATACCGAGCAATGCATGCTCTATATGCTGATAGTAATAGAATTTCTTTTTTGCTGATGATGCTCATAGAAAGCGTTGTCATAGAAACCATGTAACACTAAGGCGGGTCACACTATTATTTGTCATTAACATCCTTATTAAAATATGAATATCTCAATATCCACTTGATAAATATATACGCCAATTTGTATGGCATTACGAGGATGACTTTGACATGAGAATGCAAACTTTCGAATAAATCGCTCTATGTTTATCGTAAGTTGGTAATCAAGTGTATGTATCCAAGCCCGTTGTGAATGAAAATGACGTCAACGCCAATAAACATAAACCACCCGATTGTCAAACAATGGTGCACATTGGGAAAACCAACAGTGCTATTAAACCAACGAAATGATGAAATATGTAATGTAGTGGCATGAAGCAGACACTTGTGTTATGACGGCTCAAATTGATTACAGATCGCAGATTTATAAACTTACTAATAAGCACAGGTGTGGGTTATAGAAAATTAAGTTGGCGTTTATAAACACTGTTCATACACTGGTTGGCGCTCCAATGTTTGAGCAATTTCTAACATCATTGCAACACATTTTTGTGAACAGGGTTATGGAAACACATCTAAGCAATCGAAACAGTGATATTGCATCTGTATAGAAAGTCAGGATGACTATAAACAAAAATATTTAATGTTGCTTTATGTTGAAATACTACGCTTGAAATGAGACGTCATAATAACGTCACGGTGTGACCCGCCTCCTTGGTACACAGTATATTTAATGTTTAATCAATTTATTATTTTTCAATCAATGTCTTTGATATTTCGCATATTTGTCAGTGAAAGATCAAAATTTAATTAGAGACAACTAGTTTGATTAATTTCTTAGTTGTCGTGCTGCTATGAAAAAAGTCCTATTAATTGTGGAACACCCCACGTATATTACTACATAAGGGAAACTACTCCTGATACTGTACCCTGTGGGTATATATATAAATTTATACATGTCTGTTTGTTCAGGGTTAATGCTGTATCTAACAATTTTTAGCTCACCTGACCACAAAGTGGTCATGGTGAGGTTTTGTCATACCGAGATGTCCGTCGTGCGGCGTGCGTTGTGCGTCCGTCAACAATTTCTTCAAACGACTTCTCCTCCTAAACCGCTTGGCCAAATTTGATAAAACTTAACAGGAATGTTCCTTAGGTTGACCTCTACCAAAGTTGTTAAAATATTTCCGGTCTGTCGCATAACTAGGTCACACAGGCTAAAAATAGATTTTCAAAAAGGAAACTTTAAAAATCTTCTTCTCTGAAACCGTAAGGCCTAGAGCTTTCATATTTGGTATGTAGCATCACCTTTGGGTCCTCTACAAAGATTGTTCAAATTATGTCCCTGGGGTCAAAATTGGCCCCGCCCCGGGGGCCCTTAGTTTTACTTAGAGTTATATAGGGGAAACCTTAAAAAATCTTCTTCTCCGAAACCGTTTGGCCCAGGGCTTTCATATTTGGTATGTAGACTCAGCTAGGTTTCCTCTACAAAGATTGTTCAAATTATGTCCCTGGGGTCAAAATTGGCCCCGCCCCGGGGGCCTTAGTTTTACATAGAGTTATATAGGGAAAACCTTAAAAAATCTTCTTCTCCGAAAGCGCTTGGCCCAGGGCTTTCATATTTGGTATGTAGACTCAGCTAGAGGTCCTCTATAAAGATTGTTCAAATTATGTCCCTGGGGTCAAAATTGGCCCCGCCCCAGGGGCCCTTAGTTTTACATAGAGTTATATAGGGGAAACCTTAAAAAATCTTCTTCTCCGTAACCGCTTGGCTCAGGGCTTTCATAGGTGGTATGTAGACTCAGCTAGAGGTCCTCTACAAAGATTGTTCAAATTATGTCCCTGGGGTCAAAATTGGCCCCGCCCGGGTGGCCCTTAGTTTTACATAGAGTTATATAGGGAAAACCTTAAAAAATCTTCTTCTCCGAAACCGATTGGCCCAGGGCTTTCATATTTGGTATGTAGACTCATCTAGAGGTCCTCTACAAAGATTGTTCAAATTATTCCCCTCGGGTCAAAATTGGCCCCACCCTGGGGGTCACCATTTTACTTAGACTTATATAGGGAAAACATATAAAAATCTTCTTGTCTAAAACTACAATGCCTAAGAGCTTTGATATTTGGTATGTAGCATCATCTAGTGGTCCCCTACCAAGATTGTGCAAATTATGCCCCTGGGGTCAAAATTGGTCCAGCCCCGGGGGTCACCGTTTTACATAGACTTATATAGGGAAAACATGTAAAAATCTTCTTGTCTAAAACTACACTGCATAGAGCTTTGATATTTGGTATGTTGCATCATCTAGTGGTCCTCTACCAAGATTTTTCAAATTATGCCCCTGGGGTCAAAATTGGCCCCACTCAGGGGTCACCGTTTTACATAGACTTATATAGGGAAAACATATTAAAACTTCTTGCCTAAAACTACACTGACTAGAGTTTTGATAATTGGTATGTAGCATCATCTTGTGGTTTTCTACCAAGATGTTCAAATAATTCCTTTGGGTGAAAATTGTGCAGGGTTTATAATCAGGTGAGCGATATTGGGCCATCATGGCCCTCTTGTTCAAGTTGCCATTGTTGTTCATTAGGTCAGATAATAATTTTCAATTCTTTTTGAAATCAGGTCCAGGACGTAATGCAACATGGATGTTAGTCACATTGAAGCTACTCAAGCACTCGACTTTGGTGATGATGAAACAGATGAAGACATAGATCTTAATACACCGGTAAGTTCTAAATAAATGCTCCTAACAATATTTTTATCCCATGGAGGGGTTGGGCGGCAGCACACATGAAACTTCAGACCGCAGACAATTCTCAACAGATGGAAATTTGACATGCCAAGTGAAAGGTTTTGCGCTTTTTATAATAGTTAAAACAGAACTTTTTTCCCTAAGACCTCAAAAATTAGAAATCCCATTAGAACCTTTGATGCAACAGTCATGTATGTGAAATAAGCTCTAGATAAAGATTATTTTTATCAACATGGCTTTTTGGATCTCTTCCCCCTGAAAGACTTGAGTCTTATCAATATCGTATAAATAGCAGCTGTTCGGTTATTTACATTCTCGTTTAACCAGCGTATTGTTCATGTGAAATATATATAGTCATGGGACTTGGCTAAACATTGCTTCATGAGGTTGACAATTGTAGAATTAAAAAGTTTTTACAGTTGTATGAATTATAAACTTTTGTATTTGTAGGTTGCCCACTTGAATGTGAGATGTCAAAAGGGGTTTCCTGGAAAATTATTCCCAATATTTGAAGGTAAAAACTATACTATTTGTATTTCGAACATGGCAAAACATACCCAGCACTTGTAACTTAAAATAAATACTAAAAATTTTAGTATAAAATAGATGGCTATTTTATTAGACATGCTACTTTCAAAATGTTACTGTCTTAATAGCAGAACTTGGCAAAATTTTAATAATAATTTGTGCCCCATCACTTATTTATATATCTGTATGTCTGTACATATAGCAAATCTTGTGTGTTGAACTGCTCACAAACTGTTTGACCGAATTTCTTTAAATTTGCACATTTTAACCCTTATCGTGCCGATCGCGAGTATAGTCGCGCTACACGATACCTTCCACCAGTGCCGATCGCGACTGTAAGTCGCGCCAGTGGGTATTCCTGATCAAAGCGGTTTTGATGAACGCGTAATTATTTATGAATGGCAATTCTACTCAGGGTTGTAAGAACCAAAAAATGGTCATTTTGTTCACAAGGTGTATAAAGCACCAAACTTTCACAAAATAACAATCAATATATTGGCTTCCAGAAAAGTGAAAGAGACGAGCTGTTCAGCCCCTTAATTCGCATATATGAGGCCCCAAAAAGGGTCCATCAAATTAAATTGCTCTGCACACTTAAAATATGAAAACGTTGAATTTTTAAAAAAATATATAAAAATCACCAAAATTTCAATTGGAATGTCTAAATCAAGTACATATATGATATATTGTATTATGAATTCCACTATCATACATGTTTTATTACAAATATGAGGCCCGAAAGGGGCATTTTTGAAAATTTCATAGAATTAAAAACATGTTTGTATACTTAGTTTGAGTATTATGAATAGTTGAACAAGACAACAATAGAATGCAGACCAGTTGACCCAGTGATGCTTATGATATAATTTAATTCATTTAAAATACAACTTATTTATTGATTGAGGCCCTTAAAAGGACATTTTTCAATCATGAAAACGTGGATGAATTTAATATGTTCAAGATGCAATCTGTAAGACATATAAATGTCTCTAAAATGTGCAGCAATTGATTTGTAAAAGTGAATTATATTTTGTTGTATATGAAAATTTACCATATTGATACTTTAATAATAGTTCCAATGTGAAAATGAGGCCCCATTGGGGTACAAACTAAAGACAATACTTTATATAAGACGCACTAGAAATTAAATCAGTACATTGATTCAATACTCAAATACAAGACATATTTTATACCAATCGTAAATAATAATAAAGTAATATAAATATACAGTAAATAACTAATATTTGATTACTTATAGTGAATTAAGGCCATATAAAGGGTTAAATCTATTTTGAAAAAAATGGATTGAATTCATATGTAGAGAAACGATAATAAAATATTTATATTTACTTATAGATTTAATCAAAGTATCTGTAACAGAAATATAATTTATATAACTGTGTTTAATGTTGGTATATAAGCTATACCGTATTGTAAATAGTATCTGTGAATATGAGGCCCCATATGTGGTTTAAACTTCACTTAAGCCCATTAGCGGGTAAATAGCATATATTCAGCAAAGTAATTAAAATATTGCTTACAATATTCATAATAATCGATTTTAACATGTCGTATACATGTTAACACCGAATATTCATTGCACAAATCAATGAGATAAAACATAATATTGTGTTGTATAGTGAATGTGAATGTATATCAATATTAGTTCAATATTTGCCTGGTTATGTTGTTATGTTTTGTAATAGATATTTGTATCGCGCATACTTTAAAACAGCATCTAGCACTAGCATTGCTCCTCCTAATTATTGTGTTTGTGTTTGAAAGTATATGTTGATGAAGTTGTTTACTAGAGGTCGATTCCCCACAAGGAATGGTTGTATTTTTAGGGCCAAGAATGACCCTCCTTTACAGATACTCCATGGAACTATGACTTCGCAGTACATGGTTAAGTATTTATGAGGTAACATGTATCCCATGGCCATGAATTACTGAAGCAGTGCCATGTACCCCGGTACCACAAAATGCCATGAAGTTTTACATTGGCAGTGTACCTACTAATGAATTATTTGTCATTACACGAACCCAGAATATCTTTACATGATGCCCTAACTTTTACTCTTAGAACTACGACTGATTTAACAGGGCAGGTTTACCAACCCCATTGAGCCAGATGTAGATGTGACAAATTAAATAGGTGGCTAATAAAGCTTGTCCCCCATTGAATTCAGAGTTAGGACATACCAAATTGTTTCTTCGTTTAGCGTCCGTCCTAAGTTCGAAAACCTATCTAGCTATCCTGAGACAAGAACAAAACACTCGTAAAAAGACATAACGACTTAATATGGCTTACAAATATGTCGTTCAAACTGAAAATTGTTTGTGTGAAACCTACTGATGTGTAGGGGTAGGGTGACATCTTGATATGATAAATATGAAAGCCATATCTCAATGGATTTTGAAGAGTTACAATGTTTGTTGGTTATTTTTCTTCCCAAGATGCTCAAACCTATCCGTCCTCGGATGCTAAAAGAAGAAATGGTTTGGTATGGCCTTACTGTGACAATTAATGTTAGGTTCCTAGCGTAGACAAGAAAATATGTGACCATTAGTTTTAAATACCCAATGGAACCTGAAATATATGTGTCGATAAGTGAAAGGTTACCCCCAGAGCCAGAGTATGAAATAAATGTGCCAAACATTTGAGGTACCTCAAGAGGCATGGGTGTGCCTAGTACAGTTTAACGTTAAGATATCAGTTTTCAATGGTCGCTTTCAGCAGTTCAGCCATAGGACAACATTTTAACGGCCATTTTAACTTCCCCTGATCATTAGCCTAAGGAAACATGCATTCGAGTCTCCGTGTTGAGACTAATTCTCTACTGATTATTGTGTGTCCATCATTGAGGCCCACTGCCCTCACAGGTATCAATTCATACACTGGCATCCATTAGAAATTGTTGAATAAGAGGGTGGTGATTACTTCAAAGGACCAACTATACTAGTAGCTTCTATTGTCTGCTTTGCTCTCTAGATAGAAGTTAGTTACCAATAGGACCTGAAAGGACTGTATTATGCCATGAAATACCCATATGGTTTTGAGTACACGTACCAGTGTAATTGGTGAATGTAAGTATTTTATTGGGACAGGCAAAGCTGTAGCTTGAAAAATTAAATCACTTCATAGGACTTCAGTTTACCACATCAGATCTGAACGGCCTGTCGTGAGTTACATTTAAGATCTGGATTTGACGTAATGGGCATTATGGGTACACAACAGGTCTTGATATGATTGTACTTTGTGGTGTTAACTGTATCTAAGTACATTAAATGACCTTACTCGGCAGTATTTAGTACCTCAAATGACTAAGGTCGCCATCAGCCTACATGAATACAACATTTTAACAGTAGTTGAAATCAAAACAAAGACCAACCTGAAATAATGTATCGGATTAATTGTGTAAACCAGTCTATAACAATGGCTTGGTTTGATGCTTTAACAACACATAGTTCAGCTGTTTAACCACCCTTTGACATTTTTAAGCTTTCACTGGTCAGTGAATTACCTTATGAAACCCGTCCTGTGGGTGTAGCAGCCAACATCTATCTGCGGTGTCCAGGAATAAACCAACCCTCACAGGTACCAATTTACACATTGGTTGAGTATAGCATGTGGATATTTCTTGCTCATAGAAATTAACCAGTGGTCCAGATGATTGAACCAAAGACCTCACATTCTGAAGCGCGCGTCCTACCTCTATACCACCGTTCCCCCCATCGACCACAGTTTGATAACTGCATGTTTTTGCAGTCTCTCATTGACTTATTGGACCAAAACCGAGCTAATACAGAATAAGTACATGTACATGCATAAAAAAGAAAGAAATGAATCCCTTATTACGGGCCTCAATAAATTCTTTAAAAAAGTCGATGTCCACAGTATATGTATCTAAAATTAATGTTCTGAAGGTGTTGATGCGGATTAATTTATAAGAAATATGTTAAGAAATCATTATAATGACATTGTATTTGGTCATGAAAACATTTGTACTCGGTAAGAAAACATTCAAAATATAGTAATTGGCACCATTTTCACATTTAAATTTAACTTATAATGACCTCAAGTTAGTTTATCAATTCAAATACACATTCTTTAAACCACGACAGGGCCTCAAATTAACATTTTACAGTTATTAGTCATAGCACAGCTGATATGCCTACAATCAAATGCACTGTGTATATGAGCTTGCTTAAATGGAGAGAAAATAATACCAATTAACCGTTCGATTTTTGAAAAATAATTACTTCATTCTGTGATTTTCTGATAGAAATTTACCCTATTATGGCCTCGTTTGTACTATATGAAATAGTTAAGTATATAATGCAGATTGTTTATACACTGTACTTACCAATGACTATGTAACTCAATAGTTATCGTTAATTATCAACATTTGTTGCATTTCTATATAATATACGACTGTGTAGTGTGATGGTGAGTCTAGTAGGTGGTTAACACCACTAGCGGGGCCTCACTGTCATATTTTATTATTAATTAAGATTGTAAATTATTATCACCAATTCAACATAACGTACAAAACAGTTATATATTATTTGCGTAACAATTGAGAAAATAATAATGTGTACATTATATACAGATGAATTTGTGAAATCAAATACACATTTGGGGCCTCATTTGTACAAAACACGGGGCCTCACATACATGTTTTTTTGGTTTTTATATAGGTGGTCGACTTTATGTGCAACTATGCTATGTTTGGTGATTTATATACATAATGTGAACATCCATATGCTCTTATTTTATTTTTCCTGAATTCGGGCCTCATTTTGTGTTAAAACCACCAATGGGGCCTCTACTCCAAGTTTTATTATTACAAAAAGCTGCAGATTTCAAGCACTCACATTAATCACTTTATATATTATGACTCAATGTGCTTTGCTTCTCAATCAGGAAAATAATCATGTATTTATACTGACGGGTAGGTGGAGATTCTCGATACACTTTCGGGGCCTCATTTGGGCAGGAGAAAGGGCCTCTCATGGTTGTCTCCTTGGATTTTTTTCATCAGACTGACTTATAGAGCAACTGTGCCAAATTTGGTGCTTGATACATCATGTGAACATTCATGGCTCTTACAACCCTGAGTATATTATTTAGTTTTTTATTTTCCCGAATTCGGGCCTCATTTATTGTTTTAACCACTAGCAGGGCCTCATTTTTGTGTTTAAGTATACCAAAATGCAATATATTTCAAATGTCACCATTAATCGTAATGTTTACCATGGTTTCATATGTTTTGCTTCGCAATCAGATGAAAAAACATATATTTCTACCAGGGAGTATGTACACTCTGAGGTACCCTTTTGGGGCCTCATTTCAGCAGGAGACAGGGCCTCGATCGAGTGTCTCTTTGGATTTTTTTATTCAGACTGACTTATACTACAACTGTGCCAAATTTGGTGCTTTATACACCTTGTGAACATTCATGGCTCTTACAACCCAGAGTATTCACTTTAATTTCTTCAATAATAAGTTACTGAACTACTTGAACAAAAATACCAACCAATTAACGGCCGAATACGTTTTAATATCGAGTGAAAGTAATGACTAATTTTATAGTTTTGGAAATTCCGGAACAAAAATGGCAAACGATCGCCGTAGAATGAACACGCACTGTGTTTTAGAACGAATTTTTCAAAACTTCCGTGGTCGAAAATCCATGGAGAACCTTGACCGGCTCACGGCCCGTCATTTCATCGGTTTCATTCAGCCAAAGGTCGGTACAAAACGACAAAAACCAATGAGAGACTGTGTTGTGTGCCATGTTCACAAAAGTCTAAGAACTGGATGTAAGCGGAGGCAAACTGCATTCAAATGCAAACAATGTGGAAAAGCGATGTGTGTTCCTGAGTTCTTTGAAAGGTACCACACAATAAAGGATTACAAACTTCATCCAATTGAAGATTGAGGCGACTCAATTGAATAATGACATAATCACATCAACAATTATAAATTGAGTGAATAATTGAAAAAAAACCTAATACGTTGTGTGCGACGTACAGTATCATTGATATTCCGAGTGGACTGTAAATAAACACTATCTCTGTAAAACAAACATAATTATTGATAATGAAATTAAGTAAATTATTATTGAAATTAATATTGTCTTTTATTCTGATATTTATAGTTGAAATATACAATTCTGAGATTGTTATTTATTATTATATCATTACATTTAGCATCTATTATGACATCGTATGAATTGCATGAAAATATTTCACACTGCATTGACATATTGCTGGATATTATTACAAGTGAACTACCAATAATTATCAAAATGATATCAATGTGTTGCTTATTTTATCTTCTTTGTACAAATTATCGGGTTTATATCAGTATTTTGATAATTGATGCCTTTAATTAGGTGCTAAACAGAGTCACTCGCACATCAGATCAGTTGAGATATTTATCTCAAGTACACTGCAAATCAATTGGGCACTGGCTACTGATAAGCCTGCTCTGAATCCAGCATGATAAGGGTTAACAATCTTGATGTATAGATGACTGATGAGGTAAATGATTGAATTTTAGCTCTCAATGTACAAATAATATAATTATAGTTATTTAAAGGGATTGTTTATCAAATAGCTGAAACATACAAGAAATAGGCCAAATTAGTACATGTAGTTCCTTTTAAATTTTTATTGTCAACGCTATTAGGGGGCCATACCAGTTTGTTACAGGTCTTGTTTAGCCTGATATTTGTTGGTTTATATTTTAGGAGACAATGTTATAGGACGTCATGATGAATGTCAGGTTGCTATTCCATTAAAGGTTTGTGATGTTCTATATGACTCAAAGTTGTCTGATAAACATGTATATATGATATAACTATTGTACATGCCTCTGTAAATTGATGTAGTTTAACATAGTTTTGCACTGAACCCTAAAAAATTATCTTATAATCTAGAACTGTCTGCCACAATTTATCTTGCGTAAAACAGTTAAATTATCTTCTATTTGAAAAGATAATTATAATTTATAAATGATCGGAATTATTGTTATTTATATAGTAAAAGGGGCCATGTATTCTTGTTGATATATTGTCTATATACTATTGTATATAATCATACATTGCTTTTAGAAATTATACATTCTTACAAAAGAAAAATTAAATTATTTGATTAAAAAATATCAATGAGTGTTTTATGGATCTTCTGGTATAAAAAATTTGATATGAAGAGTTGTAATATGAAATAAGAAATCTATTTTGTAAACACACCCAGCTTGTGTACAGATATGTAATAATCCTACAAGCATTGTTTGTATGACCCCTATCCTTTTAGGCTTTATCACGAGAACATGCATGTATAGAAGTGAAGTCTGGTTCCCATTTTATATATGATAAAGGCAGTAGGAACAGAACAAAGAGGAATACAGTAAGTTAAAACAGGATATTCAGAGATTTTTCCTCATATGTAGAAAGTGCCATTATTAGACCTTACTCAGGGGAAAAAGTCTGTAAAGTCATGTATTTCCCTTGAAACACATTTACCTCTTCTAAATCAGGTCTCAATCTTATCAAAATAACTATTTATTGTCCTACTAATAAAAGATCTAAACGGGCCATCTCTAAGGTTAACTTTACTTACAACTTATAATTATCTTGACAATGGCATTTTAATTTTTTATAATTAAATTGGAAGATGATTTTCTGATACAAATTAAAATTATTCAGAAACTTTTATGTTGAAATGAAGTGATTCAAACTTTGGCCTAAAATCAGTTTACAAGTGACTGTGACTCTTGTGTAAATAAAAGGCTTCAATGTTATTATATTTATTTCAGCACTTTCTAGCAGCAGCAGTGAGATATGAGTTGAAAGATAAAGACAAACTTATTTTTGGAGATGTAGAATGTGAATACCAACTCCAATCAGGGGTAATAACTCTACTATAATTTTAGCTGAACTATTTGAAGAAAAAGTAAAACAAGGGTGCTTCTGTAATGTGACAAAGTATTATGGAAAGATCAAAATTCATTTTCTAAGAACATTGCAAACATCATTAATATTTATTTGAAAATCATGCGTAAATTTTTGCAAATGGAACTTCTTCAATATTTATATGCAAAAAATGACTGTCGTCTCCTGAAAATTGGTCATATGATATGGTAGGCAAATGCACAATTTTCACAGAACAGTAATGATGAAGTAAGATCAGAGAACAAAATTTCACATATTTTTTATTGAACATAATAGTTATCAATGTGTATTATTACAAATCAGAGATGTTATTGTTACCATACAGAATGATGACGGATCTGAGACAGAATCAGAATCTATGTTTCAAACAGCTCCGGCTGATAATGATTACCAGAGTGATGCTAGCAGTGATATACTTGAACCTACCCAGGTAAGATCTTCTAGACTCATTCATACCCCGGTCTCCTAGAGCACCTTAATCTGAACCAAATCTCATCTCAAATATTGACTTTGGCAGTTTTTCTGGAACTTACTAAGTTCTACTCATTGTGTTACTTCTACCAGTCTTACCATTTGGGTTATGCAGGCAGACTAAATCAATGCTATTTCATCCCAAACGTTGAATGACTGCTTAACAACTGAATTCAAGTAATAAATAAACTTGTTAAACTTGTATGAAATGTATACAATAATAGAAATTGGGAATTAATGATATGCTATCTTATTATTGTTTGTTTATTCAAATATGCATGACACTTACATGCTTTGAACCTTAGGCCATAATTATAATGCTCTATAGTGCTTAATATATGTGTATATAATATTTAATTTACATATTACTTTCAGCCATTCACCAAAACTACTCAATCATTTCTTGGAACGAAACCCCAGTTAGGGGAGACAACTATTGGTAAGCTATTCTTCATAATTATATTGAAGGTGAAATTTAGTCATATACTCAATGTTATGTATCTCTTGACCATGTTCATTGGTAATGTACACTTAATTAATAAACATAATTGACCAATTCAGTGTTAACCAGGCTGTTGATTTATATATGTGTACATGTTTTGATGTACATGTTTTGAGTTATCAAAACTTATTTATAATATGAACAAAGTTGGAAATATACTCATGGTTAATCACTATTAGATACTCGACGGTTACTTACTACTCATCTTAGACTAATGGCTCAATGTTTTGTTTTCAGAACAAAATCTTTCTGTGGAAGATACTCCTGAACCTAACAGAACTAAAAGTAGGTACCATTTAGTGATCCGACGATAGTCGCCGACAATCGAACTATCGTTGCTGTAAGGTCGAAGTCGCCGACTATCGATAGTGCATTGGAACAATCGATAGTCGCCAGTAATTGACTGCCAGGTGAACTGGTCTGTGGCAATTGAAAATAAGAACCATTTCCCCTAATTTTAGATATACATATCACTCATTTACTTGTATGGATCATTTTAATGGAATCAATATGCGTTGCGCTTGCGTATAGCTTGACCAGATTTAGTAGACACTCCGGACATATTCCGTGCATATTTCGGACATAGTCGGTGCAAAAATAAACAAATATTACCGATAAGTACTGTACGCTTACGGAAAATAATACACGCTTCCGAAGTTTAATGAGTGCCTACTAAATCTGGTCAAGCTTTATGCCTCATAGACCACACCGCCATTTCTTGTTTGTTTATGTTTTGACGCACGCGCGAGACTCTTATAGAATCGCTAAATCACAATTTTTACAAGGAGTATATCCACAATCCTTTAAATAAACCCCGGCTGCTAGAACGATTTACCGCACATCGATTGTGAGTTTCTGAAGCGAGGAAAAATAAATCCAATTGCCGTATATTTAGATTCGTATTTCTGCTTTAGAGCAATAATGAGCAGCGACAATTGAATCATAAGTTCATGCAAGTTCATCCAAAATAACATAATTTGAAATTTTAGACGTTATTGGCAACCGGAATTGTGCCATTTCCGATTGTCATATATTTTCGCGACCTTATTTTGTAAATCGAAAGTATAGCATTACTGTTCAGAATTATTTATTTACACAGTATACACATATTGTCGATTCAAAGATGTCTGTCAAAACCGGCATTACGTTCCATTTCTGAATAGCTAATAGCAGCAAGTATAACCACTACGCTATAGGACCATTAGATTTTTAGTCATTTAAGTGTATTATTGGTGGTAGAATTTAATCCTCACACACTTTTATTAATCGACCGGGGTGAATGTTTGTTTTCGCGGTTGTGACAGAGATCTTTGAATCAACTATATTTATTTGTTGTTTTCTGGTCTTCTGAATCTATATAGGAAAATGCTTTAATAATAACTTTTCTTTATTTGATGAAATATTACAAGAAGGCTTCATTTATGTACTAATTATTTACATGACACATTTATACATAATCTACATTTATAACACAAGCTGAAGCTAAAAGCAATGATCGCAATATCATTATTGTTTAATTTTAAAAGAACAGTTTATTACCATAAATAGTTTCAACCTTTTAACATCCACACATAAGGCCACCGTCAAGTTGAGTTCTACTCTGTTTTAGAAAATGATCAATCAATATTGAGTTTAACTGTTTATAAGGGTCCTGTGACTGGGATCACACCCAGGTAACCACTGAAGTCAATTACTTTGGTTCATTGCTCATAGTCTTAGGAACATGAGGCAAATTAATTCTCTCTTTCGACTGGAAAAACTATGAAGTCAATGTTCATTCGAGTTTTCGATAGCACGATCGATTGCACAATCGATAGTGAAATGAAAATTCGATTCGATTATCGATAGTGATTTTGGTCCAATTTTGGAACACTAGTACCATTGAAATATTTATGTAACCTTGATCATAGTTGTTAACTAAAAGGTGTTGTCTGAATTTTCATGCTATTTAGTCCAAAACACATTCTGTCTAAAAATGACATAGTACTGTGTATGCGCGAAAAGTAACACAATTTAAGATGAAGAGGTAGTTGAACTTAACTGAGACATAATTCTGGGCTTGAACATTTTGTTGTTGATTGCTAGTTTGTGTGGCTTTCTTTTAAAGAAGCTGATGATATAGTGTTATTTAATTTTACAAACTTACTTTTTAGCTCACCTGTCACTCTTCGTCCGTCCGTCCATCGTCCGTCCGTCAACAATTTGTTTGTGTTCACTCAAGAGGCAACAGTTTTGATCCAATCATCATGAAACTTGGTCAGAACGCTGTTCTCCATGAAATCTAGGCCAAGTTCGAAACTAGGTCATGTAGGGTCAAAATCTAGGTCACTAGGTCAAATCTTAGTCAAAGCTTGTGTTCACTCCAGAGGTCACTATTTTGATCCAATCTTCATGAAACTTGGTCAGAAGGTTGTTCTCCATGCAATCTATGCCAAGTTCGAAATTGGGTCATGTGGGGCCAAAAACTAGGTCACTAGGTCAAATCTGAGAAAAACTTTGTGTTCACTCCAGAGGTCACCGTTTTGATCCAATCATCATGAAACTTCATCAGAATGTTTTTCTCCATGAAATTTAGGACAAGTTGGAAACTGGGTTATGTGATGTCAAAACTAGGTCACTGGGTCAAATCTAAGAAAAAGCTTGTGTTCACTCCAGATGTCGCCGTTTTGATCCAATCTTCATGAAACTTGGTCAAAATGTTGTTCTCCATATAATCTAGACCTAGTTTAAAATTGGGTCACGTGGGGTCAAAAATTGGGTCACTAGGTCAATTCTAATAAAAACATTGTGCTCAGTCTAGATACCCCTGTTTTGGTCCAATCTGCATGAAATATGGTGAGAATGTAAGTTGTATCGATACCTAGACCAATGTGCAACAGGTGAGGGACCTAGAGCTCTTTGGGCCCTCTTGTTTAATTCAAGTTGTGCAAAGATGCCATTGTGTCTCCTTTGAAAGAAATTGAGAATAATTAAATGGCTTGCATGTGTATTTTAGAGATTACAGAAAATGTTGTTGTACCAGAGTCAGGGTCGGACACAGAGGGTGAAGAAGACTTTCAAAAAGGTTAAATTTATTAAACTTATTATTGCAATAATTGTTTTAGTTTTGACCACGTTTTGCGATGGCAGTCTTTGGTTATAACTTATAAGATTGGGTAGTAAGTGATGCATATCTATGAAGTGAAATTTTTAATTGTTTGCTAAAACATTGCAGGAATATATACAAGTATGTGTGTTTGTGCCTTTGATATTGTTTTTGTACTACCTGTTTGAGAGTTCAAAAGCTTGTCTGTCTTTCTGCTTTGTCCTCATTTACTGAGTGTCTATGATTTTATTGACTGCTAGTGTTATGATATTATGTGATCAATGAATGTATGCATGTGTTTTACATGTTCAGATATCTCGGAGACGTCTGCTGATAAATCATCCATACTGATTGCTGAAACACAAAGTTACGTATGTGAAAGTGATGTAACTACAGGTAGGTTTGTCTTATACTTCCCTGTCCTGTATTATTGTGTCACCCATGCATAGTGGGGAAGACATTGGCTGGATGTCAGTATGTCATAACTGTTAGTCCATGCTTGTTATCCTTGAACTGTTAGTTGGATTTCAATGGAGCTTCAAATTAATACTTGATACCAAGCCTCGTTTTGGTTATTTTCAAGACATTTAGGCTGAATGATTTTTGCAAAAGTTATTGCCCCTTTTGGGAGACTTACTATTTTATTTCAAGACCTGTTAGTTTGCCCTATTGCTTTAAGGATGCACCTTAGGAATGGCATCTGTAGGTTTAACCTCAGATCATGACGAACTATAATAGTCATTAATAAAAATGTTACTGGTAAATTTTGTTATATGGCATTCTGCTGCAAAGCATATCATTGTTTATTTTAAGAACACTGTTACTTTGTAATCTTAGTATGATGGACAAAGACTGTCATTGGCACATACTGTTTGTTGCTAAAATTTTTGATAATCAAGTAGACTAAGTAAAGATCTATGCGTTGTTTCAAGTTTTCTCTTAATGTATCTGCAATTTGTGTGTATTGTTATTTGAACTGTATTAATATTCAGATAATGAAGACGACATTGGGGACAAATCCTCATTCATGGTGGCACCTACACAAGCATTTATCCATGGTGATGGTGGCGATGATGATGATATAAGGTCAGGTTAATATTAAACTGATTTATTAATTGTTTACTTATCTGTAGCTTAATATTTAGATACATCAATAATTTCATCATTAAGCGTAATGGTAATGTTAAAGTTTACAAAACACCTAAAATATTTTCAAAGTTCATTGGCATATTTGTTTGAAACTCAGCACACTTGTCCACCATCATAACCCCAACCTTCATCCAGGAGATAAATCTATCAAGCATTTTTTCAAGAAAACAGAAATAAATTTTATCGAAAGGATGTGATTGAGAGTAGTGGAGCGCGCTGTCCAGTGACAGCTCTTGTTTCTGAAGCCTACTGGTAGACAGCTTCGACAGTTTGATTTATTTCAAAATAAATATCTGTTTAGTTGTGAGTAAAATTAAAACATGTAGTAGTGCACACAGGTAACTGTATCGTTGAAAAAGAAAACAAAAACGAAAAAAAAAAAATTTTCTGAAAATTTATATTTTTCTATCAAGGTCAATTTGTACAGAAATCCACGAGCCGGTTCGAGAGGTGCAGTTTGTTTTTAATAAAAAAACTGCTTTATGCATACCAATTATCTATAAAAGGATGTGTGTTTACACAAACATTGTTATGGGATGAATGTAAGCCAAAAATTAACTTCATATCACAGAGCTCCAGATAAGGTGCGTGAAAGCGTGATTACGCATTGAAATTAACGAATAACGTATTAAAAATTATTTCTGTGCGTCGTAAAACGCATTGAAAAAGACGATCACGTATTTCTGATCGATTCTGATGCGTTAAAGGGAAGTAACTCTTCCGTAATCCGGTCAGTCGACTTGGTTTTAGACACTACCACCAGTGCGCAGGTAGAAAAATCCACGGACAAATTTCACTTCGAAAACTAAAGTAAATATGCTGGATTCTAGCGTGTATTTTAAACCAGATGTGGTAACACGTGAGAGTATGTACGACTTTGCGTATAATTTATCATGGAAGATGCTTTGACAAGCTTGAATTGGAACTTTCCCACGTGAAATAGTTGAAAATGCAATGACAAAAGGTATCATTTAATTAATTATATTACGTTATAAAACTTGTTCATATTATTCTTTTTGGTATTTTTATAACATATCATAAGCTTAATATTTCATTGATTTATACACTTAGAATTAGCTGAAAACACAAATGGAAAAATATTTTCAAGTTTATTTTTAATGTATACATCAATGCAATTTATGCATATGTGATTATAACACCAAAATGAATAATATGGACACTGATTTATAACAAACAAATAAATATTTTATATTTGGGTACACATTGACCAAAATATATGGGTACACCTAAGTTTGGGTACACCTTGACTGGTTCCCTATTGTAACATGTAATGCAATTTCCGTTTACAAAACAAAGTGACTTTATTCTTCTTAATGCAGATCATTCAATATAATTGCTTCACAGTTCATTTACACATGGAAAAAATTAGATGCATTTTACTGCAACTTTGCCAAAAAAATTGAAAAGGGTTAAGCTACCGGGACATATCCCACTGAGACAGCACAGACATTCTGAAATAGTGACTTTTTATTGCTTACTTATTGAATGTTAATATCAGTCGCTCTATTTGTTTAAAGCTGAAGTCATTGAAAGTTTGTCTCCGGAGTGTTTCACTCATTAGTTTTGGAAACAGGGAGTGAACGACTCATTGCATCTAAAAATTATCTGGAGCACTGTATCATAAAATCCATTGCTTAAAGGTATACTTTAACTGTCGCTGGTGTAACACATTGTCAGGGACGGCCGTTGATTGCACCATATGAATCGGCTGTGAAACAGTATCTACATTTTATAGTATAACTTTTTAACTATTTGATCAATTCTGATAAGATCTGGCATATAAATACTTTAAACATTGCTGTATATGAATATGATCAGTTTATGAAGATATTGATAGTCAAATTGTGTTTTTGATTGATTGAAATTCTGGTTCATCTAGAACAAATATACCTTTATAGAAAAATATAAATTTTCAAAAAAAAAATTGTTTTCCGTTTTCAACGATACAGTTACCTGTGGTAGTGCACTGTTTTAAACAAGGGCATAGGAGCCACATAGTTTGTCAAAAAATCTTGCTTTCCCTGGGCCGGTATTTATAGAGCATCTTAAGTGAAAACTTATCAAAGTGTATCAGCCAAACAGAAAAACTAATATTAACAATTATTTACATTGTTATGAAGCATTTTGTACCGAGCTACAGTAATCATATACAAAACATGGGCTATTTTTCGTTTATTGCAAAATATGGGCAGCTAAATATTTTAACTTAAGTCAAAATATTTAAGTTTTCACTTAAGTTGCTTTATAAATACCGGCCTTGATCTCTTTGTGAAGCAAAATTTGTTTATCTGGCAATTTAGACTATAGACAGACAATACAAGTATATCTGCTCTATTTTATGTCTACCAGGTGCTTGTTTGATTACTGGTTACTGGTAAATTAGGTACGCTTTGAATGTCTATATTGTAATGTTAGTTATGTTACAGTACATGCAGTGAGGCATCACCGGAAAAGAAACATTTAATGATGGCAGCCACACAAGCTTATGTTGGTGAAAGTGATGATAGTGTAAGTGCAGCTATAAAGTTATCCTTATTCACGTATACCGTTTCCTCATCTATATGTTAACCTTATCCTCCAACATGCTTTAATGCACCAGTCAATAGTATGTGCACCTGGGGTGCTTAGGGGATACATGGAGAATTAGACAGATAAATCTTCCTGGCCGACAGGAATTCGACAACCTCATCGACCCCTTGTCCAGAGGAATAGACTCTAGTTCGTTCCAAGACCCAGGAATTACTGCGTGATCCCAACAATGTGAATTTTATTCAAAAAGGGGATTTGATTTAATTTGACAAATTAGTACCACTCTTATGAACTCTTTGAACTCAAATCGCTGAACAAATTTCTTGGTTTACATTATTCTTAAATAGTAAGTTAAACTATTCCACATGTGTCTCAGTAGATAAAGCCTGAATCATGATATTTTTCTGGTATTTCAGGTATCACCTAAGAAGAAACTTATGTTTGAACCAACACAAGCATATACTATGGATGTTGGATTTGCACCTACAATAGGTTATGATATTGATGCTGAAGGTGATAGTGAAACAGAAGTAAGTATTCAGGGGGTGTCAACAATTTAGAATAAATCGGAAATCCAGATTTGCTGCGTTAGAAAGTTCAAACAATGATGCTTTCTGCAAAAAGAGTTATGCCAACTTATTTGATGAAAAAAAAATAACAAAGTTTTGGTCATTTGAAGTTCAATAACTTAAAGCCATTGCAGGAGATTTGGCTGCTATATTGGTTGACCAATTTCAAACCATGTCCAATTGATGAATATAGCATCAATATACCTCGCTCACTGTTGGTCACAAACTATATAATTATTTGTGTTTGAGGTTGTCAACAGGTCAAAGTCCACCTTGGAAATGATAAAAAAGTTACTGGCTATAGCAGCAGGGTGGGATGTACATGTCAAACTTATATTTCTTGTTTGAAGTCGTTACACTTGCCTGCATTGCAATATTAATTTACTTACACAATGTGATTAAATCTGTCTATTGTTTCATGGATTTTGAAGTTTGGCAAATTTATTACCAATAATTAATCAAATACAAACAGGTGGAACACGAATTCCAAAGTTTACACAAAAGTATAACCCAAAACATGTTCTAGTGAACGTCTGTAACTGTATTTTACTATTTTATTGTATAGGAGGAAGATGAGAAACAGCCTGGTATTCTGTTTGAACCAACGCAAGCGTATGCTGGGAATGATCTTGATGCCGATGAGGTAGGCATAGAATCTGGTTTTGTGACTTTTTAGTGAGCCACTGGGACATCATTGCCATCACAATAATTATACCCCCGCAAACAAAGTTTGAAGGGGGTATACTGGAGTCACCATGTTGGTCTGTGGTCTGTCGGTCTGTTGGTCTGTCGGTCTGTCGTTACGTTAGCATCGTGTCCGCTCTGTAACTTTGTCATTTCATACTGGATTTTAAAATTGCTTGGTACAAATGTTCACCACATCAAGACGGTGTGTCATGCGCAAGACCCAGGTCCCTACCTCAAAGGTCACACTTAGAGGTTAAAGGTTATATAGTCATGCAAATTGTGTCCGCTATGTAACTTTGTCATTTCTTACTGGATTTTAAAATTGCTTGGTACAAATGTTCACCACATCAAGACGGTGTGTCATGCGTAAGACCCAGGTCTCAAAGGTCAAGGTCACACTTAGAGGTCAAAGGTTATATTGTCATGCAAATCGTGTCCGCTCTGTAACTCTGTCATTTCTTACTGGATTTTAAAATTGCTTGGTACAAATGTTCACCACATCAAGACGGTGTGTCATGCGCAAGACCCAGGTCCCTACCTCAAAGGTCAAGGTCACACTTAGAGGTCAAAGGTTATATAGTCATGCAAATTGTGTCCGCTATGTAACTTTGTCATTTCTTACTGGATTTTAAAATTGCTTGGTACAAATGTTCACCACATCAAGACGGTGTGTCATGCGTAAGACCCAGGTCTCAAAGGTCAAGGTCACACTTAGAGGTCAAAGGTTATATTGTCATGCAAATCGTGTCCGCTCTGTAACTCTGTCATTTCTTACTGGATTTTAAAATTGCTTGGTACAAATGTTCACCACATCAAGACGGTGTGTCATGCGCAAGACCCAGGTCCCTATCTCAAAGGTCAAGGTCACGCTTAGAGGTCAAAGGTTATATAGTCATGCAAATCGTGTCCGTTCTGTAACTTTGTCATTTCATACTGGATTTTAAAATTGCTTGGTACAAATGTTCACCACATCAAGACGGTGTGTCATGCGCAAGACCCAGGTCCCTATCTCAAAGGTCAAGGTCACACTTAGAGGTCAAAGGTTATATAGTCATGCAAATCGTGTCCGTTCTGTAACTTTGTCATTTCTTACTGGATTTTAAAATTGCTTGGTACAAATGTTCACCACATCAAGACGGTGTGTCATGCGCAAGACCCAGGTCCCTACCTCAAAGGTCAAGTCACACTTACAGGTCAAAGGTTAAATAGTCATGCAAATCGTGTCCGCTCTGTAACTTTGTCATTTCATACAGGATTTTAAAATTGCTTGGTACAAATGTTCACCACATCAATCATGGTGTTTTTCAATCTGTATAGCAGCAGATTTCCATCAAATGTGTTGTTTAGACTATAATTTTAAATAATATTCCTGTGTCAAGGCGGTGCTGCGGGGGTATGATTCATCACTCCTGTGATATCTCTAGTTTCAAGCAGTCGTTCCAATAGCTTCTGAATCTGCTGAAGTATCATTGTGATACTTTTGATTATATTTTACCAGTTCATAAGCAAAATAGCCGTGATCTTAGGAGAAAATGACCCTTCATAAAGCCACAATCAAAGTTTCAAAATGTGGCTTTTTGGAAATTTAAATATTCAAAACCCCTTCTTCTGAGTCAAATGGAACCCCTGTCATTTGTATTTTATTTGTTGATGATTTCGTACCCCTATGGTCAGGTTTGAAATTATGTCAGAACAGGGTTTCTTCAAACCATACAGTAAAAACAGTGCACTAAATAATATATATATGTCTTCATATGCTAACATTTTGAACTGCCTCATTGATGGCCTAGTTGTAGGGTGTCTACTTGGAGTGCAGATGGTCCCAGGTTTGATTGAAGGCCAAGTTATACCAAAGATGAAAAAAATGGTATCAGACATTCCCTTGCTTCTCTTTTCTTATACCCTCATGCAGATGGATAACATCGGGAATAAGGTGTCAAGAATCATTAATTGTAAAAGAAACCAAGAAGATTATTAATATAAGTTAATAAACTTGCTTGACACTACAGGCAAATAAATAAGCATTAAAATAATATCTACAGACATGTAACATTTATACTGTATATGTTTTCACCAGGATGATGGCAATGAATCAGAGGCATCTGAAGAGTTTGAGGAACCAGTAGGCTTTGATGATCCCACACTGGCTGTAGAGAATGTGTTCACTGAAAACAAGATTACAAAATCTAGTGCTATAACTGTAACATGTGAAACTCAGGTGTTCGAAGATCAATCTGGTGTAGAAACGAAGACAAATGTCCAAATAACTGATGCTAGTGTCGGTGAAACACAAGTGTTTGAGCAAGTTATAGATGATGCTGAAAAGAACAATAAAGGTATCGCTGCTGAGAAACAGCCAAGTGTCCCGACAAATGATGCTAATGTTGGTGAAACACATGTTTTTGAAGAAGTTACAGAAACTGATGATATTGATATTGCTAAGGAAACAAAGACAAGTGCCCTAATTACTGACGCTAATGAAGTTGTAACCAATGATACTGAAAACAACAATAAAGACAAGATTGAAGAAAAGAAAAAAGAGGACAAAATCAGTCAAGGATGTGACAAACAGACAGCACCTACTCAAACAGTGAGTGACGAAGATGATGATGATGATACGTTTGATTTTCTTGGAACATCAACTCTTGCTGTAGAAAGTATGGACAGTGAGGAATCTAATCATTCAGCTGACAAACATTCTGCAGAGGCCGACAATGAACAGTCTACTCAGGTAATTCAAGAAAATCTCATGAAGTCATAGAAAACATTTCGACAATTTGAAATTGAGAATTTTTCACAATAATCATCTTGAATTTCAAGTGTTGAAAATGTCCAAAATAAAAAAAGTTACATTAAATAAAGGTCTGAAACTCAAAGTAAAATACATAAAAAGGGCAATAAGAATTGCTAAGGAAATCTTCTTATAGAATTGAAAACTTATAAAATATGATTGGTAGTAAAAATAGAAGTTAATTGATATATGAGTTAATTAAATGAAGGCCACTATTTGTAGGTATGACAATTTATTTAGGAATATGAATAACTGTTTCAGATTGTTGTATAGCTTGGCAAATTTGACACAATCCTGACCTTTTAATTAGCAAAATAATAGTTTTCATAATCAGGGAGTATCACGAAGACGCTCGAAATGTAATACAAACTTTGAAATACTGAAATTGCACGATTTGCTTCCGGAAATTAATTTATTCAAATCAAGAACCTTGTGATATATTCATGCATAAAGGTCAAGATCAGGTCGAATTCTCCAAGCTTTACTGTTAAAATTTCTCTGGATGAATTCTTGCATTTCTTTACATATTTTAAGGTTTTTGACAATGCAGATGAAACGTGTGCTATTACTGAAGATACCTCAGAAACAGATGGTGACAAACATAAAAAGAATTTCCGTCCAAGTAAGAAAGCTAATGACAATGATGATGCTACTCAAGTGTTTGATGACACTGTTAGTGTTCAGGAAGATGCAACTGTAGTTATAGAAGATTCAGAAGTGAAAAGTGGCAGAAAAGAAACTAAAAGTGTTAAATCTAACAATCATAACAAACATATCAAAGCTAAAGCAGATCCAGTTGTACAAGGTGACGAACAAACTCAGGTGTTTGATGAAACTGTTGCTGTTGAAGAAATAGCAGTATCAAAACAGGCAGCAACTGATGACTCTACCCAAGTGTTTGATGAAACAGTTCCTGTGGATGAAATGGCCGTTAAAGTTAATGCTATGAATCCAGCTACTGAAGATGCAACTCAAGTTTTCAATGAGACTGTGGCTGTTGAAGATACCCATGAAGAAGCAAGACCAACTAGAGGGACTAAGAAAGGGTCAAAGAAGACAATTAAAGTAAATGAACTATCAACAACGGAAGATGCAACTCAAGTATTTGATGAAACTGTGGCAGTTGAGGATATTTGTGAGGAGACAAAACCAATTAGGGGAGGTAAGAAAGGCCCAAAGAAGACACCCCAAGTGACTGCACAGACAGCGATGGAAGATGCAACGCAAGTCTTTGATGAAACTGTGGCAGTTGAAGATATTCCTGAAGAGACAAAACAAACTAGAAGAGGCAAGAAAGGTACAAACAAAACAACTAAAGTGACTGAAATATCGGCAATAGAAGATGCAACTCAAGTTATTGATGAAACTGTGGCTGTTGAAGATATTCACGAAGAGACAAAAACAACTAGAGGAGGTAAGAAGGGGTCAAAGAAGACAACTAAAGTGACCGAGCCATCAGCGACAGAAGCTGCAACTCAAGTATTTGAAGAAACCATTGCTGTTGAAGGCATTGAACAAAATGTTGAACCAGAGTGTAAAAATGATACCATTAAAAGTCAGGCTAATGTGTCAGGAGAGACAGATAAAAATAAACCTGAATTTCCTGAAACAGAGGAGAAAGTTATTGTCAGAAAAAGTGGTAAAAGAAGGCAAACAAATGCAGATAAATCTGAGACATCAAATACTCACATCAAAACAAGCAATACTGTAAGAACTGGTAGATCAAGAACTAGGGGAAATAAAAGTTCAAATAATGACATAGACGATGCTTCAAAATCTGAAAAACCAAACCCAACAAAAACTGAAGAAGTTAAGGAAAGTGTTAATGTTAAAAAAAGTGGTCGGAATTCATCAAAAGTGGTAGCTGACAAGGCTGATGAGAAGCAAACAGATAATGGAAGAAAGAGTGCTAGAAATAAGAAAAATGTTAGTAAAAAGGATACTGATGATACTTTAGATCAGAGTGTTGGTAAAGCTACTAGGAAAGGAAAGAAGACAGAAAACAATAAACAAATAGTTGAACCTGAAGCTGCTACACAAATATATGCTGAAGATAGTGAGTGATTATTACACCTATTAGTATGGTAATGTATTCTATGAAGAAATCTTCTGTTACACTGGATTTATGTCTTCATAAAAGCAGTAGTTTTGTTCCTGTATTCATTTCATTTATGATGGTAAGGTGCTCGAGCGGATAGCCTACTTGACTGCTGATAGAGAGGTCCTGGAATTGATTCTCGGCCAGGGCACTTGATCATATCTGAAACGCCTTTCTGTGTTTCCCACCGTACTAGAGATGAACTGGTTAGCAACCCAGAGGTAGCCTTGCGTGTATCAGTGCTATACACCTGGCAAGTTAAAGAACTGAGGTGTCTCTTCGGAAAGAGCTAGGGCATCGCGCCCGGATACCTTGTATCACATTACTGTCTCTCCCACCTGCTGTCTCTTCAGCAAAATCACAGGAACCCCATTGGAAATAAGTCTTTGCACTTTCATCATGTTTCATGGTTTATCCTTAACCGTAAGGTTTAAATACTTACACTTACGCAGTTCATATTTGTGTGTTTGAAAGCCATATCATCTAGGGTGGTCATTTAAACAAGCAAATATTTCTGTTTGATATTATTTTAGACACGGCTGATGGTGCAGCAACACAGATATATGGTGATGATGAGTCAGATGATGGAAGTTTAACACCAGACATTGAAACCGTATGTAGCTTGTAGTCACTTCATTATTGGTTGACATTGTTGTAATCAACTGGTTTTCCACCTGAAAAAATATTACTAGTAAGTTTTTGCTTCTGGTTGAATTAGTCTATTTTATCCACTTTATGTCTGTTAAAAATATTTTTGATCAAGGAAATGTTGGAAAAAAGTCAGCGAAAAGTCAGGAAAAGTTCAGGAAAGTTTGTTTTCTACATTTCACCAAAAGTCTTAAATTGATTTATGAACTTGATTTGATGATAGTATATCTGTTATATTGGCTATGGAAAATTCATTTTCAGGTTCTTGCACAAGAGGCAAATCAGTCTAATACTCCAGTAATTGAAACTCTTATACCAGCCAAGTCACCTCTAAAATCTGCTCTTGCTGGTCCGAAGAAAGAACGAAGTCCCTCACCAAAGAAAGTTCAGTTTGTATCACAGGTAAGTTAGAAACTAGTCAATAAGTATTGGAATATGTTAGCATGTTGTACACTGTGTAGTAAGATACTTGTGTCAATAAAGAGTGCAGCATGTGTGAGGTTGGTTTGTTGGTCCTTGCAATTTTTAGCCCTATTTCTCTGTAAGCTTTGTTTGGATTTCAATCAGTACCAAGTCCAGCTTGGTTGGTAAAATTTAAGGGAGCTATTGTCATTTTTTAGCTCACCTGACCACAATGTGGTCATGGTGAGGTTTTGTCATACCGAGATGTCCGTCGTCCGTCGTCCGTCGTCCGTCGTCCGTCGTGCGTCGTGCGTCCGTCAACAATTTCTTCAAACGACTTCTCCTCCTAAACCGCTTGGCCAAATTTGATCAAACTTAATAGGAATGTTCCTTGGGTGGACCTCTACCAAAGTTGTTAAAAAAATTCCAGTCCGTCGCATAACTAGGTCACACAGGCTAAAAATAGATTTTCAAAAAGGAAACTTCAAAAATCTTCTTCTCTGAAACCGTAAGGCCTAGAGCTTTCATATTTGGTATGTAGCATCACCTTGGGGTCCTCTACAAAGATTGTTAAAATTATGTCCCTGGGGTCAAAATTGGTCCCTCCCCGGGGCCCTTAGTTTTACATAGAGTTATTTAGGGGAAACCTTAAAAAATCTTCTTCTCCGAAACCGCTTGGCCCAGGGCTTTCATATTTGGTATGTAGACTCAGCTAGAGGTCCTCTACAAAGATTGTTCAAATTATGTCCCTGGGGTCAAAATTGGCCCAGCCCCGGGGGCCCTTAGTTTTACATAGAGTTATATAGGGGCAACCTTTAAAAATCTTCTTCTCCAAAACCGCTTGGCCCAGGGCTTTCATATTTGGTATGTAGACTCAGCTAGAGGTCCTCTACAAAGATTGTTCAAATTATGCCCCTGGGGTCAAAATTGGCCCCGCCCCGGGGGCCCTTAGTTTTACATAGAGTTATATAGAGAAAACTTCAAAAAATCTTCTTCTCTGAAATTGCTTGGCCCAGGGCTTTCATATTTGGTATGTAGACTCAGCTAGAGGTCCACTACAAGGATTGTTCAAATTATGTCCCTGGGGTCAAAATTGGCCCCGCCCCGGGGGCCCTTAGTTTTACATAGAGTTATATAGGGGCAACCTTTAAAAATCTTCTTCTCCGAAACCGCATGGCCCAGGGCTTTCATATTTGATATGTAGACTCAGCTAGAGGTCCTCTACAAAGATTGTTCAAATTATGCCCCTGGGGTTAAAATTGGCCCCGCCCCGGGGGCCCTTAGTTTTACATAGATTTATATAGAGAAAACCTTAAAAAATCTTCTTCTCCGAAACCGCATGGCCCAGGGCGTTCATATTTGATATGTAGACTCAGCTAGAGGTCCTCTACAAAGATTGTTCAAATTATGTCCCTGGGGTCAAAATTGGCCCCGCCCGGGGGGCCCTTAGTTTTACATAGAGTTATATAGGGGAAACCTTTAAAAATCTTCTTCTCCGAAACCGCATGGCCCAGGGCTTTCATATTTGATATGTAGACTCAGCTAGAGGTCCTCTACAAAGATTGTTCAAATTATGCCCCTGGGGTTAAAATTGGCCCCGCCCCGGGGGCCCTTAGTTTTACATAGATTTATATAGAGAAAACCTTAAAAAATCTTCTTCTCGGAAATTGCTTGGCCCAGGGCTTTCATATTTGGTATGTAGACTCAGCTAGAGGTCCTCTACAAATATTGTTCAAATTATTCCCCTCGGGTCAAAATTGGCCCTACCCTGGGGGTCACCATTTTACTTAGACTTATGTAGGAAAAACATATAAAAATCTTCTTGTCTAAAACTACAATGCCTAAGAGCTTTGATATTTGGTATGTAGCATCATCTAGTGGTCCCCTACCAAGATTGTGCAAATTATGCCCCTGGGGTCAAATTGGCCCAGCCCCGGGGGTCACCGTTTTACATAGACTTAAATAGGGAAAACATATAAAAATCTTCTTGTCTAAAACTAAACTGCATAGAGCTTTGATATTTGGTATGTAGCATCATCTAGTGGTCCTCTACCAAGATTTTTCAAATTATGCCCCTGGGGTCAAAATTGGCCCCACTCGAGGGGTCACCGTTTTACATAGACTTATATAGGGAAAAGATATTAATATCTTCTTGCCTAAAACTACACTGCCTAAAGTGTTGATAATTGGTATGTAGCATCATCTTGTGGTTTTCTACTAAGATGTTCAAATTATTCCTTTGGGTGAAAATTGTGCAGGGTTTATAATCAGGTGAGCGATATTGGGCCATCATGGCCCTCTTGTTTACTTATAATTTTGTCTGTACATATTTCTCTGTAACCAATCGTTGGACTATAAACAAACTATGCAGGGTTTGTCAGTACCAAAACCTAACCTAAGTTGTGTACAACATTCTTACTTGTTGGACCTCTGATGCTTGTGTAAAACTGTGTCAAGTTTGGTATATTCATCATAATGATTCAGTGAAATTTCTTGTTCTTGGTTTCTAATGTTGAAGTTTCAGAAATAGCAATATTTTACTAACAAATAAGACCGTGAAACATTGGCAGGTTAAAGAGCTCCTCAAATGGCATAGAATCAGCATATATTTTATCTATGTTGACTTTTATCCGAAGAATAATAATCTCCGCAAATCGTCAATTTGTAAACAAAGGAGTATTTTGTCCACCATACAAAATGCTCCTTTGTTTACAATCTGAAATCGACGGGTCGTTCCGAAGACAGTACGGAAAGTTCCGTAATATATCGAGGACACATATGTGACGTGGACTGCAGAAATCAGACCAGATGCGGTAACGTCTATTTTTAGAAAAATGACGTCAAAAACTTGCGCTGTTTTTTTCGCGGATTTTCTAATTTATTAACTTATATTTTCAAGTGTAATTGTACAACAAAAGTTCTGCTTTAGAAAATAAACAATTAAGATATATTTGCAACATTTCACAACCTCTTCACGAATATTTTAGTGTAGTCTAGCCATTTTAGCGATAGTTATTTCCCTTTTACTCTGTAAAGGTCAACAAACCAAAATGGCGGACACTTGATTGTTTGTGTTTGTTGAGTGCAGTTTGTAAGGTATAATGATGAGAAATGACGCTGATGTTGGTTTGATCTGGTTGATATTGAATTATAAAGCTCGTATTTGGAGGTAAGCATATCTTTTATTGTCTGTGATTGCTTTACTGTTGTGAATTATGGGTTTAAATTTGTTGATAACAATAACATTGACTTTGAAAGCGAAAGTTGACTTTAAAATGCTACAAAGCAGTCTGTTTTTATGTGGATAAGTCCATTGTATACCCGATTCTTAGCATTGTGCAAATTTTATGCCTGCAGATAATGAGTTAACATGAGGATTGTTCACGGCTGATTTTATGGATGCATTCATGTTTGTTGACATATCCCCCACCCACCTTACTTTGCTGAAGTTTGCACACATCAAGTAAAATGACTGTCATTTGTCTTCATTTTTTCAAACTCTTTGAATGCATATATCCAACTCACCAGTACATCCTGAAATTCAGTAATGTTCAAACACTACTGTTTACAAGTAAAATAGGTCTGGTTTAGACTGTCTGAACTGACAAGTAAATTCATTTGACACTTCAGCTACAGTAGGCTTCCATCCCTGCAGTACAGAAATGTATGCGGTTCAATTCACTAGGCCAATTTCCTGGCGGCTTACTTAAACGGGTTTAATTCAAGTGCGTACGGCTCATCCGGACTTAACTGCACACCCAAATAACTGCACATCTCTACAACAATGTAACAATTTGGTATACACATGTGACATGCCTCTAGTAGCTGTTCTACTTATAACTACACTGTAGTAGGCCTACTGAGTACTGGGAAATCCTTGATGCATCTAACAGTAAGATACAGTATGCCTGTTCTGTGGTTAGTATTTACAGTTTGACTACATGTAATAAAAGGCAAATTATACTTAGTTATATTCTATATGAATAATTATCTTCATAAAATTAATTCTCATTTTCAGGATGTTCAATAATTGATCTTGAACAACATGTGTGGACAAACCATGAACATGTCAGTTATGTGGAGTTTACTGTGGGGAGGCTGAGTTTGGACAGAGACCTCTATCTCAGGTATACAACTGATCCAATTATTAAACTTCCATTTGTAAATCCTTCATAATACTTATTCCACTAATTATCTGTAGTGGTAACTGGACCAATGATATGTATAACAGTTGTTATACTGTAGACCTGACTGCTGATCATGAAGTGGTTGTTCCACAGAACTATTTCAACATAATATATCATGATTATGACAGTAGCTGATATTATATATGCCAGTAATTTCAGTATCTGTTATCAATAGTGAACATATCAATAATAATTTTCAAATGTCATTTCCTTTTTTAAATAGAATATAGACTACTATATCTTCTATTATTCATCTATAAAAAAATACTTGCATGACTCTATTTGAGCAGTGTCCATTAATTTGTAAAAGGCTGATGCTGCACAAATATATTAATTGATTGGTTTAATTATGAGTTCTTTCAATAGTATTGACCTAAATTTGATTGCAATACGCCCAATATTTGAGTTGCTTTCATTTTATCAGGACTATTAATTAATGGATATGATACCCAGCATAAACTGTGTACCAGTACTTTGCACTTTAATCATTAAATAAAAAAATCTTATAATTTCTTTTCAGAAAAGTTGATACAGAGACCATATGGCAAAGAAGTGAAGATTAGAAACATTCCAGATGATTATCATAACTCAATTAGTCAATTTTGGAAATCAACAAGTCATGACTGGAAGTTAATTCTACCTGAATTGTCATACATGATGAAAATAATGTACATTACTAACATCTGAATAACTGTAATTGTTAAAGAAACTACATGTATTTTAACAATTGTAACAATATAACTTATTTTCTAAAGTTTAATTATATTCTGTCAAGTGAAGCATGTTCCAGTTATGAGTTTAGATTTGTAAATCATACATGTATATGATGTAATAGCCTTACATTGGTATCTTATCTGTCTATGCAAATGTTGATGTTTTTTCATGTATTGTCTATTGATTATATGAATTATAAGGCATTTTATATTTGTTTCTGCTGCTACTACTGGTTAAAAATGAATTGTTTATCAAGCCTTGTATTATTCTGATGTTACTGAACTGTAGTTTTGTTGCTATACAATAGTTTGTCATTGTAATGGGATGATAAAACAATTGAGAGAGCATTTCAGTACAAAAACCACATGAAACGGTATGTTATACTTTTGCAGTTGCTATGCAAAATGTTCTATTCCACCAGTTGTCAAGGACATTTGCATGATTGGAAATGCATGATAATTTTATACAGTACTGTTATGATAAGATGATGTGTAGTTCAGCTTGAATATCACTTGTATATAGTGTATACCATGTTTGAATGTTGTTCTCTAAAACATTTATATATAGAAGGTAATTTGTGATCAGGCTTTCTTTAAAAAAGGAATCAAAAGCTTCCTAATTAAACATGTAAGTCTACATTTCAAATGCATTATACTGTCAAAAGTATTAATTTTGATATTGTACTATCTTGACCTTAGAATATTTTTAACTTAATACCTGTAGATTCAATGTATTTTGATATTTTTGGTCAAAATTTAGTTTCTATCCGTTGCTAGGCAACCAAAATGTCAATATTTACAAGCAGATGTTAAATATTCCAACTTGTTGTTAAAATAATAAAATAAATTGATAACATGGCTTGTGTGTTTATTGCTGTACTATAGCTACACTGTTTTAATGTCTTCTTATTGTATTTGGCATGGAAAAGTCATGATTTTGCACTAAGGCAGTGTTACTTAGTTACAGCATTTTATTTCATTATAATGTAAATAATTCAAGATAACAATGTGAGCTTATCAGAATCTTCATATTTTATAATTTACTACAAAGAAATGAGTGTGTTTGATCTGAAAATCTAATTCACAGCCACATGTAAAGTTATTGAAGCACTGTTGCCATGGTAACTATTACAATATGCAAAATATTTCCATAGTAACCATGTTTTAAAAAGAATGTTGTTGTTCAAGCAATATATGAACTTGTTGATGTTGTATGGCATACATTTAACAAAGAAAAAGCAGAAGATCTTTGATTTTCCTTTTGAAGGATTTATAGGTTTTGTACAGCCGTTTCACCTTTTTATTGTGTTTTCGGCATCAAGTGCACGTAAAGAAAATGCTGTAAAACCGAAAATAATCACCGGAATCATCTGAAATTTTGAGAATTTATTCTTAAAAGGCTATTTTTCAAGATTATGAAGAAAACTCAAAATGTAAAATTTTAGCATCTGGCCTCATTTCTGCAGTCCCTGACACATATATTGATGACCAATTTATGCGAGTACATGTATATGCATTTAAATAAAAGTCAAATACCGACCGGTATCCTCCAGTACTGGTAATCGCCGGTATCCTATTGCACTATATTGTATAGGGTAATCGAGTGTAATATATCACGGGTGAATTAAAGGGTAGATTGTTTTCATTAGGTTATAATAAAACATATTGGGAGGTAAAGTGTCTATTTAATAATGTTTTAGACCTTACGTCAACTAGACCCCAGTACTATGCGGAAGGGATGCTGATTACAACATGCTCGTTTCGGGAACCCTTCAAGTTCATTTAACGAAACTCACGGATACTGGCGAGAATAAGTAACATGGGGTGCGCTGAGGCTGTCAGAATGACAAAAATCCAGACATGTATGCTAAAACGTCATTTTGAAAATGCGATATTTATAATAACATGGGGTTTAGCTCGAATTAGTGCGGGGAACTTATTTTCTATCAATAAAATTGGACAGTATCGAGGTTTCGATTATTTATATTCTTCCAAGAGCAATTTGTTAAAAACTAATTTATAAAGACACGTGGCCAATCAGAAATTCGTTCAATGTATGCATGAATCTGACGTCATGAGCGCGTTCCACATGGCTCATTCTCACAAATTGAAGTGTTTTTAAGAAAAGTCAATCAACAGGGAACAAATTCATATACCAAGTACAATACTATTCCAAACTGTTTACAAGACCAACGTGCAAAAAATATTTGCCGTTACGCATGGATGATTGTTTACATTAATAAGCCATTTTATTCCGGAAATCGATAAATTAGTGTGTGGAATGAACAAATTACACAGCCTAAGATTTATTGATATAATATATCAGATGACATAATGTGATGTGGATTCAATGTGGAATGATGCAGAAGGGTTCCATAACATCGCGAGGACATGCGGACCCATCTCGATCTGGCGAATTTCTGCTTCGGGAACCCTTCCAGTCCTAGTGGACGGCAGGTCTCAGACATTTTAGTTTAAAATATAAGTATGAATATTTTAATTTCTGTCAATCCTGTTTAAAACTGCCGCTAAGAAGCCTTGGCTTTAACAGATGAAAAAGTGTAATACACAAGTAGCACATAGTTAAATAGAAAACTGTCACAATGCTTGTGAATAAGTTATACCAACCAACCCACCAAAGCTTAGTTATAACAAAATCTACTCTATACAAGGCAATATACAGTATGTTTAACCAGCGATACCGACAGTTTCTATAGTTTCAAAAAGATACCAGCGGACACCGAGATTTAGTACTCGCCCACGTATGTGAATAACTTCACGCTCACGTACACTCGGTACTTGACGAAAATAAGCTCGGCCTGTGTAACAGTAAACAAAACATCAGAATGAAAGGCCAGAATTATCCATATTGTGTTAGTCAACTTATTGTTGCACAGTAATCAATATTTATAAAAACGTAATACATTCTCGATAAGTAACTCATTTTGGGCACAAAATATGACTGTTTTTGAGCGTTAATGGGACTTTAATATAAACTTACATTTTACAGAAATCAGGGACAGAATCAGAATCCAGTCAAAATACCCGAAGATCAAATAGAGCCAATAAGGGTATGTAACATGCTCTTTAAAATAGAATTGAATAAACAAAAATTGACAAATTTTGATTTGCTTGTATCTTCTAATTATTTCAGCTATGGTTATGAGAGTTGGCAGGGATGCCAGGAAATAGAGGTGTTCACTTTGTGCTTTATTTGCAAGTCTTTTTCATAATAAGCATTCAAAAGTTATTGCCATATTGCATAGATGAATTACATTCTGAAAGTGAGTACCATTGTCAACCAGAGTTATTGGTAAATTGTATTATAAGAAAACAGAGGTAGCTACTAAGTTCAGCAGTTCAAGCTTAAATTAGATATGTGTTTTGCTGTTTATTAACTAATCACTAAAATGCAAACATAGTTAACATAATTTATTATGTGTTAAACTTTACTGTATAGGTGTTAAAGTTGGTGATCAGGAAATATTGGTGAATTTTGCAAATTCCATTTGCTAACATTTCCTAGCATAATTTTCAGCATATTACAATGAAATGTACAAATAAATTTTGAAAATGACTAATTTATTGATCTGCGGAAATATCCAGTTATGAAGTAGTTTCTGATGTTTCAGGTAAAGCTAAGGTGAAACTTTGTGCTGAGGAGAGCAAACCTGTCGCACAGAACAAAAACAAAGATGTAGATACACCAGATGTTGTTCCTGAAGTCAGCAAGGTTAAAGTAGATACAGGCAAGTCAAGCAGGAGAGGTAAAAGAGGTGTGAGGTCAGAGGAACCGGCCACAGAGGTAGTAGCTGTCTCTGATAATCTTGATAAAACAACAGACTGTGTTCCTGTGACTTCTAGACGACAGGGAAGATCTGTGAAGGTCAATAGTGTTAAACAAAAATCTAAGGATAAGATCGAGGAACTTAAAGAGAAATCTGAAACTGTTGATACCAGTAAGGTTATCAGGAGAGGTGAAAGGCGGTCAACAAATACATGTAGTAATGTTGATGTTAAACCAGAGACTAGTAAAGTGACAAGGACTAGTTTACCTATTGTATTGGAGGAAAAGATAGAAGAAAACACTAAAACTGATCAAACTGTTAAGGGCAATTCTAGAACTTCAAAACGGAAAATAGAAGTGACTAATGTTTCTAAAGAAAGTGATGAGAAACAAACTATTTCTGATGTTGGGAAAAAAGAACCAATTGGTTCTCGGAGATCTAAACGACAGAATAAGGATGAAGATTCTAAATCTATTAAAAGTGATGAGACTGAAAACAGAAATAGTGCAGAAATGAATGATCTGAGACCATCACGAAGAGGTACAAGACATAAAGAACAAGGTGAGTCAGTGACTGATGAATCGGAAAATACACAAACTGATGCTAAGAAATCCAAGGTATTAAAAGCTGTGAAAAATGAATCAAAATCTGATACAACTCAAGCTAATGAAAAGAACTCAAGTACCAGTGAAACAAAGAAGGTCAGTAGAAAAGGTAAAAAAGACAGTGTGGTCGGAAGTAGTAAATCTGATAGTAATTCGCAGGAAGTGCAGGAAAGTGTTAGTGGGAACAAACGCTCTTCAAGAAGAAATGCTGGAGGTGATAATGATGTTGTTACAGAAAAATCTACAGATAATTCTAAAGTGAAAACTGATAAAACAGGTGATCATTCTAAGGTGAAAAACAATAAAACATTGGATAGTTCAGATGTGAAGAAGGGGGGTGTCATTACAGGGACAAGTAAAACTTCTGGGAGACTGAAAAGAAAGGAATCAGCTAGCAGCTCTAATGACTCACAAGAGGTGAGAAAAATGATTATTGCCAACTTATTATTTGTGAAGAAAACTTCAAATATCTTGAAAGTGAATGTCCATTTTTAAGTCGGCACCATACTTTCAATCCCCTGCCCCTCCCAATAATTCAAGCTGAAACTTGTAGAAAATTCTAATTGAAGGAGATTTTTTTGTGCTTATTTTCAACACACACATATTGGATGATAAAAGATTCACTTACTATTGACCATCCCTCTTTCTACCAATTAGTGACTTCTTATTTAAATGACTTTGTTTAAATGGCTTTCTTTAGTATTCTAATTAGTATGTGTAGATGTTAGATTTTTCCATACTTTGCTACATTTTCTTTTTCTTGGGCCAAAAAAAAATAGGTGTGGTTAGGGTAACATGCCTCTCAAAAATAGGTAGGGTAGGTAGGGATTTTTTTTTTTTTTTTTTTTTTTTTGGGGGGAGGAGTTAGCAGGTGGCACTAAAATGCCTAGAAACCCTGTTGTTGTTCATTAAAAACAATTGCTTCAACTCGGTACTCGATACTATTCATTTTAATGGTACTTTGTATGTGTCAAGAGCTAGTAAATTAGTTTAAAGTCAGTGTTTTTATCCATATTGACTCATTACTCAGGGCCTCCGCTGGCTATTTTTTTCTTGTAGCCACAACTTCAGCCAATTGACTAAAGTTTTAGCCAACCTTTAGCCACTTATAGCCAAAAAGCCAGACTGAATTAAAAATGACTAATGTATATATATCACGGAGTACAGATATAACTTAAAGCCATTGTCTTCTGTTTTTTCAACGTCTTTTCATTAATTTAGCTGTATTAATTCATAACAGCATATGTTTAAAGTGATAATACTTTATATTCAACAACTCGCTGTATCATTCAACTACTGCTAGCGCTACGAATTGAAATTCGCATTACATCAGCAATAGTTCATCTTGTAACAATCATGCTGAATAACTTTTAGTGAGTTGCTTATATTGTATCAGCCAAATGCTGGACTAGAACCCATGATCCCCTGTCTGTAAGTCAGGCAATCTACAAACTGAGCTAACTGTGCTACTGACACAAGAATCATAACAAGAACAAATGAACTTATCAGGGAGGGACAAGGTCCAACTACTCACACTTTAACAAAAAATTCTGAAAATACTTGAATAAGCAGTTGAACACAGCAATTTCCAGCATTCATCAGAGTCCTAGTTTACTTTTAGATTTAATTCTACACTTTCCTAGGTGTCTAACTATAATAAACAATGTTTTATAACATATTATAATGTTATTTTAATAAAAATAAAAAGAATAATTGAAAGAAAAAAAACTTGTTGTTTTATTGTCCAAATCTGATTTTATCCGGATACTACTCAAGTTCCTAAAATAATAAATTGCTTTGGACATAAATTTAAACTGGTTTATTTTTAGCCATAAATTCACCCCTAATAATTGTTTAAAAGGTTATTACCATTTAAAATATGTCTATTGATAGCTATTAAACATATTTTATATCGCTCAACTCATTCCATAGAAATGTGTGTAATTACAACCGTGACCAACTCTCCAGACTCGTCTGCTCTTTTGTTTACCTTCTAAAGTTTAAAACCACGATGATAAATGGGTCAATTAAGATGTTTTTCACACTGTTACATAATTAGTTTGGATTTAATGGGATTAAAGGTCTGCTATAGGTTTGTATAGCTCGGGACAATTAATGATTTTATGACCGCTGGTGTGTAAGAAGTTAACTCGATCTACTCCAGTTTGACTGTTAGTTGTAAGTTTATGACATGTCCGATCTTTATTCAGACCTTGATTACGTAATTTGGGGGTCAATACAGGACACACTTTCTTTTATTGATGAAGGGGCACTGGTTATCGAGTTTCCAATACCAATTGGAGATAAATAAACGGAACGGTATGATTTTATGGCCAATTTTTAATTTTTAGGCAGGCGATTTGCGCCAGACTATTACAATCCTAAAAAATGAAATCCACTAAGATGAATTTACTCCCGAAACTGACAACACAGAATCTATACACCCAATGCAAATAGTTCCTCCTCATTAATCAGTTTTGCAAGATAAGAACATTTAACTTTCCTTGTTTCATTTAGTCTGTTCGATTGTAATATTGAAATGGAAGGAAATTGTATGAAATTAAAAGAAAAGGTGTTTAAAGGCGTTGATAATTATTACTACGCGTTCGTATACTACGCGTTACGAACGCGATATAGCGCGCGCATAAATGATTTTATTATGTTAATTTATTGAGGTCAGTATTCTCCAACGAGATCGTGGTCGAGTGGATGAGCAACTCGCTTAGTAATTTTCTGATGCTAAGGTCCAGCGATCGAATCACGGCGGCTCCAAAAAAAAATTTTTTTAATTTTATTTTTTGTTGAGTCCAGCACTTACCTCTTTTTCGACTTAGAAAACCACTTGATGTTATATTACTTGAAAAGCTATTGTTCCTTAGCAGTTCGCCAGCCTGTCAGTACTTTCAGTGTTAGTTGTAAGTTTATGACACGTCCGATCTTTATTCAGACCTTGATTACGTAATTTGGGTGACAATACAGGACACCTTTTCTTTTATTGATGAAGGGGCACTGGTTATCGAGTTTCCAATACCAATTGTTAGGGTCGGGCCGATTTTATAGGTAGGGTCGGGTTTCCCTAACCACATCTATTTTTTTTAGGCCTTGCCCACCACTGGTGCATGCATTTTTACTTAGATTTACACTTAGTTTATGACTTATGATTCTAGAGTGAATTAGATGAAACACCAGCCAAGAAACAGAGACGGGGGAAGGCACCTGCGATATCAACTCCTGTCAGTTCTAGTAAACAGGTTAGTCATTGTTTCTGTAATTGTTTGCCCTTCTAAATGCTAAACTGAACAGAACTTTATTCACTCTGACAGGTAAAACTTATACAACATGGGGTTATATACCCACATAATACAATAAACCGAGGACAAGTTGTTTTAATCATCCTAAGTCTGGTGTGTTGTCATCAGCTATTTGACTGATAGATAATACTCTAGCGGACACAGTTTTGATCTAATCATTAGGACCTTATGAAACTTGGTTTGCTTAATACAATGGTGTTCTTCGTAAAGTCTATGCAACATAAGTAACTGGACCATTAGGGGCAAAAACAAGGTTACCAGATAATCTAATCAAAGCAAACTCTGGTTGTCCGACATTTTTGTGTTGCAAATAAATAATTCTCTTCAAATTTTTTTAGTTTAATAACAATTACAGTCATTAAAACTTGCTGGAATGTTTGTCATTCTGTGAAACTGTATTACTACTGGATGGTTTATTTGTTCTCTTACGATGTTATGGTCCCTGACTAAATCTGTATTTTCATAAAATTCTAGTAATTCCTCATTTCTTGTAGAAGTCTTTAAAACAACTTGAGGAAAGTGTTTCCCATTCTCCTACTTTAAGAAAGTCAACAATTGAAGGAGTGAAAGCCAAGGTGATGTTTACTGGAGTGGTAGATGAACAAGGACAAAAGGTGAATGTTTAGAAGAGTCATTGACTGCTACCCTACCTGGTTGAAAATACTTACAAATAATGTGTGAACTGGCCTCATAATTATAAAACCTTTTCATGCTTAACTTGAATTGAAACAGTAGAATATTTAGCTAGGAAATGCATTGAGCATGAAATCAGTTGTATAATCGTGGGGTCTGATATCATTGTTGTATTTCGCCTTCAAAATAGTCATCTTCATCTTTGTTATTTTACAAATTGCAGTTTTAACCATTTTAGGACAAGTATGCTGAGTCACACCCACATTTTATTACATAACCTGCAGTCTAGGAGTGCTAGAAATAGTGTTTGGCACTCCCAGACTGTTACATAAATATATACAAATTGGCTTCAAGCAATGTTAGACAATACATGCTTTAGTCAACCCACAAAGTGTGTGTGTTCACTAAGATTATATGATAATTAGTATCTTACATTTGTGAACATTACAGACAAGTTAAAACAATGTGACAATATGATCCTCTATATTATGTGTAACTGGTATCTCAAAAAAGTGTTTTAGGGTCTACATGAGCTAAGACAATACATACAATGTATTATTTTGGTAGAACACTGTTTAGCTATGGACATGATACATAAATTGTAACATGTTTTCTGATGTGTTATTGTGCACCTTGAGGTCCTTACATGTGTTGTGTATATGGCCCCACCAGGGGTTGGGTATTAGTAGTAGATAGATTTTCATAGAATGTGCATGTTTCTTATTTTAGATTGTGAAAGAACTGGGTGGAGAACTTGTTAATTCTGTGATTGATTGTACTCATCTAGTTACTGATCAGGTAAACAACTTATTTCTTTCGTTTATTGTATAAAAAAGTTACCCAATTTTCAATGGCTGTTATTTTAGCAGTTCAGCCACCCTTTTACATTTTAACTTCCCCTCTTCATTGGGCTTCCTATGGAAACCTGCATAGGAATCTCACTGGGGAGACTATTTCTCTCCTGGTGGGTGTGCGGCAAACATTGATCTATGGCCTCCATGAATACCGAAACATGTCCAACTGCCTTGGACACATGGAGCATGTGGGTTTTTCTTGCTCAGAGTTAATAACTACTGGTAGTGGTACATACAGGGGTTGAACCCTGAACCTCTCGATTTTGAAGTTTGTGTCCTTCCTCTAGGCCACTGCTCTGTTTAGCAATAAAGAAGCTCTTATAATTCCTAAGTAATTTGTAATTCCTTCTTGGTTTTAACATGTCCTGATCATTCTTGTGGAACTTTAGAGTAAATATATAGTGTAAGTGTAAATGTTGTCAGCTATATATTGTAGGTAAGAAGAACAGTGAAGTTTCTGTGTTGTCTTGCAAGAGGAATACCTATTGTTGTACCACAATGGTTGATATCTAGTAAAGCTAGTGGATTCTTTATTGGTATGTATAAACCAATATTTCTGTTACCTATCTCAAGCATTGTTGTGTATCGTGTTTGAAAGTTATACCAAGCATTGTTGTGTATCGTGTTTGAAAGTTATACCAAGCATTGTTGTGTATCGTGTTTGAAAGTTATACCAAGCATTGTTGTGTATCGTGTTTGAAAGTTATACCAAGCATTGTTCTGTATCGTGTTTGGAAGTTATACCAAGCATTGTTGTGTATCGTGTTTGAAAGTTATACCAAGCATTATTGTTGTGTATCCTGTTTGGAAGTTATACCAAGAATTGTTGTGTATCGTGTTTGAAAGTTATACCAAGCATTGTTGTGTATCGTGTTTGGAAGTTATACCAAGCATTGTTGTGTATCGTGTTTGGAAGTTATACCAAGAATTGTTGTGTATCGTGTTTGAAAGTTATACCAAGCATTGTTGTGTATCGTATTTAGAAGTTATACCAAGCATTGTTGTGTATCGTGTTTGAAAGTTATACCAAGCATTGTTGTGTATCGTGTTTGAAAGTTATACCAAGCATTGTTGTGTATCCTGTTTGGAAGTTATACCAAGCATTGTTGTGTATCGTGTTTGAAAGTTATACCAAGCATTGTTGTGTATCGTGTTTGAAAGTTATACCAAGCATTGTTGTGTATCGTGTTTGAAAGTTATACCAAGCATTGTTGTGTATCGTGTTTGAAAGTTATACCAAGCATTGTTCTGTATCGTGTTTGGAAGTTATACCAAGCATTGTTGTGTATCGTGTTTGAAAGTTATACCAAGCATTGTTGTGTATCGTGTTTGAAAGTTATACCAAGCATTGTTGTGTATCGTGTTTGAAAGTTATACCAAGCATTGTTGTGTATCGTGTTTGAAAGTTATACCAAGCATTGTTGTGTATCGTGTTTGGAAGTTATACCAAGCATTGTTGTGTATCCTGTTTGGAAGTTAATGTCGACATGTTTTTGCTAAGAGTTATTTCACCAAGGTTGGAGTTTTATCGGTATAACGACAATAATATTGATCATAATAATGACTTTATTGAAAGCCACAACTTCGGTTTCAATATGGTCCATTGATTCATGGTTTTTAAAAATGATATTTTACACCTTGCAGATGCTGTCCCATTTCTAGTCACTGATGATGCTTCACAAAGAAAGTTCAAGTTTCGACTAGATCACTCTATTGACAGGGCTAACAAGAAGCGTATGTTTGATGGATACACCTTCCATGTCACCAAGTCTGTCAAACCAGAGCCAGCACAGATGAAAGGTACTTATTTCTCAGAGAATTTGATATGATCCTGACCCTTATGCATGAACATATAATTAACAAGGTTGTTGGGTTGAATATATCAATTATTGAAATCATGCAATATCGGTCCTTTTGATTTGTGTTGGTATTACACCTTGAGTGTGAGACTTCCCACTTATAAATCCATTCAACAGGGATCATAATGTCAACTGTTAAATTTAAGGTCAATGTTGTGTCAAATTCTCCAAACTATACATTATTAGCAGAGTTGTTGCCCTTTGTTGAAATTTAAGTGTTTATTTAATTACTATGTCTCTTGTTATTATACTCGGCCACATAGATTATTTTAAGTATCAAATGTGGTAATAGAATTTTTGAATCATGAATGAAAAGGGAATATTAAAATAACCCCTGGTCCAATGTTTATGTTGATTTTCATTGTGAGACAGTTTCATTTTTGACTGTCCTGAATTATTTTGAGATAACAAGAGTTGTCTTTTCTGAGTACCGGTACTTTAATTTCTATCATAGTGTACCTTTAGTTATTCATGTATATTCTGCTCAGTTATGTATTTTCTTTCTTTTTTTCAGACATTTTAAAGTGTTCAGGGGCAGAAGTAAGTCATAGTTGTCTTTTGTGATTTTTGCTATAAATTTGTATTTGTACAGTAGTTGTTACCAACTTCACTTTTGGATGTTTATATCATACATGGAATATGAGACTTGTTAATAGTCAGTGGTTTCACCTGGATCTAAGCTGTGCCTTAAATAATAGAAAAAGGTGTGCATGATTGTTACCTACCGAAGTAAATGTCACAGGGGCGTATTTAGGTGGAGGGCTAGGGGGCTTGAGCCCCCCCAGCTGGCTGGCCAGATACGATTTTATAAAAAATGAGCCCCCTAAAATTTCTAACTTATCCACTATATGCACATTCTTTATTTACTAGCCCCCAGGGTCAGTGTGATTTACGTCCCCAATCATAAACATGACACTACATGCTTCATTGATTGCAGGTGATAAACCACACTATCTGATTGGCTAAAGGAGAAACATTCGACTAATGAAATTCCCTAAAACATTTAGCCACAGGCATAAGAAATTATATTAAAAAATATATGTACACAAATTATTGACAACCCCCATTTTTTCTGTCATTACTGAAAGTAATGAGATTTAGAAACTCTGAATGTTGTGATATAATTTCTTCAATAATAACTATATATTTATATCATAATTATAATATAAAAGTATGTGGTTTAGTTGATGGTGATTTTTTTTAATTTATAAAATTTGCAATTTATTACTAATTACCAAAATACAGAAATGTTGACTAAAACTTTTGAACTACGTACGTTGAAACACTGTCAATAACTGTGAGATTATTCATGATTTGGATTGCATGCACAACGATGGTTATATAGCAGGAAATCGCACCAATTCAATTTGCCAGTTTAAAATTTTTCGACCACGGGAGCCCTCCCAAGTTGAAGCCCTCCCACTGAAGACAGATTTTTGTTTTGTTTGCAAAAAGCATACTGACTAAGATAAGGGTAGATAGATAGAGACAAGAGGATCGATACAACCCTTAGGACCACAACCTTAAACTTTTCTAGGTGAACTTGGTGACCAATCAGTTTTATGAACATTTGTCCAAATTCTAACTTCTTGAGTTTTATACATTAAAGCTCATACATTTAATCATTTACACAAAATTTGTTGTCTTTAATGTTTAAGTATTGCATATTCATTTGTCAAGCATAACAGTGGTTAGATAACAGGAAATTGCACATATTCAGTGGGCCCTTAAAAAATTTCGCCCACGGGAGGGGACACCCCTCCCCAGGTTGAGCCCCCCCCTTTGAAAAGTTTCTGGATACGCCCCTGTGTCACTTCATGACCTTGTCTGCTGGATTATGTGACTTGACAGTGATGGTACTACAGGTAGGCTTCATTCTCTCCTCCAGTCAGTACGTCTGTTCAAGTTTCTGTGTGCAACTCCCCCTACATTTCTAAAGGGATATTGACAAAACTTTCACAGAATAATAACTATGAGGACCTTCAGCGCACATGGTCAGGAATATTGTGATTCCACCATATTTGTCTGTCATCAGAGTTATGGCTCTTGTGTTGATTATCTTCACTTTGATCATCCGATATGGCTATTATGACTGCTTCATGTTAAATATTATTCTGTATAGTTAAAGGACATTGAGTTGATTGTATGGTTTTACTTGCAGTACTGTGATACTATGCCAGCATCTACTAGAAGTGGTAATGTGGTTGTTATATCGTGTATAGAGGATAAAGCTCTATGTACTCCTGCTGTGAAAGCTGGTATTCCTGTCATGTCAGCAGAATTTGTACTTACTGGTATACTTCGACAAGATGTTGACATGGTCTCGTATCCTTTCAATGTATTGGCTTTGCTATACTCATATTTATTGTAGTGATCTAGAATGCCTGCACTGTTCTATTTAAGTTGCATTTTTTGGTAATGGCTGCCTATAACCATAGTCATGTACAAATTAATTAAGAAATTATCTTTTTTTTCCGGTTAGAGTAAATTAGTTGTGTACGTTTATTCAGCATATTCCAGAAAGTTTCAGCTATATATACATGATGGCTGATTGATCTATTAAAGCAGTACTATCTTACCGCTAGGAATCAGTAACTTCTCTACATGTGTAGAATATTAACTTTCATCTCAAATATTCATGGAAGGGCAATGATCAGGAATTGAACCTGCCTTTGCTCACCTTGCAGCAAATCCAGCAGACCAACCACTGAACCATGGCTGCCTCTACTGCACTTCAAAACTGGTTGCTTGTGTGCATAGTTGTATGATGAGCTTTGCTCAATCATGTCAATTAATAAAAGGGTCAGTTTGAGCCTTTCTTATTAATGTTCTATTAGAATCTAATAAGTTATTTAATGTAATAACAAAAATCACCCATTATATTTGTGAACATAAACTTATAGCTTTGCAATAGGACTAAGGTAATAGTTACTGGACTTACTATGCCTTTAAATGTAGTGTTTATGTATTATACTTAACCAATGTGAGATTTAGGTTGGATATTGGAGCAGAAGGAAACAAGCGATCTCTCCCGCAATCTCAGACAGAAACATCCAAGAAAAGAAAAAGATGATAGATACATAAGACATGTTCTACTTTGTGTTATGTAATGAATACCACTAAAACATGTAATTTAACTTTAGTAGATTGGCACAAATAGAGAAGTATGGTTATTAGATGTCAAAGAAATAAATCAAAGAAATAAATTTCGCAAAACATGAAATAAGTTTTAATAGATTTGGTATAAATTGAGATGTGGTATTAAATTATTGAAAGATTTATTAAAGAAATGAATACTGCCAATTACAGCAAAAAATTTAGTAGTTTTTAATAATGACATTTTAATTTGTTTTTAGATTTGTGAACTGTTGTTAAAGCTTAGGTCCTTAAACTTTGCAGAAATATTCTTCACATACTGGTGTTTAGTCCTTCATAGTCATAGCTGTTCTTATGTGTTTCACTTTTAATTAAACTTTCCTGTTTTATTATTCTAATTGATCATGTATTTCCTCAATTTGATTTTATGACTGTAAACATACTTTGTTTGTACACTTAGTATTTCTTAAGAAGTTAGTTAAGTATGCAAACTAATTGTACTTTTAGTTCTTAATTCATGATTTCTTCTGATTCTCCTAAGTTCCTAAGCATGAAAACCCTTGAGGTATGAGTATGCCTTGTATTTTATATTTTATTTTATCACCAATAATGTCACTATGATGTTTTTGCCTATTTTTATTGCAATTTTTAATCAGCAGATTGTTATAAAGTTATTTTTTTTATAAATGATTGTTGTTGTTAAAATGTTCTCAATGTTTATTTTGGAACTGGTTGTTTGTGTTTCTATAACACAAAGACATGGATGCAGCATGTAGAAGTAACGACAGAATTGTTGAGATACTGGGATCAACTTCTTGTGCAGAAACTATGTTTGTTAACTAGTATAAAATCTAGTTCAAACTTAAACACTTCATCTATGTACTGTAAACCTAGAAACTTTCGCAGGTACAAATTTTCGCGTTTTGCCGATTGTCGGCATATTCGCGGCTACAAACTTTCGTGTTTTTTAGTCTCCCACGAACTCCACAAACACTAAGTCACATAGTGACAAAATTATTGATATTATAACCTGTCACATACATTGCTCGGTTCGTATATAATTGCTTCTTAATTTTACTTCTCACCTTCGTTAAACCCTCTTAAACTCCTTTTGATGTAGATAGTTACCTATTGTATTTGTTTACACAAATTGAAAACTTCTCTGGTAATGTTTTCTCAGTTTTATTGACACTGTCAGTCATTTTGTATTATGACATACCCGGTAATAAACAGCGCTATTTACACGCATGTTCATATATTGAGTGTATTGTTAAACACATTTTCAAGAATGTTTTTAAAGTGTTTTCATATTGTACCGTGATCATAAAATGCTTTATTCAGAAAAGTACATACACTTAACATTCCATATTTTGACAAAATAGCACTTATAATACGGTCTTATAAACGTCGTACCAAAATGATGAATTTCCTTCAAAAACGAGAAACTTTAGCGTTTTTCTTGTCCTGGACATGTTCGCGGCTATTTACTTTCACAGATTTTTACTAACCTTGAACACCGCAAACTTAAATCGCGCGAAATAGTTTCTAGGTTTACAGTATATGGCTTGGTGATTTTCACACGACTCTGACCTTTTGATTAGCATAATTTAACAGTTGATATATTGCCTATGTTTATAGCACCAATTGTATGTTTTTATGAACATAGAGTATCACGAAGACGAAGATGTAATACAAACACAACTTTTAACTGAAATACTGATATTGCAAGATTTGCTTGCGGAAGTTGATATATTCAAAGCAAGAACCTTTTAATATATTCCTGCGTAAAGGTCAGATTCAGGTCAATATCGTCAAGCTATACAAGTATCAAAAACGCCAACTATTCATTACACCATCTATTATGTAGTCATTATACTTGCAATAATTATGTATTTTGTATACTACTAGTGTCTGCCAGGGATCAATCATTAACATTTTTCAAATCATCTGTCGTTTTTTGTTCATTTTCAAATGCAAATATCACTTTTTTTCCAACCTTTAATTCTTCTTTACTTAATATTTACAATAAACTATGAGTATGAGTTATGTGTTGTTTTATTTCTTTAATTAATATACTTGTACAAGCAGAATACAGGTAGTATGTGTAATGTATGCCACTGGGCATATTGCTGGTGTCGAATGAGGAGGTCGTAAGTACTCTTGAAAACGTTATTCTGAGAAAAAAATAAAAGAGGTTTGAAAACTACTCTTTAGTTACCTTTGACAAAACAAGCTTTTTAACTTCAGTTTGGTAAATATAGTATGTTCAGATTTTTATAATAGGCTCACAAGTAGTGTATGGGTCTTAATAGGTTGTAAGGAGCTCTTACGACCTTCTAACTCTAAGTCAGCGTTATGTTCTTTCAAATCTATCGCTGATATTGTACCCGAAACTTTGTTGACTCCAGTAAGTCAAACTTCCCAGGAGTAAGAAACATGTGACAAGAACATAACCACCGGACACCACACATCAAAACGACATCCTACTACAAGAACAGTCTACATGCACTATTGCAAGATACGAAACGGTCTTATGCTGGACAACGAAATGTGCAAAAGGACACAAATTATGCCACCAGGGTCGACATTGGCCATCGAGTTTACAAAGACTTAGATATAGGGAACTAATTAAATCAAAGTACTGAAAGAACTGACAGGCTGGCGAACTGCTAAGGAACAATATCTTTTCAAGTGATATAACATCAAGTGGTTTTCTAAGTCGCAAGAGAGGTAAGTGCTGGACTTAACAAAAAATAAAAATATAAAAAATTTGGAGCCGCCGTGATTCGATCGCTGGACTTTAGCATCAGAAAATTACTAAGCGAGTTGCTTAACCACTCGACCACGATCTCGTTGGAGAATGTTGACCTAAATAATTTAACATAATAAAATCATTGATGCGCGCGCTATATCGCGTTCGTAACGCGTAGTAATAATTATCAACGCCTTTAAACACCTTTTCTTTTAATTTCGTACAATTTCCTTCCATTTCAAGAAGAAACTTATATTTTACAATCGAACAGAATAAACGAAACAAGGAAAGTTGAATGTTCTTATCTTGCAAAACGGATTAACGCCGAGGAGGAACTATTTGCATTGAGTGTATAGATTCTGTGTTGTCATTTTAGTGGAATTCATGTTTTAGGATTGTAATAGTCTGGCGCGAAATCGCCAGCCTAATGCAATGCATCATCTAGTCTTAACTCTCAGAAGTTGTGAATGATGTCTTAGGCCACCATAGGTGGGTACTACGACAGGTGAGCAACATAGGTCCCTTATATCTTAAACGTTTTACAGTGCAACCTTATAGAATTATTATAGAGCAGTGTCAATAAAAGTTTCCGGACATATACATTCTCGTTCAACATGCGTAATTTTCGAACTACTGATGCGTCAGGATGGCAGTATAATGTCCCACAGTGACAAATTTGGTTAAATTAATATGAAACGTTTTTGAAAATTATCATTTCTATAAAATCACGGTCAAGTTCTATGCTAGGTTATTTGAGTTGCGTTCAAAAAAGGTCACGGTGTCAAATAACAAGCCCTTAATTATGTTAACATGTTGAGATGTGACTATTGGAACTGGAAGGAGTGGCTTATCTTCGAGATAACGCTGTGCTCGACATATCCAAAAAGATGATAACAAATGGGACAGGAACATAATAATAAGGTACACAAAGGACTTGATTATTTGATAACACAACATTTCAGTCATTTTTTTAAAAACGCAATTTGATGAGTTAAGTATGTCGATTTATGAATTTCTAGAAATCACTGACGGATTTCAATGAAAGTGTTTTTCAAAACGAAGCGTAACTGGTACGAGCGTTACGTCTAAAAAAAGTAAAATGATCCAGTATCTAAAAGCAGATATGCCCATACTGTATAGCATAATGGATGATGTTAATTGTGTCTATACCTGGTCATCCAAAGACAGATATGGTACAGAACAGTTATGGTTGTAAAGCTCTCAGAGAAAGAATTATGTGTGTGAGTAGCGCAGGACATGGTGGAAGACAGACCTGTGTTGATATAGACCCTTGCAGTCTGACGAAGAGCATTTGGTTAATTAGTAAGTTATTTTGTAGACCTCTAATAATTCCGGGTTTATTATCCAAGGATTTTACAAGTTAAATAGTTCCTGCGGCCAATTGTTTTACAGACCAGTATTGTGAGAGACATTTTTTAAATAATTTTAGAAACTAGAACTTTTTAAAATGTTAATAAGGCTTGATATAAAGGTATGAGTAAAGCGGACGGTAGAGGCAGCACACTTTACCAGCTGAGCAAAGACTCGCATCATCAACACCACAACACATGTACAATGAGCAATGCCCACACGTAAGCCAAAGAAGCAATTAAAAGTCCAAGTCCCCGTCGAAAAATGCGGAATTTTACAAACCTCTCTGATTTAGTGGGCTTATGTGTGTTTGGTATATTTACCTAGTATAATTTACCGAAAAATGATGCTTTTTTTATTCAAAGGCGTAATTACAGTTATTTACGACAAATAGTTTATTAAATACAAGTATATTGGTAAAATGAAAGTTCATACTTGTGTATATTTGGGTATCGGCGCACGAAGAGCGCCAGAAAGTAAAATAAAGCGATTCTCACGACAACGCCGGTTCGAAAAGATACCGGGCTGAGTCTTGCCGAAAAACTTGCTAGTTTACATTTATTTAGTCATCACTGGTCTATCTATCTATCTTCCTGATAGCCAAACCCCTGCTGGGGACTTAGGCTTTGACACGCGTCAAACTGACAAAGAATGTTAATAAGGATAAGAAATAAAAGTATAAAAGATGTGAGAAAGAAGAAAGGTTAAAAATAGGTTAAAAACAGGGCAGGTATTATTTAGGGAGAGGCATGTTCAATACGGCTAACAGCCGTGCTGAACTCGGGTGTGGGAAGGTCAATGATGTCAGGGGGTAGGGAGTTCCAGTGTATTATTGTTCTAGGGAGGAAGGAGAATTTATAGTAGTCTGTTTTTGCATGTATCTGTTGGAATGTCTGAGAGTGTGATGTGCGTGAGGACCGGGTGCTAGGACTGAGACAGTTTGGACGTGGGATAGCAACCCGGTCATGTAAGATGTTGTGTAGCATAGTCAGTCGTTGGTCGATACGTCGTTGGTCAAGGCGTCTCCAGTTTAGGGTAGTCATCATGTCTGTGACACTGGACGTACGACTATAGTCTCGCTTGGTCCAACGAGCAGCTCTACGCTGTATGGCCTCAAGTTGCTCAATGAGGGTAGCTGTATGTGGGGACCAGACAGTAGAGCTGTACTCAAGTTGGGGCCTAACAAGTGTTTTGTATGCTGTTGCTTTTAGTTTTTCTGAATGTACTTTTATGTTTCTTCTGAGAAATCCTAGTGTTTGATTTGCTTTCTTTGTGATGTTGTTAATGTGTGTGTTCCAAGTGAGGTCATTTGATAATGTAATTCCTAGATATTTTGCTGATGTTACTGATTCTAAGATTGTGTTATGTAGTGTATATTTTGTTGGGATGACTATTTTTCTTTTGGTGATGTGGATGACTTGGCATTTTGATGGGTTAAATTTCATGTCCCACTTTGTTTCCCATTGTTGGAGCCGGTTTAAGTCTTGTTGGAGTACGCTGGAGTGAGAGGCAACAGAAAGAGCAAGATAGATAGCTGTGTCGTCAGCAAAGAGACGCACTTTGGAAGATTGAACTGACTCAGGGAGGTCATTTATGTAAATGAGAAAAAGAAGCGGTCCTAGGACCGAACCCTGGGGAACACCTGAGTAGACTGGTATGGTGCTGGATGTGGAGCCATTGACAACTACTGACTGTGATCTGTTATCTAGAAAGCCTTTGATCCATCTCAGAGTATTTCCTCTGATTCCATAATAGTGAAGTTTGTAGAGTAATTTTTCATGGTTGACCATATCAAAGGCTTTTGAGAAGTCAAGGAGTATAAGGTCGACTTGACTTCTCAGGTTTACTGACTGAAGGATATCATCTATGAGCATGAGGAGTTGTGTTTGGCATGACCTTTTTTCTCTAAAACCATGTTGAAGTTCGTAGAAGAGGTTTGATTTAGTGAAGTGTTTTGTTATGCTAGATGCGATAATGTGTTCCAGGGTTTTGCACAAGATACAGGTCAGAGAGAAAGGTCTATAGTTAGAGGGGTCTGATCTGGAGCCTTTTTTGTATATTGGGGCAACATTCGCCATTTTCCAGATCTCGGGGAGGGTGTTTGTCTGTAGAGATTTCTTGAATATTTCTGTTATGATAGGGGTAATTTCTCTACATGTATTTTTCAGTATGATTGGCTTTACTTGGTCAGGCCCTGGTCATTAAAATGCGTAATGTAGTTAATCAACCCCATATTGTTAGTTAAATACAAGTATTTTGGTGAAAACGTTACTATTTGGGTAAGATTTGGGTGTTTCGTGCCACCGCGTCGGCCTGACCTAGTTAAGGTAGTGATCTAGGGGGGGGGGGGTAGTAATCCAGACTACAGGTGCACGTCAAAACACATATCGAAACACATTTTTTTCTTATTTTTAATTACTTAAAGGGGTAAAAGAAATAATTATGGTTATTAACTTACATTACTTTATTCTAAAATAGAAAAAATAAATAAAATAATGGTGTTAGTCTGGTTCACGCAGGGGTTCTATATAAATAGAAGATCCTGGTTCACGACATTCTTAAAAAATGCTTATTTTTGGGTGGATTTTTTAAAAAAATGGTAAACCATAGAGAACAGGTCACGTGCCCCTCCATGAACTTTTTTCTTGACGCTATCAAATATAACCTGCGGCTCAAGGCCACAGGTTAATAAAAGTACTTACACATACTAGCCGAAAGTGTCTTATCCGCCTGTAGGACATTAACTGGGACAACTACGATAACTCATAACCATTCACTGCATTGAACTACATGTACGAGACTTTCAACTATCGTCTCTGGCGTGGGTTAGGAAATGGAAAGTGTGCGTGATTTTGTTCGATCAAATGCTGCGTATTTATCTGTAGGGGCTGGAGTGCTGGGGCTAACAGCTCTAATGAGGAAGAGATTTAATCGTAAGACAAGGTAGACTAATGATTTACTATATTTTGTAATTCAATTGATATGCAATTGTTACTGTGGCGAGGTCATGATATATAGGATACTTGTAAATGTAGGCCAACAATCACGATAATGTTAAATATCTAATTTTAGCGCTTACGTTCATAAATTATAATGCTTGTACCTAAATACAACTACAAGAAGGGAGCATATTAGATATACAGGTTGTAATTTGTAATTAGTTATTAACTGAATCATATTCATTAAATTTGTGTCGAGCATAAATAAAATAGTAATTGAGTGTTTTGATAAAACAAGACCGAAATGTATAACATTGGAGTTTACGAACATTGCGTATATTGCAGGTATGTACATGTATTAATTTGGTTGCACGGATGCATACAGGTGTGACCAGACTTGTAGATAATGGGGCGAGCATATATCGTTTCAGTTCCTACGTGTTATATATATCTAAGTTTCTGGAACCACTACGGGGCAGTGTTTTACTTCCTATCATGCACGGTTCCTTCCACAATTTGCCCCAATAAGTATTATTGTTTGAGCTATGGATTGAATACAGTTCATTGGTTCAATATACATGTAACTACGCGTAGTGTTTGTGACGTGTTGAATCTTAATCAGATATGATGCTTTAATATAATTATGCTTCTATCTTACAAAATTAAATTAAATGTACACTTCTCTCGAAAATATTTATTTCATTTGCATCACTCAGAAAATGTGGTGTGGATTACCCAAAGGACACTGTCATTCTCCACGTGGCTGATAATACGAATGCGATACCTAACCTTGGTCACTTTGTGATGAAATTGGAAACATACCTTCGGATAACGAAAATTCCTTTCGAGGTGAGTGATGTTACATTTGCAGCTGAATATACGTACAGTTTCACCGTGTTCGAAGTCGATTACTAGTATCTTGCCGAACATGAATGTGGTTACACTTTTTTAGGCGAATGCGAATCAAAGACCACATACAGTAAGTGTTGTGTTTTTGGTTCTAGATACGGTGATTCCTTTTTTTCAAATATAGATGAATGTTCGCAATATGTCCACTGTAACAACGCTTTTTCTTCGTTTTACAAAATAGCTAGCTATCTTGCAAAGTTACCGAAATGTTATTATACTTTGGTGCACTCTAAACCAATTTGATATAAATCAAATTGCATCGCATAAACATCGACTATATAAATATTTGTTTTCTAGAAACGATTCACATTTAGAAAAATAGATGGTCCAAAGAAGAAGGTACCATGGATAGAGTATAATGGTTTAGCTATTGGTGATTCTCAACTTATAATAGAGTTCCTTAACAAAGAGTTTTCTGTAAACTTGAACGACCATCTGTCTGATGTGGAAACCTCACAAGCTTGGGCCATACAGAAATGGCTGGAGGAATTCACTTACTGGTAGTCAACCCTACTTTACTCCAGAATTATTTTGCTTTGAACACGATAATTACGATAATGGTACTACACTAGATCAAGTATTATTATGGAATGTGCTACTACAAGTTCCAAGTAAACCTGAAAGCACTGTATAAGAATTTTAAAACATCCTAAATAATCATGAGTGTTGTTTCACAAATTCGTTAACCTGGTTTAAACAACACATTAATATAACAACTTATCCAGTTTTTGTTGGTAACATATACATGTATAATAAAAATTATGTACTGGTGGAACTTCGTCCAAGTATATTTAGTTCCAAAAGAAAAACACATGCTTCAGTGGAACTTCAAACACCCTGAACTCATACACATACAGTTTGTGAGCCTGTAGCTAGTTTAAATACTTATAAATTTCAGTGTCTCTTTCTAGGTTGAACGTTTACACGAGGTGGGTTATATTTAGTCAAGACACATACTCCAAAATAGTAGGGCTTTCTCGAGTAAAACATGCTCTGGTCAATTTCCTAGTGGTACCAACGATGCGCAAAAATATGCATACAATTGGGGTCGGCCGCCACAGCGACACAGAAGTTCATGAAATGATGGAAAATGATATTCGTCATTTTGCTACACTTTTAGGTAAGTCAAACAACGATGTAGTTTAATTACTAGTATTTTGGCATTCGGTCAATCACTCGAGATAGAGATCTTGTGTGTTAACTGAGCGAATCAGGTTCACATATTCACTGGTCAAATTGATCTCGTTTAGTTGAATCAGGTCAACAATTCTTGCAAAGTATCAATTTATTCGCTTTGTTCTATCTAGCACTGAAGTACCAGTCGTACCTAACATAAAACTTAACTAACTCGCCAATCATCATTGTGCTATCATTTCAGGGAACAAAAAATACATAATGGGGGGTAAAATTGCTGTAGTGGATTGTACTGTGTTCGGAATCTTATCAGAAGTTAGATGGGCAACCCCTGAAAAATGTCCAGGTCGAAAACTACTGTTAGGTAATTGTTTTATCTTTATATGCAGGCTCAAATTTTTGTCTTTTTGGCTACTGTAGATGTTTGAAACATGTGTGGGTATCACGGTCGTTCACTCAGGGGCATGACTGGGGGATTAAAAACAAGTTTAACGACGGTATTGTTGAATTTATGCAGGAGTAGTTCCCTGCGTGAATTCTCATAATATTATATACTTGTTAAATGTTATAAGTACACCAACATGTAATGGGTTTATCTTTTTTACTATACATGATATAATGTTAATATTTTGCATGTCTTCATAGGAGTAGTAAAGCAGCAATATCCGATAATTCGATGATTGTTATTTGCCCGCTGCGAGCAGTGAACCGTGAATTTTCAAAATATACAAAATGCATGCACGCGCGAAACAAATGCTTTTCACACGAAGTCTCAAAATATTACCTGTACACATTGTCCATCAATACCCACACCAGGAAAGCACAAAATCGGAAGAATTACGAAAACGAAACGTTTGTGAAACATATACGTCTCGTGATAGTAAATAGTCTAATGTAGCTAAGGTCATCACGACCTTGACCTTTGACCTATCGACCTCAAAATTAATGATGATTAGCAACCTCTTTGTAAAGTTTTACGATCCAAGAGTTAGACACTATATTTCTTATGGTGTTGACCAGTGATTGTTGTGTGTTCAAAGGCCATGGTGAGTTTGACCTTTGATCCAAATGACATTGAAATTGAGTCGGACCGTCTTTGGAGGATAACTAACCTCCACGTAAAAAGTTTAGAATCCTAGGTCCATCCGTTTTGGAGTTATAGGTGGGAAACCATTCGGCATGTCGACCGACCGACTATTTGCACGTAACGCTATGTACTGTGTTGGTGTACTTATATCATGTAATGAGTGTATTTATCTTATTAAGTATCACTAGAATATGCATTTCTATCAATATAATGCAAATGAATAATATTGTTTTTTAATGAGAGACCCAATTCATAACGTTCACTGTAACTGCTACTATTATTATCTTTGCGATACCCATTTGTATTTGATACTTAGTCGATTCATCTTTATTATATAAACCATTTTGATGCAACTGACTGCATATGTACATGTAGTTTGAATTAAGACGCCAACATTGACAGTAGCTCTGGTTGATTCAAGGTTAAGGTTACAAGAAAATCAATTTCCACTGAATATGTCCTAGTAAGGTATTAGGTATTGTAATGATGCTAATTGTATAATTATATTGTTTCAGTATACATGTAGTTGCTAGTACATGTATAGCTGTCGTAAACTTAAGTTGTGAATATATTTTCAGAAAAAATTGGTAACTTTGTTAAACTATCGCTACATCCTCTTCGATGTCAACATCTAGTTAATTTGTATTAGTGAAACATGGAACTGTTTTAATAATCATGATATATTTAGAACAATGACAAAGGAAATATTCAAAGGGTACTGTAAACCTTAATAAGTGTGTCGAAGTTGACGATCTTCCAATTTTAGTTATACCATTTTTATTTTAATTCGGTTGTATCTTTTGTGTATCTATTTACAGAACAAAAGAATATTATCGACTACATGGACAGGATAAAAAGCACATATTGGCCCGATTGGGACGATTTATTGAAATCCTAAACGTACTATTTCTAATAATCACCACGATGATGTTCTGCTTATTTTGTGCTTTTGTGAGGCAAGGTTTCACCAACAGGTCGTGCATTACTAGTTATTACATGATATTATTGCTTGTGATGGTAAACGTCTAAAAACTGTTTACTGTTTACAAATATAGTCAGAGGAAAGTGTTCGTCAACACGTATCCGAAATAAAATTATAAAATTCACTGTTGTTTTGTCGAATTGATTTCATAAAATAGAATACTTCTGAAATATATGATTACACCACACCCAACATTACTGTCTAGAAAAATTTGAACAAGAAGCGAAACTTACCTTTAAAACTAACCTGCATCACTTACTAGTAAACTGTTTGGAAGTCATTTATATTTCTAATACACCCAGCCGCTTTAAAAACGCACCACATATGAAATATCGGTGTTAGTGATGAATACGTCAATTTAGGGTTATTTATTTTCGGATTAATAATCTTCAGTCTATATTCAACGAGGTGTGTGATTTTCATGCCATTATTACGAGTTACAAAGAAATTATTATATAGATAACACTGAGACCCATGATAGTGAAAGTCACAATTTCAAAAGCAAGTATAAGAGCCCGCTACATTGATGCATGCACGTGGTATCTCCTCCAAAAGCATCACATAAATTACGTAATAGGATAGATTTATGAACGACGTGATGTTTCCCACCATTCAAGCAAAGCTTAACTTGAATTATGAATGTTATGTGGCTATGGCTGTCTGGCTCATACTATACGATCAAGTGCGGTTCAGATATGCGCATAATGTGAGCCTAACATGGATTCAAGTCTTATTTAAACGTGAAGTATTGGTTATGAGCGCCAGACTGTCAGGATATATCCCGTGGTGCTTCTATGACACCTCAATTCCACACTATGAAGGAGCTTGAAGACTAAACGTTGGGACTTTAGACTCTAAACGGTAGAAAAATCATTAAAAAATGGACAAAAATAAGTTTCCTTTTTATTGACAATTATGAATGAAATAGTTTTGAAAATGTAATAATTAACTTTTGCCTTGTTGATTGACACCCGGGATTCTTTTGACACTGTGTGCAGCCATGCGGAACCAATTACAGTGACACAACATGTGTCATACTTCCTCCTAGCTCGGGCTCAATACCTTTTGCTGGTTTCATCCAGGTCGGTCTTTGACTGTGCCATTTGTTAGGAATCGATGTTCTAAGCCCTCAATCATTGTATGGTGGCAGCTGACCCGCCATGCTAAGGCACCGAGGCTGTATTCAGTTGGAAGCGAAGGCACAGTCATCGAGATCAAATATTCGAGATATTCGTAGCATAAAAATATCATTAGCAAATATTGTTTATGGTGTAAACCAACAGCGTACGGTTTAAAGTTAATATTGATCACAAAGTTCGACGCGATCGAGCTGCACACGCAAAACATGCAAAATCAAAAAAGTTCCCTGGGCGGGGTATTCCAAACGAATAACAATAATTACGTAATAGGATAGAATTATGTTCGATGTGATATTTCTAACCATCCAAGCACAATCATCCGAACAAACATTCGAGATATTCGCAGCATAAAAATACCATTAGCAAATACTGTTTCTGTTGTTTTTTCAATGTGTAAACCGACAGCGTACAGTTTAAAGTCAATATTGACCACATAGATCGATGCGATCGAGCTGCACGTGCAAAACATGCAAAATCAAAAAAGTTCTTTGGGCGGGGTATTCCGAATGAAAACAAAATTGTTTTCTTTGATAAGGTCAATCTTATGAACTGAACAAACCCTGTAAATTATTAATTTTAGCAAAAAATAATTTTTTACAATTTTTTTTATTATTTTCAATAGTGGTGCGTTTTTAAAGCGGTTGAGTGTATGGCCATCCCTGCTGAATGAACTTGCTTGTGTATGGGAACATTTGTTTTCTAGAGCATAATCATTACTCTAAAATTTCTAAAAAGTCAGTATCTTAAATGGTTAGCAAGATGTGCTCCGAACAATATTTGATTCTGTCAATACTTAAAAGGGGGATTATTCACAATTTAAGACAGACACAGTTAAAGTTCTTGGTCTGTCAATATCTTGCATAGTTTTCAAGATATGCCCTGGAAAAAATTGTGACGGATGGACGTACGGACGGTCAGACGGACGTAGGCTATTACCATATCCCTGCCGATTTTTGCTTCGGCGGGAATAATAAATACATTACACCCACCTAATACAATGCTCTTACAAAAGTGTTGATTTTGGTGCTAACTTGGCAATTTGAAAATATAATTTACAGTGCATGTACGAGGTAACTGGACGGGTGCTATAACTGTTGCCTATTAAGCTGGTATACTTGAGTATTTCGTTTTATCGTTCTGTGCTCACCCTGATTAAGTTGAACGCTGCCTTCCCTATCTGCTTTTCTCATACCCGTTTTCGTAATTTTTGACTGAAATTTTGCAAAGATCAACATCAAACTGTTACTGCTTTTTATGCAGACATACTTTTGTCAGACGTTTTTAGAAATATTCTCTTGAATTTTGCGAAACTATTGGACTGAACTAACGTATGATCAGTCGTGTCATATTTATTTCGATAAGAAGTAAAATGGCAAATAACTTTCGTGCATATAAAGCTTCATGTTTGGACGCGAGTGTGTGTTAATTGACAGTAGCGTAGCTGCCGCTAGGCCATTAGGCCCGGGCCTACACATCATTTCGAGATTTTTAAAAAAAATTTAAGTTTAACTTGAAATTTGATCTCCTGAATATACGTCAAAACGCACCTAGCTACGCCCTTGATTGAGTGATCTAGACAGAAACTTTATACAATTTTAGACGGGACATGTGCACTAACATCGCAGTCAAATAACAGGATTAGAAAATGGAAAGTGTGCGTGATTTTGTTCCATCAACTTCTGTATATTTGTCTGCCGGTGCTTGTGTGATTGGGCTAGCGTTTCTAATCAGGAAGAGGTTAACTCGTAAGACAAGGTAGACGTATTATGCTGTTTATATTTATATTGTACCAATTGCAGTGAGGTCATAATATAGGACATGTACGAACTATGCATATTAAATCCATTTCGAACACATTTGCACCAAATTGGTGATCAATACCATAGGCATTTCGTTTCAGTAACACTATCTCCGTAAATTAATGACTTGTCCTGGTATGTCAATATTAGTCCTAGACCCATTGCTATCAGCTAGGACAAATAATTAATTTAAAGCGAATTGATACCAAAAACCGATCAATAACTTGGTGAAAATACGTTTCATAAATTCACGTTGTTATAATTGTTAACATTAGTTAATATAAGCGTGGATTGTCAGGCGCGTAGCTTGTAGCCCTCTTGGCATGTGGATTCAGGATTGTGCTAGGGGGTTGGGGGCATGCTCCTCCGGAAAATTTTAAAAAAACAGAGGTGTAATCTGGTGCGTTTCAGGCATTCTTGTGGTGCTTTACCTAGTTGTGAAAACATCAATTTTAGGATAATGAATTTGCAATCAAACTCGACATAAAATTTCTATTAAACTATAAAGTTTAAATCTAAATCAAACTCATGCCCAAGAGCAATTTTGATATTTTTACATAAAATTCAGATATGCTCATAGAAATCTAGTTGCCGCCAATATTTAGGCCAGCGAACTGTATGATTACATTGTCAACCAATGTCCTTAAGTTTGCAGCTACAACTGCAAGTATCCAAATTGCCAGCCTAGACAGACATTCGGTTGTTAAAGTAGATCGTATAAAATTAATTTGCCCTTCACATATAGAACTAACACTCACAACAACAGTGCATTAAAAACAGTGACCGTTTAAGAGAGCCTAGTTTTACTTATTAAAGTGATTTTTGCACTTTTTTGAATACTACTACATGTATGTATATGCAGCACACAACAATCAATTCTAGACAAATTGTGCATGAATTCTAGAAAAAATGACAAACACGCATATGCGCCTTTAAGGAGAAATTTGGCCAGCACCTGCAAAATAATATTAATAGTGATTTTAAATTGGGTTGTATTTGTGAAAAACTGTTTCACTGAACACTAATTATGCTTTAGATGCCTAATAATGTGTCTATTCTTCATATTTAATCACAATTACCCCTGTCTGACACTAAAATAAGGTCAATTTTGGCATAAAAATGTCAATTTTAGAAGAAAAAAATCTGAAATTTTCTAGATTTTCATGATAAAAATCCAAATTTTCACCTTTTTAGACAATTTAAACAGATTCAAGTGGTCAAAACCCTATCTGGGATGCATTTCCATACATTTGAATGCAAAAAAATGAAAACATGAATTTAATAGAATTTTGCCCTTCTTTTAAGACAGCCTAGTTTTACTTATTAAAGTGATTTTTGCACTTTTTTGAATACTACTATGTATATGCAGCACACAACAATCAATTCTAGACAAATTGTGCATGAATTCTAGAAAAAATGACAAACACGCATATGCGCCTTTAAGGAGAAATTTGGCCAGCACCTGCAAAATAATATTAATAGTGGTTTTAAATTGGGTTGTATTTGTGAAAAACTGTTTCACTGAACACTAATTATGCTTTAGATGCCTAATAATGTGTCTATTCTTCATATTTAATCACAATTACCCCTGTCTGACACTAAAATAAGGTCAATTTTGGCATAAAAATGTCAATTTTAGAAGAAAAAAATCTGAAATTTTCTAGATTTTCAGGATAAAAATCCAAATTTTCACCTTTTTAGACAATTTAAACAGATTAAAGTGGTCAAAACCCTATCTGGGATGCATTTCCATACATTTGAATGCAAAAAAATGAAAACATGAATTTAATAGAATTTTGCCCTTCTTTAGGTTAGAAACCACCAAATAGATTTGCTCTATAGCTCAATGTAAATTGGCCATAGTAGGCCCCAATTTTCAACTTTTTTTAGTCTATGGCCACCTGGACCACATATATTATTGTAAAGAGGGGCATTTAAGCTTCAAAATAATGCAATAAAAAAGGGGGGTCATGTATCTTCTAAGAAAGTTTTTGTCCTTCAAACACGGTCTATCCGTTTTTACGCATGTCCGGATTTGTAAGTTTTGGGTTTTACCCTAGTCTACTTTCACTTTGGTATCAAGAACAAAATAGTGGAATAATACAAATATTACAGTTTTACTACACCACATGCATATTTACCAACCATTTAAACTCAATTTCATCATTCAACTCTACATTTGTCAAGAAATATCTCCATTTACAGGCAAACAAAAGTTTTTTAAGGACTACTTGAGTGTATCACCACTTGGTCCGCGGAGGCATTTAGTGGTTCTTTACCTTAAGACAGCCTAGTTTTACTTATTAAAGTGATTTTTGCACTTTTTTGAATACTACTATGTACATGCAATACACAACAATCAATTCTAGACAAATTGTGCATGAATTCTAGAAAAAATGACAAACACGCATATGCGCCTTTAAGGAGAAATTTGGCCAGCACCTGCAAAATAATATTAATAGTGATTTTAAATTGGGTTGTATTTGTGAAAAACTGTTTCACTGAACACTAATTATGCTTTAGATGCCTAATAATGTGTCTATTCTTCATATTTAATCACAATTACCCCTGTCTGACACTAAAATAAGGTCAATTTTGGCATAAAAATGTCAATTTTAGAAGAAAAAAATCTGAAATTTTCTAGATTTTCATGATATAAATCCAAATTTTCACCTTTTTAGACAATTTAAACAGATTAAAGTGGTCAAAACCCTATCTGGGATGCATTTCCATACATTTGAATGCAAAAAAATGAAAACATGAATTTAATAGAATTTTGCCCTTCTTTAGGTTAGAAACCACCAAATAGATTTGCTCTATAGCTCAATGTAAATTGGCCATAGTAGGCCCCAATTTTCAACTTTTTTTAGTCTATGGCCACCTGGACCACATATATCATTGTAAAGAGGGGCATTTAAGCTTCAAAATAATGCAATAAAAAAGGGGGGTCATGTATCTTCTAAGAAAGTTTTTGTCCTTCAAACACGGTCTATCCGTTTTTACGCATGTCCGGATTTGTAAGTTTTGGGTTTTACCCTAGTCTACTTTCACTTTGGTATCAAGAACAAAATAGTGGAATAATACAAATATTACAGTTTTACTACACCACATGCATATTTACCAACCATTTAAACTCAATTTCATCATTCAACTCTACATTTGTCAAGAAATATCTCCATTTACAGGCAAACAAAAGTTTTTTTAAGGACTACTTGAGTGTATCACCACTTGGTCCGCTGAGGCATTTAGTGGTTCTTTACCTTAATTAAGACAGCCTAGTTTTACTTATTAAAGTGATTTTTGCACTTTTTTGAATACTACTATGTATATGCAGCACACAACAATCAATTCTAGACAAATTGTGCATGAATTCTAGAAAAAATGACAAACACGCATATGCGCCTTTAAGGAGAAATTTGGCCAGCACCTGCAAAATAATATTAATAGTGATTTTAAATTGGGTTGTATTTGTGAAAAACTGTTTCACTGAACACTAATTATGCTTTAGATGCCTAATAATGTGTCTATTCTTCATATTTAATCACAATTACCCCTGTCTGACACTAAAATAAGGTCAATTTTGGCATAAAAATGTCAATTTTAGAAGAAAAAAATCTGAAATTTTCTAGATTTTCATGTAAAAAATCCAAATTTTCACCTTTTTAGACAATTTAAACAGATTCAAGTGGTCAAAACCCTATCTGGGATGCATTTCCATACATTTGAATGCAAAAAAATGAATTTAATAGAATTTTGCCCTTCTTTAAGACAGCCTAGTTTTACTTATTAAAGTGATTTTTGCACTTTTTTGAATACTACTATGTATATGCAGCACACAACAATCAATTCTAGACAAATTGTGCATGAATTCTAGAAAAAATGACAAACACGCATATGCGCCTTTAAGGAGAAATTTGGCCAGCACCTGCAAAATAATATTAATAGTGATTTTAAATTGGGTTGTATTTGTCAAAAACTGTTTCACTCAACACTAATTATGCTTTAGATGCCTAAAAATGTGTCTATTCTTCATATTTAATCACAATTACCCCTGTCTGACACTAAAATAAGGTCAATTTTGGCATAAAAATGTCAATTTTAGAAGAAAAAAATCTGAAATTTTCTAGATTTTCAGGATAAAAATCCAAATTTTCACCTTTTTAGACAATTTAAACAGATTCAAGTGGTCAAAACCCTATCTGGGATGCATTTCCATACATTTGAATGCAAAAAAATGAAAACATGAATTTAATAGAATTTTGCCCTTCTTTAGGTTAGAAACCACCAAATAGATTTGCTCTATAGCTCAATGTAAATTGGCCATAGTAGGCCCCAATTTTCAACTTTTTTTAGTCTATGGCCACCTGGACCACATATATCATTGTAAAGAGGGGCATTTAAGCTTCAAAATAATGCAATAAAAAAGGGGGGTCATGTATCTTCTAAGAAAGTTTTTGTCCTTCAAACACGGTCTATCCGTTTTTACGCATGTCCGGATTTGTAAGTTTTGGGTTTTACCCTAGTCTACTTTCACTTTGGTATCAAGAACAAAATAGTGGAATAATACAAATATTACAGTTTTACTACACCACATGCATATTTACCAACCATTTAAACTCAATTTCATCATTCAACTCTACATTTGTCAAGAAATATCTCCATTTACAGGCAAACAAAAGTTTTTTAAGGACTACTTGAGTGTATCACCACTTGGTCCGCGGAGGCATTTAGTGGTTCTTTACCTTAAGACAGCCTAGTTTTACTTATTAAAGTGATTTTTGCACTTTTTTGAATACTACTATGTACATGCAATACACAACAATCAATTCTAGACAAATTGTGCATGAATTCTAGAAAAAATGACAAACACGCATATGCGCCTTTAAGGAGAAATTTGGCCAGCACCTGCAAAATAATATTAATAGTGATTTTAAATTGGGTTGTATTTGTGAAAAACTGTTTCACTGAACACTAATTATGCTTTAGATGCCTAATAATGTGTCTATTCTTCATATTTAATCACAATTACCCCTGTCTGACACTAAAATAAGGTCAATTTTTGCATAATAATGTCAATTTTAGAAGAAAAAAATCTGAAATTTTCTAGATTTTCATGATAAAAATCCAAATTTTCACCTTTTTAGACAATTTAAACAGATTAAAGTGGTCAAAACCCTATCTGGGATGCATTTCCATACATTTGAATGCAAAAAAATGAAAACATGAATTTAATAGAATTTTGCCCTTCTTTAAGTTAGAAACCACCAAATAGATTTGCTCTATAGCTCAATGTAAATTGGCCATAGTAGGCCCCAATTTTCAACTTTTTTTAGTCTATGGCCACCTGGACCACATATATCATTGTAAAGAGGGGCATTTAAGCTTCAAAATAATGCAATAAAAAAGGGGGGTCATCTATCTTCTAAGAAAGTTTTTGTCCTTCAAACACGGTCTATCCGTTTTTACGCATGTCCGGATTTGTAAGTTTTGGGTTTTACCCTAGTCTACTTTCACTTTGGTATCAAGAACAAAATAGTGGAATAATACAAATATTACAGTTTTACTACACCACATGCATATTTACCAACCATTTAAACTCAATTTCATCATTCAACTCTACATTTGTCAAGAAATATCTCCATTTACAGGCAAACAAAAGTTTTTTTAAGGACTACTTGAGTGTATCACCACTTGGTCCGCTGAGGCATTTAGTGGTTCTTTACCTTAATTAAGACAGCCTAGTTTTACTTATTAAAGTGATTTTTGCACTTTTTTGAATACTACTATGTATATGCAGCACACAACAATCAATTCTAGACAAATTGTGCATGAATTCTAGAAAAAATGACAAACACGCATATGCGCCTTTAAGGAGAAATTTGGCCAGCACCTGCAAAATAATATTAATAGTGATTTTAAATTGGGTTGTATTTGTGAAAAACTGTTTCACTGAACACTAATTATGCTTTAGATGCCTAATAATGTGTCTATTCTTCATATTTAATCACAATTACCCCTGTCTGACACTAAAATAAGGTCAATTTTGGCATAAAAATGTCAATTTTAGAAGAAAAAAATCTGAAATTTTCTAGATTTTCATGTAAAAAATCCAAATTTTCACCTTTTTAGACAATTTAAACAGATTCAAGTGGTCAAAACCCTATCTGGGATGCATTTCCATACATTTGAATGCAAAAAAATGAATTTAATAGAATTTTGCCCTTCTTTAAGACAGCCTAGTTTTACTTATTAAAGTGATTTTTGCACTTTTTTGAATACTACTATGTATATGCAGCACACAACAATCAATTCTAGACAAATTGTGCATGAATTCTAGAAAAAATGACAAACACGCATATGCGCCTTTAAGGAGAAATTTGGCCAGCACCTGCAAAATAATATTAATAGTGATTTTAAATTGGGTTGTATTTGTCAAAAACTGTTTCACTCAACACTAATTATGCTTTAGATGCCTAAAAATGTGTCTATTCTTCATATTTAATCACAATTACCCCTGTCTGACACTAAAATAAGGTCAATTTTGGCATAAAAATGTCAATTTTAGAAGAAAAAAATCTGAAATTTTCTAGATTTTCATGATAAAAATCCAAATTTTCACCTTTTTAGACAATTTAAACAGATTCAAGTGGTCAAAACCCTATCTGGGATGCATTTCCATACATTTGAATGCAAAAAAAATGAAAACATGAATTTAATAGAATTTTGCCCTTCTTTTTAAGACAGCCTAGTTTTACTTATTAAAGTGATTTTTGCACTTTTTTGAATACTACTATGTATATGCAGCACACAACAATCAATTCTAGACAAATTGTGCATGAATTCTAGAAAAAATGACAAACACGCATATGCGCCTTTAAGGAGAAATTTGGCCAGCACCTGCAAAATAATATTAATAGTGATTTTAAATTGGGTTGTATTTGTGAAAAACTGTTTCACTGAACACTAATTATGCTTTAGATGCCTAATAATGTGTCTATTCTTCATATTTAATCACAATTACCCCTGTCTGACACTAAAATAAGGTCAATTTTGGCATAAAAATGTCAATTTTAGAAGAAAAAAATCTGAAATTTTCTAGATTTTCATGATAAAAATCCAAATTTTCACCTTTTTAGACAATTTAAACAGATTCAAGTGGTCAAAACCCTATCTGGGATGCATTTCCATACATTTGAATGCAAAAAAATGAAAACATGAATTTAATAGAATTTTGCCCTTCTTTTAAGACAGCCTAGTTTTACTTATTAAAGTGATTTTTGCACTTTTTTGAATACTACTATGTATATGCAGCACACAACAATCAATTCTAGACAAATTGTGCATGAATTCTAGAAAAAATGACAAACACGCATATGCGCCTTTAAGGAGAAATTTGGCCAGCACCTGCAAAATAATATTAATAGTGATTTTAAATTGGGTTGTATTTGTGAAAAACTGTTTCACTGAACACTAATTATGCTTTAGATGCCTAATAATGTGTCTATTCTTCATATTTAATCACAATTACCCCTGTCTGACACTAAAATAAGGTCAATTTTGGCATAAAAATGTCAATTTTAGAAGAAAAAAATCTGAAATTTTCTAGATTTTCATGATAAAAATCCAAATTTTCACCTTTTTAGACAATTTAAACAGATTCAAGTGGTCAAAACCCTATCTGGGATGCATTTCCATACATTTGAATGCAAAAAAATGAAAACATGAATTTAATAGAATTTTGCCCTTCTTTTAAGACAGCCTAGTTTTACTTATTAAAGTGATTTTTGCACTTTTTTGAATACTACTATGTATATGCAGCACACAACAATCAATTCTAGACAAATTGTGCATGAATTCTAGAAAAAATGACAAACACGCATATGCGCCTTTAAGGAGAAATTTGGCCAGCACCTGCAAAATAATATTAATAGTGATTTTAAATTGGGTTGTATTTGTGAAAAACTGTTTCACTGAACACTAATTATGCTTTAGATGCCTAATAATGTGTCTATTCTTCATATTTAATCACAATTACCCCTGTCTGACACTAAAATAAGGTCAATTTTGGCATAAAAATGTCAATTTTAGAAGAAAAAAATCTGAAATTTTCTAGATTTTCATGATAAAAATCCAAATTTTCACCTTTTTAGACAATTTAAACAGATTCAAGTGGTCAAAACCCTATCTGGGATGCATTTCCATACATTTGAATGCAAAAAAATGAAAACATGAATTTAATAGAATTTTGCCCTTCTTTTAAGACAGCCTAGTTTTACTTATTAAAGTGATTTTTGCACTTTTTTGAATACTACTATGTATATGCAGCACACAACAATCAATTCTAGACAAATTGTGCATGAATTCTAGAAAAAATGACAAACACGCATATGCGCCTTTAAGGAGAAATTTGGCCAGCACCTGCAAAATAATATTAATAGTGATTTTAAATTGGGTTGTATTTGTGAAAAACTGTTTCACTGAACACTAATTATGCTTTAGATGCCTAATAATGTGTCTATTCTTCATATTTAATCACAATTACCCCTGTCTGACACTAAAATAAGGTCAATTTTGGCATAAAAATGTCAATTTTAGAAGAAAAAAATCTGAAATTTTCTAGATTTTCATGATAAAAATCCAAATTTTCACCTTTTTAGACAATTTAAACAGATTCAAGTGGTCAAAACCCTATCTGGGATGCATTTCCATACATTTGAATGCAAAAAAATGAAAACATGAATTTAATAGAATTTTGCCCTTCTTTAGGTTAGAAACCACCAAATAGATTTGCTCTATAGCTCAATGTAAATTGGCCATAGTAGGCCCCAATTTTCAACTTTTTTTAGTCTATGGCCACCTGGACCACATATATCATTGTAAAGAGGGGCATTTAAGCTTCAAAATAATGCAATAAAAAAGGGGGGTCATCTATCTTCTAAGAAAGTTTTTGTCCTTCAAACACGGTCTATCCGTTTTTACGCATGTCCGGATTTGTAAGTTTTGGGTTTTACCCTAGTCTACTTTCACTTTGGTATCAAGAACAAAATAGTGGAATAATACAAATATTACAGTTTTACTACACCACATGCATATTTACCAACCATTTAAACTCAATTTCATCATTCAACTCTACATTTGTCAAGAAATATCTCCATTTACAGGCAAACAAAAGTTTTTTTAAGGACTACTTGAGTGTATCACCACTTGGTCCGCTGAGGCATTTAGTGGTTCTTTACCTTAATTAAGACAGCCTAGTTTTACTTATTAAAGTGATTTTTGCACTTTTTTGAATACTACTATGTATATGCAGCACACAACAATCAATTCTAGACAAATTGTGCATGAATTCTAGAAAAAATGACAAACACGCATATGCGCCTTTAAGGAGAAATTTGGCCAGCACCTGCAAAATAATATTAATAGTGATTTTAAATTGGGTTGTATTTGTGAAAAACTGTTTCACTGAACACTAATTATGCTTTAGATGCCTAATAATGTGTCTATTCTTCATATTTAATCACAATTACCCCTGTCTGACACTAAAATAAGGTCAATTTTGGCATAAAAATGTCAATTTTAGAAGAAAAAAATCTGAAATTTTCTAGATTTTCATGTAAAAAATCCAAATTTTCACCTTTTTAGACAATTTAAACAGATTCAAGTGGTCAAAACCCTATCTGGGATGCATTTCCATACATTTGAATGCAAAAAAATGAATTTAATAGAATTTTGCCCTTCTTTAAGACAGCCTAGTTTTACTTATTAAAGTGATTTTTGCACTTTTTTGAATACTACTATGTATATGCAGCACACAACAATCAATTCTAGACAAATTGTGCATGAATTCTAGAAAAAATGACAAACACGCATATGCGCCTTTAAGGAGAAATTTGGCCAGCACCTGCAAAATAATATTAATAGTGATTTTAAATTGGGTTGTATTTGTGAAAAACTGTTTCACTGAACACTAATTATGCTTTAGATGCCTAATAATGTGTCTATTCTTCATATTTAATCACAATTACCCCTGTCTGACACTAAAATAAGGTCAATTTTGGCATAAAAATGTCAATTTTAGAAGAAAAAAATCTGAAATTTTCTAGATTTTCATGATAAAAATCCAAATTTTCACCTTTTTAGACAATTTAAACAGATTCAAGTGGTCAAAACCCTATCTGGGATGCATTTCCATACATTTGAATGCAAAAAAATGAAAACATGAATTTAATAGAATTTTGCCCTTCTTTAGGTTAGAAACCACCAAATAGATTTGCTCTATAGCTCAATGTAAATTGGCCATAGTAGGCCCCAATTTTCAACTTTTTTTAGTCTATGGCCACCTGGACCACATATATCATTGTAAAGAGGGGCATTTAAGCTTCAAAATAATGCAATAAAAAAGGGGGGTCATGTATCTTCTAAGAAAGTTTTTGTCCTTCAAACACGGTCTATCCGTTTTTACGCATGTCCGGATTTGTAAGTTTTGGGTTTTACCCTAGTCTACTTTCACTTTGGTATCAAGAACAAAATAGTGGAATAATACAAATATTACAGTTTTACTACACCACATGCATATTTACCAACCATTTAAACTCAATTTCATCATTCAACTCTACATTTGTCAAGAAATATCTCCATTTACAGGCAAACAAAAGTTTTTTTAAGGACTACTTGAGTGTATCACCACTTGGTCCGCGGAGGCATTTAGTGGTTCTTTACCTTAAGACAGCCTAGTTTTACTTATTAAAGTGATTTTTGCACTTTTTTGAATACTACTATGTATATGCAGCACACAACAATCAATTCTAGACAAATTGTGCATGAATTCTAGAAAAAATGACAAACACGCATATGCGCCTTTAAGGAGAAATTTGGCCAGCACCTGCAAAATAATATTAATAGTGATTTTAAATTGGGTTGTATTTGTGAAAAACTGTTTCACTGAACACTAATTATGCTTTAGATGCCTAATAATGTGTCTATTCTTCATATTTAATCACAATTACCCCTGTCTGACACTAAAATAAGGTCAATTTTGGCATAAAAATGTCAATTTTAGAAGAAAAAAATCTGAAATTTTCTAGATTTTCATGATAAAAATCCAAATTTTCACCTTTTTAGACAATTTAAACAGATTCAAGTGGTCAAAACCCTATCTGGGATGCATTTCCATACATTTGAATGCAAAAAAATGAAAACATGAATTTAATAGAATTTTGCCCTTCTTTTAAGACAGCCTAGTTTTACTTATTAAAGTGACTTTTGCACTTTTTTGAATACTACTATGTATATGCAGCACACAACAATCAATTCTTGACAAATTGTGCATGAATTCTAGAAAAAATGACAAACACGCATATGCGCCTTTAAGGAGAAATTTGGCCAGCACCTGCAAAATAATATTAATAGTGATTTTAAATTGGGTTGTATTTGTGAAAAACTGTTTCACTGAACACTAATTATGCTTTAGATGCCTAATAATGTGTCTATTCTTCATATTTTATCACAATTACCCCTGTCTGACACTAAAATACGGTCAATTTTGGCATAAAAATGTCAATTTTAGAAGAAAAAAATCTAAAATTTTCTAGATTTTCATGATAAAAATCCAAATTTTCACCTTTTTAGACAATTTAAACAGATTCAAGTGGTCAAAACCCTATCTGGGATGCATTTCCATACATTTGAATGCAAAAAAATGAAAACATGAATTTAATAGAATTTTGCCCTTCTTTTAAGACAGCCTAGTTTTACTTATTAAAGTGATTTTTGCACTTTTTTGAATACTACTATGTATATGCAGCACACAACAATCAATTCTAGACAAATTGTGCATGAATTCTAGAAAAAATGACAAACACGCATATGCGCCTTTAAGGAGAAATTTGGCCAGCACCTGCAAAATAATATTAATAGTGATTTTAAATTGGGTTGTATTTGTGAAAAACTGTTTCACTGAACACTAATTATGCTTTAGATGCCTAATAATGTGTCTATTCTTCATATTTAATCACAATTACCCCTGTCTGACACTAAAATAAGGTCAATTTTGGCATAAAAATGTCAATTTTAGAAGAAAAAAATCTGAAATTTTCTAGATTTTCATGATAAAAATCCAAATTTTCACCTTTTTAGACAATTTAAACAGATTCAAGTGGTCAAAACCCTATCTGGGATGCATTTCCATACATTTGAATGCAAAAAAATGAAAACATGAATTTAATAGAATTTTGCCCTTCTTTTAAGACAGCCTAGTTTTACTTATTAAAGTGATTTTTGCACTTTTTTGAATACTACTATGTATATGCAGCACACAACAATCAATTCTAGACAAATTGTGCATGAATTCTAGAAAAAATGACAAACACGCATATGCGCCTTTAAGGAGAAATTTGGCCAGCACCTGCAAAATAATATTAATAGTGATTTTAAATTGGGTTGTATTTGTGAAAAACTGTTTCACTGAACACTAATTATGCTTTAGATGCCTAATAATGTGTCTATTCTTCATATTTAATCACAATTACCCCTGTCTGACACTAAAATAAGGTCAATTTTGGCATAAAAATGTCAATTTTAGAAGAAAAAAATCTGAAATTTTCTAGATTTTCATGATAAAAATCCAAATTTTCACCTTTTTAGACAATTTAAACAGATTCAAGTGGTCAAAACCCTATCTGGGATGCATTTCCATACATTTGAATGCAAAAAAATGAAAACATGAATTTAATAGAATTTTGCCCTTCTTTTAAGACAGCCTAGTTTTACTTATTAAAGTGATTTTTGCACTTTTTTGAATACTACTATGTATATGCAGCACACAACAATCAATTCTAGACAAATTGTGCATGAATTCTAGAAAAAATGACAAACACGCATATGCGCCTTTAAGGAGAAATTTGGCCAGCACCTGCAAAATAATATTAATAGTGATTTTAAATTGGGTTGTATTTGTGAAAAACTGTTTCACTGAACACTAATTATGCTTTAGATGCCTAATAATGTGTCTATTCTTCATATTTAATCACAATTACCCCTGTCTGACACTAAAATAAGGTCAATTTTGGCATAAAAATGTCAATTTTAGAAGAAAAAAATCTGAAATTTTCTAGATTTTCATGATAAAAATCCAAATTTTCACCTTTTTAGACAATTTAAACAGATTCAAGTGGTCAAAACCCTATCTGGGATGCATTTCCATACATTTGAATGCAAAAAAATGAAAACATGAATTTAATAGAATTTTGCCCTTCTTTTAAGACAGCCTAGTTTTACTTATTAAAGTGATTTTTGCACTTTTTTGAATACTACTATGTATATGCAGCACACAACAATCAATTCTAGACAAATTGTGCATGAATTCTAGAAAAAATGACAAACACGCATTTGCGCCTTTAAGGAGAAATTTGGCCAGCACCTGCAAAATAATATTAATAGTGATTTTAAATTGGGTTGTATTTGTGAAAAACTGTTTCACTGAACACTAATTATGCTTTAGATGCCTAATAATGTGTCTATTCTTCATATTTAATCACAATTACCCCTGTCTGACACTAAAATAAGGTCAATTTTTGCATAATAATGTCAATTTTAGAAGAAAAAAATCTGAAATTTTCTAGATTTTCATGATAAAAATCCAAATTTTCACCTTTTTAGACAATTTAAACAGATTCAAGTGGTCAAAACCCTATCTGGGATGCATTTCCATACATTTGAATGCAAAAAAATGAAAACATGAATTTAATAGAATTTTGCCCTTCTTTAGGTTAGAAACCACCAAATAGATTTGCTCTATAGCTCAATGTAAATTGGCCATAGTAGGCCCCAATTTTCAACTTTTTTTAGTCTATGGCCACCTGGACCACATATATCATTGTAAAGAGGGGCATTTAAGCTTCAAAATAATGCAATAAAAAAGGGGGGTCATCTATCTTCTAAGAAAGTTTTTGTCCTTCAAACACGGTCTATCCGTTTTTACGCATGTCCGGATTTGTAAGTTTTGGGTTTTACCCTAGTCTACTTTCACTTTGGTATCAAGAACAAAATAGTGGAATAATACAAATATTACAGTTTTACTACACCACATGCATATTTACCAACCATTTAAACTCAATTTCATCATTCAACTCTACATTTGTCAAGAAATATCTCCATTTACAGGCAAACAAAAGTTTTTTTAAGGACTACTTGAGTGTATCACCACTTGGTCCGCTGAGGCATTTAGTGGTTCTTTACCTTAATTAAGACAGCCTAGTTTTACTTATTAAAGTGATTTTTGCACTTTTTTGAATACTACTATGTATATGCAGCACACAACAATCAATTCTAGACAAATTGTGCATGAATTCTAGAAAAAATGACAAACACGCATATGCGCCTTTAAGGAGAAATTTGGCCAGCACCTGCAAAATAATATTAATAGTGATTTTAAATTGGGTTGTATTTGTGAAAAACTGTTTCACTGAACACTAATTATGCTTTAGATGCCTAATAATGTGTCTATTCTTCATATTTAATCACAATTACCCCTGTCTGACACTAAAATAAGGTCAATTTTGGCATAAAAATGTCAATTTTAGAAGAAAAAAATCTGAAATTTTCTAGATTTTCATGTAAAAAATCCAAATTTTCACCTTTTTAGACAATTTAAACAGATTCAAGTGGTCAAAACCCTATCTGGGATGCATTTCCATACATTTGAATGCAAAAAAATGAATTTAATAGAATTTTGCCCTTCTTTAAGACAGCCTAGTTTTACTTATTAAAGTGATTTTTGCACTTTTTTGAATACTACTATGTATATGCAGCACACAACAATCAATTCTAGACAAATTGTGCATGAATTCTAGAAAAAATGACAAACACGCATATGCGCCTTTAAGGAGAAATTTGGCCAGCACCTGCAAAATAATATTAATAGTGATTTTAAATTGGGTTGTATTTGTCAAAAACTGTTTCACTCAACACTAATTATGCTTTAGATGCCTAAAAATGTGTCTATTCTTCATATTTAATCACAATTACCCCTGTCTGACACTAAAATAAGGTCAATTTTGGCATAAAAATGTCAATTTTAGAAGAAAAAAATCTGAAATTTTCTAGATTTTCATGATAAAAATCCAAATTTTCACCTTTTTAGACAATTTAAACAGATTCAAGTGGTCAAAACCCTATCTGGGATGCATTTCCATACATTTGAATGCAAAAAAATGAAAACATGAATTTAATAGAATTTTGCCCTTCTTTTTAAGACAGCCTAGTTTTACTTATTAAAGTGATTTTTGCACTTTTTTGAATACTACTATGTATATGCAGCACACAACAATCAATTCTAGACAAATTGTGCATGAATTCTAGAAAAAATGACAAACACGCATATGCGCCTTTAAGGAGAAATTTGGCCAGCACCTGCAAAATAATATTAATAGTGATTTTAAATTGGGTTGTATTTGTGAAAAACTGTTTCACTGAACACTAATTATGCTTTAGATGCCTAATAATGTGTCTATTCTTCATATTTAATCACAATTACCCCTGTCTGACACTAAAATAAGGTAAATTTTGGCATAAAAATGTCAATTTTAGAAGAAAAAAATCTGAAATTTTCTAGATTTTCATGATAAAAATCCAAATTTTCACCTTTTTAGACAATTTAAACAGATTCAAGTGGTCAAAACCCTATCTGGGATGCATTTCCATACATTTGAATGCAAAAAAATGAAAACATGAATTTAATAGAATTTTGCCCTTCTTTTAAGACAGCCTAGTTTTACTTATTAAAGTGATTTTTGCACTTTTTTGAATACTACTATGTATATGCAGCACACAACAATCAATTCTAGACAAATTGTGCATGAATTCTAGAAAAAATGACAAACACGCATATGCGCCTTTAAGGAGAAATTTGGCCAGCACCTGCAAAATAATATTAATAGTGATTTTAAATTGGGTTGTATTTGTGAAAAACTGTTTCACTGAACACTAATTATGCTTTAGATGCCTAATAATGTGTCTATTCTTCATATTTAATCACAATTACCCCTGTCTGACACTAAAATAAGGTCAATTTTGGCATAAAAATGTCAATTTTAGAAGAAAAAAATCTGAAATTTTCTAGATTTTCATGATAAAAATCCAAATTTTCACCTTTTTAGACAATTTAAACAGATTCAAGTGGTCAAAACCCTATCTGGGATGCATTTCCATACATTTGAATGCAAAAAAATGAAAACATGAATTTAATAGAATTTTGCCCTTCTTTTAAGACAGCCTAGTTTTACTTATTAAAGTGATTTTTGCACTTTTTTGAATACTACTATGTATATGCAGCACACAACAATCAATTCTAGACAAATTGTGCATGAATTCTAGAAAAAATGACAAACACGCATATGCGCCTTTAAGGAGAAATTTGGCCAGCACCTGCAAAATAATATTAATAGTGATTTTAAATTGGGTTGTATTTGTGAAAAACTGTTTCACTGAACACTAATTATGCTTTAGATGCCTAATAATGTGTCTATTCTTCATATTTAATCACAATTACCCCTGTCTGACACTAAAATAAGGTCAATTTTGGCATAAAAATGTCAATTTTAGAAGAAAAAAATCTGAAATTTTCTAGATTTTCATGATAAAAATCCAAATTTTCACCTTTTTAGACAATTTAAACAGATTCAAGTGGTCAAAACCCTATCTGGGATGCATTTCCATACATTTGAATGCAAAAAAATGAAAACATGAATTTAATAGAATTTTGCCCTTCTTTAGGTTAGAAACCACCAAATAGATTTGCTCTATAGCTCAATGTAAATTGGCCATAGTAGGCCCCAATTTTCAACTTTTTTTAGTCTATGGCCACCTGGACCACATATATCATTGTAAAGAGGGGCATTTAAGCTTCAAAATAATGCAATAAAAAAGGGGGGTCATGTATCTTCTAAGAAAGTTTTTGTCCTTCAAACACGGTCTATCCGTTTTTACGCATGTCCGGATTTGTAAGTTTTGGGTTTTACCCTAGTCTACTTTCACTTTGGTATCAAGAACAAAATAGTGGAATAATACAAATATTACAGTTTTACTACACCACATGCATATTTACCAACCATTTAAACTCAATTTCATCATTCAACTCTACATTTGTCAAGAAATATCTCCATTTACAGGCAAACAAAAGTTTTTTTAAGGACTACTTGAGTGTATCACCACTTGGTCCGCGGAGGCATTTAGTGGTTCTTTACCTTAAGACAGCCTAGTTTTACTTATTAAAGTGATTTTTGCACTTTTTTGAATACTACTATGTATATGCAGCACACAACAATCAATTCTAGACAAATTGTGCATGAATTCTAGAAAAAATGACAAACACGCATATGCGCCTTTAAGGAGAAATTTGGCCAGCACCTGCAAAATAATATTAATAGTGATTTTAAATTGGGTTGTATTTGTGAAAAACTGTTTCACTGAACACTAATTATGCTTTAGATGCCTAAAAATGTGTCTATTCTTCATATTTAATCACAATTACCCCTGTCTGACACTAAAATAAGGTAAATTTTGGCATAAAAATGTCAATTTTAGAAGAAAAAAATCTGAAATTTTCTAGATTTTCATGATAAAAATCCAAATTTTCACCTTTTTAGACAATTTAAACAGATTCAAGTGGTCAAAACCCTATCTGGGATGCATTTCCATACATTTGAATGCAAAAAAATGAAAACATGAATTTAATAGAATTTTGCCCTTCTTTTAAGACAGCCTAGTTTTACTTATTTAAGTGATTTTTGCACTTTTTTGAATACTTCTATGTATATGCAGCACACAACAATCAATTCTAGACAAATTGTGCATGAATTCTAGAAAAAATGACAAACACGCATATGCGCCTTTAAGGAGAAATTTGGCCAGCACCTGCAAAATAATATTAATAGTGATTTTAAATTGGGTTGTATTTGTGAAAAACTGTTTCACTGAACACTAATTATGCTTTAGATGCCTAATAATGTGTCTATTCTTCATATTTAATCACAATTACCCCTGTCTGACACTAAAATAAGGTCAATTTTGGCATAAAAATGTCAATTTTAGAAGAAAAAAATCTGAAATTTTCTAGATTTTCATGATAAAAATCCAAATTTTCACCTTTTTAGACAATTTAAACAGATTCAAGTGGTCAAAACCCTATCTGGGATGCATTTCCATACATTTGAATGCAAAAAAATGAAAACATGAATTTAATAGAATTTTGCCCTTCTTTAGGTTAGAAACCACCAAATAGATTTGCTCTATAGCTCAATGTAAATTGGCCATAGTAGGCCCCAATTTTCAACTTTTTTTAGTCTATGGCCACCTGGACCACATATATCATTGTAAAGAGGGGCATTTAAGCTTCAAAATAATGCAATAAAAAAGGGGGGTCATGTATCTTCTAAGAAAGTTTTTGTCCTTCAAACACGGTCTATCCGTTTTTACGCATGTCCGGATTTGTAAGTTTTGGGTTTTACCCTAGTCTACTTTCACTTTGGTATCAAGAACAAAATAGTGGAATAATACAAATATTACAGTTTTACTACACCACATGCATATTTACCAACCATTTAAACTCAATTTCATCATTCAACTCTACATTTGTCAAGAAATATCTCCATTTACAGGCAAACAAAAGTTTTTTTAAGGACTACTTGAGTGTATCACCACTTGGTCCGCGGAGGCATTTAGTGGTTCTTTACCTTAAGACAGCCTAGTTTTACTTATTAAAGTGATTTTTGCACTTTTTTGAATACTACTATGTATATGCAGCACACAACAATCAATTCTAGACAAATTGTGCATGAATTCTAGAAAAAATGACAAACACGCATATGCGCCTTTAAGGAGAAATTTGGCCAGCACCTGCAAAATAATATTAATAGTGATTTTAAATTGGGTTGTATTTGTGAAAAACTGTTTCACTGAACACTAATTATGCTTTAGATGCCTAATAATGTGTCTATTCTTCATATTTAATCACAATTACCCCTGTCTGACACTAAAATAAGGTCAATTTTGGCATAAAAATGTCAATTTTAGAAGAAAAAAATCTGAAATTTTCTAGATTTTCATGATAAAAATCCAAATTTTCACCTTTTTAGACAATTTAAACAGATTCAAGTGGTCAAAACCCTATCTGGGATGCATTTCCATACATTTGAATGCAAAAAAATGAAAACATGAATTTAATAGAATTTTGCCCTTCTTTTAAGACAGCCTAGTTTTACTTATTAAAGTGATTTTTGCACTTTTTTGAATACAACTATGTATATGCAGCACACAACAATCAATTCTTGACAAATTGTGCATGAATTCTAGAAAAAATGACAAACACGCATATGCGCCTTTAAGGAGAAATTTGGCCAGCACCTGCAAAATAATATTAATAGTGATTTTAAATTGGGTTGTATTTGTGAAAAACTGTTTCACTGAACACTAATTATGCTTTAGATGCCTAATAATGTGTCTATTCTTCATATTTTATCACAATTACCCCTGTCTGACACTAAAATACGGTCAATTTTGGCATAAAAATGTCAATTTTAGAAGAAAAAAATCTAAAATTTTCTAGATTTTCATGATAAAAATCCAAATTTTCACCTTTTTAGACAATTTAAACAGATTCAAGTGGTCAAAACCCTATCTGGGATGCATTTCCATACATTTGAATGCAAAAAAATGAAAACATGAATTTAATAGAATTTTGCCCTTCTTTTAAGACAGCCTAGTTTTACTTATTAAAGTGATTTTTGCACTTTTTTGAATACTACTATGTATATGCAGCACACAACAATCAATTCTAGACAAATTGTGCATGAATTCTAGAAAAAATGACAAACACGCATATGCGCCTTTAAGGAGAAATTTGGCCAGCACCTGCAAAATAATATTAATAGTGATTTTAAATTGGGTTGTATTTGTGAAAAACTGTTTCACTGAACACTAATTATGCTTTAGATGCCTAATAATGTGTCTATTCTTCATATTTAATCACAATTACCCCTGTCTGACACTAAAATAAGGTCAATTTTGGCATAAAAATGTCAATTTTAGAAGAAAAAAATCTGAAATTTTCTAGATTTTCATGATAAAAATCCAAATTTTCACCTTTTTAGACAATTTAAACAGATTCAAGTGGTCAAAACCCTATCTGGGATGCATTTCCATACATTTGAATGCAAAAAAATGAAAACATGAATTTAATAGAATTTTGCCCTTCTTTTAAGACAGCCTAGTTTTACTTATTAAAGTGATTTTTGCACTTTTTTGAATACTACTATGTATATGCAGCACACAACAATCAATTCTAGACAAATTGTGCATGAATTCTAGAAAAAATGACAAACACGCATATGCGCCTTTAAGGAGAAATTTGGCCAGCACCTGCAAAATAATATTAATAGTGATTTTAAATTGGGTTGTATTTGTGAAAAACTGTTTCACTGAACACTAATTATGCTTTAGATGCCTAATAATGTGTCTATTCTTCATATTTAATCACAATTACCCCTGTCTGACACTAAAATAAGGTCAATTTTGGCATAAAAATGTCAATTTTAGAAGAAAAAAATCTGAAATTTTCTAGATTTTCATGATAAAAATCCAAATTTTCACCTTTTTAGACAATTTAAACAGATTCAAGTGGTCAAAACCCTATCTGGGATGCATTTCCATACATTTGAATGCAAAAAAATGAAAACATGAATTTAATAGAATTTTGCCCTTCTTTTAAGACAGCCTAGTTTTACTTATTAAAGTGATTTTTGCACTTTTTTGAATACTACTATGTATATGCAGCACACAACAATCAATTCTAGACAAATTGTGCATGAATTCTAGAAAAAATGACAAACACGCATATGCGCCTTTAAGGAGAAATTTGGCCAGCACCTGCAAAATAATATTAATAGTGATTTTAAATTGGGTTGTATTTGTGAAAAACTGTTTCACTGAACACTAATTATGCTTTAGATGCCTAATAATGTGTCTATTCTTCATATTTAATCACAATTACCCCTGTCTGACACTAAAATAAGGTCAATTTTGGCATAAAAATGTCAATTTTAGAAGAAAAAAATCTGAAATTTTCTAGATTTTCATGATAAAAATCCAAATTTTCACCTTTTTAGACAATTTAAACAGATTCAAGTGGTCAAAACCCTATCTGGGATGCATTTCCATACATTTGAATGCAAAAAAATGAAAACATGAATTTAATAGAATTTTGCCCTTCTTTTAAGACAGCCTAGTTTTACTTATTAAAGTGATTTTTGCACTTTTTTGAATACTACTATGTATATGCAGCACACAACAATCAATTCTAGACAAATTGTGCATGAATTCTAGAAAAAATGACAAACACGCATATGCGCCTTTAAGGAGAAATTTGGCCAGCACCTGCAAAATAATATTAATAGTGATTTTAAATTGGGTTGTATTTGTGAAAAACTGTTTCACTGAACACTAATTATGCTTTAGATGCCTAATAATGTGTCTATTCTTCATATTTAATCACAATTACCCCTGTCTGACACTAAAATAAGGTCAATTTTGGCATAAAAATGTCAATTTTAGAAGAAAAAAATCTGAAATTTTCTAGATTTTCATGATAAAAATCCAAATTTTCACCTTTTTAGACAATTTAAACAGATTCAAGTGGTCAAAACCCTATCTGGGATGCATTTCCATACATTTGAATGCAAAAAAATGAAAACATGAATTTAATAGAATTTTGCCCTTCTTTTTAAGACAGCCTAGTTTTACTTATTAAAGTGATTTTTGCACTTTTTTGAATACTACTATGTATATGCAGCACACAACAATCAATTCTAGACAAATTGTGCATGAATTCTAGAAAAAATGACAAACACGCATATGCGCCTTTAAGGAGAAATTTGGCCAGCACCTGCAAAATAATATTAATAGTGATTTTAAATTGGGTTGTATTTGTGAAAAACTGTTTCACTGAAAACTAATTATGCTTTAGATGCCTAATAATGTGTCTATTCTTCATATTTAATCACAATTACCCCTGTCTGACACTAAAATAAGGTCAATTTTGGCATAAAAATGTCAATTTTAGAAGAAAAAAATCTGAAATTTTCTAGATTTTCATGATAAAAATCCAAATTTTCACCTTTTTAGACAATTTAAACAGATTCAAGTGGTCAAAACCCTATCTGGGATGCATTTCCATACATTTGAATGCAAAAAAATGAAAACATGAATTTAATAGAATTTTGCCCTTCTTTAGACAGCCTAGTTTTACTTATTAAAGTGATTTTTGCACTTTTTTGAATACTACTATGTATATGCAGCACACAACAATCAATTCTAGACAAATTGTGCATGAATTCTAGAAAAAATGACAAACACGCATATGCGCCTTTAAGGAGAAATTTGGCCAGCACCTGCAAAATAATATTAATAGTGATTTTAAATTGGGTTGTATTTGTGAAAAACTGTTTCACTGAACACTAATTATGCTTTAGATGCCTAATAATGTGTCTATTCTTCATATTTAATCACAATTACCCCTGTCTGACACTAAAATAAGGTCAATTTTGGCATAAAAATGTCAATTTTAGAAGAAAAAAATCTGAAATTTTCTAGATTTTCATGATAAAAATCCAAATTTTCACCTTTTTAGACAATTTAAACAGATTCAAGTGGTCAAAACCCTATCTGGGATGCATTTCCATACATTTGAATGCAAAAAAATGAAAACATGAATTTAATAGAATTTTGCCCTTCTTTTAAGACAGCCTAGTTTTACTTATTAAAGTGATTTTTGCACTTTTTTGAATACTACTATGTATATGCAGCACACAACAATCAATTCTAGACAAATTGTGCATGAATTCTAGAAAAAATGACAAACACGCATATGCGCCTTTAAGGAGAAATTTGGCCAGCACCTGCAAAATAATATTAATAGTGATTTTAAATTGGGTTGTATTTGTGAAAAACTGTTTCACTGAACACTAATTATGCTCTAGATGCCTAATAATGTGTCTATTCTACATATTTAATCACAATTACCCCTGTCTGACACTAAAATAAGGTCAATTTTGGCATAAAAATGTCAATTTTAGAAGAAAAAAATCTGAAATTTTCTAGATTTTCATGATAAAAATCCAAATTTTCACCTTTTTAGACAATTTAAACAGATTCAAGTGGTCAAAACCCTATCTGGGATGCATTTCCATACATTTGAATGCAAAAAAATGAAAACATGAATTTAATAGAATTTTGCCCTTCTTTAGGTTAGAAACCACCAAATAGATTTGCTCTATAGCTCAATGTAAATTGGCCATAGTAGGCCCCAATTTTCAACTTTTTTTAGTCTATGGCCACCTGGACCACATATATCATTGTAAAGAGGGGCATTTAAGCTTCAAAATAATGCAATAAAAAAGGGGGGTCATGTATCTTCTAAGAAAGTTTTTGTCCTTCAAACACGGTCTATCCGTTTTTACGCATGTCCGGATTTGTAAGTTTTGGGTTTTACCCTAGTCTACTTTCACTTTGGTATCAAGAACAAAATAGTGGAATAATACAAATATTACAGTTTTACTACACCACATGCATATTTACCAACCATTTAAACTCAATTTCATCATTCAACTCTACATTTGTCAAGAAATATCTCCATTTACAGGCAAACAAAAGTTTTTTTAAGGACTACTTGAGTGTATCACCACTTGGTCCGCGGAGGCATTTAGTGGTTCTTTACCTTAAGACAGCCTAGTTTTACTTATTAAAGTGATTTTTGCACTTTTTTGAATACTACTATGTATATGCAGCACACAACAATCAATTCTAGACAAATTGTGCATGAATTCTAGAAAAAATGACAAACACGCATATGCGCCTTTAAGGAGAAATTTGGCCAGCACCTGCAAAATAATATTAATAGTGATTTTAAATTGGGTTGTATTTGTGAAAAACTGTTTCACTGAACACTAATTATGCTTTAGATGCCTAATAATGTGTCTATTCTTCATATTTAATCACAATTACCCCTGTCTGACACTAAAATAAGGTCAATTTTGGCATAAAAATGTCAATTTTAGAAGAAAAAAATCTGAAATTTTCTAGATTTTCATGATAAAAATCCAAATTTTCACCTTTTTAGACAATTTAAACAGATTCAAGTGGTCAAAACCCTATCTGGGATGCATTTCCATACATTTGAATGCAAAAAAATGAAAACATGAATTTAATAGAATTTTGCCCTTCTTTTAAGACAGCCTAGTTTTACTTATTAAAGTGATTTTTGCACTTTTTTGAATACTACTATGTATATGCAGCACACAACAATCAATTCTTGACAAATTGTGCATGAATTCTAGAAAAAATGACAAACACGCATATGCGCCTTTAAGGAGAAATTTGGCCAGCACCTGCAAAATAATATTAATAGTGATTTTAAATTGGGTTGTATTTGTGAAAAACTGTTTCACTGAACACTAATTATGCTTTAGATGCCTAATAATGTGTCTATTCTTCATATTTTATCACAATTACCCCTGTCTGACACTAAAATACGGTCAATTTTGGCATAAAAATGTCAATTTTAGAAGAAAAAAATCTAAAATTTTCTAGATTTTCATGATAAAAATCCAAATTTTCACCTTTTTAGACAATTTAAACAGATTCAAGTGGTCAAAACCCTATCTGGGATGCATTTCCATACATTTGAATGCAAAAAAATGAAAACATGAATTTAATAGAATTTTGCCCTTCTTTTAAGACAGCCTAGTTTTACTTATTAAAGTGATTTTTGCACTTTTTTGAATACTACTATGTATATGCAGCACACAACAATCAATTCTAGACAAATTGTGCATGAATTCTAGAAAAAATGACAAACACGCATATGCGCCTTTAAGGAGAAATTTGGCCAGCACCTGCAAAATAATATTAATAGTGATTTTAAATTGGGTTGTATTTGTGAAAAACTGTTTCACTGAACACTAATTATGCTTTAGATGCCTAATAATGTGTCTATTCTTCATATTTAATCACAATTACCCCTGTCTGACACTAAAATAAGGTCAATTTTGGCATAAAAATGTCAATTTTAGAAGAAAAAAATCTGAAATTTTCTAGATTTTCATGATAAAAATCCAAATTTTCACCTTTTTAGACAATTTAAACAGATTCAAGTGGTCAAAACCCTATCTGGGATGCATTTCCATACATTTGAATGCAAAAAAATGAAAACATGAATTTAATAGAATTTTGCCCTTCTTTTAAGACAGCCTAGTTTTACTTATTAAAGTGATTTTTGCACTTTTTTGAATACTACTATGTATATGCAGCACACAACAATCAATTCTAGACAAATTGTGCATGAATTCTAGAAAAAATGACAAACACGCATATGCGCCTTTAAGGAGAAATTTGGCCAGCACCTGCAAAATAATATTAATAGTGATTTTAAATTGGGTTGTATTTGTGAAAAACTGTTTCACTGAACACTAATTATGCTTTAGATGCCTAATAATGTGTCTATTCTTCATATTTAATCACAATTACCCCTGTCTGACACTAAAATAAGGTCAATTTTGGCATAAAAATGTCAATTTTAGAAGAAAAAAATCTGAAATTTTCTAGATTTTCATGATAAAAATCCAAATTTTCACCTTTTTAGACAATTTAAACAGATTCAAGTGGTCAAAACCCTATCTGGGATGCATTTCCATACATTTGAATGCAAAAAAATGAAAACATGAATTTAATAGAATTTTGCCCTTCTTTAAGACAGCCTAGTTTTACTTATTAAAGTGATTTTTGCACTTTTTTGAATACTACTATGTATATGCAGCACACAACAATCAATTCTAGACAAATTGTGCATGAATTCTAGAAAAAATGACAAACACGCATATGCGCCTTTAAGGAGAAATTTGGCCAGCACCTGCAAAATAATATTAATAGTGATTTTAAATTGGGTTGTATTTGTGAAAAACTGTTTCACTGAACACTAATTATGCTTTAGATGCCTAATAATGTGTCTATTCTTCATATTTAATCACAATTACCCCTGTCTGACACTAAAATAAGGTCAATTTTGGCATAAAAATGTCAATTTTAGAAGAAAAAAATCTGAAATTTTCTAGATTTTCATGATAAAAATCCAAATTTTCACCTTTTTAGACAATTTAAACAGATTCAAGTGGTCAAAACCCTATCTGGGATGCATTTCCATACATTTGAATGCAAAAAAATGAAAACATGAATTTAATAGAATTTTGCCCGTCTTTAGGTTAGAAACCACCAAATAGATTTGCTCTATAGCTCAATGTAAATTGGCCATAGTAGGCCCCAATTTTCAACTTTTTTTAGTCTATGGCCACCTGGACCACATATATCATTGTAAAGAGGGGCATTTAAGCTTCAAAATAATGCAATAAAAAAGGGGGTCATGTATCTTTTAAGAAAGTTTTTGTCCTTCAAACACGGTCTATCCGTTTTTACGCATGTCCGGATTTGTAAGTTTTGGGTTTTACCCTAGTCTACTTTCACTTTGGTATCAAGAACAAAATAGTGGAATAATACAAATATTACAGTTTTACTACACCACATGCATATTTACCAACCATTTAAACTCAATTTCATCATTCAACTCTACATTTGTCAAGAAATATCTCCATTTACAGGCAAACAAAAGATTTTTTAAGGACTACTTGAGTGTATCACCACTTGGTCCGCGGAGGCATTTAGTGGTTCTTTACCTTAAGACAGCCTAGTTTTACTTATTAAAGTGATTTTTGCACTTTTTTGAATACTACTATGTATATGCAGCACACAACAATCAATTCTAGACAAATTGTGCATGAATTCTAGAAAAAATGACAAACACGCATATGCGCCTTTAAGGAGAAATTTGGCCAGCACCTGCAAAATAATATTAATAGTGATTTTAAATTGGGTTGTATTTGTGAAAAACTGTTTCACTGAACACTAATTATGCTTTAGATGCCTAATAATGTGTCTATTCTTCATATTTAATCACAATTACCCCTGTCTGACACTAAAATAAGGTCAATTTTGGCATAAAAATGTCAATTTTAGAAGAAAAAAATCTGAAATTTTCTAGATTTTCATGATAAAAATCCAAATTTTCACCTTTTTAGACAATTTAAACAGATTCAAGTGGTCAAAACCCTATCTGGGATGCATTTCCATACATTTGAATGCAAAAAAATGAAAACATGAATTTAATAGAATTTTGCCCTTCTTTTAAGACAGCCTAGTTTTACTTATTAAAGTGATTTTTGCACTTTTTTGAATACTACTATGTATATGCAGCACACAACAATCAATTCTAGACAAATTGTGCATGAATTCTAGAAAAAATGACAAACACGCATATGCGCCTTTAAGGAGAAATTTGGCCAGCACCTGCAAAATAATATTAATAGTGATTTTAAATTGGGTTGTATTTGTGAAAAACTGTTTCACTGAACACTAATTATGCTTTAGATGCCTAATAATGTGTCTATTCTTCATATTTAATCACAATTACCCCTGTCTGACACTAAAATAAGGTCAATTTTGGCATAAAAATGTCAATTTTAGAAGAAAAAAATCTGAAATTTTCTAGATTTTCATGATAAAAATCCAAATTTTCACCTTTTTAGACAATTTAAACAGATTCAAGTGGTCAAAACCCTATCTGGGATGCATTTCCATACATTTGAATGCAAAAAAATGAAAACATGAATTTAATAGAATTTTGCCCTTCTTTTTAAGACAGCCTAGTTTTACTTATTAAAGTGATTTTTGCACTTTTTTGAATACTACTATGTATATGCAGCACACAACAATCAATTCTAGACAAATTGTGCATGAATTCTAGAAAAAATGACAAACACGCATATGCGCCTTTAAGGAGAAATTTGGCCAGCACCTGCAAAATAATATTAATAGTGATTTTAAATTGGGTTGTATTTGTGAAAAACTGTTTCACTGAACACTAATTATGCTTTAGATGCCTAATAATGTGTCTATTCTTCATATTTAATCACAATTACCCCTGTCTGACACTAAAATAAGGTCAATTTTGGCATAAAAATGTCAATTTTAGAAGAAAACAATCTGAAATTTTCTAGATTTTCATGATAAAAATCCAAATTTTCACCTTTTTAGACAATTTAAACAGATTCAAGTGGTCAAAACCCTATCTGGGATGCATTTCCATACATTTGAATGCAAAAAAATGAAAACATGAATTTAATAGAATTTTGCCCTTCCAGCCTAGTTTTACTTATTAAAGTGATTTTTGCACTTTTTTGAATACTACTATGTATATGCAGCACACAACAATCAATTCTAGACAAATTGTGCATGAATTCTAGAAAAAATGACAAACACGCATATGCGCCTTTAAGGAGAAATTTGGCCAGCACCTGCAAAATAATATTAATAGTGATTTTAAATTGGGTTGTATTTGTGAAAAACTGTTTCACTGAACACTAATTATGCTTTAGATGCCTAATAATGTGTCTATTCTTCATATTTAATCACAATTACCCCTGTCTGACACTAAAATAAGGTCAATTTTGGCATAAAAATGTCAATTTTAGAAGAAAAAAATCTGAAATTTTCTAGATTTTCATGATAAAAATCCAAATTTTCACCTTTTTAGACAATTTAAACAGATTCAAGTGGTCAAAACCCTATCTGGGATGCATTTCCATACATTTGAATGCAAAAAAATGAAAACATGAATTTAATAGAATTTTGCCCGTCTTTAGGTTAGAAACCACCAAATAGATTTGCTCTATAGCTCAATGTAAATTGGCCATAGTAGGCCCCAATTTTCAACTTTTTTTAGTCTATGGCCACCTGGACCACATATATCATTGTAAAGAGGGGCATTTAAGCTTCAAAATAATGCAATAAAAAAGGGGGTCATGTATCTTTTAAGAAAGTTTTTGTCCTTCAAACACGGTCTATCCGTTTTTACGCATGTCCGGATTTGTAAGTTTTGGGTTTTACCCTAGTCTACTTTCACTTTGGTATCAAGAACAAAATAGTGGAATAATACAAATATTACAGTTTTACTACACCACATGCATATTTACCAACCATTTAAACTCAATTTCATCATTCAACTCTACATTTGTCAAGAAATATCTCCATTTACAGGCAAACAAAAGATTTTTTAAGGACTACTTGAGTGTATCACCACTTGGTCCGCGGAGGCATTTAGTGGTTCTTTACCTTAAGACAGCCTAGTTTTACTTATTAAAGTGATTTTTGCACTTTTTTGAATACTACTATGTATATGCAGCACACAACAATCAATTCTAGACAAATTGTGCATGAATTCTAGAAAAAATGACAAACACGCATATGCGCCTTTAAGGAGAAATTTGGCCAGCACCTGCAAAATAATATTAATAGTGATTTTAAATTGGGTTGTATTTGTGAAAAACTGTTTCACTGAACACTAATTAGGCTTTAGATGCCTAATAATGTGTCTATTCTTCATATTTAATCACAATTACCCCTGTCTGACACTAAAATAAGGTCAATTTTGGCATAAAAATGTCAATTTTAGAAGAAAAAAATCTGAAATTTTCTAGATTTTCATGATAAAAATCCAAATTTTCACCTTTTTAGACAATTTAAACAGATTCAAGTGGTCAAAACCCTATCTGGGATGCATTTCCATACATTTGAATGCAAAAAAATGAAAACATGAATTTAATAGAATTTTGCCCTTCTTTAGGTTAGAAACCACCAAATAGATTTGCTCTATAGCTCAATGTAAATTGGCCATAGTAGGCCCCAATTTTCAACTTTTTTTAGTCTATGGCCACCTGGACCACATATATCATTGTAAAGAGGGGCATTTAAGCTTCAAAATAATGCAATAAAAAAGGGGGGTCATGTATCTTCTAAGAAAGTTTTTGTCCTTCAAACACGGTCTATCCGTTTTTACGCATGTCCGGATTTGTAAGTTTTGGGTTTTACCCTAGTCTACTTTCACTTTGGTATCAAGAACAAAATAGTGGAATAATACAAATATTACAGTTTTACTACACCACATGCATATTTACCAACCATTTAAACTCAATTTCATCATTCAACTCTACATTTGTCAAGAAATATCTCCATTTACAGGCAAACAAAAGTTTTTTTAAGGACTACTTGAGTGTATCACCACTTGGTCCGCGGAGGCATTTAGTGGTTCTTTACCTTAAGACAGCCTAGTTTTACTTATTAAAGTGATTTTTGCACTTTTTTGAATACTACTATGTATATGCAGCACACAACAATCAATTCTAGACAAATTGTGCATGAATTCTAGAAAAAATGACAAACACGCATATGCGCCTTTAAGGAGAAATTTGGCCAGCACCTGCAAAATAATATTAATAGTGATTTTAAATTGGGTTGTATTTGTGAAAAACTGTTTCACTGAACACTAATTATGCTTTAGATGCCTAATAATGTGTCTATTCTTCATATTTAATCACAATTACCCCTGTCTGACACTAAAATAAGGTCAATTTTGGCATAAAAATGTCAATTTTAGAAGAAAAAAATCTGAAATTTTCTAGATTTTCATGATAAAAATCCAAATTTTCACCTTTTTAGACAATTTAAACAGATTCAAGTGGTCAAAACCCTATCTGGGATGCATTTCCATACATTTGAATGCAAAAAAATGAAAACATGAATTTAATAGAATTTTGCCCTTCTTTTAAGACAGCCTAGTTTTACTTATTAAAGTGATTTTTGCACTTTTTTGAATACTACTATGTATATGCAGCACACAACAATCAATTCTAGACAAATTGTGCATGAATTCTAGAAAAAATGACAAACACGCATATGCGCCTTTAAGGAGAAATTTGGCCAGCACCTGCAAAATAATATTAATAGTGATTTTAAATTGGGTTGTATTTGTGAAAAACTGTTTCACTGAACACTAATTATGCTTTAGATGCCTAATAATGTGTCTATTCTTCATATTTAATCACAATTACCCCTGTCTGACACTAAAATAAGGTCAATTTTGGCATAAAAATGTCAATTTTAGAAGAAAAAAATCTGAAATTTTCTAGATTTTCATGATAAAAATCCAAATTTTCACCTTTTTAGACAATTTAAACAGATTCAAGTGGTCAAAACCCTATCTGGGATGCATTTCCATACATTTGAATGCAAAAAAATGAAAACATGAATTTAATAGAATTTTGCCCTTCTTTAAGACAGCCTAGTTTTACTTATTAAAGTGATTTTTGCACTTTTTTGAATACTACTATGTATATGCAGCACACAACAATCAATTCTAGACAAATTGTGCATGAATTCTAGAAAAAATGACAAACACGCATATGCGCCTTTAAGGAGAAATTTGGCCAGCACCTGCAAAATGATATTAATAGTGATTTTAAATTGGGTTGTATTTGTGAAAAACTGTTTCACTGAACACTAATTATGCTTTAGATGCCTAATAATGTGTCTATTCTTCATATTTAATCACAATTACCCCTGTCTGACACTAAAATAAGGTCAATTTTGGCATAAAAATGTCAATTTTAGAAGAAAAAAATCTGAAATTTTCTAGATTTTCATGATAAAAATCCAAATTTTCACCTTTTTAGACAATTTAAACAGATTCAAGTGGTCAAAACCCTATCTGGGATGCATTTCCATACATTTGAATGCAAAAAAATGAAAACATGAATTTAATAGAATTTTGCCCTTCTTTTTAAGACAGCCTAGTTTTACTTATTAAAGTGATTTTTGCACTTTTTTGAATACTACTATGTATATGCAGCACACAACAATCAATTCTAGACAAATTGTGCATGAATTCTAGAAAAAATGACAAACACGCATATGCGCCTTTAAGGAGAAATTTGGCCAGCACCTGCAAAATAATATTAATAGTGATTTTAAATTGGGTTGTATTTGTGAAAAACTGTTTCACTGAACACTAATTATGCTTTAGATGCCTAATAATGTGTCTATTCTTCATATTTAATCACAATTACCCCTGTCTGACACTAAAATAAGGTCAATTTTGGCATAAAAATGTCAATTTTAGAAGAAAACAATCTGAAATTTTCTAGATTTTCATGATAAAAATCCAAATTTTCACCTTTTTAGACAATTTAAACAGATTCAAGTGGTCAAAACCCTATCTGGGATGCATTTCCATACATTTGAATGCAAAAAAATGAAAACATGAATTTAATAGAATTTTGCCCTTCCAGCCTAGTTTTACTTATTAAAGTGATTTTTGCACTTTTTTGAATACTACTATGTATATGCAGCACACAACAATCAATTCTAGACAAATTGTGCATGAATTCTAGAAAAAATGACAAACACGCATATGCGCCTTTAAGGAGAAATTTGGCCAGCACCTGCAAAATAATATTAATAGTGATTTTAAATTGGGTTGTATTTGTGAAAAACTGTTTCACTGAACACTAATTATGCTTTAGATGCCTAATAATGTGTCTATTCTTCATATTTAATCACAATTACCCCTGTCTGACACTAAAATAAGGTCAATTTTGGCATAAAAATGTCAATTTTAGAAGAAAAAAATCTGAAATTTTCTAGATTTTCATGATAAAAATCCAAATTTTCACCTTTTTAGACAATTTAAACAGATTCAAGTGGTCAAAACCCTATCTGGGATGCATTTCCATACATTTGAATGCAAAAAAATGAAAACATGAATTTAATAGAATTTTGCCCGTCTTTAGGTTAGAAACCACCAAATAGATTTGCTCTATAGCTCAATGTAAATTGGCCATAGTAGGCCCCAATTTTCAACTTTTTTTAGTCTATGGCCACCTGGACCACATATATCATTGTAAAGAGGGGCATTTAAGCTTCAAAATAATGCAATAAAAAAGGGGGTCATGTATCTTTTAAGAAAGTTTTTGTCCTTCAAACACGGTCTATCCGTTTTTACGCATGTCCGGATTTGTAAGTTTTGGGTTTTACCCTAGTCTACTTTCACTTTGGTATCAAGAACAAAATAGTGGAATAATACAAATATTACAGTTTTACTACACCACATGCATATTTACCAACCATTTAAACTCAATTTCATCATTCAACTCTACATTTGTCAAGAAATATCTCCATTTACAGGCAAACAAAAGTTTTTTTAAGGACTACTTGAGTGTATCACCACTTGGTCCGCGGAGGCATTTAGTGGTTCTTTACCTTAAGACAGCCTAGTTTTACTTATTAAAGTGATTTTTGCACTTTTTTGAATACTACTATGTATATGCAGCACACAACAATCAATTCTAGACAAATTGTGCATGAATTCTAGAAAAAATGACAAACACGCATATGCGCCTTTAAGGAGAAATTTGGCCAGCACCTGCAAAATAATATTAATAGTGACTTTAAATTGGGTTGTATTTGTGAAAAACTGTTTCACTGAACACTAATTATGCTTTAGATGCCTAATAATGTGTCTATTCTTCATATTTAATCACAATTACCCCTGTCTGACACTAAAATAAGGTCAATTTTGGCATAAAAATGTCAATTTTAGAAGAAAAAATCTGAAATTTTCTAGATTTTCATGATAAAAATCCAAATTTTCACCTTTTTAGACAATTTAAACAGATTCAAGTGGTCAAAACCCTATCTGGGATGCATTTCCATACATTTGAATGCAAAAAAATGAAAACATGAATTTAATAGAATTTTGCCCTTCTTTAGGTTAGAAACCACCAAATAGATTTGCTCTATAGCTCAATGTAAATTGGCCATAGTAGGCCCCAATTTTCAACTTTTTTTAGTCTATGGCCACCTGGACCACATATATCATTGTAAAGAGGGGCATTTAAGCTTCAAAATAATGCAATAAAAAAGGGGGGTCATGTATCTTCTAAGAAAGTTTTTGTCCTTCAAACACGGTCTATCCGTTTTTACGCATGTCCGGATTTGTAAGTTTTGGGTTTTACCCTAGTCTACTTTCACTTTGGTATCAAGAACAAAATAGTGGAATAATACAAATATTACAGTTTTACTACACCACATGCATATTTACCAACCATTTAAACTCAATTTCATCATTCAACTCTACATTTGTCAAGAAATATCTCCATTTACAGGCAAACAAAAGTTTTTTTAAGGACTACTTGAGTGTATCACCACTTGGTCCGCGGAGGCATTTAGTGGTTCTTTACCTTAAGACAGCCTAGTTTTACTTATTAAAGTGATTTTTGCACTTTTTTGAATACTACTATGTATATGCAGCACACAACAATCAATTCTAGACAAATTGTGCATGAATTCTAGAAAAAATGACAAACACGCATATGCGCCTTTAAGGAGAAATTTGGCCAGCACCTGCAAAATAATATTAATAGTGATTTTAAATTGGGTTGTATTTGTGAAAAACTGTTTCACTGAACACTAATTATGCTTTAGATGCCTAATAATGTGTCTATTCTTCATATTTAATCACAATTACCCCTGTCTGACACTAAAATAAGGTCAATTTTGGCATAAAAATGTCAATTTTAGAAGAAAAAAATCTGAAATTTTCTAGATTTTCATGATAAAAATCCAAATTTTCACCTTTTTAGACAATTTAAACAGATTCAAGTGGTCAAAACCCTATCTGGGATGCATTTCCATACATTTGAATGCAAAAAAATGAAAACATGAATTTAATAGAATTTTGCCCTTCTTTAGGTTAGAAACCACCAAATAGATTTGCTCTATAGCTCAATGTAAATTGGCCATAGTAGGCCCCAATTTTCAACTTTTTTTAGTCTATGGCCACCTGGACCACATATATCATTGTAAAGAGGGGCATTTAAGCTTCAAAATAATGCAATAAAAAAGGGGGGTCATGTATCTTCTAAGAAAGTTTTTGTCCTTCAAACACGGTCTATCCGTTTTTACGCATGTCCGGATTTGTAAGTTTTGGGTTTTACCCTAGTCTACTTTCACTTTGGTATCAAGAACAAAATAGTGGAATAATACAAATATTACAGTTTTACTACACCACATGCATATTTACCAACCATTTAAACTCAATTTCATCATTCAACTCTACATTTGTCAAGAAATATCTCCATTTACAGGCAAACAAAAGTTTTTTTAAGGACTACTTGAGTGTATCACCACTTGGTCCGCGGAGGCATTTAGTGGTTCTTTACCTTAAGACAGCCTAGTTTTACTTATTAAAGTGATTTTTGCACTTTTTTGAATACTAATATGTATATGCAGCACACAACAATCAATTCTAGACAAATTGTGCATGAATTCTAGAAAAAATGACAAACACGCATATGCGCCTTTAAGGAGAAATTTGGCCAGCACCTGCAAAATAATATTAATAGTGATTTTAAATTGGGTTGTATTTGTGAAAAACTGTTTCACTGAACACTAATTATGCTTTAGATGCCTAATAATGTGTCTATTCTTCATATTTAATCACAATTACCCCTGTCTGACACTAAAATAAGGTCAATTTTGGCATAAAAATGTCAATTTTAGAAGAAAAAAATCTGAAATTTTCTAGATTTTCATGATAAAAATCCAAATTTTCACCTTTTTAGACAATTTAAACAGATTCAAGTGGTCAAAACCCTATCTGGGATGCATTTCCATACATTTGAATGCAAAAAAATGAAAACATGAATTTAATAGAATTTTGCCCTTCTTTAGACAGCCTAGTTTTACTTATTAAAGTGATTTTTGCACTTTTTTGAATACTACTATGTATATGCAGCACACAACAATCAATTCTAGACAAATTGTGCATGAATTCTAGAAAAAATGACAAACACGCATATGCGCCTTTAAGGAGAAATTTGGCCAGCACCTGCAAAATAATATTAATAGTGATTTTAAATTGGGTTGTATTTGTGAAAAACTGTTTCACTGAACACTAATTATGCTTTAGATGCCTAATAATGTGTCTATTCTTCATATTTAATCACAATTACCCCTGTCTGACACTAAAATAAGGTCAATTTTGGCATAAAAATGTCAATTTTAGAAGAAAAAAATCTGAAATTTTCTAGATTTTCATGATAAAAATCCAAATTTTCACCTTTTTAGACAATTTAAACAGATTCAAGTGGTCAAAACCCTATCTGGGATGCATTTCCATACATTTGAATGCAAAAAAATGAAAACATGAATTTAATAGAATTTTGCCCTTCTTTAAGACAGCCTAGTTTTACTTATTAAAGTGATTTTTGCACTTTTTTGAATACTACTATGTATATGCAGCACACAACAATCAATTCTAGACAAATTGTGCATGAATTCTAGAAAAAATGACAAACACGCATATGCGCCTTTAAGGAGAAATTTGGCCAGCACCTGCAAAATAATATTAATAGTGATTTTAAATTGGGTTGTATTTGTGAAAAACTGTTTCACTGAACACTAATTATGCTTTAGATGCCTAATAATGTGTCTATTCTTCATATTTAATCACAATTACCCCTGTCTGACACTAAAATAAGGTCAATTTTGGCATAAAAATGTCAATTTTAGAAGAAAAAAATTTGAAATTTTCTAGATTTTCATGATAAAAATCCAAATTTTCACCTTTTTAGACAATTTAAACAGATTCAAGTGGTCAAAACCCTATCTGGGATGCATTTCCATACATTTGAATGCAAAAAAATGAAAACATGAATTTAATAGAATTTTGCCCTTCTTTTTAAGACAGCCTAGTTTTACTTATTAAAGTGATTTTTGCACTTTTTTGAATACTACTATGTATATGCAGCACACAACAATCAATTCTAGACAAATTGTGCATGAATTCTAGAAAAAATGACAAACACGCATATGCGCCTTTAAGGAGAAATTTGGCCAGCACCTGCAAAATAATATTAATAGTGATTTTAAATTGGGTTGTATTTGTGAAAAACTGTTTCACTGAACACTAATTATGCTTTAGATGCCTAATAATGTGTCTATTCTTCATATTTAATCACAATTACCCCTGTCTGACACTAAAATAAGGTCAATTTTGGCATAAAAATGTCAATTTTAGAAGAAAACAATCTGAAATTTTCTAGATTTTCATGATAAAAATCCAAATTTTCACCTTTTTAGACAATTTAAACAGATTCAAGTGGTCAAAACCCTATCTGGGATGCATTTCCATACATTTGAATGCAAAAAAATGAAAACATGAATTTAATAGAATTTTGCCCTTCCAGCCTAGTTTTACTTATTAAAGTGATTTTTGCACTTTTTTGAATACTACTATGTATATGCAGCACACAACAATCAATTCTAGACAAATTGTGCATGAATTCTAGAAAAAATGACAAACACGCATATGCGCCTTTAAGGAGAAATTTGGCCAGCACCTGCAAAATAATATTAATAGTGATTTTAAATTGGGTTGTATTTGTGAAAAACTGTTTCACTGAACACTAATTATGCTTTAGATGCCTAATAATGTGTCTATTCTTCATATTTAATCACAATTACCCCTGTCTGACACTAAAATAAGGTCAATTTTGGCATAAAAATGTCAATTTTAGAAGAAAAAAATCTGAAATTTTCTAGATTTTCATGATAAAAATCCAAATTTTCACCTTTTTAGACAATTTAAACAGATTCAAGTGGTCAAAACCCTATCTGGGATGCATTTCCATACATTTGAATGCAAAAAAATGAAAACATGAATTTAATAGAATTTTGCCCGTCTTTAGGTTAGAAACCACCAAATAGATTTGCTCTATAGCTCAATGTAAATTGGCCATAGTAGGCCCCAATTTTCAACTTTTTTTAGTCTATGGCCACCTGGACCACATATATCATTGTAAAGAGGGGCATTTAAGCTTCAAAATAATGCAATAAAAAAGGGGGTCATGTATCTTTTAAGAAAGTTTTTGTCCTTCAAACACGGTCTATCCGTTTTTACGCATGTCCGGATTTGTAAGTTTTGGGTTTTACCCTAGTCTACTTTCACTTTGGTATCAAGAACAAAATAGTGGAATAATACAAATATTACAGTTTTACTACACCACATGCATATTTACCAACCATTTAAACTCAATTTCATCATTCAACTCTACATTTGTCAAGAAATATCTCCATTTACAGGCAAACAAAAGATTTTTTAAGGACTACTTGAGTGTATCACCACTTGGTCCGCGGAGGCATTTAGTGGTTCTTTACCTTAAGACAGCCTAGTTTTACTTATTAAAGTGATTTTTGCACTTTTTTGAATACTACTATGTATATGCAGCACACAACAATCAATTCTAGACAAATTGTGCATGAATTCTAGAAAAAATGACAAACACGCATATGCGCCTTTAAGGAGAAATTTGGCCAGCACCTGCAAAATAATATTAATAGTGATTTTAAATTGGGTTGTATTTGTGAAAAACTGTTTCACTGAACACTAATTAGGCTTTAGATGCCTAATAATGTGTCTATTCTTCATATTTAATCACAATTACCCCTGTCTGACACTAAAATAAGGTCAATTTTGGCATAAAAATGTCAATTTTAGAAGAAAAAAATCTGAAATTTTCTAGATTTTCATGATAAAAATCCAAATTTTCACCTTTTTAGACAATTTAAACAGATTCAAGTGGTCAAAACCCTATCTGGGATGCATTTCCATACATTTGAATGCAAAAAAATGAAAACATGAATTTAATAGAATTTTGCCCTTCTTTAGGTTAGAAACCACCAAATAGATTTGCTCTATAGCTCAATGTAAATTGGCCATAGTAGGCCCCAATTTTCAACTTTTTTTAGTCTATGGCCACCTGGACCACATATATCATTGTAAAGAGGGGCATTTAAGCTTCAAAATAATGCAATAAAAAAGGGGGGTCATGTATCTTCTAAGAAAGTTTTTGTCCTTCAAACACGGTCTATCCGTTTTTACGCATGTCCGGATTTGTAAGTTTTGGGTTTTACCCTAGTCTACTTTCACTTTGGTATCAAGAACAAAATAGTGGAATAATACAAATATTACAGTTTTACTACACCACATGCATATTTACCAACCATTTAAACTCAATTTCATCATTCAACTCTACATTTGTCAAGAAATATCTCCATTTACAGGCAAACAAAAGTTTTTTTAAGGACTACTTGAGTGTATCACCACTTGGTCCGCGGAGGCATTTAGTGGTTCTTTACCTTAAGACAGCCTAGTTTTACTTATTAAAGTGATTTTTGCACTTTTTTGAATACTACTATGTATATGCAGCACACAACAATCAATTCTAGACAAATTGTGCATGAATTCTAGAAAAAATGACAAACACGCATATGCGCCTTTAAGGAGAAATTTGGCCAGCACCTGCAAAATAATATTAATAGTGATTTTAAATTGGGTTGTATTTGTGAAAAACTGTTTCACTGAACACTAATTATGCTTTAGATGCCTAATAATGTGTCTATTCTTCATATTTAATCACAATTACCCCTGTCTGACACTAAAATAAGGTCAATTTTGGCATAAAAATGTCAATTTTAGAAGAAAAAAATCTGAAATTTTCTAGATTTTCATGATAAAAATCCAAATTTTCACCTTTTTAGACAATTTAAACAGATTCAAGTGGTCAAAACCCTATCTGGGATGCATTTCCATACATTTGAATGCAAAAAAATGAAAACATGAATTTAATAGAATTTTGCCCTTCTTTTAAGACAGCCTAGTTTTACTTATTAAAGTGATTTTTGCACTTTTTTGAATACTACTATGTATATGCAGCACACAACAATCAATTCTAGACAAATTGTGCATGAATTCTAGAAAAAATGACAAACACGCATATGCGCCTTTAAGGAGAAATTTGGCCAGCACCTGCAAAATAATATTAATAGTGATTTTAAATTGGGTTGTATTTGTGAAAAACTGTTTCACTGAACACTAATTATGCTTTAGATGCCTAATAATGTGTCTATTCTTCATATTTAATCACAATTACCCCTGTCTGACACTAAAATAAGGTCAATTTTGGCATAAAAATGTCAATTTTAGAAGAAAAAAATCTGAAATTTTCTAGATTTTCATGATAAAAATCCAAATTTTCACCTTTTTAGACAATTTAAACAGATTCAAGTGGTCAAAACCCTATCTGGGATGCATTTCCATACATTTGAATGCAAAAAAATGAAAACATGAATTTAATAGAATTTTGCCCTTCTTTAAGACAGCCTAGTTTTACTTATTAAAGTGATTTTTGCACTTTTTTGAATACTACTATGTATATGCAGCACACAACAATCAATTCTAGACAAATTGTGCATGAATTCTAGAAAAAATGACAAACACGCATATGCGCCTTTAAGGAGAAATTTGGCCAGCACCTGCAAAATGATATTAATAGTGATTTTAAATTGGGTTGTATTTGTGAAAAACTGTTTCACTGAACACTAATTATGCTTTAGATGCCTAATAATGTGTCTATTCTTCATATTTAATCACAATTACCCCTGTCTGACACTAAAATAAGGTCAATTTTGGCATAAAAATGTCAATTTTAGAAGAAAAAAATCTGAAATTTTCTAGATTTTCATGATAAAAATCCAAATTTTCACCTTTTTAGACAATTTAAACAGATTCAAGTGGTCAAAACCCTATCTGGGATGCATTTCCATACATTTGAATGCAAAAAAATGAAAACATGAATTTAATAGAATTTTGCCCTTCTTTTTAAGACAGCCTAGTTTTACTTATTAAAGTGATTTTTGCACTTTTTTGAATACTACTATGTATATGCAGCACACAACAATCAATTCTAGACAAATTGTGCATGAATTCTAGAAAAAATGACAAACACGCATATGCGCCTTTAAGGAGAAATTTGGCCAGCACCTGCAAAATAATATTAATAGTGATTTTAAATTGGGTTGTATTTGTGAAAAACTGTTTCACTGAACACTAATTATGCTTTAGATGCCTAATAATGTGTCTATTCTTCATATTTAATCACAATTACCCCTGTCTGACACTAAAATAAGGTCAATTTTGGCATAAAAATGTCAATTTTAGAAGAAAACAATCTGAAATTTTCTAGATTTTCATGATAAAAATCCAAATTTTCACCTTTTTAGACAATTTAAACAGATTCAAGTGGTCAAAACCCTATCTGGGATGCATTTCCATACATTTGAATGCAAAAAAATGAAAACATGAATTTAATAGAATTTTGCCCTTCCAGCCTAGTTTTACTTATTAAAGTGATTTTTGCACTTTTTTGAATACTACTATGTATATGCAGCACACAACAATCAATTCTAGACAAATTGTGCATGAATTCTAGAAAAAATGACAAACACGCATATGCGCCTTTAAGGAGAAATTTGGCCAGCACCTGCAAAATAATATTAATAGTGATTTTAAATTGGGTTGTATTTGTGAAAAACTGTTTCACTGAACACTAATTATGCTTTAGATGCCTAATAATGTGTCTATTCTTCATATTTAATCACAATTACCCCTGTCTGACACTAAAATAAGGTCAATTTTGGCATAAAAATGTCAATTTTAGAAGAAAAAAATCTGAAATTTTCTAGATTTTCATGATAAAAATCCAAATTTTCACCTTTTTAGACAATTTAAACAGATTCAAGTGGTCAAAACCCTATCTGGGATGCATTTCCATACATTTGAATGCAAAAAAATGAAAACATGAATTTAATAGAATTTTGCCCGTCTTTAGGTTAGAAACCACCAAATAGATTTGCTCTATAGCTCAATGTAAATTGGCCATAGTAGGCCCCAATTTTCAACTTTTTTTAGTCTATGGCCACCTGGACCACATATATCATTGTAAAGAGGGGCATTTAAGCTTCAAAATAATGCAATAAAAAAGGGGGTCATGTATCTTTTAAGAAAGTTTTTGTCCTTCAAACACGGTCTATCCGTTTTTACGCATGTCCGGATTTGTAAGTTTTGGGTTTTACCCTAGTCTACTTTCACTTTGGTATCAAGAACAAAATAGTGGAATAATACAAATATTACAGTTTTACTACACCACATGCATATTTACCAACCATTTAAACTCAATTTCATCATTCAACTCTACATTTGTCAAGAAATATCTCCATTTACAGGCAAACAAAAGTTTTTTTAAGGACTACTTGAGTGTTTCACCACTTGGTCCGCGGAGGCATTTAGTGGTTCTTTACCTTAAGACAGCCTAGTTTTACTTATTAAAGTGATTTTTGCACTTTTTTGAATACTACTATGTATATGCAGCACACAACAATCAATTCTAGACAAATTGTGCATGAATTCTAGAAAAAATGACAAACACGCATATGCGCCTTTAAGGAGAAATTTGGCCAGCACCTGCAAAATAATATTAATAGTGACTTTAAATTGGGTTGTATTTGTGAAAAACTGTTTCACTGAACACTAATTATGCTTTAGATGCCTAATAATGTGTCTATTCTTCATATTTAATCACAATTACCCCTGTCTGACACTAAAATAAGGTCAATTTTGGCATAAAAATGTCAATTTTAGAAGAAAAAATCTGAAATTTTCTAGATTTTCATGATAAAAATCCAAATTTTCACCTTTTTAGACAATTTAAACAGATTCAAGTGGTCAAAACCCTATCTGGGATGCATTTCCATACATTTGAATGCAAAAAAATGAAAACATGAATTTAATAGAATTTTGCCCTTCTTTAGGTTAGAAACCACCAAATAGATTTGCTCTATAGCTCAATGTAAATTGGCCATAGTAGGCCCCAATTTTCAACTTTTTTTAGTCTATGGCCACCTGGACCACATATATCATTGTAAAGAGGGGCATTTAAGCTTCAAAATAATGCAATAAAAAAGGGGGGTCATGTATCTTCTAAGAAAGTTTTTGTCCTTCAAACACGGTCTATCCGTTTTTACGCATGTCCGGATTTGTAAGTTTTGGGTTTTACCCTAGTCTACTTTCACTTTGGTATCAAGAACAAAATAGTGGAATAATACAAATATTACAGTTTTACTACACCACATGCATATTTACCAACCATTTAAACTCAATTTCATCATTCAACTCTACATTTGTCAAGAAATATCTCCATTTACAGGCAAACAAAAGTTTTTTTAAGGACTACTTGAGTGTATCACCACTTGGTCCGCGGAGGCATTTAGTGGTTCTTTACCTTAAGACAGCCTAGTTTTACTTATTAAAGTGATTTTTGCACTTTTTTGAATACTACTATGTATATGCAGCACACAACAATCAATTCTAGACAAATTGTGCATGAATTCTAGAAAAAATGACAAACACGCATATGCGCCTTTAAGGAGAAATTTGGCCAGCACCTGCAAAATAATATTAATAGTGATTTTAAATTGGGTTGTATTTGTGAAAAACTGTTTCACTGAACACTAATTATGCTTTAGATGCCTAATAATGTGTCTATTCTTCATATTTAATCACAATTACCCCTGTCTGACACTAAAATAAGGTCAATTTTGGCATAAAAATGTCAATTTTAGAAGAAAAAAATCTGAAATTTTCTAGATTTTCATGATAAAAATCCAAATTTTCACCTTTTTAGACAATTTAAACAGATTCAAGTGGTCAAAACCCTATCTGGGATGCATTTCCATACATTTGAATGCAAAAAAATGAAAACATGAATTTAATAGAATTTTGCCCTTCTTTAAGACAGCCTAGTTTTACTTATTAAAGTGATTTTTGCACTTTTTTGAATACTACTATGTATATGCAGCACACAACAATCAATTCTAGACAAATTGTGCATGAATTCTAGAAAAAATGACAAACACGCATATGCGCCTTTAAGGAGAAATTTGGCCAGCACCTGCAAAATAATATTAATAGTGATTTTAAATTGGGTTGTATTTGTGAAAAACTGTTTCACTGAACACTAATTATGCTTTAGATGCCTAATAATGTGTCTATTCTTCATATTTAATCACAATTACCCCTGTCTGACACTAAAATAAGGTCAATTTTGGCATAAAAATGTCAATTTTAGAAGAAAAAAATCTGAAATTTTCTAGATTTTCATGATAAAAATCCAAATTTTCACCTTTTTAGACAATTTAAACAGATTCAAGTGGTCAAAACCCTATCTGGGATGCATTTCCATACATTTGAATGCAAAAAAATGAAAACATGAATTTAATAGAATTTTGCCCTTCTTTAAGACAGCCTAGTTTTACTTATTAAAGTGATTTTTGCACTTTTTTGAATACTACTATGTATATGCAGCACACAACAATCAATTCTAGACAAATTGTGCATGAATTCTAGAAAAAATGACAAACACGCATATGCGCCTTTAAGGAGAAATTTGGCCAGCACCTGCAAAATAATATTAATAGTGATTTTAAATTGGGTTGTATTTGTGAAAAACTGTTTCACTGAACACTAATTATGCTTTAGATGCCTAATAATGTGTCTATTCTTCATATTTAATCACAATTACCCCTGTCTGACACTAAAATAAGGTCAATTTTGGCATAAAAATGTCAATTTTAGAAGAAAAAAATCTGAAATTTTCTAGATTTTCATGATAAAAATCCAAATTTTCACCTTTTTAGACAATTTAAACAGATTCAAGTGGTCAAAACCCTATCTGGGATGCATTTCCATCCATTTGAATGCAAAAAAATGAAAACATGAATTTAATAGAATTTTGCCCTTCTTTAAGACAGCCTAGTTTTACTTATTAAAGTGATTTTTGCACTTTTTTGAATACTACTATGTATATGCAGCACACAACAATCAATTCTAGACAAATTGTGCATGAATTCTAGAAAAAATGACAAACATGCAAATGCGCCTTAAAGGAGAAATTTGGCCAGCACCTGCAAAATAATATTAATAGTGATTTTAAATTGGGTTGTATTTGTGAAAAACTGTTTCACTGAACACTAATTATGCTTTAGATGCCTTATAATGTGTCTATTCTTCATATTTAATCACAATTACCCCTGTCTGACACTAAAATAAGGTCAATTTTGGCATAAAAATGTCAATTTTAGAAGAAAAAAATCTGAAATTTTCTAGATTTTCATGATAAAAATCCAAATTTTCACCTTTTTAGACAATTTAAACAGATTCAAGTGGTCAAAACCCTATCTGGGATGCATTTCCATACATTTGAATGCAAAAAAATGAAAACATGAATTTAATAGAATTTTGCCCTTCTTTAGACAGCCTAGTTTTACTTATTAAAGTGATTTTTGCACTTTTTTGAATACTACTATGTATATGCAGCACACAACAATCAATTCTAGACAAATTGTGCATGAATTCTAGAAAAAATGACAAACACGCATATGCGCCTTTAAGGAGAAATTTGGCCAGCACCTGCAAAATAATATTAATAGTGATTTTAAATTGGGTTATATTTGTGAAAAACTGTTTCACTGAACACTAATTATGCTTTAGATGCCTAATAATGTGTCTATTCTTCATATTTAATCACAATTACCCCTGTCTGACACTAAAATAAGGTCAATTTTGGCATAAAAATGTCAATTTTAGAAGAAAAAAATCTGAAATTTTCTAGATTTCCATGATAAAAATCCAAATTTTCACCTTTTTAGACAATTTAAACAGATTCAAGTGGTCAAAACCCTATCTGGGATGCATTTCCATACATTTGAATGCAAAAAAATGAAAACATGAATTTAATAGAATTTTGCCCTTCTTTAGGTTAGAAACCACCAAATAGATTTGCTCTATAGCTCAATGTAAATTGGCCATAGTAGGCCCCAATTTTCAACTTTTTTTAGTCTATGGCCACCTGGACCACATATATCATTGTAAAGAGGGGCATTTAAGCTTCAAAATAATGCAATAAAAAAGGGGGGTCATGTATCTTCTAAGAAAGTTTTTGTCCTTCAAACACGGTCTATCCGTTTTTACGCATGTCCGGATTTGTAAGTTTTGGGTTTTACCCTAGTCTACTTTCACTTTGGTATCAAGAACAAAATAGTGGAATAATACAAATATTACAGTTTTACTACACCACATGCATATTTACCAACCATTTAAACTCAATTTCATCATTCAACTCTACATTTGTCAAGAAATATCTCCATTTACAGGCAAACAAAAGTTTTTTTAAGGACTACTTGAGTGTATCACCACTTGGTCCGCGGAGGCATTTAGTGGTTCTTTACCTTAAGACAGCCTAGTTTTACTTATTAAAGTGATTTTTGCACTTTTTTGAATACTACTATGTATATGCAGCACACAACAATCAATTCTAGACAAATTGTGCATGAATTCTAGAAAAAATGACAAACACGCATATGCGCCTTTAAGGAGAAATTTGGCCAGCACCTGCAAAATAATATTAATAGTGATTTTAAATTGGGTTGTATTTGTGAAAAACTGTTTCACTGAACACTAATTATGCTTTAGATGCCTAATAATGTGTCTATTCTTCATATTTAATCACAATTACCCCTGTCTGACACTAAAATAAGGTCAATTTTGGCATAAAAATGTCAATTTTAGAAGAAAAAAATCTGAAATTTTCTAGATTTTCATGATAAAAATCCAAATTTTCACCTTTTTAGACAATTTAAACAGATTCAAGTGGTCAAAACCCTATCTGGGATGCATTTCCATACATTTGAATGCAAAAAAATGAAAACATGAATTTAATAGAATTTTGCCCTTCTTTAAGACAGCCTAGTTTTACTTATTAAAGTGATTTTTGCACTTTTTTGAATACTACTATGTATATGCAGCACACAACAATCAATTCTAGACAAATTGTGCATGAATTCTAGAAAAAATGACAAACACGCATATGCGCCTTTAAGGAGAAATTTGGCCAGCACCTGCAAAATAATATTAATAGTGATTTTAAATTGGGTTGTATTTGTGAAAAACTGTTTCACTGAACACTAATTATGCTTTAGATGCCTAATAATGTGTCTATTCTTCATATTTAATCACAATTACCCCTGTCTGACACTAGAATAAGGTCAATTTTGGCATAAAAATGTCAATTTTAGAAGAAAAAAATCTGAAATTTTCTAGATTTTCATGATAAAAATCCAAATTTTCACCTTTTTAGACAATTTAAACAGATTCAAGTGGTCAAAACCCTATCTGGGATGCATTTCCATCCATTTGAATGCAAAAAAATGAAAACATGAATTTAATAGAATTTTGCCCTTCTTTAAGACAGCCTAGTTTTACTTATTAAAGTGATTTTTGCACTTTTTTGAATACTACTATGTATATGCAGCACACAACAATCAATTCTAGACAAATTGTGCATGAATTCTAGAAAAAATGACAAACATGCAAATGCGCCTTAAAGGAGAAATTTGGCCAGCACCTGCAAAATAATATTAATAGTGATTTTAAATTGGGTTGTATTTGTGAAAAACTGTTTCACTGAACACTAATTATGCTTTAGATGCCTTATAATGTGTCTATTTTTCATATTTAATCACAATTACCCCTGTCTGACACTAAAATAAGGTCAATTTTGGCATAAAAATGTCAATTTTAGAAGAAAAAAATCTGAAATTTTCTAGATTTTCATGATAAAAATCCAAATTTTCACCTTTTTAGACAATTTAAACAGATTCAAGTGGTCAAAACCCTATCTGGGATGCATTTCCATACATTTGAATGCAAAAAAATGAAAACATGAATTTAATAGAATTTTGCCCTTCTTTAGACAGCCTAGTTTTACTTATTAAAGTGATTTTTGCACTTTTTTGAATACTACTATGTATATGCAGCACACAACAATCAATTCTAGACAAATTGTGCATGAATTCTAGAAAAAATGACAAACACGCATATGCGCCTTTAAGGAGAAATTTGGCCAGCACCTGCAAAATAATATTAATAGTGATTTTAAATTGGGTTATATTTGTGAAAAACTGTTTCACTGAACACTAATTATGCTTTAGATGCCTAATAATGTGTCTATTCTTCATATTTAATCACAATTACCCCTGTCTGACACTAAAATAAGGTCAATTTTGGCATAAAAATGTCAATTTTAGAAGAAAAAAATCTGAAATTTTCTAGATTTCCATGATAAAAATCCAAATTTTCACCTTTTTAGACAATTTAAACAGATTCAAGTGGTCAAAACCCTATCTGGGATGCATTTCCATACATTTGAATGCAAAAAAATGAAAACATGAATTTAATAGAATTTTGCCCTTCTTTAGGTTAGAAACCACCAAATAGATTTGCTCTATAGCTCAATGTAAATTGGCCATAGTAGGCCCCAATTTTCAACTTTTTTTAGTCTATGGCCACCTGGACCACATATATCATTGTAAAGAGGGGCATTTAAGCTTCAAAATAATGCAATAAAAAAGGGGGGTCATGTATCTTCTAAGAAAGTTTTTGTCCTTCAAACACGGTCTATCCGTTTTTACGCATGTCCGGATTTGTAAGTTTTGGGTTTTACCCTAGTCTACTTTCACTTTGGTATCAAGAACAAAATAGTGGAATAATACAAATATTACAGTTTTACTACACCACATGCATATTTACCAACCATTTAAACTCAATTTCATCATTCAACTCTACATTTGTCAAGAAATATCTCCATTTACAGGCAAACAAAAGTTTTTTTAAGGACTACTTGAGTGTATCACCACTTGGTCCGCGGAGGCATTTAGTGGTTCTTTACCTTAAGACAGCCTAGTTTTACTTATTAAAGTGATTTTTGCACTTTTTTGAATACTACTATGTATATGCAGCACACAACAATCAATTCTAGACAAATTGTGCATGAATTCTAGAAAAAATGACAAACACGCATATGCGCCTTTAAGGAGAAATTTGGCCAGCACCTGCAAAATAATATTAATAGTGATTTTAAATTGGGTTGTATTTGTGAAAAACTGTTTCACTGAACACTAATTATGCTTTAGATGCCTAATAATGTGTCTATTCTTCATATTTAATCACAATTACCCCTGTCTGACACTAAAATAAGGTCAATTTTGGCATAAAAATGTCAATTTTAGAAGAAAAAAATCTGAAATTTTCTAGATTTTCATGATAAAAATCCAAATTTTCACCTTTTTAGACAATTTAAACAGATTCAAGTGGTCAAAACCCTATCTGGGATGCATTTCCATACATTTGAATGCAAAAAAATGAAAACATGAATTTAATAGAATTTTGCCCTTCTTTAGACAGCCTAGTTTTACTTATTAAAGTGATTTTTGCACTTTTTTGAATACTACTATGTATATGCAGCACACAACAATCAATTCTAGACAAATTGTGCATGAATTCTAGAAAAAATGACAAACACGCATATGCGCCTTTAAGGAGAAATTTGGCCAGCACCTGCAAAATAATATTAATAGTGATTTTAAATTGGGTTGTATTTGTGAAAAACTGTTTCACTGAACACTAATTATGCTTTAGATGCCTAATAATGTGTCTATTCTTCATATTTAATCACAATTACCCCTGTCTGACACTAAAATAAGGTCAATTTTGGCATAAAAATGTCAATTTTAGAAGAAAAATATCTGAAATTTTCTAGATTTTCATGATAAAAATCCAAATTTTCACCTTTTTAGACAATTTAAACAGATTCAAGTGGTCAAAACCCTATCTGGGATGCATTTCCATACATTTGAATGCAAAAAAATGAAAACATGAATTTAATAGAATTTTGCCCTTCTTTTAAGACAGCCTAGTTTTACTTATTAAAGTGATTTTTGCACTTTTTTGAATACTACTATGTATATGCAGCACACAACAATCAATTCATGACAAATTGTGCATGAATTCTAGAAAAAATGACAAACACGCATATGCGCCTTTAAGGAGAAATTTGGCCAGCACCTGCAAAATAATATTAATAGTGATTTTAAATTGGGTTGTATTTGTGAAAAACTGTTTCACTGAACACTAATTATGCTTTAGATGCCTAATAATGTGTCTATTCTTCATATTTAATCACAATTACCCCTGTCTGACACTAAAATAAGGTCAATTTTAGCATAAAAATGTCAATTTTAGAAGAAAAAAATCTGAAATTTTCTAGATTTTCATGATAAAAATCCAAATTTTCACCTTTTTAGACAATTTAAACAGATTCAAGTGGTCAAAACCCTATCTGGGATGCATTTCCATACATTTGAATGCAAAAAAATGAAAACATGAATTTAATAGAATTTTGCCCTTCTTTTAAGACAGCCTAGTTTTACTTATTAAAGTGATTTTTGCACTTTTTTGAATACTACTATGTATATGCAGCACACAACAATCAATTCTAGACAAATTGTGCATGAATTCTAGAAAAAATGACAAACACGCATATGCGCCTTTAAGGAGAAATTTGGCCAGCACCTGCAAAATAATATTAATAGTGATTTTAAATTGGGTTGTATTTGTGAAAAACTGTTTCACTGAACACTAATTATGCTTTAGATGCCTAATAATGTGTCTATTCTTCATATTTAATCACAATTACCCCTGTCTGACACTAAAATAAGGTCAATTTTGGCATAAAAATGTCAATTTTAGAAGAAAAAAATCTGAAATTTTCTAGATTTTCATGATAAAAATCCAAATTTTCACCTTTTTAGACAATTTAAACAGATTCAAGTGGTCAAAACCCTATCTGGGATGCATTTCCATACATTTGAATGCAAAAAAATGAAAACATGAATTTAATAGAATTTTGCCCTTCTTTTAAGACAGCCTAGTTTTACTTATTAAAGTGATTTTTGCACTTTTTTGAATACTACTATGTATATGCAGCACACAACAATCAATTCTAGACAAATTGTGCATGAATTCTAGAAAAAATGACAAACACGCATATGCGCCTTTAAGGAGAAATTTGGCCAGCACCTGCAAAATAATATTAATAGTGATTTTAAATTGGGTTGTATTTGTGAAAAACTGTTTCACTGAACACTAATTATGCTTTAGATGCCTAATAATGTGTCTATTCTTCATATTTAATCACAATTACCCCTGTCTGACACTAAAATAAGGTCAATTTTGGCATAAAAATGTCAATTTTAGAAGAAAAAAATCTGAAATTTTCTAGATTTTCATGATAAAAATCCAAATTTTCACCTTTTTAGACAATTTAAACAGATTCAAGTGGTCAAAACCCTATCTGGGATGCATTTCCATACATTTGAATGCAAAAAATGAAAACATGAATTTAATAGAATTTTGCCCTTCTTTAGGTTAGAAACCACCAAATAGATTTGCTCTATAGCTCAATGTAAATTGGCCATAGTAGGCCCCAATTTTCAACTTTTTTTAGTCTATGGCCACCTGGACCACATATATCATTGTAAAGAGGGGCATTTAAGCTTCAAAATAATGCAATAAAAAAGGGGGGTCATGTATCTTCTAAGAAAGTTTTTGTCCTTCAAACACGGTCTATCCGTTTTTACGCATGTCCGGATTTGTAAGTTTTGGGTTTTACCCTAGTCTACTTTCACTTTGGTATCAAGAACAAAATAGTGGAATAATACAAATATTACAGTTTTACTACACCACATGCATATTTACCAACCATTTAAACTCAATTTCATCATTCAACTCTACATTTGTCAAGAAATATCTCCATTTACAGGCAAACAAAAGTTTTTTTAAGGACTACTTGAGTGTATCACCACTTGGTCCGCGGAGGCATTTAGTGGTTCTTTACCTTAAGACAGCCTAGTTTTACTTATTAAAGTGATTTTTGCACTTTTTTGAATACTACTATGTATATGCAGCACACAACAATCAATTCTAGACAAATTGTGCATGAATTCTAGAAAAAATGACAAACACGCATATGCGCCTTTAAGGAGAAATTTGGCCAGCACCTGCAAAATAATATTAATAGTGATTTTAAATTGGGTTGTATTTGTGAAAAACTGTTTCACTGAACACTAATTATGCTTTAGATGCCTAATAATGTGTCTATTCTTCATATTTAATCACAATTACCCCTGTCTGACACTAAAATAAGGTCAATTTTGGCATAAAAATGTCAATTTTAGAAGAAAAAAATCTGAAATTTTCTAGATTTTCATGATAAAAATCCAAATTTTCACCTTTTTAGACAATTTAAACAGATTCAAGTGGTCAAAACCCTATCTGGGATGCATTTCCATACATTTGAATGCAAAAAAATGAAAACATGAATTTAATAGAATTTTGCCCTTCTTTAGACAGCCTAGTTTTACTTATTAAAGTGATTTTTGCACTTTTTTGAATACTACTATGTATATGCAGCACACAACAATCAATTCTAGACAAATTGTGCATGAATTCTAGAAAAAATGACAAACACGCATATGCGCCTTTAAGGAGAAATTTGGCCAGCACCTGCAAAATAATATTAATAGTGATTTTAAATTGGGTTGTATTTGTGAAAAACTGTTTCACTGAACACTAATTATGCTTTAGATGCCTAATAATGTGTCTATTCTTCATATTTTATCACAATTACCCCTGTCTGACACTAAAATAAGGTCAATTTTGGCATAAAAATGTCAATTTTAGAAGAAAAAAATCTGAAATTTTCTAGATTTTCATGATAAAAATCCAAATTTTCACCTTTTTAGACAATTTAAACAGATTCAAGTGGTCAAAACCCTATCTGGGATGCATTTCCATACATTTGAATGCAAAAAAATGAAAACATGAATTTAATAGAATTTTGCCCTTCTTTAGGTTAGAAACCACCAAATAGATTTGCTCTATAGCTCAATGTAAATTGGCCATAGTAGGCCCCAATTTTCAACTTTTTTTAGTCTATGGCCACCTGGACCACATATATCATTGTAAAGAGGGGCATTTAAGCTTCAAAATAATGCAATAAAAAAGGGGGGTCATGTATCTTCTAAGAAAGTTTTTGTCCTTCAAACACGGTCTATCCGTTTTTACGCATGTCCGGATTTGTAAGTTTTGGGTTTTACCCTAGTCTACTTTCACTTTGGTATCAAGAACAAAATAGTGGAATAATACAAATATTACAGTTTTACTACACCACATGCATATTTACCAACCATTTAAACTCAATTTCATCATTCAACTCTACATTTGTCAAGAAATATGTCCATTTACAGGCAAACAAAAGTTTTTTTAAGGACTACTTGAGTGTATCACCACTTGGTCCGCGGAGGCATTTAGTGGTTCTTTACCTTAAGACAGCCTTGTTTTACTTATTAAAGTGATTTTTGCACTTTTTTGAATACTACTATGTATATGCAGCACACAACAATCAATTCTAGACAAATTGTGCATGAATTCTAGAAAAAATGACAAACACGCATATGCGCCTTTAAGGAGAAATTTGGCCAGCACCTGCAAAATAATATTAATAGTGATTTTAAATTGGGTTGTATTTGTGAAAAACTGTTTCACTGAACACTAATTATGCTTTAGATGCCTAATAATGTGTCTATTCTTCATATTTAATCACAATTACCCCTGTCTGACACTAAAATAAGGTCAATTTTGGCATAAAAATGTCAATTTTAGAAGAAAAAAATCTGAAATTTTCTAGATTTTCATGATAAAAATCCAAATTTTCACCTTTTTAGACAATTTAAACAGATTCAAGTGGTCAAAACCCTATCTGGGATGCATTTCCATACATTTGAATGCAAAAAAATGAAAACATGAATTTAATAGAATTTTGCCCTTCTTTAAGACAGCCTAGTTTTACTTATTAAAGTGATTTTTGCACTTTTTTGAATACTACTATGTATATGCAGCACACAACAATCAATTCTAGACAAATTGTGCATGAATTCTAGAAAAAATGACAAACACGCATATGCGCCTTTAAGGAGAAATTTGGCCAGCACCTGCAAAATAATATTAATAGTGATTTTAAATTGGGTTGTATTTGTGAAAAACTGTTTCACTGAACACTAATTATGCTTTAGATGCCTAATAATGTGTCTATTCTTCATATTTAATCACAATTACCCCTGTCTGACACTAAAATAAGGTCAATTTTGGCATAAAAATGTCAATTTTAGAAGAAAAAAATCTGAAATTTTCTAGATTTTCATGATAAAAATCCAAATTTTCACCTTTTTAGACAATTTAAACAGATTCAAGTGGTCAAAACCCTATCTGGGATGCATTTCCATACATTTGAATGCAAAAAAATGAAAACATGAATTTAATAGAATTTTGCCCTTCTTTAAGACAGCCTAGTTTTACTTATTAAAGTGATTTTTGCACTTTTTTGAATACTACTATGTATATGCAGCACACAACAATCAATTCTAGACAAATTGTGCATGAATTCTAGAAAAAATGACAAACACGCATATGCGCCTTTAAGGAGAAATTTGGCCAGCACCTGCAAAATAATATTAATAGTGATTTTAAATTGGGTTGTATTTGTGAAAAACTGTTTCACTGAACACTAATTATGCTTTAGATGCCTAATAATGTGTCTATTCTTCATATTTTATCACAATTACCCCTGTCTGACACTAAAATAAGGTCAATTTTGGCATAAAAATGTCAATTTTAGAAGAAAAAAATCTGAAATTTTCTAGATTTTCATGATAAAAATCCAAATTTTCACCTTTTTAGACAATTTAAACAGATTCAAGTGGTCAAAACCCTATCTGGGATGCATTTCCATACATTTGAATGCAAAAAAATGAAAACATGAATTTAATAGAATTTTGCCCTTCTTTAGGTTAGAAACCACCAAATAGATTTGCTCTATAGCTCAATGTAAATTGGCCATAGTAGGCCCCAATTTTCAACTTTTTTTAGTCTATGGCCACCTGGACCACATATATCATTGTAAAGAGGGGCATTTAAGCTTCAAAATAATGCAATAAAAAAGGGGGGTCATGTATCTTCTAAGAAAGTTTTTGTCCTTCAAACACGGTCTATCCGTTTTTACGCATGTCCGGATTTGTAAGTTTTGGGTTTTACCCTAGTCTACTTTCACTTTGGTATCAAGAACAAAATAGTGGAATAATACAAATATTACAGTTTTACTACACCACATGCATATTTACCAACCATTTAAACTCAATTTCATCATTCAACTCTACATTTGTCAAGAAATATCTCCATTTACAGGCAAACAAAAGTTTTTTTAAGGACTACTTGAGTGTATCACCACTTGGTCCGCGGAGGCATTTAGTGGTTCTTTACCTTAAGACAGCCTTGTTTTACTTATTAAAGTGATTTTTGCACTTTTTTGAATACTACTATGTATATGCAGCACACAACAATCAATTCTAGACAAATTGTGCATGAATTCTAGAAAAAATGACAAACACGCATATGCGCCTTTAAGGAGAAATTTGGCCAGCACCTGCAAAATAATATTAATAGTGATTTTAAATTGGGTTGTATTTGTGAAAAACTGTTTCACTGAACACTAATTATGCTTTAGATGCCTAATAATGTGTCTATTCTTCATATTTAATCACAATTACCCCTGTCTGACACTAAAATAAGGTCAATTTTGGCATAAAAATGTCAATTTTAGAAGAAAAAAATCTGAAATTTTCTAGATTTTCATGATAAAAATCCAAATTTTCACCTTTTTAGACAATTTAAACAGATTCAAGTGGTCAAAACCCTATCTGGGATGCATTTCCATACATTTGAATGCAAAAAAATGAAAACATGAATTTAATAGAATTTTGCCCTTCTTTAAGACAGCCTAGTTTTACTTATTAAAGTGATTTTTGCACTTTTTTGAATACTACTATGTATATGCAGCACACAACAATCAATTCTAGACAAATTGTGCATGAATTCTAGAAAAAATGACAAACACGCATATGCGCCTTTAAGGAGAAATTTGGCCAGCACCTGCAAAATAATATTAATAGTGATTTTAAATTGGGTTGTATTTGTGAAAAACTGTTTCACTGAACACTAATTATGCTTTAGATGCCTAATAATGTGTCTATTCTTCATATTTAATCACAATTACCCCTGTCTGACACTAAAATAAGGTCAATTTTGGCATAAAAATGTCAATTTTAGAAGAAAAAAATCTGAAATTTTCTAGATTTTCATGATAAAAATCCAAATTTTCACCTTTTTAGACAATTTAAACAGATTCAAGTGGTCAAAACCCTATCTGGGATGCATTTCCATACATTTGAATGCAAAAAAATGAAAACATGAATTTAATAGAATTTTGCCCTTCTTTAAGACAGCCTAGTTTTACTTATTAAAGTGATTTTTGCACTTTTTTGAATACTACTATGTATATGCAGCACACAACAATCAATTCTAGACAAATTGTGCATGAATTCTAGAAAAAATGACAAACACGCATATGCACCTTTAAGGAGAAATTTGGCCAGCACCTGCAAAATAATATTAATAGTGATTTTAAATTGGGTTGTATTTGTGAAAAACTGTTTCACTGAACACTAATTATGCTTTAGATGCCTAATAATGTGTCTATTCTTCATATCTTATCACAATTACCCCTGTCTGACACTAAAATAAGGTCAATTTTGGCATAAAAATGTCAATTTTAGAAGAAAAAAATCTGAAATTTTCTAGATTTTCATGATAAAAATCCAAATTTTCACCTTTTTAGACAATTTAAACAGATTCAAGTGGTCAAAACCCTATCTGGGATGCATTTCCATACATTTGAATGCAAAAAAATTAAAACATGAATTTAATAGAATTTTGCCCTTCTTTAAGACAGCCTAGTTTTACTTATTAAAGTGATTTTTGCACTTTTTTGAATACTACTATGTATATGCAGCACACAACAATCAATTCTAGACAAATTGTGCATGAATTCTAGAAAAAATGACAAACACGCATATGCGCCTTTAAGGAGAAATTTGGCCAGCACCTGCAAAATAATATTAATAGTGATTTTAAATTGGGTTGTATTTGTGAAAAACTGTTTCACTGAACACTAATTATGCTTTAGATGCCTAATAATGTGTCTATTCTTCATATTTAATCACAATTACCCCTGTCTGACACTAAAATAAGGTCAATTTTGGCATAAAAATGTCAATTTTAGAAGAAAAAAATCTGAAATTTTCTAGATTTTCATGATAAAAATCCAAATTTTCACCTTTTTAGACAATTTAAACAGATTCAAGTGGTCAAAACCCTATCTGGGATGCATTTCCATACATTTGAATGCAAAAAAATGAAAACATGAATTTAATAGAATTTTGCCCTTCTTTAAGACAGCCTAGTTTTACTTATTAAAGTGATTTTTGCACTTTTTTGAATACTACTATGTATATGCAGCACACAACAATCAATTCTAGACAAATTGTGCATGAATTCTAGAAAAAATGACAAACACGCATATGCGCCTTTAAGGAGAAATTTGGCCAGCACCTGCAAAATAATATTAATAGTGATTTTAAATTGGGTTGTATTCGTGAAAAACTGTTTCACTGAACACTAATTATGCTTTAGATGCCTAATAATGTGTCTATTCTTCATATTTTATCACAATTACCCCTGTCTGACACTAAAATAAGGTCAATTTTGGCATAAAAATGTCAATTTTAGAAGAAAAAAATCTGAAATTTTCTAGATTTTCATGATAAAAATCCAAATTTTCACCTTTTTAGACAATTTAAACAGATTCAAGTGGTCAAAACCCTATCTGGGATGCATTTCCATACATTTGAATGCAAAAAAATGAAAACATGAATTTAATAGAATTTTGCCCTTCTTTAGGTTAGAAACCACCAAATAGATTTGCTCTATAGCTCAATGTAAATTGGCCATAGTAGGCCCCAATTTTCAACTTTTTTTAGTCTATGGCCACCTGGACCACATATATCATTGTAAAGAGGGGCATTTAAGCTTCAAAATAATGCAATAAAAAAGGGGGGTCATGTATCTTCTAAGAAAGTTTTTGTCCTTCAAACACGGTCTATCCGTTTTTACGCATGTCCGGATTTGTAAGTTTTGGGTTTTACCCTAGTCTACTTTCACTTTGGTATCAAGAACAAAATAGTGGAATAATACAAATATTACAGTTTTACTACACCACATGCATATTTACCAACCATTTAAACTCAATTTCATCATTCAACTCTACATTTGTCAAGAAATATCTCCATTTACAGGCAAACAAAAGTTTTTTTAAGGACTACTTGAGTGTATCACCACTTGGTCCGCGGAGGCATTTAGTGGTTCTTTACCTTAAGACAGCCTTGTTTTACTTATTAAAGTGATTTTTGCACTTTTTTGAATACTACTATGTATATGCAGCACACAACAATCAATTCTAGACAAATTGTGCATGAATTCTAGAAAAAATGACAAACACGCATATGCGCCTTTAAGGAGAAATTTGGCCAGCACCTGCAAAATAATATTAATAGTGATTTTAAATTGGGTTGTATTTGTGAAAAACTGTTTCACTGAACACTAATTATGCTTTAGATGCCTAATAATGTGTCTATTCTTCATATTTAATCACAATTACCCCTGTCTGACACTAAAATAAGGTCAATTTTGGCATAAAAATGTCAATTTTAGAAGAAAAAAATCTGAAATTTTCTAGATTTTCATGATAAAAATCCAAATTTTCACCTTTTTAGACAATTTAAACAGATTCAAGTGGTCAAAACCCTATCTGGGATGCATTTCCATACATTTGAATGCAAAAAAATGAAAACATGAATTTAATAGAATTTTGCCCTTCTTTAAGACAGCCTAGTTTTACTTATTAAAGTGATTTTTGCACTTTTTTGAATACTACTATGTATATGCAGCACACAACAATCAATTCTAGACAAATTGTGCATGAATTCTAGAAAAAATGACAAACACGCATATGCGCCTTTAAGGAGAAATTTGGCCAGCACCTGCAAAATAATATTAATAGTGATTTTAAATTGGGTTGTATTTGTGAAAAACTGTTTCACTGAACACTAATTATGCTTTAGATGCCTAATAATGTGTCTATTCTTCATATTTAATCACAATTACCCCTGTCTGACACTAAAATAAGGTCAATTTTGGCATAAAAATGTCAATTTTAGAAGAAAAAAATCTGAAATTTTCTAGATTTTCATGATAAAAATCCAAATTTTCACCTTTTTAGACAATTTAAACAGATTCAAGTGGTCAAAACCCTATCTGGGATGCATTTCCATACATTTGAATGCAAAAAAATGAAAACATGAATTTAATAGAATTTTGCCCTTCTTTAAGACAGCCTAGTTTTACTTATTAAAGTGATTTTTGCACTTTTTTGAATACTACTATGTATATGCAGCACACAACAATCAATTCTAGACAAATTGTGCATGAATTCTAGAAAAAATGACAAACACGCATATGCGCCTTTAAGGAGAAATTTGGCCAGCACCTGCAAAATAATATTAATAGTGATTTTAAATTGGGTTGTATTTGTGAAAAACTGTTTCACTGAACACTAATTATGCTTTAGATGCCTAATAATGTGTCTATTCTTCATATTTAATCACAATTACCCCTGTCTGACACTAAAATAAGGTCAATTTTGGCATAAAAATGTCAATTTTAGAAGAAAAAAATCTGAAATTTTCTAGATTTTCATGATAAAAATCCAAATTTTCACCTTTTTAGACAATTTAAACAGATTCAAGTGGTCAAAACCCTATCTGGGATGCATTTCCATACATTTGAATGCAAAAAAATTAAAACATGAATTTAATAGAATTTTGCCCTTCTTTAAGACAGCCTAGTTTTACTTATTAAAGTGATTTTTGCACTTTTTTGAATACTACTATGTATATGCAGCACACAACAATCAATTCTAGACAAATTGTGCATGAATTCTAGAAAAAATGACAAACACGCATATGCGCCTTTAAGGAGAAATTTGGCCAGCACCTGCAAAATAATATTAATAGTGATTTTAAATTGGGTTGTATTTGTGAAAAACTGTTTCACTGAACACTAATTATGCTTTAGATGCCTAATAATGTGTCTATTCTTCATATTTAATCACAATTACCCCTGTCTGACACTAAAATAAGGTCAATTTTGGCATAAAAATGTCAATTTTAGAAGAAAAAAATCTGAAATTTTCTAGATTTTCATGATAAAAATCCAAATTTTCACCTTTTTAGACAATTTAAACAGATTCAAGTGGTCAAAACCCTATCTGGGATGCATTTCCATACATTTGAATGCAAAAAAATGAAAACATGAATTTAATAGAATTTTGCCCTTCTTTAGGTTAGAAACCACCAAATAGATTTGCTCTATAGCTCAATGTAAATTGGCCATAGTAGGCCCCAATTTTCAACTTTTTTTAGTCTATGGCCACCTGGACCACATATATCATTGTAAAGAGGGGCATTTAAGCTTCAAAATAATGCAATAAAAAAGGGGGGTCATGTATCTTCTAAGAAAGTTTTTGTCCTTCAAACACGGTCTATCCGTTTTTACGCATGTCCGGATTTGTAAGTTTTGGGTTTTACCCTAGTCTACTTTCACTTTGGTATCAAGAACAATATAGTGGAATAATACAAATATTACAGTTTTACTACACCACATGCATATTTACCAACCATTTAAACTCAATTTCATCATTCAACTCTACATTTGTCAAGAAATATCTCCATTTACAGGCAAAGAAAAGTTTTTTTAAGGACTACTTGAGTGTATCACCACTTGGTCCGCGGAGGCATTTAGTGGTTCTTTACCTTAAGACAGCCTAGTTTTACTTATTAAAGTGATTTTTGCACTTTTTTGAATACTACTATGTATATGCAGCACACAACAATCAATTCTAGACAAATTGTGCATGAATTCTAGAAAAAATGACAAACATGCATATGCGCCTTTAAGGAGAAATTTGGCCAGCACCTGCAAAATAATATTAATAGTGATTTTAAATTGGGTTGTATTTGTGAAAAACTGTTTCACTGAACACTAATTATGCTTTAGATGCCTAATAATGTGTCTATTCTTCATATTTAATCACAATTACCCCTGTCTGACACTAAAATAAGGTCAATTTTGGCATAAAAATGTCAATTTTAGAAGAAAAAAATCTGAAATTTTCTAGATTTTCATGATAAAAATCCAAATTTTCACCTTTTTAGACAATTTAAACAGATTCAAGTGGTCAAAACCCTATCTGGGATGCATTTCCATACATTTGAATGCAAAAAAATGAAAACATGAATTTAATAGAATTTTGCCCTTCTTTAAGACAGCCTAGTTTTACTTATTAAAGTGATTTTTGCACTTTTTTGAATACTACTATGTATATGCAGCACACAACAATCAATTCTAGACAAATTGTGCATGAATTCTAGAAAAAATGACAAACACGCATATGCGCCTTTAAGGAGAAATTTGGCCAGCACCTGCAAAATAATATTAATAGTGATTTTAAATTGGGTTGTATTTGTGAAAAACTGTTTCACTGAACACTAATTATGCTTTAGATGCCTAATAATGTGTCTATTCTTCATATTTAATCACAATTACCCCTGTCTGACACTAAAATAAGGTCAATTTTGGCATAAAAATGTCAATTTTAGAAGAAAAAAATCTGAAATTTTCTAGATTTTCATGATAAAAATCCAAATTTTCACCTTTTTAGACAATTTAAACAGATTCAAGTGGTCAAAACCCTATCTGGGATGCATTTCCATACATTTGAATGTAAAAAAATGAAAACATGAATTTAATAGAATTTTGCCCTTCTTTAGGTTAGAAACCACCAAATAGATTTGCTCTATAGCTCAATGTAAATTGGCCATAGTAGGCCCCAATTTTCAACTTTTTTTAGTCTATGGCCACCTGGACCACATATATCATTGTAAAGAGGGGCATTCAAGCTTCAAAATAATGCAATAAAAAAGGGGGGTCATGTATCTTCTAAGAAAGTTTTTGTCCTTCAAACACGGTCTATCCGTTTTTACGCATGTCCGGATTTGTAAGTTTTGGGTTTTACCCTAGTCTACTTTCACTTTGGTATCAAGAACAAAATAGTGGAATAATACAAATATTACAGTTTTACTACACCACATGCATATTTACCAACCATTTAAACTCAATTTCATCATTCAACTCTACATTTGTCAAGAAATATCTCCATTTACAGGCAAACAAAAGTTTTTTTAAGGACTACTTGAGTGTATCACCACTTGGTCCGCGGAGGCATTTAGTGGTTCTTTACCTTAAGACAGCCTAGTTTTACTTATTAAAGTGATTTTTGCACTTTTTTGAATACTACTATGTATATGCAGCACACAACAATCAATTCTAGACAAATTGTGCATGAATTCTAGAAAAAATGACAAACACGCATATGCGCCTTTAAGGAGAAATTTGGCCAGCACCTGCAAAATAATATTAATAGTGATTTTAAATTGGGTTGTATTTGTGAAAAACTGTTTCACTGAACACTAATTATGCTTTAGATGCCTAATAATGTGTCTATTCTTCATATTTAATCACAATTACCCCTGTCTGACACTAAAATAAGGTCAATTTTGGCATAAAAATGTCAATTTTAGAAGAAAAAAATCTGAAATTTTCTAGATTTTCATGATAAAAATCCAAATTTTCACCTTTTTAGACAATTTAAACAGATTCAAGTGGTCAAAACCCTATCTGGGATGCATTTCCATACATTTGAATGCAAAAAAATGAAAACATGAATTTAATAGAATTTTGCCCTTCTTTAAGACAGCCTAGTTTTACTTATAAAAGTGATTTTTGCACTTTTTTGAATACTACTATGTATATGCAGCACACAACAATCAATTCTAGACAAATTGTGCATGAATTCTAGAAAAAATGACAAACACGCATATGCGCCTTTAAGGAGAAATTTGGCCAGCACCTGCAAAATAATATTAATAGTGATTTTAAATTGGGTTGTATTTGTGAAAAACTGTTTCACTGAACACTAATTATGCTTTAGATGCCTAATAATGTGTCTATTCTTCATATTTAATCACAATTACTCCTGTCTGACACTAAAATAAGGTCAATTTTGGCATAAAAATGTCAATTTTAGAAGAAAAAAATCTGAAATTTTCTAGATTTGCATGATAAAAATCCAAATTTTCACCTTTTTAGACAATTTAAACAGATTCAAGTGGTCAAAACCCTATCTGGGATGCATTTCCATACATTTGAATGCAAAAAAATGAAAACATGAATTTAATAGAATTTTGCCCTTCTTTAAGACAGCCTAGTTTTACTTATTAAAGTGATTTTTGCACTTTTTTGAATACTACTATGTATATGCAGCACACAACAATCAATTCTAGACAAATTGTGCATGAATTCTAGAAAAAATGACAAACACGCATATGCGCCTTTAAGGAGAAATTTGGCCAGCACCTGCAAAATAATATTAATAGTGATTTTAAATTGGGTTGTATTTGTGAAAAACTGTTTCACTGAACACTAATTATGCTTTAGATGCCTAATAATGTGTCTATTCTTCATATTTAATCACAATTACCCCTGTCTGACACTAAAATAAGGTCAATTTTGGCATAAAAATGTCAATTTTAGAAGAAAAAAATCTGAAATTTTCTAGATTTTCATGATAAAAATCCAAATTTTCACCTTTTTAGACAATTTAAACAGATTCAAGTGGTCAAAACCCTATCTGGGATGCATTTCCATACATTTGAATGTAAAAAAATGAAAACATGAATTTAATAGAATTTTGCCCTTCTTTAGGTTAGAAACCACCAAATAGATTTGCTCTATAGCTCAATGTAAATTGGCCATAGTAGGCCCCAATTTTCAACTTTTTTTAGTCTATGGCCACCTGGACCACATATATCATTGTAAAGAGGGGCATTTAAGCTTCAAAATAATGCAATAAAAAAGGGGGGTCATGTATCTTCTAAGAAAGTTTTTGTCCTTCAAACACGGTCTATCCGTTTTTACGCATGTCCGGATTTGTAAGTTTTGGGTTTTACCCTAGTCTACTTTCACTTTGGTATCAAGAACAAAATAGTGGAATAATACAAATATTACAGTTTTACTACACCACATGCATATTTACCAACCATTTAAACTCAATTTCATCATTCAACTCTACATTTGTCAAGAAATATCTCCATTTACAGGCAAACAAAAGTTTTTTTAAGGACTACTTGAGTGTATCACCACTTGGTCCACGGAGGCATTTAGTGGTTCTTTACCTTAAGACAGCCTAGTTTTACTTGTTAAAGTGATTTTTGCACTTTTTTGAATACTACTATGTATATGCAGCACACAACAATCAATTCTAGACAAATTGTGCATGAATTCTAGAAAAAATGACAAACACGCATATGCGCCTTTAAGGAGAAATTTGGCCAGCACCTGCAAAATAATATTAATAGTGATTTTAAATTGGGTTGTATTTGTGAAAAACTGTTTTACTGAACACTAATTATGCTTTAGATGCCTAATAATGTGTCTATTCTTCATATTTAATCACAATTACCCCTGTCTGACACTAAAATAAGGTCAATTTTGGCATAAAAATGTCAATTTTAGAAGAAAAAAATCTGAAATTTTCTAGATTTTCATGATAAAAATCCAAATTTTCACCTTTTTAGACAATTTAAACAGATTCAAGTGGTCAAAACCCTATCTGGGATGCATTTCCATACATTTGAATGCAAAAAAATGAAAACATGAATTTAATAGAATTTTGCCCTTCTTTAGACAGCCTAGTTTTACTTATTAAAGTGATTTTTGCACTTTTTTGAATACTACTATGTATATGCAGCACACAACAATCAATTCTAGACAAATTGTGCATGAATTCTAGAAAAAATGACAAACACGCATATGCGCCTTTAAGGAGAAATTTGGCCAGCACCTGCAAAATAATATTAATAGTGATTTTAAATTGGGTTGTATTTGTGAAAAACTGTTTCACTGAACACTAATTATGCTTTAGATGCCTAATAATGTGTCTATTCTTCATATTTAATCACAATTACCCCTGTCTGACACTAAAATAAGGTCAATTTTGGCATAAAAATGTCAATTTTAGAAGAAAAAAATCTGAAATTTTCTAGATTTTCATGATAAAAATCCAAATTTTCACCTTTTTAGACAATTTAAACAGATTCAAGTGGTCAAAACCCTATCTGGGATGCATTTCCATACATTTGAATGCAAAAAAATGAAAACATGAATTTAATAGAATTTTGCCCTTCTTTAGGTTAGAAACCACCAAACAGATTTGCTCTATAGCTCAATGTAAATTGGCCGTAGTAGGCCCCAATTTTCAACTTTTTTTAGTCTATGGCCACCTGGACCACATATATCATTGTAAAGAGGGGCATTTAAGCTTCAAAATAATGCAATAAAAAAGGGGGGTCATGTATCTTCTAAGAAAGTTTTTGTCCTTCAAACACGGTCTATCCGTTTTTACGCATGTCCGGATTTGTAAGTTTTGGGTTTTACCCTAGTCTACTTTCACTTTGGTATCAAGAACAAAATAGTGGAATAATACAAATATTACAGTTTTACTACACCACATGCATATTTACCAACCATTTAAACTCAATTTCATCATTCAACTCTACATTTGTCAAGAAATATCTCCATTTACAGGCAAACAAAAGTTTTTTTAAGGACTACTTGAGTGTATCACCACTTGGTCCGCGGAGGCATTTAGTGGTTCTTTACCTTAAGACAGCCTAGTTTTACTTATTAAAGTGATTTTTGCACTTTTTTGAATACTACTATGTATATGCAGCACACAACAATCAATTCTAGACAAATTGTGCATGAATTCTAGAAAAAATGACAAACACGCATATGCGCCTTTAAGGAGAAATTTGGCCAGCACCTGCAAAATAATATTAATAGTGATTTTAAATTGGGTTGTATTTGTGAAAAACTGTTTCACTGAACACTAATTATGCTTTAGATGCCTAATAATGTGTCTATTCTTCATATTTAATCACAATTACCCCTGTCTGACACTAAAATAAGGTCAATTTTGGCATAAAAATGTCAATTTTAGAAGAAAAAAATCTGAAATTTTCTAGATTTTCATGATAAAAATCCAAATTTTCACCTTTTTAGACAATTTAAACAGATTCAAGTGGTCAAAACCCTATCTGGTATGCATTTCCATACATTTGAATGCAAAAAAATGAAAACATGAATTTAATAGAATTTTGCCCTTCTTAAGACAGCCTAGTTTTACTTATTAAAGTGATTTTTGCACTTTTTTGAATACTACTATGTATATGCAGCACACAACAATCAATTCTAGACAAATTGTGCATGAATTCTAGAAAAAATGACAAACACGCATATGCGCCTTTAAGGAGAAATTTGGCCAGCACCTGCAAAATAATATTAATAGTGATTTTAAATTGGGTTGTATTTGTGAAAAACTGTTTCACTGAACACTAATTATGCTTTAGATGCCTAATAATGTGTCTATTCTTCATATTTAATCACAATTACCCCTGTCTGACACTAAAATAAGGTCAATTTTGGCATAAAAATGTCAATTTTAGAAGAAAAAAATCTGAAATTTTCTAGATTTTCATGATAAAAATCCAAATTTTCACCTTTTTAGACAATTTAAACAGATTCAAGTGGTCAAAACCCTATCTGGGATGCATTTCCATACATTTGAATGCAAAAAAATGAAAACATGAATTTAATAGAATTTTGCCCTTCTTTAAGACAGCCTAGTTTTACTTATTAAAGTGATTTTTGCACTTTTTTGAATACTACTATGTATATGCAGCACACAACAATCAATTCTAGACAAATTGTGCATGAATTCTAGAAAAAATGACAAACACGCATATGCGCTTTTAAGGAGAAATTTGGCCAGCACCTGCAAAATAATATTAATAGTGATTTTAAATTGGGTTGTATTTGTGAAAAACTGTTTCACTGAACACTAATTATGCTTTAGATGCCTAATAATGTGTCTATTCTTCATATTTAATCACAATTACCCCTGTCTGACACTAAAATAAGGTCAATTTTGGCATAAAAATGTCAATTTTAGAAGAAAAAAATCTGAAATTTTCTAGATTTTCATGATAAAAATCCAAATTTTCACCTTTTTAGACAATTTAAACAGATTCAAGTGGTCAAAACCCTATCTGGGATGCATTTCCATACATTTGAATGCAAAAAAATGAAAACATGAATTTAATAGAATTTTGCCCTTCTTTAAGACAGCCTAGTTTTACTTATTAAAGTGATTTTTGCACTTTTTTGAATACTACTATGTATATGCAGCACACAACAATCAATTCTAGACAAATTGTGCATGAATTCTAGAAAAAATGACAAACACGCATATGCGCTTTTAAGGAGAAATTTGGCCAGCACCTGCAAAATAATATTAATAGTGATTTTAAATTGGGTTGTATTTGTGAAAAACTGTTTCACTGAACACTAATTATGCTTTAGATGCCTAATAATGTGTCTATTCTTCATATTTAATCACAATTACCCCTGTCTGACACTAAAATAAGGTCAATTTTGGCATAAAAATGTCAATTTTAGAAGAAAAAAATCTGAAATTTTCTAGATTTTCATGATAAAAATCCAAATTTTCACCTTTTTAGACAATTTAAACAGATTCAAGTGGTCAAAACCCTATCTGGGATGCATTTCCATACATTTGAATGCAAAAAAATGAAAACATGAATTTAATAGAATTTTGCCCTTCTTTAAGACAGCCTAGTTTTACTTATTAAAGTGATTTTTGCACTTTTTTGAATACTACTATGTATATGCAGCACACAACAATCAATTCTAGACAAATTGTGCATGAATTCTAGAAAAAATGACAAACACGCATATGCGCCTTTAAGGAGAAATTTGGCCAGCACCTGCAAAATAATATTAATAGTGATTTTAAATTGGGTTGTATTTGTGAAAAACTGTTTCACTGAACACTAATTATGCTTTAGATGCCTAATAATGTGTCTATTCTTCATATTTAATCACAATTACCCCTGTCTGACACTAAAATAAGGTCAATTTTGGCATAAAAATGTCAATTTTAGAAGAAAAAAATCTGAAATTTTCTAGATTTTCATGATAAAAATCCAAATTTTCACCTTTTCAGACAATTTAAACAGATTCAAGTGGTCAAAACCCTATCTGGGATGCATTTCCATACATTTGAATGCAAAAAAATGAAAACATGAATTTAATAGAATTTTGCCCTTCTTTAGGTTAGAAACCACCAAATAGATTTGCTCTATAGCTCAATGTAAATTGGCCATAGTAGGCCCCAATTTTCAACTTTTTTCAGTCTATGGCCACCTGGACCACATATATCATTGTAAAGAGGGGCATTTAGGCTTCAAAATAATGCAATAAAAAAGGGGGGTCTTGTATCTTCTAAGAAAGATTTTGTCCTTCAAACACGGTCTATCCGTTTTTACGCATGTCCGGATTTGTAAGTTTTGGGTTTTACCCTAGTCTACTTTCACTTTGGTATCAAGAACAAAATAGTGGAATAATACAAATATTACAGTTTTACTACACCACATGCATATTTACCAACCATTTAAACTCAATTTTATCATTCAACTCTACATTTGTCAAGAAATATCTCCATTTACAGGCAAACAAAAGTTTTTTTAAGGACTACTTGAGTGTATCACCACTTGGTCCGCGGAGGCATTTAGTGGTTCTTTACCTTAAGACAGCCTAGTTTTACTTATTAAAGTGATTTTTGCACTTTTTTGAATACTACTATGTATATGCAGCACACAACAATCAATTCTAGACAAATTGTGCATGAATTCTAGAAAAAATGACAAACACGCATATGCGCCTTTAAGGAGAAATTTGGCCAGCACCTGCAAAATAATATTAATAGTGATTTTAAATTGGGTTGTATTTGTGAAAAACTGTTTCACTGAACACTAATTATGCTTTAGATGCCTAATAATGTGTCTATTCTTCATATTTAATCACAATTACCCCTGTCTGACACTAAAATAAGGTCAATTTTGGCATAAAAATGTCAATTTTAGAAGAAAAAAATCTGAAATTTTCTAGATTTTCATGATAAAAATCCAAATTTTCACCTTTTTAGACAATTTAAACAGATTCAAGTGGTCAAAACCCTATCTGGGATGCATTTCCATACATTTGAATGCAAAAAATGAAAACATGAATTTAATAGAATTTTGCCCTTCTTTAAAGACAGCCTATTTTTACTTATTAAAGTGATTTTTGCACTTTTTTGAATACTACTATGTATATGCAGCACACAACAATCAATTCTAGACAAATTGTGCATGAATTCTAGAAAAAATGACAAACACGCATATGCGCCTTTAAGGAGAAATTTGGCCAGCACCTGCAAAATAATATTAATAGTGATTTTAAATTGGGTTGTATTTGTGAAAAACTGTTTCACTGAACACTAATTATGCTTTAGATGCCTAATAATGTGTCTATTCTTCATATTTAATCACAATTACCCCTGTCTGACACTAAAATAAGGTCAATTTTGGCATAAAAATGTCAATTTTAGAAGAAAAAAATCTGAAATTTTCTAGATTTTCATGATAAAAATCCAAATTTAGACAATTTAAACAGATTCAAGTGGTCAAAACCCTATCTGGGATGCATTTCCATACATTTGAATGCAAAAAAATGAAAACATGAATTTAATAGAATTTTGCCCTTCTTTAAGACAGCCTAGTTTTACTTATTAAAGTGATTTTTGCACTTTTTTGAATACTACTATTCTTCATATTTAATCACAATTACCCCTGTCTGACACTAAAATAAGGTCAATTTTGGCATAAAAATGTCAATTTTAGAAGAAAAAAATCTGAAATTTTCTAGATTTTCATGATAAAAATCCAAATTTAGACAATTTAAACAGATTCAAGTGGTCAAAACCCTATCTGGGATGCATTTCCATACATTTGAATGCAAAAAAATGAGCTTTAAGACAGCCTAGTTTTACTTATTAAAGTGATTTTTGCACTTTTTTGAATACTACTATTCTTCATATTTAATCACAATTACCCCTGTCTGACACTAAAATAAGGTCAATTTTGGCATAAAAATGTCAATTTTAGAAGAAAAAAATCTGAAATTTTCTAGATTTTCATGATAATAATCCAAATTTAGACAATTTAAACAGATTCAAGTGGTCAAAACCCTATCTGGGATGCATTTCCATACATTTGAATGCAAAAAAATGAAAACATGAATTTAATAGAATTTTGCCCTTCTTTAAGACAGCCTAGTTTTACTTATTAAAGTGATTTTTGCACTTTTTTGAATACTACTATGTATATGCAGCACACAACAATCAATTCTAGACAAATTGTGCATGAATTCTAGAAAAAATGACAAACACGCATATGCGCCTTTAAGGAGAAATTTGGCCAGCACCTGCAAAATAATATTAATAGTGATTTTAAATTGGGTTGTATTTGTGAAAAACTGTTTCACTGAACACTAATTATGCTTTAGATGCCTAATAATGTGTCTATTCTTCATATTTAATCACAATTACCCCTGTCTGACACTAAAATAAGGTCAATTTTGGCATAAAAATGTCAATTTTAGAAGAAAAAAATCTGAAATTTTCTAGATTTTCATGATAAAAATCCAAATTTTCACCTTTTTAGACAATTTAAACAGATTCAAGTGGTCAAAACCCTATCTGGGATGCATTTCCATACATTTGAATGCAAAAAAATGAAAACATGAATTTAATAGAATTTTGCCCTTCTTTAGGTTAGAAACCACCAAATAGATTTGCTCTATAGCTCAATGTAAATTGGCCATAGTAGGCCCCAATTTTCAACTTTTTTTAGTCTATGGCCACCTGGACCACATATATCATTGTAAAGAGGGGCATTTAAGCTTCAAAATAATGCAATAAAAAAGGGGAGTCATGTATCTTCTAAGAAAGTTTTTGTCCTTCAAACACGGTCTATCCGTTTTTACGCATGTCCGGATTTGTAAGTTTTGGGTTTTACCCTAGTCTACTTTCACTTTGGTATCAAGAACAAAATAGTGGAATAATACAAATATTACAGTTTTACTACACCACATGCATATTTACCAACCATTTAAACTCAATTTCATCATTCAACTCTACATTTGTCAAGAAATATCTCCATTTACAGGCAAACAAAAGTTTTTTTAAGGACTACTTGAGTGTATCACCACTTGGTCCGCGGAGGCATTTAGTGGTTCTTTACCTTAAGACAGCCTAGTTTTACTTATTAAAGTGATTTTTGCACTTTTTTGAATACTACTATGTATATGCAGCACACAACAATCAATTCTAGACAAATTGTGCATGAATTCTAGAAAAAATGACAAACACGCATATGCGCCTTTAAGGAGAAATTTGGCCAGCACCTGCAAAATAATATTAATAGTGATTTTAAATTGGGTTGTATTTGTGAAAAACTGTTTCACTGAACACTAATTATGCTTTAGATGCCTAATAATGTGTCTATTCTTCATATTTAATCACAATTACCCCTGTCTGACACTAAAATAAGGTCAATTTTGGCATAAAAATGTCAATTTTAGAAGAAAAAAATCTGAAATTTTCTAGATTTTCATGATAAAAATCCAAATTTTCACCTTTTTAGACAATTTAAACAGATTCAAGTGGTCAAAACCCTATCTGGGATGCATTTCCATACATTTGAATGCAAAAAAATGAAAACATGAATTTAATAGAATTTTGCCCTTCTTTAGACAGCCTAGCTTTACTTATTAAAGTGATTTTTGCACTTTTTTGAATACTACTATGTATATGCAGCACACAACAATCAATGTTAGACAAATTGTGCATGAATTCTAGAAAAAATGACAAACACGCATATGCGCCTTTAAGGAGAAATTTGGCCAGCACCTGCAAAATAATATTAATAGTGATTTTAAATTGGGTTGTATTTGTGAAAAACTGTTTCACTGAACACTAATTATGCTTTAGATGCCTAATAATGTGTCTATTCTTCATATTTAATCACAATTACCCCTGTCTGACACTAAAATAAGGTCAATTTTGGCATAAAAATGTCAATTTTAGAAGAAAATAATCTGAAATTTTCTAGATTTTCATGATAAAAATCCAAATTTTCACCTTTTTAGACAATTTAAACAGATTCAAGTGGTCAAAACCCTATCTGGGATGCATTTCCATACATTTGAATGCAAAAAAATGAAAACATGAATTTAATAGAATTTTGCCCTTCTTTAGGTTAGAAACCACCAAATAGATTTGCTCTATAGCTCAATGTAAATTGGCCATAGTAGGCCCCAATTTTCAACTTTTTTTAGTCTATGGCCACCTGGACCACATATATCATTGTAAAGAGGGGCATTTAAGCTTCAAAATAATGCAATAAAAAAGGGGGGTCATGTATCTTCTAAGAAAGTTTTTGTCCTTCAAACACGGTCTATCCGTTTTTACGCATGTCCGGATTTGTAAGTTTTGGGTTTTACCCTAGTCTACTTTCACTTTGGTATCAAGAACAAAATAGTGGAATAATACAAATATTACAGTTTTACTACACCACATGCATATTTACCAACCATTTAAACTCAATTTCATCATTCAACTCTACATTTGTCAAGAAATATCTCCATTTACAGGCAAACAAAAGTTTTTTTAAGGACTACTTGAGTGTATCACCACTTGGTCCGCGGAGGCATTTAGTGGTTCTTTACCTTAAGACAGCCTAGTTTTACTTATTAAAGTGATTTTTGCACTTTTTTGAATACTACTATGTATATGCAGCACACAACAATCAATTCTAGACAAATTGTGCATGAATTCTAGAAAAAATGACAAACACGCATATGCGCCTTTAAGGAGAAATTTGGCCAGCACCTGCAAAATAATATTAATAGTGATTTTAAATTGGGTTGTATTTGTGAAAAACTGTTTCACTGAACACTAATTATGCTTTAGATGCCTAATAATGTGTCTATTCTTCATATTTAATCACAATTACCCCTGTCTGACACTAAAATAAGGTCAATTTTGGCATAAAAATGTCAATTTTAGAAGAAAAAAATCTGAAATTTTCTAGATTTTCATGATAAAAATCCAAATTTTCACCTTTTTAGACAATTTAAACAGATTCAAGTGGTCAAAACCCTATCTGGGATGCATTTCCATACATTTGAATGCAAAAAAATGAAAACATGAATTTAATAGAATTTTGCCCTTCTTTAGGTTAGAAACCACCAAATAGATTTGCTCTATAGCTCAATGTAAATTGGCCATAGTAGGCCCCAATTTTCAACTTTTTTTAGTCTATGGCCACCTGGACCACATATATCATTGTAAAGAGGGGCATTTAAGCTTCAAAATAATGCAATAAAAAAGGGGGGTCTTGTATCTTCTAAGAAAGTTTTTGTCCTTCAAACACGGTCTATCCGTTTTTACGCATGTCCGGATTTGTAAGTTTTGGGTTTTACCCTAGTCTACTTTCACTTTGGTATCAAGAACAAAATAGTGGAATAATACAAATATTACAGTTTTACTACACCACATGCATATTTACCAACCATTTAAACTCAATTTCATCATTCAACTCTACATTTGTCAAGAAATATCTCCATTTACAGGCAAACAAAAGTTTTTTTAAGGACTACTTGAGTGTATCACCACTTGGTCCGCGGAGGCATTTAGTGGTTCTTTACCTTAAGACAGCCTAGTTTTACTTATTAAAGTGATTTTTGCACTTTTTTGAATACTACTATGTATATGCAGCACACAACAATCAATTCTAGACAAATTGTGCATGAATTCTAGAAAAAATGACAAACACGCATATGCGCCTTTAAGGAGAAATTTGGCCAGCACCTGCAAAATAATATTAATAGTGATTTTAAATTGGGTTGTATTTGTGAAAAACTGTTTCACTGAACACTAATTATGCTTTAGATGCCTAATAATGTGTCTATTCTTCATATTTAATCACAATTACCCCTGTCTGACACTAAAATAAGGTCAATTTTGGCATAAAAATGTCAATTTTAGAAGAAAAAAATCTGAAATTTTCTAGATTTTCATGATAAAAATCCAAATTTTCACCTTTTTAGACAATTTAAACAGATTCAAGTGGTCAAAACCCTATCTGGGATGCATTTCCATACATTTGAATGCAAAAAATGAAAACATGAATTTAATAGAATTTTGCCCTTCTTTAAAGACAGCCTAGTTTTACTTATTAAAGTGATTTTTGCACTTTTTTGAATACTACTATGTATATGCAGCACACAACAATCAATTCTAGACAAATTGTGCATGAATTCTAGAAAAAATGACAAACACGCATATGCGCCTTTAAGGAGAAATTTGGCCAGCACCTGCAAAATAATATTAATAGTGATTTTAAATTGGGTTGTATTTGTGAAAAACTGTTTCACTGAACACTAATTATGCTTTAGATGCCTAATAATGTGTCTATTCTTCATATTTAATCACAATTACCCCTGTCTGACACTAAAATAAGGTCAATTTTGGCATAAAAATGTCAATTTTAGAAGAAAAAAATCTGAAATTTTCTAGATTTTCATGATAAAAATCCAAATTTAGACAATTTAAACAGATTCAAGTGGTCAAAACCCTATCTGGGATGCATTTCCATACATTTGAATGCAAAAAAATGAAAACATGAATTTAATAGAATTTTGCCCTTCTTTAAGACAGCCTAGTTTTACTTATTAAAGTGATTTTTGCACTTTTTTGAATACTACTATTCTTCATATTTAATCACAATTACCCCTGTCTGACACTAAAATAAGGTCAATTTTGGCATAAAAATGTCAATTTTAGAAGAAAAAAATCTGAAATTTTCTAGATTTTCATGATAAAAATCCAAATTTAGACAATTTAAACAGATTCAAGTGGTCAAAACCCTATCTGGGATGCATTTCCATACATTTGAATGCAAAAAAATGAGCTTTAAGACAGCCTAATTTTACTTATTAAAGTGATTTTTGCACTTTTTTGAATACTACTATTCTTCATATTTAATCACAATTACCCCTGTCTGACACTAAAATAAGGTCAATTTTGGCATAAAAATGTCAATTTAAGAAGAAAAAAATCTGAAATTTTCTAGATTTTCATGATAATAATCCAAATTTAGACAATTTAAACAGATTCAAGTGGTCAAAACCCTATCTGGGATGCATTTCCATACATTTGAATGCAAAAAAATGAAAACATGAATTTAATAGAATTTTGCCCTTCTTTAAGACAGCCTAGTTTTACTTATTAAAGTGATTTTTGCACTTTTTTGAATACTACTATGTATATGCAGCACACAACAATCAATTCTAGACAAATTGTGCATGAATTCTAGAAAAAATGACAAACACGCATATGCGCCTTTAAGGAGAAATTTGGCCAGCACCTGCAAAATAATATTAATAGTGATTTTAAATTGGGTTGTATTTGTGAAAAACTGTTTCACTGAACACTAATTATGCTTTAGATGCCTAATAATGTGTCTATTCTTCATATTTAATCACAATTACCCCTGTCTGACACTAAAATAAGGTCAATTTTGGCATAAAAATGTCAATTTTAGAAGAAAAAAATCTGAAATTTTCTAGATTTTCATGATAAAAATCCAAATTTTCACCTTTTTAGACAATTTAAACAGATTCAAGTGGTCAAAACCCTATCTGGGATGCATTTCCATACATTTGAATGCAAAAAAATGAAAACATGAATTTAATAGAATTTTGCCCTTCTTTAGGTTAGAAACCACCAAATAGATTTGCTCTATAGCTCAATGTAAATTGGCCATAGTAGGCCCCAATTTTCAACTTTTTTTAGTCTATGGCCACCTGGACCACATATATCATTGTAAAGAGGAGCATTTAAGCTTCAAAATAATGCAATAAAAAAGGGGGGTCATGTATCTTCTAAGAAAGTTTTTGTCCTTCAAACACGGTCTATCCGTTTTTACGCATGTCCGGATTTGTAAGTTTTGGGTTTTACCCTAGTCTACTTTCACTTTGGTATCAAGAACAAAATAGTGGAATAATACAAATATTACAGTTTTACTACACCACATGCATATTTACCAACCATTTAAACTCAATTTTATCATTCAACTCTACATTTGTCAAGAAATATCTCCATTTACAGGCAAACAAAAGTTTTTTTAAGGACTACTTAAGTGTATCACCACTTGGTCCGCGGAGGCATTTAGTGGTTCTTTACCTTAAGACAGCCTAGTTTTACTTATTAAAGTGATTTTTGCACTTTTTTGAATACTACTATGTATATGCAGCACACAACAATCAATTCTAGACAAATTGTGCATGAATTCTAGAAAAAATGACAAACACGCATATGCGCCTTTAAGGAGAAATTTGGCCAGCACCTGCAAAATAATATTAATAGTGATTTTAAATTGGGTTGTATTTGTGAAAAACTGTTTCACTGAACACTAATTATGCTTTAGATGCCTAATAATGTGTCTATTCTTCATATTTAATCACAATTACCCCTGTCTGACACTAAAATAAGGTCAATTTTGGCATAAAAATGTCAATTTTAGAAGAAAAAAATCTGAAATTTTTCTAGATTTTCATGATAAAAATCCAAATTTTCACCTTTTTAGACAATTTAAACAGATTCAAGTGGTCAAAACCCTATCTGGGATGCATTTCCATACATTTGAATGCAAAAAAATGAAAACATGAATTTAATAGAATTTTGCCCTTCTTTAAGACAGCCTAGTTTTACTTATTAAAGTGATTTTTGCACTTTTTTGAATACTACTATGTATATGCAGCACACAACAATCAATTCTAGACAAATTGTGCATGAATTCTAGAAAAAATGACAAACACGCATATGCGCCTTTAAGGAGAAATTTGGCCAGCACCTGCAAAATAATATTAATAGTGATTTTAAATTGGGTTGTATTTGTGAAAAACTGTTTCACTGAACACTAATTATGCTTTAGATGCCTGATAATGTGTCTATTCTTCATATTTAATCACAATTACCCCTGTCTGACACTAAAATAAGGTCAATTTTGGCATAAAAATGTCAATTTTAGAAGAAAAAAATCTGAAATTTTCTAGATTTTCATGATAAAAATCCAAATTTTCACCTTTTTAGACAATTTAAACAGATTCAAGTGGTCAAAACCCTATCTGGGATGCATTTCCATACATTTGAATGCAAAAAAATGAAAACATGAATTTAATAGAATTTTGCCCTTCTTTAGGTTAGAAACCACCAAATAGATTTGCTCTATAGCTCAATGTAAATTGGCCATAGTAGGCCCCAATTTTCAACTTTTTTTAGTCTATGGCCACCTGGACCACATATATCATTGTAAAGAGGGGCATTTAAGCTTCAAAATAATGCAATAAAAAAGGGGGGTCATGTATCTTCTAAGAAAGTTTTTGTCCTTCAAACACGGTCTATCCGTTTTTACGCATGTCCGGATTTGTAAGTTTTGGGTTTTACCCTAGTCTACTTTCACTTTGGTATCAAGAACAAAATAGTGGAATAATACAAATATTACAGTTTTACTACACCACATGCATATTTACCAACCATTTAAACTCAATTTCATCATTCAACTCTACATTTGTCAAGAAATATCTCCATTTACAGGCAAACAAAAGTTTTTTTAAGGACTACTTGAGTGTATCACCACTTGGTCCGCGGAGGCATTTAGTGGTTCTTTACCTTAAGACAGCCTAGTTTTACTTATTAAAGTGATTTTTGCACTTTTTTGAATACTACTATGTATATGCAGCACACAACAATCAATTCTAGACAAATTGTGCATGAATTCTAGAAAAAATGACAAACACGCATATGCGCCTTTAAGGAGAAATTTGGCCAGCACCTGCAAAATAATATTAATAGTGATTTTAAATTGGGTTGTATTTGTGAAAAACTGTTTCACTGAACACTAATTATGCTTTAGATGCCTAATAATGTGTCTATTCTTCATATTTAATCACAATTACCCCTGTCTGACACTAAAATAAGGTCAATTTTGGCATAAAAATGTCAATTTTAGAAGAAAAAAATCTGAAATTTTCTAGATTTTCATGATAAAAATCCAAATTTTCACCTTTTTAGACAATTTAAACAGATTCAAGTGGTCAAAACCCTATCTGGGATGCATTTCCATACATTTGAATGCAAAAAAATGAAAACATGAATTTAATAGAATTTTGCCCTTCTTTAAGACAGCCTAGTTTTACTTATTAAAGTGATTTTTGCACTTTTTTGAATACTACTATGTATATGCAGCACACAACAATCAATTCTAGACAAATTGTGCATGAATTCTAGAAAAAATGACAAACACGCATATGCGCCTTTAAGGAGAAATTTGGCCAGCACCTGCAAAATAATATTAATAGTGATTTTAAATTGGGTTGTATTTGTGAAAAACTGTTTCACTGAACACTAATTATGCTTTAGATGCCTAATAATGTGTCTATTCTTCATATTTAATCACAATTACCCCTGTCTGACACTAAAATAAGGTCAATTTTGGCATAAAAATGTCAATTTTAGAAGAAAAAAATCTGAAATTTTCTAGATTTTCATGATAAAAATCCAAATTTTCACCTTTTTAGACAATTTAAACAGATTCAAGTGGTCAAAACCCTATCTGGGATGCATTTCCATACATTTGAATGCAAAAAAATGAAAACATGAATTTAATAGAATTTTGCCCTTCTTTAGGTTAGAAACCACCAAATAGATTTGCTCTATAGCTCAATGTAAATTGGCCATAGTAGGCCCCAATTTTCAACTTTTTTTAGTCTATGGCCACCTGGACCACATATATCATTGTAAAGAGGGGCATTTAAGCTTCAAAATAATGCAATAAAAAAGGGGGGTCATGTATCTTCTAAGAAAGTTTTTGTCCTTCAAACACGGTCTATCCGTTTTTACGCATGTCCGGATTTGTAAGTTTTGGGTTTTACCCTAGTCTACTTTCACTTTGGTATCAAGAACAAAATAGTGGAATAATACAAATATTACAGTTTTACTACACCACATGCATATTTACCAACCATTTAAACTCAATTTCATCATTCAACTCTACATTTGTCAAGAAATATCTCCATTTACAGGCAAACAAAAGTTTTTTTAAGGACTACTTGAGTGTATCACCACTTGGTCCGCGGAGGCATTTAGTGGTTCTTTACCTTAAGACAGCCTAGTTTTACTTATTAAAGTGATTTTTGCACTTTTTTGAATACTACTATGTATATGCAGCAAACAACAATCAATTCTAGACAAATTGTGCATGAATTCTAGAAAAAATGACAAACACGCATATGCGCCTTTAAGGAGAAATTTGGCCAGCACCTGCAAAATAATATTAATAGTGATTTTAAATTGGGTTGTATTTGTGAAAAACTGTTTCACTGAACACTAATTATGCTTTAGATGCCTAATAATGTGTCTATTCTTCATATTTAATCACAATTACCCCTGTCTGACACTAAAATAAGGTCAATTTTGGCATAAAAATGTCAATTTTAGAAGAAAAAAATCTGAAATTTTCTAGATTTTCATGATAAAAATCCAAATTTTCACCTTTTTAGACAATTTAAACAGATTCAAGTGGTCAAAACCCTATCTGGGATGCATTTCCATACATTTGAATGCAAAAAAATGAAAACATGAATTTAATAGAATTTTGCCCTTCTTTAAGACAGCCTAGTTTTACTTATTAAAGTGATTTTTGCACTTTTTTGAATACTTCTATGTATATGCAGCACACAACAATCAATTCTAGACAAATTGTGCATGAATTCTAGAAAAAATGACAAACACGCATATGCGCCTTTAAGGAGAAATTTGGCCAGCACCTGCAAAATAATATTAATAGTGATTTTAAATTGGGTTGTATTTGTGAAAAACTGTTTCACTGAACACTAATTATGCTTTAGATGCCTAATAATGTGTCTATTCTTCATATTTAATCACAATTACCCCTGTCTGACACTAAAATAAGGTCAATTTTGGCATAAAAATGTCAATTTTAGAAGAAAAAAATCTGAAATTTTCTAGATTTTCATGATAAAAATCCAAATTTTCACCTTTTTAGACAATTTAAACAGATTCAAGTGGTCAAAACCCTATCTGGGATGCATTTCCATACATTTGAATGCAAAAAAATGAAAACATGAATTTAATAGAATTTTGCCCTTCTTTAGGTTAGAAACCACCAAATAGATTTGCTCTATAGCTCAATGTAAATTGGCCATAGTAGGCCCCAATTTTCAACTTTTTTTAGTCTATGGCCACCTGGACCACATATATCATTGTAAAGAGGGGCATTTAAGCTTCAAAATAATGCAATAAAAAAGGGGGGTCATGTATCTTCTAAGAAAGTTTTTGTCCTTCAAACACGGTCTATCCGTTTTTACGCATGTCCGGATTTGTAAGTTTTGGGTTTTACCCTAGTCTACTTTCACTTTGGTATCAAGAACAAAATAGTGGAATAATACAAATATTACAGTTTTACTACACCACATGCATATTTACCAACCATTTAAACTCAATTTCATCATTCAACTCTACATTTGTCAAGAAATATCTCCATTTACAGGCAAACAAAAGTTTTTTTAAGGACTACTTGAGTGTATCACCACTTGGTCCGCGGAGGCATTTAGTGGTTCTTTACCTTAAGACAGCCTAGTTTTACTTATTAAAGTGATTTTTGCACTTTTTTGAATACTACTATGTATATGCAGCAAACAACAATCAATTCTAGACAAATTGTGCATGAATTCTAGAAAAAATGACAAACACGCATATGCGCCTTTAAGGAGAAATTTGGCCAGCACCTGCAAAATAATATTAATAGTGATTTTAAATTGGGTTGTATTTGTGAAAAACTGTTTCACTGAACACTAATTATGCTTTAGATGCCTAATAATGTGTCTATTCTTCATATTTAATCACAATTACCCCTGTCTGACACTAAAATAAGGTCAATTTTGGCATAAAAATGTCAATTTTAGAAGAAAAAAATCTGAAATTTTCTAGATTTTCATGATAAAAATCCAAATTTTCACCTTTTTAGACAATTTAAACAGATTCAAGTGGTCAAAACCCTATCTGGGATGCATTTCCATACATTTGAATGCAAAAAAATGAAAACATGAATTTAATAGAATTTTGCCCTTCTTTAAGACAGCCTAGTTTTACTTATTAAAGTGATTTTTGCACTTTTTTGAATACTTCTATGTATATGCAGCACACAACAATCAATTCTAGACAAATTGTGCATGAATTCTAGAAAAAATGACAAACACGCATATGCGCCTTTAAGGAGAAATTTGGCCAGCACCTGCAAAATAATATTAATAGTGATTTTAAATTGGGTTGTATTTGTGAAAAACTGTTTCACTGAACACTAATTATGCTTTAGATGCCTAATAATGTGTCTATTCTTCATATTTAATCACAATTACCCCTGTCTGACACTAAAATAAGGTCAATTTTGGCATAAAAATGTCAATTTTAGAAGAAAAAAATCTGAAATTTTCTAGATTTTCATGATAAAAATCCAAATTTTCACCTTTTTAGACAATTTAAACAGATTCAAGTGGTCAAAACCCTATCTGGGATGCATTTCCATACATTTGAATGCAAAAAAATGAAAACATGAATTTAATAGAATTTTGCCCTTCTTTAGGTTAGAAACCACCAAATAGATTTGCTCTATAGCTCAATGTAAATTGGCCATAGTAGGCCCCAATTTTCAACTTTTTTTAGTCTATGGCCACCTGGACCACATATATCATTGTAAAGAGGGGCATTTAAGCTTCAAAATAATGCAATAAAAAAGGGGGGTCATGTATCTTCTAAGAAAGTTTTTGTCCTTCAAACACGGTCTATCCGTTTTTACGCATGTCCGGATTTGTAAGTTTTGGGTTTTACCCTAGTCTACTTTCACTTTGGTATCAAGAACAAAATAGTGGAATAATACAAATATTACAGTTTTACTACACCACATGCATATTTACCAACCATTTAAACTCAATTTCATCATTCAACTCTACATTTGTCAAGAAATATCTCCATTTACAGGCAAACAAAAGTTTTTTTAAGGACTACTTGAGTGTATCACCACTTGGTCCGCGGAGGCATTTAGTGGTTCTTTACCTTAAGACAGCCTAGTTTTACTTATTAAAGTGATTTTTGCACTTTTTTGAATACTACTATGTATATGCAGCACACAACAATCAATTCTAGACAAATTGTGCATGAATTCTAGAAAAAATGACAAACATGCATATGCGCCTTTAAGGAGAAATTTGGCCAGCACCTGCAAAATAATATTAAAAGTGATTTTAAATTGGGTTGTATTTGTGAAAAACTGTTTCACTGAACACTAATTATGCTTTAGATGCCTAATAATGTGTCTATTCTTCATATTTAATCACAATTACCCCTGTCTGACACTAAAATAAGGTCAATTTTGGCATAAAAATGTCAATTTTAGAAGAAAAAAATCTGAAATTTTCTAGATTTTCATGATAAAAATCCAAATTTTCACCTTTTTAGACAATTTAAACAGATTCAAGTGGTCAAAACCCTATCTGGGATGCATTTCCATACATTTGAATGCAAAAAAATGAAAACATGAATTTAATAGAATTTTGCCCTTCTTTAAGACAGCCTAGTTTTACTTATTAAAGTGATTTTTGCACTTTTTTGAATACTACTATGTATATGCAGCACACAACAATCAATTCTAGACAAATTGTGCATGAATTCTAGAAAAAATGACAAACACGCATATGCGCCTTTAAGGAGAAATTTGGCCAGCACCTGCAAAATAATATTAATAGTGATTTTAAATTGGGTTGTATTTGTGAAAAACTGTTTTACTGAACACTAATTATGCTTTAGATGCCTAATAATGTGTCTATTCTTCATATTTAATCACAATTACCCCTGTCTGACACTAAAATAAGGTCAATTTTGGCATAAAAATGTCAATTTTAGAAGAAAAAAATCTGAAATTTTCTAGATTTTCATGATAAAAATCCAAATTTTCACCTTTTTAGACAATTTAAACAGATTCAAGTGGTCAAAACCCTATCTGGGATGCATTTCCATACATTTGAATGCAAAAAAATGAAAACATGAATTTAATAGAATTTTGCCCTTCTTTAGGTTAGAAACCACCAAATAGATTTGCTCTATAGCTCAATGTAAATTGGCCATAGTAGGCCCCAATTTTCAACTTTTTTTAGTCTATGGCCACCTGGACCACATATATCATTGTAAAGAGGGGCATTTAAGCTTCAAAATAATGCAATAAAAAAGGGGGGTCATGTATCTTCTAAGAAAGTTTTTGTCCTTCAAACACGGTCTATCCGTTTTTACGCATGTCCGGATTTGTAAGTTTTGGGTTTTACCCTAGTCTACTTTCACTTTGGTATCAAGAACAAAATAGTGGAATAATACAAATATTACAGTTTTACTACACCACATGCATATTTACCAACCATTTAAACTCAATTTCATCATTCAACTCTACATTTGTCAAGAAATATCTCCATTTACAGGCAAACAAAAGTTTTTTTAAGGACTACTTGAGTGTATCACCACTTGGTCCGCGGAGGCATTTAGTGGTTCTTTACCTTAAGACAGCCTAGTTTTACTTATTAAAGTGATTTTTGCACTTTTTTGAATACTACTATGTATATGCAGCACACAACAATCAATTCTAGACAAATTGTGCATGAATTCTAGAAAAAATGACAAACATGCATATGCGCCTTTAAGGAGAAATTTGGCCAGCACCTGCAAAATAATATTAATAGTGATTTTAAATTGGGTTGTATTTGTGAAAAACTGTTTCACTGAACACTAATTATGCTTTAGATGCCTAAAAATGTGTCTATTCTTCATATTTAATCACAATTACCCCTGTCTGACACTAAAATAAGGTCAATTTTGGCATAAAAATGTCAATTTTAGAAGAAAAAAATCTGAAATTTTCTAGATTTTCATGATAAAAATCCAAATTTTCACCTTTTTAGACAATTTAAACAGATCCAAGTGGTCAAAACCCTATCTGGGATGCATTTCCATACATTTGAATGCAAAAAAATGAAAACATGAATTTAATAGAATTTTGCCCTTCTTAAAGACAGCCTAGTTTTACTTATTAAAGTGATTTTTGCACTTTTTTGAATACTACTATGTATATGCAGCACACAACAATCAATTCTAGACAAATTGTGCATGAATTCTAGAAAAAATGACAAACACGCATATGCGCCTTTAAGGAGAAATTTGGCCAGCACCTGCAAAATAATATTAATAGTGATTTTAAATTGGGTTGTATTTGTGAAAAACTGTTTCACTGAACACTAATTATGCTTTAGATGCCTAATAATGTGTCTATTCTTCATATTTAATCACAATTACCCCTGTCTGACACTAAAATAAGGTCAATTTTGGCATAAAAATGTCAATTTTAGAAGAAAAAAATCTGAAATTTTCTAGATTTTCATGATAAAAATCCAAATTTTCACCTTTTTAGACAATTTAAACAGATTCAAGTGGTCAAAACCCTATCTGGGATGCATTTCCATACATTTGAATGCAAAAAAATGAAAACATGAATTTAATAGAATTTTGCCCTTCTTTAGGTTAGAAACCACCAAATAGATTTGCTCTATAGCTCAATGTAAATTGGCCATAGTAGGCCCCAATTTTCAACTTTTTTTAGTCTATGGCCACCTGGACCACATATATCATTGTAAAGAGGGGCATTTAAGCTTCAAAATAATGCAATAAAAAAGGGGGGTCATGTATCTTCTAAGAAAGTTTTTGTCCTTCAAACACGGTCTATCCGTTTTTACGCATGTCCGGATTTGTAAGTTTTGGGTTTTACCCTAGTCTACTTTCACTTTGGTATCAAGAACAAAATAGTGGAATAATACAAATATTACAGTTTTACTACACCACATGCATATTTACCAACCATTTAAACTCAATTTCATCATTCAACTCTACATTTGTCAAGAAATATCTCCATTTACAGGCAAACAAAAGTTTTTTTAAGGACTACTTGAGTGTATCACCACTTGGTCCGCGGAGGCATTTAGTGGTTCTTTACCTTAAGACAGCCTAGTTTTACTTATTAAAGTGATTTTTGCACTTTTTTGAATACTACTATGTATATGCAGCACACAACAATCAATTCTAGACAAATTGTGCATGAATTCTAGAAAAAATGACAAACATGCATATGCGCCTTTAAGGAGAAATTTGGCCAGCACCTGCAAAATAATATTAATAGTGATTTTAAATTGGGTTGTATTTGTGAAAAACTGTTTCACTGAACACTAATTATGCTTTAGATGCCTAATAATGTGTCTATTCTTCATATTTAATCACAATTACCCCTGTCTGACACTAAAATAAGGTCAATTTTGGCATAAAAATGTCAATTTTAGAAGAAAAAAATCTGAAATTTTCTAGATTTTCATGATAAAAATCCAAATTTTCACCTTTTTAGACAATTTAAACAGATTCAAGTGGTCAAAACCCTATCTGGGATGCATTTCCATACATTTGAATGCAAAAAAATGAAAACATGAATTTAATAGAATTTTGCCCTTCTTTAAGACAGTCTAGTTTTACTTATTAAAGTGATTTTTGCACTTTTTTGAATACTACTATGTATATGCAGCACACAACAATCAATTCTAGACAAATTGTGCATGAATTCTAGAAAAAATGACAAACACGCATATGCGCCTTTAAGGAGAAATTTGGCCAGCACCTGCAAAATAATATTAATAGTGATTTTAAATTGGGTTGTATTTGTGAAAAACTGTTTCACTGAACACTAATTATGCTTTAGATGCCTAATAATGTGTCTATTCTTCATATTTAATCACAATTACCCCTGTCTGACACTAAAATAAGGTCAATTTTGGCATAAAAATGTCAATTTTAGAAGAAAAAAATCTGAAATTTTCTAGATTTTCATGATAAAAATCCAAATTTTCACCTTTTTAGACAATTTAAACAGATTCAAGTGGTCAAAACCCTATCTGGGATGGATTTCCATACATTTGAATGCAAAAAAATGAAAACATGAATTTAATAGAATTTTGCCCTTCTTTAGGTTAGAAACCACCAAATAGATTTGCTCTATAGCTCAATGTAAATTGGCCATAGTAGGCCCCAATTTTCAACTTTTTTTAGTCTATGGCCACCTGGACCACATATATCATTGTAAAGAGGGGCATTTAAGCTTCAAAATAATGCAATAAAAAAGGGGGGTCATGTATCTTCTAAGAAAGTTTTTGTCCTTCAAACACGGTCTATCCGTTTTTACGCATGTCCGGATTTGTAAGTTTTGGGTTTTACCCTAGTCTACTTTCACTTTGGTATCAAGAACAAAATAGTGGAATAATACAAATATTACAGTTTTACTACACCACATGCATATTTACCAACCATTTAAACTCAATTTCATCATTCAACTCTACATTTGTCAAGAAATATCTCCATTTACAGGCAAACAAAAGTTTTTTTAAGGACTACTTGAGTGTATCACCACTTGGTCCGCGGAGGCATTTAGTGGTTCTTTACCTTAAGACAGCCTAGTTTTACTTATTAAAGTGATTTTTGCACTTTTTTGAATACTACTATGTATATGCAGCACACAACAATCAATTCTAGACAAATTGTGCATGAATTCTAGAAAAAATGACAAACATGCATATGCGCCTTTAAGGAGAAATTTGGCCAGCACCTGCAAAATAATATTAATAGTGATTTTAAATTGGGTTGTATTTGTGAAAAACTGTTTCACTGAACACTAATTATGCTTTAGATGCCTAATAATGTGTCTATTCTTCATATTTAATCACAATTACCCCTGTCTGACACTAAAATAAGGTCAATTTTGGCATAAAAATGTCAATTTTAGAAGAAAAAAATCTGAAATTTTCTAGATTTTCATGATAAAAATCCAAATTTTCACCTTTTTAGACAATTTAAACAGATTCAAGTGGTCAAAACCCTATCTGGGATGCATTTCCATACATTTGAATGCAAAAAAATGAAAACATGAATTTAATAGAATTTTGCCCTTCATTAAGACAGCCTAGTTTTACTTATTAAAGTGATTTTTGCACTTTTTTGAATACTACTATGTATATGCAGCACACAACAATCAATTCTAGACAAATTGTGCATGAATTCTAGAAAAAATGACAAACATGCATATGCGCCTTTAAGGAGAAATTTGGCCAGCACCTGCAAAATAATATTAATAGTGATTTTAAATTGGGTTGTATTTGTGAAAAACTGTTTCACTGAACACTAATTATGCTTTAGATGCCTAATAATGTGTCTATTCTTCATATTTAATCACAATTACCCCTGTCTGACACTAAAATAAGGTCAATTTTGGCATAAAAATGTCAATTTTAGAAGAAAAAAATCTGAAATTTTCTAGATTTTCATGATAAAAATCCAAATTTTCACCTTTTTAGACAATTTAAACAGATTCAAGTGGTCAAAACCCTATCTGGGATGCATTTCCATACATTTGAATGCAAAAAAATGAAAACATGAATTTAATAGAATTTTGCCCTTCTTTAGGTTAGAAACCACCAAATAGATTTGCTCTATAGCTCAATGTAAATTGGCCATAGTAGGCCCCAATTTTCAACTTTTTTTAGTCTATGGCCACCTGGACCACATATATCATTGTAAAGAGGGGCATTTAAGCTTCAAAATAATGCAATAAAAAAGGGGGGTCATGTATCTTCTAAGAAAGTTTTTGTCCTTCAAACACGGTCTATCCGTTTTTACGCATGTCCGGATTTGTAAGTTTTGGGTTTTACCCTAGTCTACTTTCACTTTGGTATCAAGAACAAAATAGTGGAATAATACAAATATTACAGTTTTACTACACCACATGCATATTTACCAACCATTTAAACTCAATTTCATCATTCAACTCTACATTTGTCAAGAAATATCTCCATTTACAGGCAAACAAAAGTTTTTTTAAGGACTACTTGAGTGTATCACCACTTGGTCCGCGGAGGCATTTAGTGGTTCTTTACCTTAAGACAGCCTAGTTTTACTTATTAAAGTGATTTTTGCACTTTTTTGAATACTACTATGTATATGCAGCACACAACAATCAATTCTAGACAAATTGTGCATGAATTCTAGAAAAAATGACAAACATGCATATGCGCCTTTAAGGAGAAATTTGGCCAGCACCTGCAAAATAATATTAATAGTGATTTTAAATTGGGTTGTATTTGTGAAAAACTGTTTCACTGAACACTAATTATGCTTTAGATGCCTAATAATGTGTCTATTCTTCATATTTAATCACAATTACCCCTGTCTGACACTAAAATAAGGTCAATTTTGGCATAAAAATGTCAATTTTAGAAGAAAAAAATCTGAAATTTTCTAGATTTTCATGATAAAAATCCAAATTTTCACCTTTTTAGACAATTTAAACAGATTCAAGTGGTCAAAACCCTATCTGGGATGCATTTCCATACATTTGAATGCAAAAAAATGAAAACATGAATTTAATAGAATTTTGCCCTTCTTTAAGACAGCCTAGTTTTACTTATTAAAGTGATTTTTGCACTTTTTTGAATACTACTATGTATATGCAGCACACAACAATCAATTCTAGACAAATTGTGCATGAATTCTAGAAAAAATGACAAACACGCATATGCGCCTTTAAGGAGAAATTTGGCCAGCACCTGCAAAATAATATTAATAGTGATTTTAAATTGGGTTGTATTTGTGAAAAACTGTTTCACTGAACACTAATTATGCTTTAGATGCCTAATAATGTGTCTATTCTTCATATTTAATCACAATTACCCCTGTCTGACACTAAAATAAGGTCAATTTTGGCATAAAAATGTCAATTTTAGAAGAAAAAAATCTGAAATTTTCTAGATTTTCATGATAAAAATCCAAATTTTCACCTTTTTAGACAATTTAAACAGATTCAAGTGGTCAAAACCCTATCTGGGATGCATTTCCATACATTTGAATGCAAAAAAATGAAAACATGAATTTAATAGAATTTTGCCCTTCTTTAGGTTAGAAACCACCAAATAGATTTGCTCTATAGCTCAATGTAAATTGGCCATAGTAGGCCCCAATTTTCAACTTTTTTTAGTCTATGGCCACCTGGACCACATATATCATTGTAAAGAGGGGCATTTAAGCTTCAAAATAATGCAATAAAAAAGGGGGGTCATGTATCTTCTAAGAAAGTTTTTGTCCTTCAAACACGGTCTATCCGTTTTTACGCATGTCCGGATTTGTAAGTTTTGGGTTTTACCCTAGTCTACTTTCACTTTGGTATCAAGAACAAAATAGTGGAATAATACAAATATTACAGTTTTACTACACCACATGCATATTTACCAACCATTTAAACTCAATTTCATCATTCAACTCTACATTTGTCAAGAAATATCTCCATTTACAGGCAAACAAAAGTTTTTTTAAGGACTACTTGAGTGTATCACCACTTGGTCCGCGGAGGCATTTAGTGGTTCTTTACCTTAAGACAGCCTAGTTTTACTTATTAAAGTGATTTTTGCACTTTTTTGAATACTACTATGTATATGCAGCACACAACAATCAATTCTAGACAAATTGTGCATGAATTCTAGAAAAAATGACAAACATGCATATGCGCCTTTAAGGAGAAATTTGGCCAGCACCTGCAAAATAATATTAATAGTGATTTTAAATTGGGTTGTATTTGTGAAAAACTGTTTCACTGAACACTAATTATGCTTTAGATGCCTAATAATGTGTCTATTCTTCATATTTTATCACAATTACCCCTGTCTGACACTAAAATAAGGTCAATTTTGGCATAAAAATGTCAATTTTAGAAGAAAAAAATCTGAAATTTTCTAGATTTTCATGATAAAAATCCAAATTTTCACCTTTTTAGACAATTTAAACAGATTCAAGTGGTCAAAACCCTATCTGGGATGCATTTCCATACATTTGAATGCAAAAAAATGAAAACATGAATTTAATAGAATTTTGCCCTTCTTTAAGACAGCCTAGTTTTACTTATTAAAGTGATTTTTGCACTTTTTTGAATACTACTATGTATATGCAGCACACAACAATCAATTCTAGACAAATTGTGCATGAATTCTAGAAAAAATGACAAACACGCATATGCGCCTTTAAGGAGAAATTTGGCCAGCACCTGCAAAATAATATTAATAGTGATTTTAAATTGGGTTGTATTTGTGAAAAACTGTTTCACTGAACACTAATTATGCTTTAGATGCCTAATAATGTGTCTATTCTTCATATTTAATCACAATTACCCCTGTCTGACACTAAAATAAGGTCAATTTTGGCATAAAAATGTCAATTTTAGAAGAAAAAAATCTGAAATTTTCTAGATTTTCATGATAAAAATCCAAATTTTCACCTTTTTAGACAATTTAAACAGATTCAAGTGGTCAAAACCCTATCTGGGATGCATTTCCATACATTTGAATGCAAAAAAATGAAAACATGAATTTAATAGAATTTTGCCCTTCTTTAGGTTAGAAACCACCAAATAGATTTGCTCTATAGCTCAATGTAAATTGGCCATAGTAGGCCCCAATTTTCAACTTTTTTTAGTCTATGGCCACCTGGACCACATATATCATTGTAAAGAGGGGCATTTAAGCTTCAAAATAATGCAATAAAAAAGGGGGGTCATGTATCTTCTAAGAAAGTTTTTGTCCTTCAAACACGGTCTATCCGTTTTTACGCATGTCCGGATTTGTAAGTTTTGGGTTTTACCCTAGTCTACTTTCACTTTGGTATCAAGAACAAAATAGTGGAATAATACAAATATTACAGTTTTACTACACCACATGCATATTTACCAACCATTTAAACTCAATTTCATCATTCAACTCTACATTTGTCAAGAAATATCTCCATTTACAGGCAAACAAAAGTTTTTTTAAGGACTACTTGAGTGTATCACCACTTGGTCCGCGGAGGCATTTAGTGGTTCTTTACCTTAAGACAGCCTAGTTTTACTTATTAAAGTGATTTTTGCACTTTTTTGAATACTACTATGTATATGCAGCACACAACAATCAATTCTAGACAAATTGTGCATGAATTCTAGAAAAAATGACAAACATGCATATGCGCCTTTAAGGAGAAATTTGGCCAGCACCTGCAAAATAATATTAATAGTGATTTTAAATTGGGTTGTATTTGTGAAAAACTGTTTCACTGAACACTAATTATGCTTTAGATGCCTAATAATGTGTCTATTCTTCATATTTAATCACAATTACCCCTGTCTGACACTAAAATAAGGTCAATTTTGGCATAAAAATGTCAATTTTAGAAGAAAAAAATCTGAAATTTTCTAGATTTTCATGATAAAAATCCAAATTTTCACCTTTTTAGACAATTTAAACAGATTCAAGTGGTCAAAACCCTATCTGGGATGCATTTCCATACATTTGAATGCAAAAAAATGAAAACATGAATTTAATAGAATTTTGCCCTTCTTTAAGACAGCCTAGTTTTACTTATTAAAGTGATTTTTGCACTTTTTTGAATACTACTATGTATATGCAGCACACAACAATCAATTCTAGACAAATTGTGCATGAATTCTAGAAAAAATGACAAACACGCATATGCGCCTTTAAGGAGAAATTTGGCCAGCACCTGCAAAATAATATTAATAGTGATTTTAAATTGGGTTGTATTTGTGAAAAACTGTTTCACTGAACACTAATTATGCTTTAGATGCCTAATAATGTGTCTATTCTTCATATTTAATCACAATTACCCCTGTCTGACACTAAAATAAGGTCAATTTTGGCATAAAAATGTCAATTTTAGAAGAAAAAAATCTGAAATTTTCTAGATTTTCATGATAAAAATCCAAATTTTCACCTTTTTAGACAATTTAAACAGATTCAAGTGGTCAAAACCCTATCTGGGATGCATTTCCATACATTTGAATGCAAAAAAATGAAAACATGAATTTAATAGAATTTTGCCCTTCTTTAGGTTAGAAACCACCAAATAGATTTGCTCTATAGCTCAATGTAAATTGGCCATAGTAGGCCCCAATTTTCAACTTTTTTTAGTCTATGGCCACCTGGACCACATATATCATTGTAAAGAGGGGCATTTAAGCTTCAAAATAATGCAATAAAAAAGGGGGGTCATGTATCTTCTAAGAAAGTTTTTGTCCTTCAAACACGGTCTATCCGTTTTTACGCATGTCCGGATTTGTAAGTTTTGGGTTTTACCCTAGTCTACTTTCACTTTGGTATCAAGAACAAAATAGTGGAATAATACAAATATTACAGTTTTACTACACCACATGCATATTTACCAACCATTTAAACTCAATTTCATCATTCAACTCTACATTTGTCAAGAAATATCTCCATTTACAGGCAAACAAAAGTTTTTTTAAGGACTACTTGAGTGTATCACCACTTGGTCCGCGGAGGCATTTAGTGGTTCTTTACCTTAAGACAGCCTAGTTTTACTTATTAAAGTGATTTTTGCACTTTTTTGAATACTACTATGTATATGCAGCACACAACAATCAATTCTAGACAAATTGTGAATGAAACCTAGAAAAAATGACAAACACGCATATGCGCCTTTAAGGAGAAATTTGGCCAGCACCTGCAAAATAATATTAATAGTGATTTTAAATTGGGTTGTATTTGTGAAAAACTGTTTCACTGAACACTAATTATGCTTTAGATGCCTAATAATGTGTCTATTCTTCATATTTAATCACAATTACCCCTGTCTGACACTAAAATAAGGTCAATTTTGGCATAAAAATGTCAATTTTAGAAGAAAAAAATCTGAAATTTTCTAGATTTTCATGATAAAAATCCAAATTTTCACCTTTTTAGACAATTTAAACAGATTCAAGTGGTCAAAACCCTATCTGGGATGCATTTCCATACATTTGAATGCAAAAAAATGAAAACATGAATTTAATAGAATTTTGCCCTTCTTTAGGTTAGAAACCACCAAATAGATTTGCTCTATAGCTCAATGTAAATTGGCCATAGTAGGCCCCAATTTTCAACTTTTTTTAGTCTATGGCCACCTGGACCACATATATCATTGTAAAGAGGGGCATTTAAGCTTCAAAATAATGCAATAAAAAAGGGGGGTCATGTATCTTCTAAGAAAGTTTTAGTCCTTCAAACACGGTCTATCCGTTTTTACGCATGTCCGGATTTGTAAGTTTTGGGTTTTACCCTAGTCTACTTTCACTTTGGTATCAAGAACAAAATAGTGGAATAATACAAATATTACAGTTTTACTACACCACATGCATATTTACCAACCATTTAAACTCAATTTCATCATTCAACTCTACATTTGTCAAGAAATATCTCCATTTACAGGCAAACAAAAGTTTTTTTAAGGACTACTTGAGTGTATCACCACTTGGTCCGCGGAGGCATTTAGTGGTTCTTTACCTTAAGACAGCCTAGTTTTACTTATTAAAGTGATTTTTGCACTTTTTTGAATACTACTATGTATATGCAGCACACAACAATCAATTCTAGACAAATTGTGCATGAATTCTAGAAAAAATGACAAACATGCATATGCGCCTTTAAGGAGAAATTTGGCCAGCACCTGCAAAATAATATTAATAGTGATTTTAAATTGGGTTGTATTTGTGAAAAACTGTTTCACTGAACACTAATTATGCTTTAGATGCCTAATAATGTGTCTATTCTTCATATTTAATCACAATTACCCCTGTCTGACACTAAAATAAGGTCAATTTTGGCATAAAAATGTCAATTTTAGAAGAAAAAAATCTGAAATTTTCTAGATTTTCATGATAAAAATCCAAATTTTCACCTTTTTAGACAATTTAAACAGATTCAAGTGGTCAAAACCCTATCTGGGATGCATTTCCATACATTTGAATGCAAAAAAATGAAAACATGAATTTAATAGAATTTTGCCCTTCTTTAAGACAGCCTAGTTTTACTTATTAAAGTGATTTTTGCACTTTTTTGAATACTACTATGTATATGCAGCACACAACAATCAATTCTAGACAAATTGTGCATGAATTCTAGAAAAAATGACAAACACGCATATGCGCCTTTAAGGAGAAATTTGGCCAGCACCTGCAAAATAATATTAATAGTGATTTTAAATTGGGTTGTATTTGTGAAAAACTGTTTCACTGAACACTAATTATGCTTTAGATGCCTAATAATGTGTCTATTCTTCATATTTAATCACAATTACCCCTGTCTGACACTAAAATAAGGTCAATTTTGGCATAAAAATGTCAATTTTAGAAGAAAAAAATCTGAAATTTTCTAGATTTTCATGATAAAAATCCAAATTTTCACCTTTTTAGACAATTTAAACAGATTCAAGTGGTCAAAACCCTATCTGGGATGCATTTCCATACATTTGAATGCAAAAAAATGAAAACATGAATTTAATAGAATTTTGCCCTTCTTTAGGTTAGAAACCACCAAATAGATTTGCTCTATAGCTCAATGTAAATTGGCCATAGTAGGCCCCAATTTTCAACTTTTTTTAGTCTATGGCCACCTGGACCACATATATCATTGTAAAGAGGGGCATTTAAGCTTCAAAATAATGCAATAAAAAAGGGGGGTCATGTATCTTCTAAGAAAGTTTTTGTCCTTCAAACACGGTCTATCCGTTTTTACGCATGTCCGGATTTGTAAGTTTTGGGTTTTACCCTAGTCTACTTTCACTTTGGTATCAAGAACAAAATAGTGGAATAATACAAATATTACAGTTTTACTACACCACATGCATATTTACCAACCATTTAAACTCAATTTCATCATTCAACTCTACATTTGTCAAGAAATATCTCCATTTACAGGCAAACAAAAGTTTTTTTAAGGACTACTTGAGTGTATCACCACTTGGTCCGCGGAGGCATTTAGTGGTTCTTTACCTTAAGACAGCCTAGTTTTACTTATTAAAGTGATTTTTGCACTTTTTTGAATACTACTATGTATATGCAGCACACAACAATCAATTCTAGACAAATTGTGCATGAATTCTAGAAAAAATGACAAACATGCATATGCGCCTTTAAGGAGAAATTTGGCCAGCACCTGCAAAATAATATTAATAGTGATTTTAAATTGGGTTGTATTTGTGAAAAACTGTTTCACTGAACACTAATTATGCTTTAGATGCCTAATAATGTGTCTATTCTTCATATTTAATCACAATTACCCCTGTCTGACACTAAAATAAGGTCAATTTTGGCATAAAAATGTCAATTTTAGAAGAAAAAAATCTGAAATTTTCTAGATTTTCATGATAAAAATCCAAATTTTCACCTTTTTAGACAATTTAAACAGATTCAAGTGGTCAAAACCCTATCTTGGATGCATTTCCATACATTTGAATGCAAAAAAATGAAAACATGAATTTAATAGAATTTTGCCCTTCTTTAAGACAGCCTAGTTTTACTTATTAAAGTGATTTTTGCACTTTTTTGAATACTACTATGTATATGCAGCACACAACAATCAATTCTAGACAAATTGTGCATGAATTCTAGAAAAAATGACAAACACGCATATGCGCCTTTAAGGAGAAATTTGGCCAGCACCTGCAAAATAATATTAATAGTGATTTTAAATTGGGTTGTATTTGTGAAAAACTGTTTCACTGAACACTAATTATGCTTTAGATGCCTAATAATGTGTCTATTCTTCATATTTAATCACAATTACCCCTGTCTGACACTAAAATAAGGTCAATTTTGGCATAAAAATGTCAATTTTAGAAGAAAAAAATCTGAAATTTTCTAGATTTTCATGATAAAAATCCAAATTTTCACCTTTTTAGACAATTTAAACAGATTCAAGTGGTCAAAACCCTATCTGGGATGCATTTCCATACATTTGAATGCAAAAAAATGAAAACATGAATTTAATAGAATTTTGCCCTTCTTTAGGTTAGAAACCACCAAATAGATTTGCTCTATAGCTCAATGTAAATTGGCCATAGTAGGCCCCAATTTTCAACTTTTTTTAGTCTATGGCCACCTGGACCACATATATCATTGTAAAGAGGGGCATTTAAGCTTCAAAATAATGCAATAAAAAAGGGGGGTCATGTATCTTCTAAGAAAGTTTTTGTCCTTCAAACACGGTCTATCCGTTTTTACGCATGTCCGGATTTGTAAGTTTTGGGTTTTACCCTAGTCTACTTTCACTTTGGTATCAGGAACAAAATAGTGGAATAATACAAATATTACAGTTTTACTACACCACATGCATATTTACCAACCATTTAAACTCAATTTCATCATTCAACTCTACATTTGTCAAGAAATATCTCCATTTACAGGCAAACAAAAGTTTTTTTAAGGACTACTTGAGTGTATCACCACTTGGTCCGCGGAGGCATTTAGTGGTTCTTTACCTTAAGACAGCCTAGTTTTACTTATTAAAGTGATTTTTGCACTTTTTTGAATACTACTATGTATATGCAGCACACAACAATCAATTCTAGACAAATTGTGAATGAAACCTAGAAAAAATGACAAACACGCATATGCGCCTTTAAGGAGAAATTTGGCCAGCACCTGCAAAATAATATTAATAGTGATTTTAAATTGGGTTGTATTTGTGAAAAACTGTTTCACTGAACACTAATTATGCTTTAGATGCCTAATAATGTGTCTATTCTTCATATTTAATCACAATTACCCCTGTCTGACACTAAAATAAGGTCAATTTTGGCATAAAAATGTCAATTTTAGAAGAAAAAAATCTGAAATTTTCTAGATTTTCATGATAAAAATCCAAATTTTCACCTTTTTAGACAATTTAAACAGATTCAAGTGGTCAAAACCCTATCTGGGATGCATTTCCATACATTTGAATGCAAAAAAATGAAAACATGAATTTAATAGAATTTTGCCCTTCTTTAGGTTAGAAACCACCAAATAGATTTGCTCTATAGCTCAATGTAAATTGGCCATAGTAGGCCCCAATTTTCAACTTTTTTTAGTCTATGGCCACCTGGACCACATATATCATTGTAAAGAGGGGCATTTAAGCTTCAAAATAATGCAATAAAAAAGGGGGGTCATGTATCTTCTAAGAAAGTTTTAGTCCTTCAAACACGGTCTATCCGTTTTTACGCATGTCCGGATTTGTAAGTTTTGGGTTTTACCCTAGTCTACTTTCACTTTGGTATCAAGAACAAAATAGTGGAATAATACAAATATTACAGTTTTACTACACCACATGCATATTTACCAACCATTTAAACTCAATTTCATCATTCAACTCTACATTTGTCAAGAAATATCTCCATTTACAGGCAAACAAAAGTTTTTTTAAGGACTACTTGAGTGTATCACCACTTGGTCCGCGGAGGCATTTAGTGGTTCTTTACCTTAAGACAGCCTAGTTTTACTTATTAAAGTGATTTTTGCACTTTTTTGAATACTACTATGTATATGCAGCACACAACAATCAATTCTAGACAAATTGTGCATGAATTCTAGAAAAAATGACAAACATGCATATGCGCCTTTAAGGAGAAATTTGGCCAGCACCTGCAAAATAATATTAATAGTGATTTTAAATTGGGTTGTATTTGTGAAAAACTGTTTCACTGAACACTAATTATGCTTTAGATGCCTAATAATGTGTCTATTCTTCATATTTAATCACAATTACCCCTGTCTGACACTAAAATAAGGTCAATTTTGGCATAAAAATGTCAATTTTAGAAGAAAAAAATCTGAAATTTTCTAGATTTTCATGATAAAAATCCAAATTTTCACCTTTTTAGACAATTTAAACAGATTCAAGTGGTCAAAACCCTATCTGGGATGCATTTCCATACATTTGAATGCAAAAAAATGAAAACATGAATTTAATAGAATTTTGCCCTTCTTTAAGACAGCCTAGTTTTACTTATTAAAGTGATTTTTGCACTTTTTTGAATACTACTATGTATATGCAGCACACAACAATCAATTCTAGACAATTTGTGAATGAAACCTAGAAAAAATGACAAACACGCATATGCGCCTTTAAGGAGAAATTTGGCCAGCACCTGCAAAATAATATTAATAGTGATTTTAAATTGGGTTGTATTTGTGAAAAACTGTTTCACTGAACACTAATTATGCTTTAGATGCCTAATAATGTGTCTATTCTTCATATTTAATCACAATTACCCCTGTCTGACACTAAAATAAGGTCAATTTTGGCATAAAAATGTCAATTTTAGAAGAAAAAAATCTGAAATTTTCTAGATTTTCATGATAAAAATCCAAATTTTCACCTTTTTAGACAATTTAAACAGATTCAAGTGGTCAAAACCCTATCTGGGATGCATTTCCATACATTTGAATGCAAAAAAATGAAAACATGAATTTAATAGAATTTTGCCCTTCTTTAGGTTAGAAACCACCAAATAGATTTGCTCTATAGCTCAATGTAAATTGGCCATAGTAGGCCCCAATTTTCAACTTTTTTTAGTCTATGGCCACCTGGACCACATATATCATTGTAAAGAGGGGCATTTAAGCTTCAAAATAATGCAATAAAAAAGGGGGGTCATGTATCTTCTAAGAAAGTTTTTGTCCTTCAAACACGGTCTATCCGTTTTTACGCATGTCCGGATTTGTAAGTTTTGGGTTTTACCCTAGTCTACTTTCACTTTGGTATCAAGAACAAAATAGTGGAATAATACAAATATTACAGTTTTACTACACCACATGCATATTTACCAACCATTTAAACTCAATTTCATCATTCAACTCTACATTTGTCAAGAAATATCTCCATTTACAGGCAAACAAAAGTTTTTTTAAGGACTACTTGAGTGTATCACCACTTGGTCCGCGGAGGCATTTAGTGGTTCTTTACCTTAAGACAGCCTAGTTTTACTTATTAAAGTGATTTTTGCACTTTTTTGAATACTACTATGTATATGCAGCACACAACAATCAATTCTAGACAAATTGTGCATGAATTCTAGAAAAAATGACAAACATGCATATGCGCCTTTAAGGAGAAATTTGGCCAGCACCTGCAAAATAATATTAATAGTGATTTTAAATTGGGTTGTATTTGTGAAAAACTGTTTCACTGAACACTAATTATGCTTTAGATGCCTAATAATGTGTCTATTCTTCATATTTAATCACAATTACCCCTGTCTGACACTAAAATAAGGTCAATTTTGGCATAAAAATGTCAATTTTAGAAGAAAAAAATCTGAAATTTTCTAGATTTTCATGATAAAAATCCAAATTTTCACCTTTTTAGACAATTTAAACAGATTCAAGTGGTCAAAACCCTATCTGGGATGCATTTCCATACATTTGAATGCAAAAAAATGAAAACATGAATTTAATAGAATTTTGCCCTTCTTTAAGACAGCCTAGTTTTACTTATTAAAGTGATTTTTGCACTTTTTTGAATACTACTATGTATATGCAGCACACAACAATCAATTCTAGACAAATTGTGAATGAAACCTAGAAAAAATGACAAACACGCATATGCGCCTTTAAGGAGAAATTTGGCCAGCACCTGCAAAATAATATTAATAGTGATTTTAAATTGGGTTGTATTTGTAAAACTGTTTCACTGAACACTAATTATGCTTTAGATGCCTAATAATGTGTCTATTCTTCATATTTAATCACAATTACCCCTGTCTGACACTAAAATAAGGTCAATTTTGGCATAAAAATGTCAATTTTAGAAGAAAAAAATCTGAAATTTTCTAGATTTTCATGATAAAAATCCAAATTTTCACCTTTTTAGACAATTTAAACAGATTCAAGTGGTCAAAACCCTATCTGGGATGCATTTCCATACATTTGAATGCAAAAAAATGAAAACATGAATTTAATAGAATTTTGCCCTTCTTTAGGTTAGAAACCACCAAATAGATTTGCTCTATAGCTCAATGTAAATTGGCCATAGTAGGCCCCAATTTTCAACCTTTTTTAGTCTATGGCCACCTGGACCACATATATCATTGTAAAGAGGGGCATTTAAGCTTCAAAATAATGCAATAAAAAAGGGGGGTCATGTATCTTCTAAGAAAGTTTTTGTCCTTCAAACACGGTCTATCCGTTTTTACGCATGTCCGGATTTGTAAGTTTTGGGTTTTACCCTAGTCTACTTTCACTTTGGTATCAAGAACAAAATAGTGGAATAATACAAATATTACAGTTTTACTACACCACATGCATATTTACCAACCATTTAAACTCAATTTCATCATTCAACTCTACATTTGTCAAGAAATATCTCCATTTACAGGCAAACAAAAGTTTTTTTAAAGACTACTTGAGTGTATCACCACTTGGTCCGCGGAGGCATTTAGTGGTTCTTTACCTTAAGACAGCCTAGTTTTACTTATTAAAGTGATTTTTGCACTTTTTTGAATACTACTATGTATATGCAGCACACAACAATCAATTCTAGACAAATTGTGCATGAATTCTAGAAAAAATGACAAACATGCATATGCGCCTTTAAGGAGAAATTTGGCCAGCACCTGCAAAATAATATTAATAGTGATTTTAAATTGGGTTGTATTTGTGAAAAACTGTTTCACTGAACACTAATTATGCTTTAGATGCCTAATAATGTGTCTATTCTTCATATTTAATCACAATTACCCCTGTCTGACACTAAAATAAGGTCAATTTTGGCATAAAAATGTCAATTTTAGAAGAAAAAAATCTGAAATTTTCTAGATTTTCATGATAAAAATCCAAATTTTCACCTTTTTAGACATTTTAAACAGATTCAAGTGGTCAAAACCCTATCTGGGATGCATTTCCATACATTTGAATGCAAAAAAATGAAAACATGAATTTAATAGAATTTTGCCCTTCTTTAAGACAGCCTAGTTTTACTTATTAAAGTGATTTTTGCACTTTTTTGAATACTACTATGTATATGCAGCACACAACAATCAATTCTAGACAAATTGTGAATGAAACCTAGAAAAAATGACAAACACGCATATGCGCCTTTAAGGAGAAATTTGGCCAGCACCTGCAAAATAATATTAATAGTGATTTTAAATTGGGTTGTATTTGTGAAAAACTGTTTCACTGAACACTAATTATGCTTTAGATGCCTAATAATGTGTCTATTCTTCATATTTAATCACAATTACCCCTGTCTGACACTAAAATAAGGTCAATTTTGGCATAAAAATGTCAATTTTAGAAGAAAAAAATCTGAAATTTTCTAGATTTTCATGATAAAAATCCAAATTTTCACCTTTTTAGACAATTTAAACAGATTCAAGTGGTCAAAACCCTATCTGGGATGCATTTCCATACATTTGAATGCAAAAAAATGAAAACATGAATTTAATAGAATTTTGCCCTTCTTTAGGTTAGAAACCACCAAATAGATTTGCTCTATAGCTCAATGTAAATTGGCCATAGTAGGCCCCAATTTTCAACTTTTTTTAGTCTATGGCCACCTGGACCACATATATCATTGTAAAGAGGGGCATTTAAGCTTCAAAATAATGCAATAAAAAAGGGGGGTCATGTATCTTCTAAGAAAGTTTTTGTCCTTCAAACACGGTCTATCCGTTTTTACGCATGTCCGGATTTGTAAGTTTTGGGTTTTACCCTAGTCTACTTTCACTTTGGTATCAAGAACAAAATAGTGGAATAATACAAATATTACAGTTTTACTACACCACATGCATATTTACCAACCATTTAAACTCAATTTCATCATTCAACTCTACATTTGTCAAGAAATATCTCCATTTACAGGCAAACAAAAGTTTTTTTAAAGACTACTTGAGTGTATCACCACTTGGTCCGCGGAGGCATTTAGTGGTTCTTTACCTTAAGACAGCCTAGTTTTACTTATTAAAGTGATTTTTGCACTTTTTTGAATACTACTATGTATATGCAGCACACAACAATCAATTCTAGACAAATTGTGCATGAATTCTAGAAAAAATGACAAACATGCATATGCGCCTTTAAGGAGAAATTTGGCCAGCACCTGCAAAATAATATTAATAGTGATTTTAAATTGGGTTGTATTTGTGAAAAACTGTTTCACTGAACACTAATTATGCTTTAGATGCCTAATAATGTGTCTATTCTTCATATTTAATCACAATTACCCCTGTCTGACACTAAAATAAGGTCAATTTTGGCATAAAAATGTCAATTTTAGAAGAAAAAAATCTGAAATTTTCTAGATTTTCATGATAAAAATCCAAATTTTCACCTTTTTAGACAATTTAAACAGATTCAAGTGGTCAAAACCCTATCTGGGATGCATTTCCATACATTTGAATGCAAAAAAATGAAAACATGAATTTAATAGAATTTTGCCCTTCTTTAAGACAGCCTAGTTTTACTTATTAAAGTGATTTTTGCACTTTTTTGAATACTACTATGTATATGCAGCACACAACAATCAATTCTAGACAAATTGTGAATGAAACCTAGAAAAAATGACAAACACGCATATGCGCCTTTAAGGAGAAATTTGGCCAGCACCTGCAAAATAATATTAATAGTGATTTTAAATTGGGTTGTATTTGTGAAAAACTGTTTCACTGAACACTAATTATGCTTTAGATGCCTAATAATGTGTCTATTCTTCATATTTAATCACAATTACCCCTGTCTGACACTAAAATAAGGTCAATTTTGGCATAAAAATGTCAATTTTAGAAGAAAAAAATCTGAAATTTTCTAGATTTTCATGATAAAAATCCAAATTTTCACCTTTTTAGACAATTTAAACAGATTCAAGTGGTCAAAACCCTATCTGGGATGCATTTCCATACATTTGAATGCAAAAAAATGAAAACATGAATTTAATAGAATTTTGCCCTTCTTTAGGTTAGAAACCACCAAATAGATTTGCTCTATAGCTCAATGTAAATTGGCCATAGTAGGCCCCAATTTTCAACTTTTTTTAGTCTATGGCCACCTGGACCACATATATCATTGTAAAGAGGGGCATTTAAGCTTCAAAATAATGCAATAAAAAAGGGGGGTCATGTATCTTCTAAGAAAGTTTTTGTCCTTCAAACACGGTCTATCCGTTTTTACGCATGTCCGGATTTGTAAGTTTTGGGTTTTACCCTAGTCTACTTTCACTTTGGTATCAAGAACAAAATAGTGGAATAATACAAATATTACAGTTTTACTACACCACATGCATATTTACCAACCATTTAAACTCAATTTCATCATTCAACTCTACATTTGTCAAGAAATATCTCCATTTACAGGCAAACAAAAGTTTTTTTAAGGACTACTTGAGTGTATCACCACTTGGTCCGCGGAGGCATTTAGTGGTTCTTTACCTTAAGACAGCCTAGTTTTACTTATTAAAGTGATTTTTGCACTTTTTTGAATACTACTATGTATATGCAGCACACAACAATCAATTCTAGACAAATTGTGCATGAATTCTAGAAAAAATGACAAACATGCATATGCGCCTTTAAGGAGAAATTTGGCCAGCACCTGCAAAATAATATTAATAGTGATTTTAAATTGGGTTGTATTTGTGAAAAACTGTTTCACTGAACACTAATTATGCTTTAGATGCCTAATAATGTGTCTATTCTTCATATTTAATCACAATTACCCCTGTCTGACACTAAAATAAGGTCAATTTTGGCATAAAAATGTCAATTTTAGAAGAAAAAAATCTGAAATTTTCTAGATTTTCATGATAAAAATCCAAATTTTCACCTTTTTAGACAATTTAAACAGATTCAAGTGGTCAAAACCCTATCTGGGATGCATTTCCATACATTTGAATGCAAAAAAATGAAAACATGAATTTAATAGAATTTTGCCCTTCTTTAAGACAGCCTAGTTTTACTTATTAAAGTGATTTTTGCACTTTTTTGAATACTACTATGTATATGCAGCACACAACAATCAATTCTAGACAAATTGTGAATGAAACCTAGAAAAAATGACAAACACGCATATGCGCCTTTAAGGAGAAATTTGGCCAGCACCTGCAAAATAATATTAATAGTGATTTTAAATTGGGTTGTATTTGTGAAAAACTGTTTCACTGAACACTAATTATGCTTTAGATGCCTAATAATGTGTCTATTCTTCATATTTAATCACAATTACCCCTGTCTGACACTAAAATAAGGTCAATTTTGGCATAAAAATGTCAATTTTAGAAGAAAAAAATCTGAAATTTTCTAGATTTTCATGATAAAAATCCAAATTTTCACCTTTTTAGACAATTTAAACAGATTCAAGTGGTCAAAACCCTATCTGGGATGCATTTCCATACATTTGAATGCAAAAAAATGAAAACATGAATTTAATAGAATTTTGCCCTTCTTTAAGACAGCCTAGTTTTACTTATTAAAGTGATTTTTGCACTTTTTTGAATACTACTATGTATATGCAGCACACAACAATCAATTCTAGACAAATTGTGCATGAATTCTAGAAAAAATGACAAACACGCATATGCGCCTTTAAGGAGAAATTTGGCCAGCACCTGCAAAATAATATTAATAGTGATTTTAAATTGGGTTGTATTTGTGAAAAACTGTTTCACTGAACACTAATTATGCTTTAGATGCCTAATAATGTGTCTATTCTTCATATTTAATCACAATTACCCCTGTCTGACACTAAAATAAGGTCAATTTTGGCATAAAAATGTCAATTTTAGAAGAAAAAAATCTGAAATTTTCTAGATTTTCATGATAAAAATCCAAATTTTCACCTTTTTAGACAATTTAAACAGATTCAAGTGGTCAAAACCCTATCTGGGATGCATTTCCATACATTTGAATGCAAAAAAATGAAAACATGAATTTAATAGAATTTTGCCCTTCTTTAGGTTAGAAACCACCAAATAGATTTGCTCTATAGCTCAATGTAAATTGGCCATAGTAGGCCCCAATTTTCAACTTTTTTTAGTCTATGGCCACCTGGACCACATATATCATTGTAAAGAGGGGCATTTAAGCTTCAAAATAATGCAATAAAAAAGGGGGGTCATGTATCTTCTAAGAAAGTTTTTGTCCTTCAAACACGGTCTATCCGTTTTTACGCATGTCCGGATTTGTAAGTTTTGGGTTTTACCCTAGTCTACTTTCACTTTGGTATCAAGAACAAAATAGTGGAATAATACAAATATTACAGTTTTACTACACCACATGCATATTTACCAACCATTTAAACTCAATTTCATCATTCAACTCTACATTTGTCAAGAAATATCTCCATTTACAGGCAAACAAAAGTTTTTTTAAGGACTACTTGAGTGTATCACCACTTGGTCCGCGGAGGCATTTAGTGGTTCTTTACCTTAAGACAGCCTAGTTTTACTTATTAAAGTGATTTTTGCACTTTTTTGAATACTACTATGTATATGCAGCACACAACAATCAATTCTAGACAAATTGTGCATGAATTCTAGAAAAAATGACAAACATGCATATGCGCCTTTAAGGAGAAATTTGGCCAGCACCTGCAAAATAATATTAATAGTGATTTTAAATTGGGTTGTATTTGTGAAAAACTGTTTCACTGAACACTAATTATGCTTTAGATGCCTAATAATGTGTCTATTCTTCATATTTAATCACAATTACCCCTGTCTGACACTAAAATAAGGTCAATTTTGGCATAAAAATGTCAATTTTAGAAGAAAAAAATCTGAAATTTTCTAGATTTTCATGATAAAAATCCAAATTTTCACCTTTTTAGACAATTTAAACAGATTCAAGTGGTCAAAACCCTATCTGGGATGCATTTCCATACATTTGAATGCAAAAAAATGAAAACATGAATTTAATAGAATTTTGCCCTTCTTTAAGACAGCCTAGTTTTACTTATTAAAGTGATTTTTGCACTTTTTTGAATACTACTATGTATATGCAGCACACAACAATCAATTCTAGACAAATTGTGCATGAATTCTAGAAAAAATGACAAACACGCATATGCGCCTTTAAGGAGAAATTTGGCCAGCACCTGCAAAATAATATTAATAGTGATTTTAAATTGGGTTGTATTTGTGAAAAACTGTTTCACTGAACACTAATTATGCTTTAGATGCCTAATAATGTGTCTATTCTTCATATTTAATCACAATTACCCCTGTCTGACACTAAAATAAGGTCAATTTTGGCATAAAAATGTCAATTTTAGAAGAAAAAAATCTGAAATTTTCTAGATTTTCATGATAAAAATCCAAATTTTCACCTTTTTAGACAATTTAAACAGATTCAAGTGGTCAAAACCCTATCTGGGATGCATTTCCATACATTTGAATGCAAAAAAATGAAAACATGAATTTAATAGAATTTTGCCCTTCTTTAGGTTAGAAACCACCAAATAGATTTGCTCTATAGCTCAATGTAAATTGGCCATAGTAGGCCCCAATTTTCAACTTTTTTTAGTCTATGGCCACCTGGACCACATATATCATTGTAAAGAGGGGCATTTAAGCTTCAAAATAATGCAATAAAAAAGGGCGGTCATGTATCTTCTAAGAAAGTTTTTGTCCTTCAAACACGGTCTATCCGTTTTTACGCATGTCCGGATTTGTAAGTTTTGGGTTTTACCCTAGTCTACTTTCACTTTGGTATCAAGAACAAAATAGTGGAATAATACAAATATTACAGTTTTACTACACCACATGCATATTTACCAACCATTTAAACTCAATTTCATCATTCAACTCTACATTTGTCAAGAAATATCTCCATTTACAGGCAAACAAAAGTTTTTTTAAGGACTACTTGAGTGTATCACCACTTGGTCCGCGGAGGCATTTAGTGGTTCTTTACCTTAAGACAGCCTAGTTTTACTTATTAAAGTGATTTTTGCACTTTTTTGAATACTACTATGTATATGCAGCACACAACAATCAATTCTAGACAAATTGTGCATGAATTCTAGAAAAAATGACAAACATGCATATGCGCCTTTAAGGAGAAATTTGGCCAGCACCTGCAAAATAATATTAATAGTGATTTTAAATTGGGTTGTATTTGTGAAAAACTGTTTCACTGAACACTAATTATGCTTTAGATGCCTAATAATGTGTCTATTCTTCATATTTAATCACAATTACCCCTGTCTGACACTAAAATAAGGTCAATTTTGGCATAAAAATGTCAATTTTAGAAGAAAAAAATCTGAAATTTTCTAGATTTTCATGATAAAAATCCAAATTTTCACCTTTTTAGACAATTTAAACAGATTCAAGTGGTCAAAACCCTATCTGGGATGCATTTCCATACATTTGAATGCAAAAAAATGAAAACATGAATTTAATAGAATTTTGCCCTTCTTTAAGACAGCCTAGTTTTACTTATTAAAGTGATTTTTGCACTTTTTTGAATACTGCTATGTATATGCAGCACACAACAATCAATTCTAGACAAATTGTGCATGAATTCTAGAAAAAATGACAAACACGCATATGCGCCTTTAAGGAGAAATTTGGCCAGCACCTGCAAAATAATATTAATAGTGATTTTAAATTGGGTTGTATTTGTGAAAAACTGTTTCACTGAACACTAATTATGCTTTAGATGCCTAATAATGTGTCTATTCTTCATATTTAATCACAATTACCCCTGTCTGACACTAAAATAAGGTCAATTTTGGCATAAAAATGTCAATTTTAGAAGAAAAAAATCTGAAATTTTCTAGATTTTCATGATAAAAATCCAAATTTTCACCTTTTTAGACAATTTAAACAGATTCAAGTGGTCAAAACCCTATCTGGGATGCATTTCCATACATTTGAATGCAAAAAAATGAAAACATGAATTTAATAGAATTTTGCCCTTCTTTAGGTTAGAAACCACCAAATAGATTTGCTCTATAGCTCAATGTAAATTGGCCATAGTAGGCCCCAATTTTCAACTTTTTTTAGTCTATGGCCACCTGGACCACATATATCATTGTAAAGAGGGGCATTTAAGCTTCAAAATAATGCAATAAAAAAGGGGGGTCATGTATCTTCTAAGAAAGTTTTTGTCCTTCAAACACGGTCTATCCGTTTTTACGCATGTCCGGATTTGTAAGTTTTGGGTTTTACCCTAGTCTACTTTCACTTTGGTATCAAGAACAAAATAGTGGAATAATACAAATATTACAGTTTTACTACACCACATGCATATTTACCAACCATTTAAACTCAATTTCATCATTCAACTCTACATTTGTCAAGAAATATCTCCATTTACAGGCAAACAAAAGTTTTTTAAGGACTACTTGAGTGTATCACCACTTGGTCCGCGGAGGCATTTAGTGGTTCTTTACCTTCGAGTATTCCAATGTGGATTTGGTGGGAGCAATGGCACAGTGTTGTAACTGTTGTTGGTGGTGAGCTGTTTTCGGGTTTGAATACTGCTCTTTCTGCAAACCACAAATGCCACACAACTCTTCCCACACGGCTGCGAACCCAATACGCGCGGAAAGATGCTTTGAGAATCTAGCTGCTTCAACTCGATGATTTGCTTCTGTTAAAGTTTATTCAGTGGTCTAGAATTCTGGAGCATGAATCCAACAGTAACAACGCAAATAGACGATCAAGTCGATCCCTAGGATACTAAACCCAATGGCACAGGCATTGGAGTCTGCTCGCTCTAGATAGAATTTATTGTATATATCGCTGGCAAAGAATGAGAAGGTCGTAACTATAAAATCAATATTTTAAGAAAACAAGAAAAACTGTCTGAAGATCACTCTTTACTTATAGTAAAACAAGCTTTTTCGTGTTCCGTTTGGTCAACATGACAACTTCCGATTTTCCTGAAAGTAAGCTCATAAAAAGCGCCTGATGGTGTAGATTTCAAATAGGCATTAGTCTTATAAGGTCGTAAGTGCACCTTCTCATTCTAAGCCAGCGATATGGTGGTGAATGACGCTTTCACTGCGAGACTAGCCCATCTACTGTCTCATATAGACTCCGATGCAGAATCATAAATAAGTTTGTGATTACTTATTGCGTTGTTACTTATTGCAAAAGCATCGCTTGGCATCTGTTCCCGGAATATGTTTTGCACATTACCAAGTTTCTGTGGAACACACTGGGTTTGAAGGTAAAGTTCTAACGAGTACTTCTATGCGTGCATACACGATTGTAACACGAAGTAATGAATCAAACTATGAACTTTGCTGTTAGAGAACATGCTTGTGAACCAGTAGTTGACTCAGCTGGTTAACAACGAAGTTACGCGACTGTACTGGGACGAGTTTTTTAACGTCAAAGAACGCGCATGTAAGTGGCACCAGTACAGCTAATAATTACAAGGTTCGCTAAAAGTCTTGCGTTAATAACCTGTTCGATTTCTGAGGATAATTACAATACGAATGCAGTGGAAAGTGATGAATACGTGATTAAAGTGAATTATGCATGGACTTTGAAAAAGTTTTTTGCCAAAATCATGTGGATTCAGCCGCGTATAGGTAGCTAAGCGCCTGATTGTAGATTATGGGGCAGTGTTGTCGTGTAGATATTGAAACACAATAAATGCATTTTTACTATTTGTATCAAAATAAATGGGCTGGCATGGCGTTGATCAATCATTTGACAACTGACATGTCTGTTTTAACATTAAATATTTTGTTAAAGTCCCTTAAAGTCTCGGAAATAGCAATATGTTACTAACATATAAGACCGTGAAACATTGACAGGTTATATAGCTCCCTAATTGGTATATAATCAGCATATATTTGATCTTTATTGACTTTCATCCTTAGAATAATCATCTCCGCAAGTCGCCAACTTAGTATTTTGTGTTGTGGACAAAATACTCCTTTGTTTACAATCTGAAATCGTCGGGGCGTTCCGAAGACAGTTCGTAAATTCACGCTGTAAATTGATACACAAATTTATGCGCAAAACTGTGCAAAAATCAGTTGACTTACACAATATGGAAAAGTCTGGGCTTTAATTCTGACGTTTTGTTTACATTTATGCACACCGAGCTAATTTTCGTCAAGTACAAAACAAACCTAGTACAGTTAGGATAAAATCCAGTGACGCAGTGGACCAATCCATTAGTACGGTGTAAAAACAAGTATAAATGCTTATACCAACAGTTCAATACCAAACTAAACTCTACCTGTTTAAACAATGGTTTTAATCTTTTGGGTATGACGTCACTGTCAGATTACCCTAGCTGGACTATACCGAGCGTTCGAGAACGTGTATTCAAATAATTATATAGGCGGGTACTAAATCCCGGTATTATGCGGTTTGCAGCGGTATCATTTTGAAGCTATAGAGCCTGTCGGTATCGCTGCTTAAACATGCTGTATATTACCATGTTTAGAGTAGATCTCATTCTAATTATGATCTTGTGGGTTGGTTTGTATTACTTATTCACAAACATTGTTATAGTTATCTACACTTAAACGAATTTCTATTTGGCCACCCTAAAAATATTATATCATCTGATATATTATATCGATAAATCTTAGGCTGTGTTATTTGTTCATTCCACGCACTAATTTATCGATTTCCGGAAAGAAATAGCGAAGTCATGTACAAAGTCATCCATGCGTAACGGTTGGTGCGAATTTGCTTTTTGCACGTTGTTCTCGTACACAGCTTGGAATAGTATCGTATTTGCTTTGAATTTGCTCCCTGTTGATTGATTTTTTTAAAAACACTATAATTTGTGAGAATGAGCCATGTGTAACGCGCTCCGGACGTCAGATGCATGCAAACATTGAACGAATTTCTGATTGGCCACGTGTTTTTATAAATTAGTTTTTACAAAAATGCTTTTAGAAGAATACAAATAATCGAAACTCCGATATTGTCCAATTTTATTGATAGAAAATATGTTCCTCGCAGTAATTCGAGCTAAACCCCACGTTATTATAATATGTCCACCACACAAAATACTAAACAGGCGACTTGCGGAGATAATTATTCTAAGGATGAATGTCAATAGAGATCAAATATATGCTGATTCTATACCATTTAGGGAGCTATATAACCTGTCAGTGTTTCATGGTCTTATATGTTAGTAAAATATTGCTATTTCCGAGACTTTATGGGACTTTAAGCAATGTTTTTTACAATATGAAGTTTATATTAGACATACATTCATCCCATTTATAACATTGTTTGTGTAAACACATAGCCTTTTATTCTGTACAAAATTTAATGGACCTTGAAATAAAAATAAAAATGTTCAAAAAATGTTTTTTGTTTTATTTCCGTTTTCAACGATACAGTTACATGTACCTGTGACATGGAGGAGCGTTTCTGAGCTAACGTGTACGTCCACTTTCCCTCCACGTAATGAACACTAACGTACCAACTGGCACTCATCCAGGGAAACATTTTGTAAAACTTCGTGGCCTATAATCTATATTAATATATAAAGATTATAAGCCACGGCTAATTATAAAGTGTTTCTCTGGTCGAGAGCCTGTGATCTTACCCTACGCCAGTAGTTATTGGTACATCCCTTTTACGAGTTTAAAACTTGAATTAATATGGTTGTTATTACATATATTATTCCCTTGCATTTATTTTTCATCTAATTCATTTTTCATGCAGGAAATGTGGAGTGGATTACCCTAAGGACACTGTCATTCTCCATGTTTTTGAAAGGTCAAAGACAATACCAAATCTTAGTCCGTTCGTAATGAAGTTAGAAACATACCTTCGAATAGGAAAGATTCCCTTTCAGGTGAGTGAATTGATACCAGGTTTTACAGTTTTTATCTTGGCATATGCATATAGATAATAATGACTGTTTTCCAATGCTCCAAGTTGCCCGAACCGATCTTTTGGTTTATAAAAGGAGCCGCTCAGCTGTTTTGAGTAGAATGTGAATACATGTTTTAAAACACGTCTTTAACCTATTAAGGAGATCGATGTCCATGGTGGTCGGTTTGGTTCCATGCTCTATATGCGAGGGGCGATTCAAATGCTTCAGGAAAATTGCTCTATAATGTTTATCATGTGTTCAAATTACTTTAAACTTTGGATTTATATAAAACAATTCATGATACATATTAAACTGTGAGTCAAACGCATGTGTGTCGTACAAAATGACACTGCTGTCATAGTAACTTCAGTAAAGGCTACCCGGGGCAACGTTTTCTCTGGCCGTACGTTATTAACATGTTCTGACTAAAGCTCATCCTGTCAGTCAAGTGACACACACATACAATTCACCTTCTACAATAATTGTAATGAATTATATTCTCAAGAAATGTCTCGCTTCAAGGTACGCACTTCCATGGCTTGTTTGCAAAACATTCGAAATTGCCACAAAACCTAGCAGAAGCGTCCAACGCAATGTCTAGCGTCAGATACACAACAGGTCGTACCTTCGCGTGATCATCTGCATCCGCGCCATTGACCGTCTGGAAGCCTTGAAGTTCATACTACTATTCATTCACCCTACTCAGTAACATGCAATCTTCTTAACAGGCAGTTGTTATTAATTCTACTGTTTCCAGTCTTAGTTTTCCTACCGATGGGCAAAATTTGTCAAAATCCATTGATTTACGGATATTGTCCGGGCGATTCTAATACGGTGACAATCAGATCAACAGTGGGGATATTTAAACTGTATCATACATTGACTAAAATGATGTCATACTGTCCTTCGCAAATGTACCATGCAGTAATTTAGGTTGTAATGAATTGGTAGCTGTTAGGATAGGGGTAATGTGTTATTATGACGATTTCTCAGACGTGACGTCAAATGTGCCCCGGGTAACCATTACTTACGTTACTATGGCAGCAGTGCCATTTTTCACGACACCCTCATGCGTTCGATTCATAGTACAATATGTATCATGAATTGCTCTATTTAAATGCAAAATTTGAAGTAAGTTGAACATAATGTAAACATTAAAGAGCACTTTTCCTGGAATTTTGAAACGCCACTCGCTCGTATCTGTGTCGCGATTTTAAAAATAACGACATTCTTTATATATTTCTAGATCAGCTTCAATCATACAAATGGTCCGAAGAAAAAGGTACCATGGATAGAGTGTAACGATGTAACCGTGAGTGATTCTCAACTGATAATTGAGTTCCTCAACAAAGAGTATTCTGTAAACTTGAATGATCATCTGTCTGACGTTGTAACATCACAAGCTTGGGCCATACAGAAGTGGATAGAGGAATTCACTAACTGGTATAATGTTTCTTTTTACCCGCATTCTAAATACTATAATATTACTTGCCATTGGTCACGATAATACATTATTAGACGTAATAAACTGGAATGTTTTGTACTAGTCACTGCAAAAATAGGTCCATGCATTATACAGCATTTCTGCATTCTAATGAATCGGAATAACATAATACATGTATTAACGTTTTTATACATTTTATTACCAGAATTATAAACGACATCAATAACACACTAGTTTCATGTAAAACTGACATACATACTTAAGATTTAGTATGGATGTACATGTACGTGTGTGTAACAATGTACATTACAAATTTATAACATATACATATAATGAATTTGTCCAATTCTCTTTAGTTTCTGAACCAGCCGTGTCAGTTGATTTTTAGACACAATTGGGAACATATAAGTGTGTCATCATAAGATAATGGATACACAACATGTAGATAAGAGTGCATTTTTAAGGTCTAAAATGCTTAGATAGTATGTGTCTGACAAGTACTTGTCTCGTTCTAGGTTAAATGTGCACACAAGATGGGTTATATTCAGTCACGATACATTCTCCAACATATTAGGGTTTTCCCGAGCCAAATGTATTCTCTGCAAGTTCTTAGTGGTACCATGGATGCGTAAGGCTGGATATACTGTCGGTGTCGGTCGCCATAGCAACCAAGAGGTTCATAAAATGATGGAAAATGATATCCGGCATTTTGCTACCCTTTTAGGTAAAGTAAAATGATTAGAACCATAATTATGTTTAACTTGTCTATTTATTGCACCAAGCAGTTATTGGATAAGACACTCATTTGTCACCTGTCTGTGACATTGGTTAGTCAATGCCCTTTGTATGTTGAGCAATTTGCCGTTTCAAGATGAAGGAACAGATAATATCTACTACTTAAGCTAGTTGATAATTAATTCCAGTCAAGCCGGATTGTTTAAGTGAAAAACTATGACAGAGCTTATGCCAATTGGGAAATGAAATGTCTGCTGATTAGGGTTAACATGAACTTCATTAAATATAACGTGCAACTTCTTGTTATTGATTCCATAATAACGTTTTTGTCTAATCAATTCCATCAATTAACTCTCCGACACTGAACCTGTTGTACTATTTATGCGGACAAGATGACAAGTTCCGGACCGGTAGCATATGGTCCTACTACCAGTCGTACCTACAAGTTCCGGACCGGTAGCATATGGTCCTACTACCAGTCGTACCTACAAGTTCCGGACCGGTAGCATATGGTCCTAATACCAGTCGTACCTACAAGTTCCGGACCGGTAGCATATGGTCCTACTACCAGTCGTACCTACAAGTTCCGGACCGGTAGCATATGGTCCTACTAGCAGTCGTACCTACAAGTTCCGGTCCGGTAGCATATGGTCCTACTACCAGTCGTACCTACAAGTTCCGGACCGGTAGCATATGGTCCTACTACCAGTCGTACCTATCATATAATTATTGAGATTTATAAGCTGGTACTAACTCACTTATGACCATTGTGTTATTATTTTCAGGGAACAAGAAATATTTAATGGGAGATAAAATTGCTGTAGTTGATTGTACTGCGTTTGGGGTCTTATCAGAAGTCAGATGGGCAACGCCTGAACAATGTCCAGGTCGAAAACTACTGTTAGGTAATTGCTAAAATTAAATCGTCCATGGGTGGTATTCACAAAGCATCTTTTAAAAATGAAAACTTACAATTTTCTAATAAGTGTATCATCTTAACAGGAAAATTAATATTAACAATTATTTACATTGTTTAGAAGCACTATATAAAGAGCTACAATAATCGCATAGAAAGCATGGATTATTCTTCGTTTCATGTGAAATATGTTCAGCTCAATATTATAACTTAAGTCAAACTATTCAAGTTATCACTTAGGATGCTTTGTGAATACCACACCCATATGTTGTTCTAAACTTATAGAAAATCCAGTTTTGTAAGCTGACAGTCTTTCTAAATATACTAAAGTCAGTATAAAACTGATTCAGTCGTTCAATGTGAGTTACGTTAATGGCTTTTCATTTGTGTGTCCATTAACAGAACAGACGAACATTACCAACTACATGGATCGGATAAAAAGCACATACTGGCCAGATTGGGACGATCTATTGACATTATAAACGGACCCTTTCCAATAAACAAACACAACTCGATTATATGCTGCTTGTTTTGTGTTTGGGAGAAAGTTTATACGAACAGTTCCTCTAACACCTTGTGGTATATTGTTAGGTAAACCATTTAATTATTTTGTGTTTCTAATACTTAGTACTCATGCTTAATGTATTGATCAAATCTTATGAATGTCTGTATTATATTGTTTGTAATTATCACATAGTCACTTATCTGAAATAAAATATTTTCAAACTATTGCAAATGTTGTAATATGATTACAGGACACTGGGATAATTCCCCATGAATCTGTAAATATAACCGGTCCTTGTATAAATGAGTATAATAGTTTTATTTCACTCGTGTAAACTATCAATTGTGTGCCAACACGGATAGAAAAGCTTTTATTCACGAAATTTGAGCTTTCTCCGTAGTCTATAAGTATTTTTAGTGATGTTTCAAAAATAAAGTGTTGACTTTTTGACAGAACTATCAAGCTTTAAATCTGATGTGACGTTTCTGGTCAAAACAAAACCCCATATTCGTGTCGTTGAAAAACCACATCTTACATACCACGACCGTGGAAGTGTTGTTAATGCGTCCGACTAGCCCTTTCAATAGGGGTGATAATAAAATAAACAAACTTTACATTTTTTACATGTTGAAAGAGTAACTTGAATATACACGAAATAAATAGGCAGAATGACTTTATCTCTCGAGTATTGATATCTGTCCTACATCTGATAACATGTTAACACGTCTTATCTGGTTACGGCGGTTGTTCTCATTCATGTTTTTTATTAACCATGTGCATTGTATATCACTCATTTCTCCCCACCAAATCCGCCCTTGAAATCATAGAATAGCACTGGTCCTCACAGGTTTAACTAGGACACACAAATGCATATGATATCATCACGTTGACAGGCGTTATTCAAAAAATGGAAACCGGGCTTGATTTTGTTCGATCAAATGCTGTATATTTGTCTGCCGGTGCTGGAGTGATCGGGTTAACATTACTAATAAGGAAGAGGTTAAAGCGTAAGACAAGGTAAGTGTGTTGCTCTGTAATTGGTATTCATTGTTATTAGCGGTGAGGTCAGGATGTAGGATGTTAGCATGTATATTGTACATCTTCGATACAAAACTTTTATAAACGTTTTACCTTGTGTATATGTGATTGTGAAACTCCTTGCAACTGTTACTAGTATTAGATAAACTAAAACCATACATTGTTTCGTTCGGCGTCCACACTATGGTAGAAAATCAATCTAGCTATCCTGAGACAAACAACGAGGCCCTCAAAATGTCCATAACGAACTATATCAACATCATTATATTGCTAACGAATATGGTTTACAAGCATTGTCAATCATAATACCGTACTGATATATCTGAAAGCTTGTTTGTAAGAAATCTACATCTGTGTAGGGGTTGCGTTCATAATGTTGAATAAGTATGAAACACATTAAAACAATATCGAAACGAATTTTGAAGATATAATTAGCTGCACTCTTATTTGTTTGGTATACTATATTGAATCTACTATTCTAAACTGTTCCGTGCAAGAATCATCTTATAAAGGCAACCAGTGAAAACATTAGTCCAGTCATTATGTTTTGGAGGGTGGCCGAGTAGGCTTTTATATACCGCCCCTCCATTTACCGCGTCCATGTGTGTAATGAACACAGAATACTGTGTATACCATAATGCCAATGCTATGTGCAGCGCTTTGCAACTTGTTAAAATGACTATATTACTACATTGTGTGTACCTAATGTCATGCCAAAATTAAAGACGTTCGTCTCTAATTTATATCTTGTAGGAAATGTGGAGTGGATTACCCAAAAGACACTATCATACTCCATGTGTTTGATAGGACAAAGACAATACCTAACATTGGTCACTTTGTGATGAAGTTAGAAACTTACATTCGGATAACTAAAATTCCTTATCAGGTATGTGAATTGACAGCAGTAGTTATATCCAAAATATATAATTGCACACAATCACATCGTTTTCCAATATTCAGTATACTTAGAAATATTGTCTAATGTTGCAGGTCTCAACGTTCAACTCCGGACTTCATGAAATCAAGCCATGATTAATTCACTGTGTAATTTTATATGACAGTATGTTCTATTTTTGTATTGTGTGTATCGACATTCAAGATAGAAATTCATGTTTTGTTATTCAAAGAGGAAAGTTAACAGTAACAGAATCGTTCATATATACATGTATATAGTTAAATAAGAACAACATTTTGCACGTATACTTGTACGTATCCAAAACCTGATGCTTATATACTCAATATGGGCTAGTTTGGTTACATATGAACCCCAAAAATGTGACTACTGTTTATCAACTATGTTGCAGAACCTTAATATCAAGTTCAAATAAACTTGATAATGTCGTCTCAATAGCGCTTCCAATTTACCAGTGACATGTAATTTTGACGGATGTATTGCAAAACATTATGTGAATGAATATTATTCCAAATCAGCTTCAATTATACAAATGGTACAAAGAGCGAGCAAGGTGCCGTGGATAGAGTATAATGGTTTGACCATGGGTGATTCTCAACTGATAATTGACTTCCTAAACAAAGAGTTTTCAGTCAACTTGAATGGTCATCTTTCTGGCGTGGAAACCTCACAAGCTTGGGCAATACAGAAATGGATGGAGGAATTCACGTACTGGTAAAGTACATGCTTTGTTCGAGAATTGTTAGACATGTATAATGTTTGGTACGTGAACAAGTTTAACCATTGTACAACATTTCTAGAATCCGGTTAATTAGACATTCAAATCGGAATGTACATTACATAACATATGAGTTAACATGAATTGTACATGGCTCCAACTGTCGATTATTCATAGGATGTCAATGTTTGTATGGCAATGCATAACGTACTAAGCATTTGTATAAAAGAAATGACTTCGTTCCAGTCGCTTTAGTTCCACGGACGTATGTGATAGTGGAACTTCAAAAAGCCCTGCGCTAATATGACCGGTATGTATGTACTACCATAAAGTTTAAAGGCTTATAATGTGTGCCTCTCACAAGCATGATAATCTTCACTCAAGACACATTCACCAATATATTTGGGCTCTCTGGAGCAAAACTTTATAATAATACCAAAGATGCGCAAAATTGCATATACTATTGGGGTCGGTCGTCACAGTGAAACGGAAGTTCACGAAATGATGCAAAATGATGTTCGACATTTTGCTACACTTTTAGGTAATGTTCAACGCATATTTTGTTCAATTTGCGTATTGGCCAGTATGTAGCTAGTGGCTGGCTAGAACAGTATATCACTGGCTAACAATGAGAAGACCTTATAATAAGACTGATACATTTTTTAAAATATAGTTCAAACATAGTTCATTGTCATTATGTACATACATTTAAAGTTAAAAGGGTTTGGTACAAAGTGCTAACCACGACATAGGCTATCCTAAAGACTATCCTCCTCATACATGTGAGGCAAATAGCCGTGAATGTATGGATGATTCAATTAACAAATTTGTTGAAAAACTTGATTTAGTTTGTAAACCTCTAGTAAATAAGTCACAGACAGGATCAGGAAAAAAGACACTACAAAGTGGACATACCATACTATATTCTGGACATAATGAAAACCAAATCAATGGAGTCGCAATTATCATCAACAAAGAAAAAGGTAAAACACTACTAGAATGGCGACCAATAAGAGACAGATTCATTACAGCAAGATTTGATTCAAAATACACCAAACTTACAATCCTACAGTGCTACTCACCAACAAATAATGCTGAAGATACCACCAAAGACGAATTCTATGAACAACTTCAAACAGCAATAACAAGAACACCTCAGCATGATATGTTGCTTATTATAGGTGACCTAAATGCCAAAGTGGGTACAGAAAATACTGACATCGAACATATTATGGGCATTCATGGCTGTGGAACAAAGAACGAAAATGGAGAACGACTCATCGACTTATGCACCAACAACAAATGTGTTATTGGAGGAACCATCTTCCCACATAAAAGCATACATAAATTAACATGGAAATCCCCAGATTGCAGAACTTTAAACAAATTGACCACTTTATTATCAACAGAAAATGGAGAACATCATTACAAGACGTCAGAGTTCTAAGAGGTGCAGATGTAAACAGTGACCACTATCTCCTTAAGGGTACCATCAAACTGAAACTATGGAAAGCAATACCCAAAATAATTACAAGAAAGATAATAGACATTGCTAAGCTAAAACTACCTAAAGTAAAGAAAGCCTTTACTATAGAACTCAAAACCCGTTTCCAAGTCCTGCAACACTTAAATAAAGAACTAGAACGTGTAGAAGAGAATGGAAAAACATTAGAACTACATTCACAGAAACCGCAGAGAAAATAGTAGGCTTTATTAAACACAAGAACAAGGAAAGGATTTCAACGGAAACATGGCAGAAAGTTCAGGGAAGAAAAGAAATAAAACAGAAAATAAACAGTACCAAATCCAAAAGACAGCAAGACCATCTACATGAAGCATATAGAGCAAAAGATAAGGAAGTGAAAAGAAGTGCCAGGAAAGATAAGAGACGATATATTGACACCTTAGCAAGAGACAGCAGAAAAAGCAGCAAGTAGGGGAAAACTTGGTACTGTCTACAAAATAACAAAACAAATATGTGGATGATCAAATGCTCAACCAGCCTTCGTAAATAAAATACAGGGGAATCCAATAAAAACAGAAAAAGAACAAACTGAAAGATGGGTACAGCATTTCAAAGAAGTACTTAACTGCCCAGAACCTGATCTACTAGCAAATCCCGAACCAACAGAAGATGATTTAAACATAAACATAGCAATACCAACTGTTGATGAAGTAAAGGCTGCAATAAAATCTCTAAAGTCTGAGAAGTCACCAGGAATCGATATGATACATGCTGAGATGCTGAAAGCTGACTTGGACACCACATCAAAAGTGATACACGATCTCCTCTGCAGTATCTGAGAGAAAGAAACTGTACCAACGGACTGATTGTTCAATTACAAAAAAGGGGACCTACGAAAGTGTGACAATTGGAGAGGAATAACACTGCTATCAATACCAAGCAAAGTGTTTTGTAAAATCTTACTCAACAAAATCGAAACAGTAATTGAAACCAAACTTAGAGATGAGCAAGCAGAATTTCGGAGAGGAAGAGGATGTGTTGACCAAATCTTCACACTCAGAAATATCATCGAACAGTGTATTAAATGGAACACCCCCCTATTTATAAATTTTACCTACTTTCGAAAAGCCTTTGACAGCATCCATGGAGACACCTTATGGAAAATTGTGAAAACATATGGAACACCAGACAAACTATGCAACATGATTAAGGCATTCTATAACAGCTTTGAATGCAGCGTTATCATGGGAAACTCCATCACCACTTCATTTGAAGTAAACTCAGGAGTAAGGCAAGGATGTATTTTGTCGCCAATACTTTTCCTGCTTGCAATCGACTGGATACAACGACAGACAACATTAGGCAGAAGTAGAGGTGTTCAGTGGACTCTATTCAGTCAGCTCGAAGATCTTGACTTTGCTGATGATCTCGCTGAATTATCAACTACCAACAGCCATCTACAAGAAAACGCCACGTTACTGAATGAAGTCGCCAAACAAGTTGGACTAAACATAAACACCAAGAAGACCAAAGTAATGAAGATCAACACTGCCAACCCGTGTAACATCACCATAGGAAACACGCAAATTAAAAATGTCGAAGATTTTGTCTACCTTAGCAGTAAAACCAGCAAAGAAAATGGAGCTGGTTAAGACATTGAAGCCAGACTTGCAAAAGCCAGAGGTACTTTCGCCATATTGAAACCAATCTGGAAGTCAAACAAGTACTGTAAGAAAACCAAACTGCGCATCTATAACAGCAATGTTAAATCAGTACTGTTGTATGGGTCTGAATGTTGGCGAGTGTCCTGGAATCTGATGTCAGGAAAATAGAAGTATTCCACAACAGCTGCCTAAGAAAAATCAACAAAATATTTTGCCCAAACAAGATCAGCAACATAAACCTCCTGAAAATAAGCGACTCCAAAAACATCACAACTGAAATCAAACAAAGAAGGTTAAGATGGCTAGCACACGTCTTAAGAATGCCACAACAACGTATTGTTCACAGTCCAGAACAAACAAGCTATTACAAGAAAAAACAAAAAATGCTAAACTTTATTGGAAACTTCTCCGAGACAGTTCCGGTCCAGCATGCGGAAGTAAAACTAAAGGCTGCAATATATCAATTGACTCATTTACAGAATAAATCCGGCTGATAGATTTTTTCTAGCGGATGAGGACGTTATTCAATTTAATGAAACATTTCTATCATCATGTTCGCAGAATTAGACGTACCAATAACAAATGCTGAATTGATTAAGGCAATAAAAGAATTATCGAATGGTAAAAGCGCTGGTCCTGATCAGATAAGGTGTTTCACCGCTTTTGAGTTTGGCGGAAGTTTAAAAATCACAATTACTTAGGTGTATTGTGAGCGTCTGACAACCGAGATCAAATAATACAAAATCCTTAATATTGATTTTTCAGCATCTTCCAATGTCTTATAATCGCGATTGTAATGAATAGTTAATACATACTTTTAATGAAAATACAGAGACACCCTAAGCTCAATCCATACGGATGATTTATTCCAAATGATATTAAACGCCTGATCTAGCGAATTGGTTACAACGTATTCAAAACGTAGTTCTATGCGCCCATATAAAAAATATTCAATAGTTCAACAGTATCCCGAACACTTTAGAGGACGGTTCTTTTGCATTTATTCCTGAAGAATATAAAACAAATACATGCAAAAGAACCCGAATTAAAACTGTTAGCACCTTGAATAATGCACTATGTCTTAAAAATATAATGATTGCGAAATCTTAATAAAACGGATGCAAAACGTTGATTAATTTTGTAACCTCCCCTGTTTTCAGCATTTCTGTAATTAAAATAAACTAGCCGTGCAATTGTCATGAAATTTTGCATGAAACTTCAATATTTGTCACTCTACTTGTTGCATGCATGAAAACAGCATGTTGTTCAACGATTTTTCACGCTAAAGTCAGAAACGAAAAATTACATATTAACGATCGAGGTATCACATTATTAAGCAATATGGGTAAATTGTTGACACGCAGTATTAATCACACCGTTCAACCCGATACATAGAAAACAGTTGGCACTTAGAAGACAGTTGTCAGAGTTTATGCACGCAAAACTCGCAGAAGTAAGTATTGCTTGTTTTTATATTCCTTTTGCAGGGTCTGAACAAAACAAAGTGTGTACATTTATTCGCAGTTAAAAGAGGTATCAGTACACAAAATTCTGAGCAAAACTGTGAATTATTTAGGGAGAAATCATGAAATATGTATGCGATTTTTAGCAAAAAACGCGTTATTTGAAACTTTGATCCCGAAAAAAGTATTTTTTGACAAATCCTTACCCATTGACTAATACCATGACGAAATTACATCCATCCCCGTCTATATGCAGATTTACACACTTTTATTCGTTCTTTTCGCCGAGATATAAGAGTTTAAACATGTCATGGTGCCATATTTTTGAGAACAATGGAGACAGTTGATGATTAAAAAAGATCACATAGAAATCAGTCGCAAGGGTATTGATGATAACAATGAAGACAGTCTGAACGCAACGTTTTTGGATCGCAATAACATTGAAATAATTACGATATACTTAAGTGCCAATGCGTATAACTGGATTTTTATAATGCGCTACCAAACTACCAATGATTTTTTTCATAAATCCCAGTCACACTCTTTCTGACCAAGTTCATCACCACAGACCCGACTCAAAGTATGAATCGGGACGCAATATATATGCTTGTTTTGAACATGTTTAAAATAAACGTGGTAAGGTCGGAGAGCTTCCTGACCAACGCAATTTCGTCACGTTTTTTCCACGTTCACAAATATCCTCTCCGATTGACAACGATTGTCATGATTTGGACATTTTTAAATCTATGTAGAAGCGTATGTTTTGACCTTTAAATATATCAAAAACGTCTATCGGACATGAAAGTTGAACCCCTTTCCATGTATATATTGACTGTAAACATCAAATGTGTCACAATGGCACAGAATAAGATATATTCCTTATCATTTTTATCGCTGTAATCACGTTTTTTTTTAAACCGTCACGTAAGTATACAGTCACGTAAAACTGTTTTCGCATTTTTTCTTCATTCATTGACTATTACAGATTATGAACTTTTCTATATAGTTAAATCCGATATGTGCCAGACATATTACAAGAAATAAATGACCATTCCTTTATAAATAAGCGAGTTGTGGCTGTCACGTAAGAATACAACATAAATGTCCCGGTAAGGAACAGGCTTGAACTAGACTGACGTATAGTTTTTGTTCGTGTATTTTGGTAAAAAATATGTGTATTTATCGATAGTGCTTATACCAATAAACTAACTGGTTCAATTAATTTATAAATAACCACAAGCGTATGCGTTGCTATCACATCCACAAACCAGTGTCAGGTAAAATACCTCTTGTGGGTGACACGAACTCTGTGGAATAATATCAAAGCAACAAGTTCATAGCACTATCGCGCATTTATGGGTTCATTTCCCAACTTATTTGCTTACATATAAACAACACATGTACATTTAAGATGTTTTGACTAGTTACTAATTATGAGAAGCATTTTAATAATATATTTTGTGTGGGTGACAGCCGATTTTGAGTAGGGTGTCATAACTTGGGAGCTTGTATTTTCATTATTGTGATAAGTTCATTATTTCTAATATTATTTGTATTTATTTTTGAGGAACTATATAGTATTAGTGATAGAAATTGATTTAAGACTTCTCATACTCGATAATTCGTTTTTATAAACATTATTATAGTGGTGACAGGCAGTTGGCTCAAATTTTGAGAATGCGTGAAGAGTGTGAATGGGATTTATAAAAAAAGCATTAGTAGTTTGGTAGCGCATTATAAAAATCCAGTTATACACATTGGCACTTAAGTATACCGTAATTATTTCAATGTTATTGCGCTCCAAAAACGTTGCGTTCAGACTGTCTTCATTGTTATCATCTATACCCTTCCGACTGATTTCTATGTGATCTTTTTTAATCATCAACTGTCTCCATTGTTCTCAAAATATGGCACCATGTCATGTTTAAACTCTTATATCTCGGCGAAAAGGACGAATAAAAGTGTGTAAATCTGCATATAGACGGGGATGGATGTAATTTCGTCATGGTATAATTCAAAGGGTAAGGATTTGTAAAACAAATACCTTTTTGGGGATCAAAGTTTCATATAACGCGTTTTTTGTAAAAAATCGCATACATTTTTCATGATTTCTCCCTAAATATTTCACAGATTTGCTCAGAATTTTGTGTTCTAATACCTCTTTTAACTGCGAATAAATGTACACACTTTGTTTTGTTCAGACCCTGCAAAAGGAATATAAAAACAAGCAATACTTACTTCCGCGAGTTTTGCGTACATAAACACTGACAACTGTCTTCTATGTGCCAACTGTTTTCTATGTATCGGGTTGAACGGTGTGTTAATAGTCGTTTGTCATTCTGGACTGAACACTATTATGTTTATATTGTAACCCAAGCAGGATTTCGCAGTAAAATGGGCACCATAGATAATATATACGTTTAACATGGGCTTATAAATCATTACATAAATAATAATTAAATAATTAAAAAATGTACGGTGCTTACATAGATTTCTCAAAAGCTTTCGATTATCTTGTTCATCAAAATATCTGGTATAAAATGATACAACTAGGACTTCGAGGTAAAGTTTTTAATATCATTAAATCAATGTATGAGAATGTTAAATCAAACATCAAAGTTGGCGAATCATTTGATTTTTTTTTTGGATAAGCCAATGTTTAAGTCCGTTCTTATTCTCACTATATATAAATGACCTTGAAGACGAATTATTAAAGAAGGGATTTAGAGGTGTTGACCTTGACTTTGTAAAGTTATACCTGGTAATGTATGCAGACGACAAAGTTATCATGGCTCAATCACCTAGTGATCTCCAAAAGGGACTCGTTGTTTGAAATAATGGTATTTCGAAAAGCGGGTCAGTTACCCAGAAACTTAAAATTCTTTTATGATGGAATTGAACTTGATATTGTTAGTAAGTTATCTTACCCAGGCATTGTATTTACAAGTGGAGGAAGCTTTAATGATACACAAATCCATTTGGCTGGACAAGCAAACAAAGCAATATTTAAATTAAAACGTTACATGTTAAATTTTACAATGTTTGGTATAAAACATTATTTTGAATTATTTGATAAACTCATCACACCCATCTTAAATTACGGAAGCCCAGTTTGGGGTTTTCACGCAGCAAATCATGTCAAAAGAATACAGTTACAATTTTGCAAATCCTTACTTGAAGTCAAGTCTTAAACTCAGAATGACTTTATATGTGGTGAATTGGGAAGAGCGAACTTGCAAAACAAAATAATGTTTCATATAATAAAGTTTTGGTTTAAAATCTTAGAAGCAAATGAACGTAAAGTAATCAAATTCATATACAATGTCCTATTAAATGATATTGAGCAGGCTCAAAACACAGTTAACTGGGTTTCGTTATTGCGAAACTTACCCAATTCAATTGGTTTTCATGACGTATGGCTATCACAGGGTGTAGGTAATGTTAATATATTTCTAAATTTAGCCAAACAAAGACTTACAGACAATTTTATACAAAACTGGAACAGCAGAATATTGGATTCCACAAGGAGTAGATTTTATAGAAGCTTTACCACATTTGGTTTAAAGCCATATTTGAGCAAAATTAATATTTAAAAAATAGAATTGCTTTAACACAATAAAGGGTATCATCGCATAGACAAAATATTAAAACAGGGAGGTGGAAACAACCAGCTGTACCTTTAAACGAAATAATATTTTGTATCGTGTTTTCGCCGAAATCCTAGTGTTTACATAACCATCGAATTATTTAACACTGAACGTGTAAGTACGTACATTAAGAAATCTTGCAATGTTTGTTTACCATGCCTTTAAACTAAGAGACAGTTTGTAACACATCAACTAAGATAATACTCAATATGGAACTTTATTTATTTATTGTTACTCACTAAAAGGGGACATAATTGATACGTTTCCTTTGAAGTATTTGAACTACTTTTTGAATTATAAAAAGGGAGGTAACTAGTACTCCTACGCTGAATTTACATAAATCCATACACTATCTTATTGACTTGTTCAAATTAGAAAACACGTGCAACATACTTGTTTTATACACTTTTTTCGTGTTTAATAAAGGGACCTTTATCATTTACCTTCATACTAGAACTATCCCTTATTATTTTATATAGACATGGAAAATGTTGAAATATCACAAATTTATATGATTCTTTATTGTATATATAACAATTATTGTACACCTTGAACCATTACATTGCTTAGTATTATGTTGTTTGTTCATGTGTCATTTTTGAACTAAACAATCTTATAATGACTCATGTAAAACTTATTCTGAATAAACTTGTAAACTTGTGCAACTTACAATAGTTTCCCAAATCGATTTTAAAGCTATTCTTGTGCTCAATGATCTCTGAAGGCTATTTCATCATTCGTCAGTCTAATAATTGGAGTAAGAATAATTTTTCTAAACAAAAAAAAACATTCATCTGTACTAAACGTATTAAGTAGATTTATGTACATAGGCAATTTAAGGTTTCGTGATCATTGTGTTATTATTTTCAGGCGACAAAAAATATATAATGGGAGATAAAATTTCTGTAGTGGATTGTACTGCGTTTGGAATCTTATCAGAAGTCAGATGGGCAACCCCTGAACAATGTACAGGTCGAAAACTACTTTTAGGTAATTGCTCAAAATAAATTTTCTATAATTATGACGTTTTCTTTATTTTAAATAACATTTCGCTGATTATTTCACGTATTACAACTTCAATACATAATTACTTGTATTTTTCGAATATTAAAACAATCTGTCTCAAAGGTCAACAAGACAATGTCTTATAACAATGGATTACTTTTGTAGAGAACTTACCACTGCGTTTGTTTTAATGCTGAACTCCTAGCGAATATGTTCAATGATAACTATTAAGATACTACTGATCGATGAAATGTTGTTCAGTAAGGTCTTATAGCTAAATGAAGCAATGAACGAGTACACCAGTGTTCCACAAGCATACGTAGGTAAATCTAAACTAGAATAATGAAGTAAATATTGTTCATTGTTATTTACGTCATTGTTGTTTACTTATGTTGTAACAGTTCATGTTTGTTTATAGAGCAAAAGAACATCATGGACTACATAGACAGGATAAAAAACACATATTGGCCTGATTGGGACAACTTATTGAAATCCTAAGTGGACCCTTACTAATTAACAACATATTTTACATTATGTGTTGATTGGTTAGCATAAGCAACGTTTCGTCTACATTTCGTCTCGAAAAGGATGCAAGAAGACTTCTAAAATGTTGGATTACGTCGACGTCTTCATTATATTACAGAACTCGAACTATATATATTTAGCAACTTTTCTAAGTCCTCACTTATATTTTCGTAGATAACTTTGTCAACCAAGTTTATATATCCATGAAATTTGGCTATAATACGCGTCCATTATCAGTTTGCAAAATTGTATAACACAATTTTGACTTTGTTATGCATTTATAAAATTAAACCAATTAAACATATCAAACAAGGGAATTAAAAGTCACCAATACATATTTTGATATATTTAATGATCACTGTGTAATCTGATTTTTAGGCTGGCGATTTCGCGCCAGACTATTACAATCCTAAAAAATGAATTCCACTAAGATGAATTTACTCCCGAAACTGACAACACAGAATCTATACACTCAATGCAAATAGTTCCTCCTCGTTAATCAGTTTTGCAAGATAAGAACATTCAACTTTCCTTGTTTTATTTATTCGGTTGGATTGTAATATATTAGTTTCTTCTTGAAATGGAAGGAAATTGTACGAAATTAAAAGAACAGGTGTTTAAAGGCGTTGATAATTATTACTACGCGTTACGAACGCGATATAGCGCGCGCATCAATGATTTTATTATGTTAAATTATTTAGGTCAACATTCCCCAACGAGATCGTGGTCGAGTGGTTAAGCAACTCGCTTAGTAATTTTCTGATGCTAAGGTCCAGCGATCGAATCACGGCGGCTCCAATTTTTTTATATTTTTTTTTTATTATTTTTTGTTAAGTCCAGCACTAACCTCTATTTCGACTTAGAAAACCACTTGATGTTATATCACTTAAACAGCTATTGTTGCTTAGCAGTTCGCCAGCCTGTCAGTACTTTCAGTACTTTGATTCCACTTGCGGTCATTGACACGAGTCGTAAGCATTGTTGAATGTATCGACTCAGTGATTTTAACGTATGAACGCTAAATGCAGACACGTCTCCGAATAGCGCGATTTGACGTCATTACGTCACTTCAATACAAAACTCTCTCACAACCACCATTATAAATCTGACAAAAAATAAGTTAATCTTTCAGTATTTACTCATGAACTCGTTTACGTTAAAGATCAATCAACAAGTGATGTATTGAGTACTTTTTCTAACACGTCTGCAGAAAATAACACTATGCATCGTACAGACGTCACGTGACGTCTCTGTTCTGATATCAGTTGACTCCTAACTGTGACATCATGATTGATTTTCAAATGTTTTTCAAAAGTGATGACCCTTGGACATACGTTGGAAGTGTTTGGAACAAATTCCATGCATGTGTAACTGCTTGGAGGCAGAAAAACAAAAAACGCACGTGCATCTGGGATCGAACAAACCATGTGACATATGGCCAGTTTGGGACACGGATTATTTGGATTGTAAAGTAGAAAATTCACATGACAAATTCTGACACTTTACTATTTATAACAAAAAAGTAACTTATCATTGAAAATGAGGACTTAGAAAAGTTGTTAAGTATACAACATGTACATTTTATACATATTCTTCAAAATCATCATGCACCATCTTCTAGTTTTCAGTTGGTTAAACCATTTTGTGTTTCTAATATAGTTCGATTTCGATCATTGAGCCGTGACTGCACTTTTAAAGTTTAACCCATTCGCCGATAAAGATTGGCGCGGGATATGTATAACACACATTAGTAAGTAGCATACCTTTAAATCATGACTATTGAAATCAACAAATCACGGGTTACCCGCACAAATAGACTCGTTTAAAAGGTCATGGCTCAGGGTTCAAAATTGAACTATACTGTATTATCGTTGTTTGTAAATATTATGATTTATGATTAAACATATACGTAATATACATTTGGTATATTTACAAGTTAGTTGAACCTATAAATCGATACATATTATTTGAATTAGTGCGTGTGTGTGTGTGTGCGCGCGCGCGTGCGTGTGTGTGTGCGTGTGTGTGCGTGTGTGTGCGTGTGTGTGCGTGTGTGTGTGTGCGTGTGTGTGTGTGCGTGCGTGTGTGTGCATGCGTGCGTGTGATATCACAATTTGAGTGTTTTGTTACCTACCCACATCACCATTAACAGTTTCATGGGATAAAAATAGGCTGTGATAGGTATATTTTTACTTGTAGCTTACGATATCAAAATCATTTTACTAATGCCCAGAATTCGATACTTTGGGGCAAACCTGTCAAAATCTTGACAAAGAGTGAATTTTGGGAATCGTTTGATAACAATTCAATTAGAAAATATATTTGAGAATTATTAACTGTGATAGGTACAAAGTGACTTGCAGTTTAAGATATTAAAACTAAAGTATTCGACCCCCCTCTGGACCACTGGTTAATTTCTCTAAGCAAGACCCACAGTTCACTCCACCATGGTGTAAAATGGTACCTGCGAGGGCAGTGTCTATTCCTGGCGCTGCAGATCGATGTTGGCTGCCACACACACAGGAGAGAACTAGTCTCCCCAGGGAGACACAAGTGAAGGTTTTATATGTAGCCCAATGACCAGGGGAAGTTTAAATATCAAAGGGTGCTTGAGCGACCTAACAGCTGAAAAGAGCCCTAGAAAATTGGTAACTTAACTTTTTTTTTTTTAAATATTGGTATGCATTTATTAAATGCGTTTTGATAAGACAGTATTGTACAGTTTAGCTTAGTCGATAACAAAGCAGCAATGTACTGTACCGTTAAACAATCCTTGCTCATACCACGGTGTATATCTATATCAGCACCTCTCTGTGGTGGCACGGGACGTTCTCTGTGCAAAATATTGTTTTTTGAAGGAACCATTCGACAGAAGAGGTTAAAAATCATGTTTTTGCCAAAAATACAGATTTGTGCTTAAGTACGATAGCCTGCGGAACAACGAAATCATTAGCAACAGAACCCATGTTTTTCCATTTGTTATATCTGTTGCCACAAGTTCAGACTAAAATGTGTGTTCGAATGAACACGAATTCCTGTTTTTGACACTTGTTGTTCATCAATATAGTAACTATCTCGCACCTCAGACGGTCACGTTAAAACAGTCTACTTTCGGTTTAGTTGTGACACCGGTACCCTCTCTATGCTTGGATTATTGTGAGCACAGATTGGGTTCCCGTGCCAGTCAGCTGCAACGCACACAGAGGGCGCCAGTGCCAGAACAGAGAGGGTGCCGGTCCCTCAATGAAACCCAAAGTAGAACGTTCTAACGTAATTAGGTGAAAGTAACCATATAAAAAGCATTTAGAGGCCAAATTGGTTCAAGGAATTTCCATCTGAGGTGCGAGATATATTTCCTATACTGACAAAAGATCGCATGTAAGTGTCAAAAAAACAGAACCGCACTTGTTCGTTCAAACAAGTCCACCCGTTCAACATTCCATCTTAATCTGAACTTGTTGCAACTGATGTAACAAATGGACCAACATGAGGACAGTGGTCAGTCATTGGGAAGTTAGGTGCTCAAACCTGTAATATTTGGCAAAAACAATGATTTTCTTACCTCTCCTGTCGACTGGTAGCTCAAAAAACATTGTTTTGCACTGAGAAAGTCCCATGCCAGCACAGAGAGGGTGCCGATACAGCGTTTTGCACATATAGGGTGCCGATACGGGTACACACCGTGCATACAAGTTTTTCTTATCCAGAGTACCCCGCCTCATTTGTCCCATCAAATCCGCCCTTGTAATGATATAGTGTTCAGTCCATTTCTTCGTATGTACATAATTATGTTAGAAAGACACGTGTGATAACATCATTTTCATAGACTAAGATTTACAAAGTAGGAAGATGGAAAGAGTGTGTGATTTTATTCGATCAAATGCTGTATATTTATCCGCCGGTGCTGGAGTGATCGGACTAACATTTTTAATAAGGAAGAGGTTTAATAGTAAAATTAACCGGTAAGTATAACGTTTAAATAATTGATATCCTTGGCGAGGTCATGATTAAGAGAATATGCACACTGTTCATCTTCGGTCATGTAAATATTTAGCCTTGAGAATATGTGAACACAGTGCAATTAGGAATTCGGAACAGCTAAGGTGTTCTGTAAGTTACGATGTTATAGTTCGATTTCGAGCATTGAGCCGTGACTGCACTTTTAAAGTTTAATAAATTCGCCGATAAAGCTGGTTGCGGCATTGACTAACTGCGCTAAATTGCCAATTGATAAATTACACATATTAGTAAGTCATATCCTTAAACCATGACTATTGAAATCAATAAATCACGGGTTACTTTCCCAAATAGACTCGTCTTTAGAAAAGGTCATGGCTCAGGGTTCAAAATTGAACTATAGTTATGATTGTTTACATCAGTGAATACCAGCGTGGCTCAGGATGGGCGACATAGTCATGTAAATATTGACTGGTACGCTAAGTTTATCTGCGTTAACACGTTTATGGACTAGTTTACACGTATATAATCTCATACTTTCGGTTCACTTAACCAATAAACGTGTTAAACTAGAAAGACGGGAAAATCAAACATCAATAAAAACCGAGGTGATCAGAATGCCGTGACGTCAGTACAATACAAACGTCGGCATGACATCGCGCGCATTGTAACGCTAAATTTTGAATGAAACCTATGCAATGTACATTAGCGTTTTAGCCTTTAACGAGCATTCTCTTTAAACTCGTCGACAAAAACAATATGATACTCGGCAAAGCCTCGTGTCATATAGTTTTGTCCACTTGTTTAATAAAACTCGTATGTAATGAGCACTCGTGCAAGATCCTCTATTTACTTACTAGTAGGCCATATGAAAATAAGATGTATGTTGTATAGTTTATATGTAACCTTCGTTAAATGAAAATGTTATATTATTTTAACTATTCTCTTCCAGTCTAACGTTTTTCTCATTTATTTGTATGACAGGAAATGTGGAGTGGATTATCCTAAGGACACTGTCATACTACATGTGTTTGATAGGACAAAGACAATACCTAACCTTGGTCATTTTGTGATGAAGTTAGAAACTTACCTTCGGATAACTAAAATTCCGTATCAGGTGAGTGAATTCATGTCGATATTTACATGATTAATGCAATACGTTTGTGAATGTGCACGATCACTGTTGCTTTCTAATGTTCGAGATGTTTTCATTCCGTCACAAACTTCAAGTTGAACTAAAAATAGTGTATCGCCTCACTAGCAGGGTGACCACAGGTCTTGGAAAACTGCGAAAATGCACTTGTAAAAATAACATGCAGTGAAAATTGTGAATTTTAAAAATACATTTCTTTATTTAAATTAGTTTAAAATTAGGTTATTGTTCGGGAATTTTACTAAAACGAGAAAAAATGTGTTTACTGACTACTTCTCTTCATGAATTTATCAAAAACAAGAGATTCTTCACACAGACTGTTAGGAAAAGTATTTATTATAAGATTGGTGTAAATAATAGTTATGCGTCTTGAGTTCTTGAGTCAATATGAGTTTTGTGTCATTTATTCAGCTGTAAATATTTGAGTTGCGAACACCGTGAACAATCATGGACAATTGCCTTTCCATCAGTGAATTTCATTCTTCATTTTCTTTGTCCATCTTTAAAAGGTCTTTCAGGGGTTTATTGCAAACACATATATTTTTAGATGAGCTTCAATCATACAAATGGTCCGAAGAACAAGGTACCATGGATAGAGTATAACGATGTTACCATGGGTGATTCTCAACTGATAATAGAGTTCCCGAACAAAGAGTTTTCTGTAAACTTGAATGACCATCTGTCTGACGTGGAAACCTCGCAAGCTTGGGCCATACAGAAATGGATAGAGGAATTTACTTACTGGTACAATTGCTTGGTTTATTTGCATTGCACACAACGAGTACGCAAGTTGGTCAAATTAAATTGAAGCACTATACACAGCCATTGTGGAGTACAATTAAAAAGCAAATAAAACCGGAATGTAAACGATTGTTTTACAAGAATCATAAACATGAATTTTACAATGTCATGTTATTATACCGTAGTATGTTTTAGGTTTGCAAACATAAAGCATATTAGATTCGTAAAATTATGTTTGCAAGAAAGTTTCCAAGACCAATTATTTAAATTCACCCGATATCTAGTAGGACCGAAAACATGTTTTATAATTTTCTTAACGACTGGCGTTACAGATTAGTAAAAATTGCTTAGACAGTATGTGTTAACAGTAGTTTTCCCATTTTAGGTTGAACGTTTACACAAGATGGGTAATATTAAGTCAAGATACATTTGCAAACATATTAGGACTCTCAAGAGCGAAGTGCATTATGTGCAAATACTTAGTCGTACCAAGGATGCGCAAAAATGGATATACTATTGGTATTGGTCGTCATAGTGACGCAGAAGTTCATGCAATGATGGAAAATGATATCCGGCATATTGCTACTCTTTTAGGTAATGTTTAAATACAGGACTGGCTCTAGTGGGAAGCAGTGGCCTAGATGAAAGGTACACGCTTCGTGATCGAGATGTTTCGGGTTCAGTTCCCGTCTGGACCACTGGTTAATTTATATGAGCAAGAATAACACACAGGCTCCACTCTTACAAGGTGTAAAATGGTACCTGTGAGGGCAGTGTCTATTCCAGGGCGGCACAGAATGATGTGTGTATATGACAGTACATGTAATTGCATTTGTCAATAATTATATTGAAGTCGATGATGTATGTTTATGTATTGTGTTCCTGTTGATAAGTATCAAAATAATGTCGTTAAATACTAAGTTTAGTCTGATATTACAAATGTGAATTGTGTCTTCCAAATCAAGAATGCTTTCGACATATTTTTTCTATCAATTGTTAAGCTATGCATGTATGTATCATGTCCGTATCACCACCTTTCCCAGAGAGATGCTTGTTACCAACCAGTCTTAGATATCGTACCTATCATTTTTAGGTAACAAGAAATATATAATGGGAGATAAACTTGCTGTAGTGGATTGTACTGTGTTCGGAATCTTATCAGAAGTCAGATGGGCAACCCCTGAACAATGTACAGGTCGAAAACTACTGTTAGGTAATTGCTGATGTCTTTTTAATATTTTTATAAATTTCGACACTGTCTTAGTTTAGCCCAGTTTGAAAATTGTTTGATATATGCGTTTAAAGACAACTTATAATGTTAACGATATTGTGGGATATACTGGAAACATGCCATGATGGGTGTGTATTACTTTCATTCACCATAACCTTCATTAATTAATTTTAGCACCAAACAATTTTGAAAGGCGAAGTGATATCGGCTGACTCTTAAGATGATAAACTACTATACTCATGTATTAAAAATAACAATCTTCGTAATATAATTATAACTAGTACAGGCTATACGTTCGTCGACTTTGGCGTCTCTGTGGGCATCTCACCATGTTAAAGGGACTAAACTCCAGTTAGTATATTGCAAATAATTCATATTTTGAAATTGAATATCGTTCAACGGGAGGAATGTCATATGTATGTTTTATTTTTTTCCATATGTTATTTACAGAACAAAAGAACATTATCGACTACATGGACAGGATAGAAAACACATATTGGCCCGATTGGAACGAACTAGTGAAATCCTAAAAAGAATATCAATAGACACTACACTCTACTTATAATTATGTGGATTGTTACAGCAAGCACGTTTTAACGAACAGTTCGTCTAATAAACGATGTATTGTAAGATGCTGAAAATCTGCTATAGATTTCGGAAATTGGGGATTTACGTAGAGTTCCAACACTGTACATGTAAATGTACGGTAGAAAAGGTTTGAACCAAAATAACCCACATCTACCTTCGACCATCATGTACCGTGTACCATTATTCTGCTGTCACTCACGTTTGTGATTGTAGATGACATTGACAAAAACAGAATAACCGCAAATATATCAATGCATATTGTTAAGATAAATAATAATAAACTATTTACTTCAATCGAAAAATAAAACAGATATTGTTTCTATATGGCTGCAGACACCCCCTTTCCTATATTATAACAATTGCTACCAACTGTGTCCTATTTTCCATTTTAATCCAACTTAAATATACAATATTGTAACAAAAACGGGGCGCGGGCCACCAGTCAGGCACCGACCCTCAGGCGAGCGGATAAACAATACAGGTCTAGGACAAATAATACAGGTCTAACGCTCCGGACAGCTACTGGTCAGGATCACTGTCGCGGCGAGCAGTGGACGGGTCGACGGCAAGTACAAATGCAACAAGAAATCAAAGTGGACGGGAGCAGACGACAAGTAGAAATACGGAATAAATTCAAACAAAGATCATTTATTACAAAAGACAGAATATAGATCAAATACAACAGTTACACATACAATGAAACATATATTTACATATTATTATTCCTCGATGTTCCCGTCAAGTTTCACAATAAAAAAATGTCCAAGTTAAAACAACTTCATCCTTCGAGATCCGTTGTCCAAAAGCCCAAGAATAAAAGAACGCTTGTGTAATATACACAAAAGGCGAACTAATATCCAAAATATGGCCTGATATCCATAATCCAATGAGATTCCAAGAATCTCAAAATCTGAGATTCTAAGCCAATGAATTTTCACGCGGAAAATTCCGATTTACACGGTATCCATGTTCCTAATCCGTCTGAAAAACTAGATCCAAGACGGATCATGAAAATCCTCATTTACAACATATTAAGTTACGAAAACATAATTTAACAAATACATCATGACCTACGGTACTCAAAACAATATTTCAATTAGCTCACAACAGGTTACAATGTATAACGAACTCAAACTTTGGCGCGTGTAGAACGGAATGGGAGGGGTAATAATAACCTTCAGACGAACACAGATATCCGCTTAAATACACCAATAATCACCAAGTACAAGTTACTTACAGTATGTAATAAATTCAATGAACCGATTTACGACTAAAAGTACATCAAAATATGCAATAATAGCTACAAATGGAAATGTCACCTATTTCCGCGACCTAGACGTTTCGTACTCACAATTTTCCTACCCGGCATATAAATCGATGCACAAATGATGAAAACTTGAATAAAACATGTAAGTAACTGAGGTGCCTCATGTTACAATATATAAACAATAAATACCAGATAAACGAATTGAAGTCGATATCTGCTGAACTACACAGGTAATTTCGCTACAATGTCATATGATTTTCGTATGTGCCGAGATTGCCTATGTAGAATCTGCTTGCAAATCAGATGCTCTACCAACTTTACTAGTAATGCAATCAGTATCGTTAACAATGTATACACTGCCATGAAAGCAAATATTGTATATGTACAGACAGATCAAATGAAATCATACAGAGACGGCTGCAAAAACTTGTTTTCCTTTTATTGGTCGTAATTTACTACATACTACATAATTATGTTATCACCAACGCCATGACAACGTTATTAGATCTATCTTTGGATAAATGCATGTACAAAGTTTTGTGCACTCACTTCAATAAAGTGATAATAATCATAATATGCATTAATATGTGGGAATTTCTTATGCAAATTACTATATCATTTTAATCTACACCGAGTCTTTTCGACTAAAGGTATTAAGATGAAGAACTAGTAAACTACTCTTTTTGGCAGCTATTATTTTGTCTATAATTATAAGCCCAGTTGTATGGTTCCATAAGCAGTGAGTACCTCGAAGAAGCTCGAGGTTTAATTGTTACAAACACCGATCTTTCAAAGAAAGAACCTTGTTATGCATTTATGCCTAAAGGTCAAGTCAAAGTCTCCAAGCTGCAAATTCGTAAAATATATTATGTACACATTTCACGTGCTACTGTATTTTTGCAATTGCAACCAACATTGACCTGTTATCTTATTAACCCTGGTAGTCTAATGACGTCGCGTCACAAGTTGGAGCTATTTTCAATTTATTTACCAAATGGTGCAATGTAATTATGTTTGTTTCAATAAATGTAATATGTTATGTATCAATCGGACGAAGAAAATCAGCACAATCGACCTGAATGTATATGTTTTGAGTTTTATTGCAAAATCCCACACTTTCAGGGCTCGAAATAACCAGAATGCGGTGAAATATCACTGTAGAGATGTAACATCCAATCTCGTGGGGCTTTAAAAAAATGTGTGGAGAGCAAAATCCATACTCAAAATTTCTATATTTTTGGCGCCAAAATTATTCTTAAACATTAATAGTTGATGCCATTAACGTAAAAGAAAGTGACATCATCATAAAGTCAAATATTTTGATTCTGTGTTGCGGGAACAGTTGTGTAGAGATGTCAAAATTACGGGATAAAAAAATGTAATTACACTGATAAAATTGTTCTGCAATATTTATTTTTAATAATTTCTCTTTGAAATGTCCTATAAAAACTACGTTTTTCATATATTATTAAATACGGTAATCATTTTAGATTTTGATTCAAGAGATAAAAAATAATATCAAAATTTCTTTGTCGACATAAAATGTCCCACCCTGTGCTTAAAACTAAAAACTGAATTGAACATGAAATTCGAATTGATCGAACGTGAAAATTTCTGTAAAACATTATTCGTCACTGAAATGATAAAATACTTTTTTTCCACGCTGTTGAATAGTATATTGTTTATCAAAATCGTTCAATATACGATGAAGTTATTAGTATTTTTCAATGTCGACACAAAATGTCCCACCAGCAAAATTACGTACTAAGTAACGTCAAAATATCTCGTTTGTAGCTTCGATAATTCAATGCAAAATTGAAATCGAAATTTTAAAGATTGGTTTGAAAATGTTTTTATATACTAGGAAATGTATACAGTACTTTATTCATGAAGGGATTTTTATTTTGCATTTTGTGTTCATTGGGGTTACACTAAGCATGTCCAAACTGTACAAAGAGCAAAGGGATAAATGCACACATTACAGCAATATGGTTAATTACAAGTAATTTTGCCTAAATCTGAGTTCTGTAATTTCTAATGATGCTGGATATATCTCCTTTGCACATAGTTACACAACTTATGTGTTTGTGGTTGTTGTACGACCATGATGTAGTTATTCTGTGAATTGTACGCCTTATAATGTCCGTCATATTTAGCTAAAATAACGGCGTTTTTGACGTTACGCAAAATAGCTCCAACTTGTGACGCGACGTCAATAGACACATTTCAATATGATTATGACAAAACCACTCACTCGTTAATCGCCACCCATGTTCCACCAAGAATATCGCTGGTTAAGATTGAGAAAGTCGTAACTACAAAATCGATACTTTGAGGAAACAAGAAAAAACTGTCTGAAATTTTCTCTTTACGCATGGTAAAACAAGCTTTGACAACTTCATTTTGGTCAACATGACAAGTTCCGATTTTCATGAAAACATTCCTTTGAAAAAGACGCTTTGTAATACAGATTTCGAATATGTACACGTATGTGTCTTATAAGGTCGTAAGTATTAGTTACGACCTTCTAATTCTAAGCCAACGCTATACTGACTGAATGATTTGATTGAACAATACAAACGAGTTGGTGACCAATAAGTCGGTGTATGTCACTTTGAATATGAATGCATCGGGTATGTAAACATAAAATGTGTCTAGTATTCAGTACATTTATTCATATTTAACAAGGACATCACATTCATAGAAGTGATGGAAAGAGTGTGTGATTTCGTTCGAACAAATGCCGTGTATTTTTCTGTCGGTGCTGGAGTGATCGGACTAACGTTGTTTATAAGGAAGAGGTTTAATCGTAAGACTAACCGGTAAATATATATTTACTTTATTTGATATTCGTTGAACACAACTGTGGTGAGGTCATTATATAGAACATGTACGTGTATATTAAACTAAATTTTATAGTATCCGCGGTGTATAGATATTTAAGCTAAGTTAGATTTTGTTAGCACGGCACACATTAGCAAATCAATGCAGCTGTCTTGCAAATTAATTGAACGATGTTTTCCAAATAGTGCTGGTTTATATCCGTGAGTACAAGTGTGGCTCGAGCTTTTAATTTGTGGGACGACTTTGCCACGTGCGATAAGTTCGTTTGCATTGAACAATAATGTATTGATATATTCGGACACTCGTGCTGTTTGTTCCCTAAATCCATATAATATGCAGGACTGTACAACTATACAGGACTGTGTAGCCTTTTCTACTTGCATGTAATGCACCTACAGGGTGGACATTCCACGTGGTGTGTGACGTAATTTTTTGCTAAGACGACAAGAAGAAAACTGTCAACAAAACGAGAAAAACAGCCCTAGGTATTTTATTCGTTGATCAATTTTCACGAGATTAGCCCCACGCTTTAGCCCAGAACGAATATTATGCCTGTCACTGAATGATTTGGCACAAAAACCAACAGTTTTTTCCCGAAAGTGGCTCAACAGTTAGAAATGGGCAAAATCTGAAAAGCAAAGACGACAAGAAAATATTTATTTTATCATTCATAGCTCTTTTGAGCATACTAATGCAAAATGCGTACTGCCGACATGTATAACAATGTATTAGAAACAACCTGTTAACTTAATTAAGCATTATATGGTCCATTTCATGAAATGTTTTGTGAAATACATAATTCGTCTGAAAATGCTAAGACGACAAGAATGGAAAGACGACAAGAAGATTTAATACTTAAAATTTAAAAATAATATTAGCCCCTAAACCTATAGCATGGATGGCTTACTTCAGTTAACACTACTGCCAATAAATGTATTGAAATAACTAGAACACACACTGAAATTAAACTATGCCTACCTGAATATTTTTATTCTTAACTATTTTTGCATTGGCAATCTTTATCTTACATAAGAAAACTTGAAATGTCTGCGTGATTTTGCTATTTGTGAAAGCATGTACAAAGTCTAAAATGGCAACCACTGTATAAAGTCATTTACTGTTCTACTGCAGTTAAACGATCCACTGACGTAAAGGATAAAGTATTTGCATACAAAATATATAGTCGATTCAATAAGTGATAAGTTAATGAGGTAACTATCCTACTCGAAAGAAAAGCAGTGAATACCGTTAACTCGGGTATATCTAGTCAAACCTAGATAAACGAAGTATATCTCTTGGACGATAGTATATTTTCAACGCGCCTCGTTTATATTTGAAAATACTGTCCATTTCTTGTGTCTTTCTGTCGCTTTAAATACAAGTATTGCATATTGTAAAACCTTTAAATGCAATTTTCGATTTGCGTAATTCGTTATTCAGGTATAGCTAGTTTGCGATAGAAAAAAATCGTGTTTTGTAATATTTCTGAAAATCTATTAATTCGATTTTGGTAAAAAAATTACACAGAACTACAAAAACTGTCTACCTACTCACATTCCGAATTCCACATGGGCGTAGGAGCCGGGGGGGGGGGGGCTCCCCAATAATTCAGACTAAAAGTATAATTTACGGCCTAATATATCTCGTAATATATCTCAGTTCTTGGTGAAAACGTATACATTTTTTTGGCTCGCTTCACTCGCAACGTAACTTCATTATATCACAATACCTAAACACCCATTGTTTGCAAAAATACGCTCGTGACATATATTGTTCCCTAACGTCCCACAACCCTCCTACATGCCTTTGAGAGTTTGTCAATTACAATGTATATATACACCGGTAAAGCCTTTGAAACAAACGTTTTCACAATAAGCTTCAATCTCAAAATCTGACGATTTAAATTTTGTGCAAGCACCTAATTTGGTTTAATCTAAGAACTTTCCTGTATTTAGTAATAAAACAGATCCTTCTTTAATAAAAATAAGGTATCTCAGAAGGCCCAGAATGTACCAGATTGATCCATTGTTTAGAAAAATTTCCGGGACAACATGCACCCGGACCCCGTATACTTGGATATACTGGTTAACTTTCAGTTACCACGTAATTACTCAACCAAACTGCCACATAACCATAAACTCACAGATAGTATATATAGATATAGTAAGAAGTGGGAACGTTAAGAGTACAATTCATGTAGCAAGTGTATTTTTTGCAAGCAACGGGTTTGAAATATGTTGATATTTTCATATAATGAAGTTACTTTGCTAGCGAAGAGACCAAAATATTTATTCCCCCCGTTTTAGTCACCTATTAAAGGCATGTATTCTTTATTATATATTGAAGTTACATGTACATGGACAGTTTAACGCAGGGAGGTAATCTGGTATTCCATTAATAATTTGTTATCAATTATTTAACCGTTATACTCCGTGATCGTCGGTATTGACATTATTGTAATGAAAACGAGACTTAGGAGGCCGGTATGATTCAGGTTATTTAGGTGTGTTGCTTGTAAACAATGTACATTAATAACATGTGCGTCGTCAGATTCACAGACGGGCCTCGTATGTGTTATATTAAGTAGGTTGCAAATACGTAAATATACCGTTAGGCGTATCACATGGCCGTAAAATTGGCTGTTGCAAGTGTCAAGTCTTCTAACTTGATATTTCATACAAAACTACAAAATTAATATGTTACTTAGAACTTATGAACAAAAGTATTTTAACTGCATTCTTATGTTGCTGAAATTTCAGTGTGTATTAGGTAGATAAATTTCATTTATTCGTGCAAAATTTCATACATGTAGGTTTCGTAGTTAGAGAGAAATGTTTAAAAAAACACGCTTTTTTGCTATCGCAAACTAACTATACAAAATCAAAGTTTTGAGAGAACAAGAAAAATGTCTGACAATCATTCTTTACTTATGGTAAAAGAAGCTTTTTCAAAATTAGTTTGGTCAAGATGACAAGTTTCGATTTCCATGACAATAGGCTCATAAGAAGCGCCTCATGATGTAGGTTTGAAATATGCATTAGTCATAAAGGTAAGTGCCACATACGACCTTCTCATTCTAAGCCAGCGATATTGCGGTATCGTAACAAAAGCAGCAAATTAAGCAGGTAATGTAACACGTGATAAATTCTTCTAGACCTAAATGACCATGAACGGGAATCACTTCATTTACTATACTAATCAGACAATGAATTAAGGAATTTATACCAGTTTTAAATGCTGAGTTATAAATCTTCTTGTCGTCTTTCCATTCTTGTCGTCTTAGCATTTTCAGACGAATTATTTATTTCACAAATTATTTCTTGAAATGGACCGTATAATGCTTAATTATGTTAACAGGTTGTTTCTAATACACTGTTATACATGACGGCAGTACGCATTTTGCATTATTATGCTCAAAAGAGCTATGAATGATAAAATATATATTTTCTTGTCGACTTTGCTTTTCAGATTTTGCCCATTTCTAACCGTTGAGCCACTTTCGGGAAAAAACTGTTGGTTTTTGTGCCAAATCATTCAGTCACATGCATATTATTCTTTCTGGGCTTGAGCGTGGGGCTAGTCTCGTGAAAATTGATCAACGAATAAAATACTAAGGGTTGTTTTTCTCGTTTTGTTGACAGTTTTCTTCTTGTCGTCTTAGCAAAAAATTACGTCACACACCACGTGGTATGTCCACCCTGACCTAGCAAAGCATATCATTTGAATTATTTGATCAACGACATAAATTACTCAATGTATTGATAATGAGAATAAACCACATTCCGCGAACAGTAGCAGATGATAAATGTTGCTTTCCTATGATTAATGGAGATGTTTCTACGTAACAAATAAGCTAGACGAAAGATTGCATATTCATCACTCGTTTTCGGTTTCTGGCAAACTATTGCAAACATATAAAAAATACATTTCATAAACTTAAAGTAACTTTCTTGTTTAATGGAAACAACATATTTGTACACAAACGAATAAAAAAATAGCATAGTTAACAGATGAAATTAAACCCTATTGATTTTCTAATTCACGCGTACGTTTAAAGCAATACACTTTCTTTGGCAATTTATACAATTACATCTTGATTGAGTCTCCCAATTCGATGAAAACAATAATATACACGAAGTACTTTCGAATTGGTAAGCATAGAGTGGCTTCGTAAAAAAATCGCGTATTCTTCTATTTTTTTTTTATTTAAATGTAAAGTAATCACTAGTGTAAACATAAAATAAGTAAACATGCTTAAAAACACTGCCTCATGTATCGGCGTATTGTAAAACTAAATAAAGTGCCGCCCTCATGTGGAACATGTCGTGAATGGAATTTCATGTGTTCTGTTGAACTCTTACATAACTATATAACTAAATGAACTATTTAAAAACGTCTTTACTCATTTATATCTCGTAGGAAATGTGGAGTGGATTATCCAAAGGACACTGTCATACTCCATGTGTTTAATAGGACAAAGACAATACCAAATCTTAGTCATTTTGTGATGAAGTTAGAAACGTATCTTCGGATAACGAAAATTCCTTATCAGGTGGGCGAATTCGTATCGGCATCAAAATGTTATACCTGTAGTTGCCAATAAAAGAAAACAAATTGGCTATGAATTATATCGCTCAGTCAAATGTGACTGAATTGGTATAAATACGCAAATTATGACTCTAGAAGATGACTGTTATTCATTATCTGCTACTAGTATAATCTGCTCTATTTAAATGCCAACATTCTAACGCAATCATGTGTGTTGTTTGCCTTAAATAATCAAAGCTGTTCAACCCTCCCTCCAGTTGTTTCAGTGAGTTACAAACACCCGAATTGTTTTCCTCTTGTTATAAATATAATTTTAATAGCAATACGATGTACGATGTAAATCTTGTTTATTATAGTGTCACCGTATTTAAATGGCCAGTCATTTCTGACTAATGAGATCAGTATCTTTCATGCGTAAAAGACCTCCCGAAAAGTGCGCCTGGCTGAGATGGGCCTATGGTATTAATTTGTTATACTAGTTGGCGGCTGCCGAACTGGTCGCATCAGTTCCCAGCCGGCTTCCTTCGATCTCCTACTTGCAAGGTTGCCACCCTAACCACGCGGTCACTGTTAGGGATATATGAAGATAGTGCTGTTGTGATATAAAGCGATACGATATATCTGGACACAATGAAGCCAATGAACCATATTTGCTGGTTTAATAATGTGATGGTAATAACATGTACACCTAAAATAATAGCCATGTTTATTTACTTTGTTGCTGTACTTAACACCAAGTTGAACTAAGCTTAATTACAGTATCGCCTCTACATGGCTCCCAGTGCACAGGTGTCAGTCATTCGTTCATTTACTAGTACTTGATTTAACATAAACTGAATGAATATTATTTCTAGATCAACTGCGGTCTTGATTATGGTCCAAAGAGAAAGCTGCCATGGATAGAGTATAACGATGTTACCATGGGTGATTCTCAACTGATTATACAGTTCCTGAACAAAGAATTTTCTGCAAACTTGAATCATTATCTTTCTGACGTTGAAACTTCACAAGCTTGGGCCATACAGAAATGGATAGAGGAATTCACTTACTGGTAAAGTGTTTGTTTCACTTGTTTTGCATTGTGATTAGTTTTAGTAGAAGGACGTCATTAGGTAAAATAGCAAAGCCCTGATAGCGCTGGAAGAGCAGGGTTTGTTCCTGTGGTCAGACAATTATTTTTCCAGGCAGATAGCCCATGGCTCTTGTCATAGGTCTAAGAAGGCATGTAATTAGCAAAATGTGTACGGTAAACGACGAGCGAAGTCGAATTTATCAAAACAGTAATTCTTCCTAGCAGTAAGTTAAATTCGCAAAGCGCTGCGTACTAGCTTCGTAGTACGTTGCGCATTCAACGTTATGCAATCCATTCCCACTATACTAGTATAAGTTGCTTCTCGACATGATGTAATCATTTTCATTGACTGGAAGGTAACCTTGGCTACGTAACATAATAAAATTACTGTCTGTTTTGCAATCATCGGATACGTCTGTTTTCTTTGGTAAATCTACTACTTCAAGGCGATAAAGTTCAAAGTCGTCCCCGTGATGGACCACTTTTATCTAGTTTTAGCACCAAGGTCCCGGTAGCTTTCAGAATTACCATCACCGAGAACAGGAGTGCTAACGCACCCGTTCAAAACTCGAAGCAATATACAACCTTACTAGCGTCAACGTAATAAGAAAATAAAACAACAAGGTATACGAATGTTTACGAGATTCATAACCTGAATTATAGATACTCGAAGCGTCAACTATTGATTATTTGCTGCAACAATGGATTATGGAGATTTTCAGTGAAAATAACAGTGGAAATTATATTTCAGTAGTTTAACAGTTCCGACAGCTACGTCACTCATGAAAATATTTATTTCTGTGTTCTCACGGTGAAATAAAATTCGATCATATACCAAAGGTAACAAGTACCTTCTCGGTATATTATAAATAGAGGATCTTGCATGAGTGTATTTTCATAGTGAATTTATTAAACGAGTTGGATAAAAGTGATAAAATACGAGGCTATGCCGAGTATTATATAACTTTTATCCAACGAGTTTAATAAGTTCTATATGGAAAGACACGAACGTAAGATTCTTTTTATTTCATAAACAAAATAATCCCTGTAAATGTGTTAAAAGTGGACACGTTTCCTCAATAGAAGATAATAAAGTCAGTGAATAATGCGGTTAAAAATAAATGAGCAAATAAACATAGTGCAGCGCTACATATTTAAATTACCGTTACATTATTGTATACTTATTGGAGCGAGACGGGTATATTGAATAGTAATTGCGTCACGGACCTGATTTTTTCTATGCATCCTGTATATATATGTATATTTTTGACAGTGCGTATGAATACATAAAAATAGTGATTTTCCGCCTCGTTTGCATAGTTTATATATTACTGAGTAGCGTAATTTTTGTTATTAAATTGGCTTTATTACACTCCCGCACCGGGGTTTATATATACGTTAATTGCAAGTCTGTAAATTACAGATTGATATTCGTACACATCAAAAGTTCGTCAAAGTCTCTCTGGCGATAAATGGAACTTATATGATCGGTGAGAATAAAGATTCCGAACCGAACCGTGACGAATACTGCTATGGCGGTGTAATTTTTTGCGGTGAGCTAAATTGTGAATTTCGAAACGTACGGACATTTATAGTGTTTGGAAATTACACGGATACAAAATATAGTGATTGTGTATTGAGGTATTGATCTTATTTACCTATATATCAAACTATAAACTCTGTAAACGCATAATTTGATGAACAATGGCGTTCAGTCAAACGGAACCGTCTACTAATGACATTGGTGAGGGCGATAACCCAATCGAAAAATATGTAATTCCACTTGTCTTTATGAGAGAGGAAGATCTATTTGGGAGTCGAAGGCCTGAAAAGGCTGAATGGTTGAGCCATGTTGAATTATATAAGGCGATTGGCGAGAGGATAGATGTATCGCACATTAAAGGCCTGCAACGTGTACGGGGCATGTGGGGAATATACCTGGACAATATACAGGACAAGGTCACTCTCATGAGCGATGGGGTCCCCATCAGGGGAAAGCGGATACCCGTATTGAACACAAACCCAGGCCGCCTAGACGGAGAACATACTACTAAAGTGAGAGTAAAAAACATTCCCTTGTCAGTTGACGACGGTACGATAACAAGAACGCTAACATTGGTTAACGTTGAAGTTATCAAGCTCTATCGTGAGAAGCTCCGAGTTAATAGCAAACTAACCGATTGTGAAACCGGAGATAGGAACATTATTGTTAAAAGTTCGACCCTTACGGAGCCTCTACCAGATTTCATGTCATTTGGCAAATTCTCGGGCAGAGTCCTACACCTGGGTCAAAATCAACGTAGTATAAAAAGGCCAAACAAATGTTCTAAATGCTTGCTAGAGGGTCACATATTTGCACATTGTCCAAATGATTGGGTCTGCACATCATGCAACGAGATCGGCCATAAACAGATTGATTGCAAACAAATAGACGCAGAAGCTGAAAATGATAATGCCTCGGATCTAGAGCAAACCAAATCCGACGAAACATCAGATAGCGAGTCTGAACAAGGTGAACCAATAGTTGCACAACCAAATGCTAAACATATAAAAAAAACTCTAAACCCATCCAACAACGAACGATTCCTAGTCGCTCGAATAAACGCGGGTCGACCTACAGAAGAACCTCAACTCGTGAGTCACCCTTTAGGGACCAAAATTCAATCTTGATGGACAGATCTCCAGAATCTAAAATGGTAGATTCCTCGCGTGATCGGAGTCGTGCTTCATCAAAGAAAGGGAAGACTTAAAGTTTTCAACTTTCATGATCTGTGTTTACCTTACGACAACGATGAACTGTAATATGGACATGAAAAAAGATTACCATACTAAGTTGATAAATAGAGTCATTCCAGATGACACATTAAAAATAAATACTTAATATATATCTCTTTGTTTAAAAATAGTCATTCCAGATGACACAGTTAAAATAAATATAAATGTACATGTCGTACCAAATCGTACTTATATACTTTATATAATACTATACAGTACGGCTCGCGAATAAGTTCCGTGTAAAATTATTTTGTTCGATCGTTAAACGAGAATGCGTTACCGTTAAAGCGTTAAGCGTTTGCTACAACTGCGCATGCGCATCGTGTATAATCGTGTTAAACCGTGTACCGATTCATCCGTCTGCGCATGCGTACCGTGAAATGAGAATTTGAAATTTTAAACGTGAACTTACTGCGCATGCGCAGCGTGTATTGTTTCATCTATGTGCGCATGCGCAGCGTGAAATGTGTATTCGAAAATATGTGTATTCGAAAATATACAACTTTTATCAATCGTCATTCATTAGATTTGTTCTTCAGTAACAGAATATCGCTAATTTAAACGCATTGTTGTCAATATCTTGATTAAATAAATACACCCGTTGGTATTAAGAATGAAAGCAATTGACTTCAGAACATCAAATTACCGATAACAATGGATATAAATACAGTCCGTGACTGTGGCCGAGTGGTTAGGGCGTCCGCCTTCGGTCAGAGCTAGGTTCGATTCCCGGCGGAAGCTGGGTTAATTAACAGACACGATCGAGTAGTGACCCGCCAACTAGTTAAAGAATTGTTATCGTAGGCCCATATCTACCAGGCGCCCGTCAATATGGGCAGGGATTCGGGGAGGTACTACTGTGTAGGTCCATTTCACGATTTTAATACACTATCTACACGATGCTATCAGAAGCTCTTCAGTATATTTGTATAGAGAAGATCCCGAAGCTATTGACTGATGATGTTTGTGTATTAACGTTCATAAAGTCTTGTTTACAAACAGACGGCGGCAACTCATCACTTAAATCGATTCAACAATACGTACATCATCAAACAGTTCTGTTTGATTTTTAAGGGCAAGCCAATTTGACTTACGTATTTTTCATGCCATCTGTGCCAGGCAAAGGAATTCAGGAGGTACTGTGGGCATTAAAGATGTCCCTAAGTCAAATTGGCTGGCAAGTCACCATGCCACCACATCATTTCTCATTAACCCAGCTTCCGCCGGGATTTCTAATTAACACAGCTTCCGCCGCGATTCGAACCTAGCATTTGATGGTTATCTGCGGCTTATGCGACCTAGCTCTGACGTCCCTATCTGATAGTTACCAGAGGCCAATGCCGACCCAGATCTGACATAATTTTTGATTGTAACGGTGGCTTATGCAGAACCAGCTCTAACATCCACATTTATGGTAGAGGAACAAATGCCAGTTTAGGCCTCTATTTTTTGAGTTACCCTACCATTCATTTTAACAAGCTGAGTCATACCTTAAAATGTTCCTAAATGTTTGTACTTTATGACAAGGGTAATTTTTTACCATACTCATGGTGGCATTTTGAGAAATCCAAGATGGCGTCCAAGATGGCCGCCAAAAAAGTAAACATCACCTTTTGTCAAATTACAGCCTCTGGGACATTTGATATGGCATTTATTATGGGAATAAGTTGTTTTTACAATAGAATGTATGTTGCTCTTGTCATATTAGGTGATTTTGGTGGAACATTGGTGTGATTTAATTTTTTCATCATATTTATCGCCAAATAAAGGCAAAAAATAGGGGGTAGGGGTAAGATTTTTAACTACCCAGGATTTTTTTTACGATACATATAGCATTTCTGTTGTTAAGTTTATGCTATATAGTTGGAGGAATGTCAATATTTACAAATACCGTAAAATAAAGGTACTTTAATGATGACAATTGACAATCAAAGTGGGTGGGGTACGATTTTCTTAAAATCTGAAAAGTGGTAATAGTTTACCTTTGATACATATTTGAGCCACTATACCATAAATTTGTTATGTGTTCACACTCCTACAGTTAAAAAGTTGGCATTATGTGTTATTTATGTATTGTTAACTAATATTTGATGCATTTACTCAATATTTTTCTTGATTTGGTTCCAAAAAATGACAAGGCGTAGGGGAAATTTTGGTAATAATGAAAACCCTTCCAGCAATGGCACGAACTAAACTTGTTAACTAACTTTATGAAATTATAAAGATGAATTTTAGCATTAGTGAACTTGCTACAATATTTGTAACAATATGGCCTTCGTCAACATTAATGTCAAGGTCAAATGTCAAATTCTGAAGGATTTTCAGAACTTGCAATATGTATATATTACCACAAAAGGTACATGTAAAATGTACTGGCAGGACTAAAGTATATATTTAACAAAAAAACAAAATAACAAAATACGAACACATCTTGGTTCTTTGATATAGGAAAACATTGTTACATTGTGTAACCTTTGCACCCGGAAATATGCTTTCCAATATGGCCGCCATCATCTTCACATACAAACAAATATAATGTACATAAGACATAATTTATAATCCAGTCAAATTGGCACTGAAAGTGAAACTAATTGCAACAGAAACATGTTTGCGTTTTAAAAGAAATTTATTCATAAGCTGATCAACAGAAAAAAGTCCTTAAAAATGCAGTTGGGAAAGGTGAAAAGTCCAAGATGGTGTCCAATATGGTTGCCACGAATGGTGAAATGCATAAACTCTAAATAGTAAATGCCAAAGTGATAATTTCATAAATACGAGGGTTGTCCCAGTAAATCGTGTACTTTTCTCATTGCATGAAAAGTATTCATAACATTCCTTTCAAATATTCACTGATGATTATTAAATATACTCTGAGTAGGTCTCCGAAATTTCATGACAATGTATCAAGAAATAAAATTTCAATTTCTTTTATTAATACACATGGTTTGCAAGTGCGGCGCACAGTGACGTCAAAGTTAGAATGGCATAAGGTGGAACGTGTTTCTCCATGTTAAATTATTGTTCATTGTATTAAATATGCTTACGATATCAATAAGCTTTTTTGTCTGATACACAATTGTGAACCCATTTCAGTCCTATGCACCATAGAAAATCCTTCTGGTCTAAACATCCAACCCACATGGTGCATATGCCTTCTATTGCCAGAAGAATAAAACCTTTCAATGCACGCCACAGTAGATAAGGTGGATGCAAAAAAAACCTGATGTCCAATACAACATTAACTGTTCCTCAGCTCTTATCCATGCGTGTTTTAGAGACAATACTATATATCCGTCAGTGCAGTTTAGAGTCCTAAACTTTATTTTGACAACACACCAGTCCAAACTATAACGAACACGTCTATTCTACGGGTGTTTTCTCTCTTGATGTCGCAATTATCGGGCGTTTATATTTTAGCTTGGATATTCAAACATGCGTCTTTCTCGTACACATTATAATTTTCAATTGAAATTTACTGTGATGACACTATACAGATACACGTTAATGTCGACGTGAAAGTTATGCACAATAACTAATAAAAAAGATGAAAATTACAAGTTTATTGAAAATCAAATAAATGAATCACGGCGCGTTAGATGGGTTGCGCCGCATTTGCGTACATGGGGTTGGTTAATCACTAATGATGTGCATAATACGCATATTCGTATACTTTTCACATACGATTTCCATTAACAATTGATTCATAAAAGTAACTGCAAAAAATCATTATCGTTTGACGCCAAATAAGAAACTTATTTGCAAAGTACACGATTTACTGGGACAACCCTCGTAGATATAATGACCACATACTTGGATTGAAAAGGTTTATTAACTAGTGGTCATCATATTGAATTTCAACAGTAACTTCAGTAAGTGCAAGGTCAAGGACATTTCAGGGTCAAAATGGGAAAAAATTAAGTAATCATATTTCTTCTATGTTTGTGTTGACATAATATACATTCCTGCCTTTCAATATGGTATAAACTAAGTTGTTTAGAATGTATTTCTTCAGTAGACATTGTATGTTTTATTTAGAACATTACAGCTTAGTGATAAAAGCCATTTGAATGAAATAAATGATATTCAAGGAATCTTAAATTGATGGTTTATATCATCAATATATGTTATTATTACATTAGTTGTGGCAGTATTACCATTAAATGCTACAAAGTATGTACTGAATTTAGTTTTAATTTACCGGTAAAGTTACTCAAACCAATATCAATTAATGACCATTTCAAGGTTCAAATTCTAGACACCTTCAAATTTGTTGGAACTATAGACTTATATTAGGTTATGTGGGACTCATGCGTGTTGGAAATAATCATACAATCCAATATACGGGGACTCAAAGTACCAAAGAGTCATGGTATATCTTATGAGGGACTTGCCAATGTTGAAAACTGTCACTATGGGGACTCACCAGTGTAGCAAACAGTATTCCAAGGTCCTATGAGGGACTCGCTAGTATTGAAAGTTGTCATCCTTGGTTCTATGGGGGACTCAGAAGTTACAGAACAAGTTATCATATGCCATATTGGCAACTCGCAAGTGTTGGCACTTGTCATTCCAGGCCCTGTGGGGACTCGTCAGTGTAGGCTATTGTCATCTTAGGTCTAATGAAGGTCTCAACAGCGTTAAAAACTGTCATTCGGGTCTATATGGAGAACCCATCAGTGTTGGCAGCTGTCATTCTAGGCCATGTGGAGGATTCTCTAGTGCTGGGAACTGTCTTCCAATGCCCTATAGTGGACTGTTCAGTGTTAGGAACTTCATTCTAGGCTCAATGGAGGTCTCAACAGCGTTGAAAACTGTCCTTCTGGGCAATATATTGGACTTATTGGTGTTGGAAACTGTCATTATAGGCCCTATTGAGGACATTCCAGTGCATAGAACTATCTTCCAAAGCCCTATAGAGGACTCTTAAGCGTTAGGAACTGTCATTCTAGGCCTAATGGAGGTCTCGACAGCGTTGAAAACTGTTATTTTATGCTTAATGGAGGTCTCCACAGCGTTCACAACTGTAATTCTAGGCCATATAAAGAACTCTCCTGTGTAGGGAACTGCCATGCAATATGCACAATGGATGACCCTCCAGTGTCGGGAACCATCATTATAAGCTCAATGGGGAATCACCAGTGTAGGGAACTACCATCCTATGTCCTATGGGAGACACATCAGTGTTGGGAACAGCCATTCTGTGTATTATGAGGGACCCTCCAGTGTAGGAACTGTCATTCTATGTATCATGAGGGACTCTCCAGTGTAGGGAGCTACCATCCTATATCCTTTGGGAGACACATCAGTGTAGGGAACTGTCATTCTATGTAATATGAGGGATTATCCAGTATAGGGAACTACCATCCTATGTCCTATGGGAGACACATCAGTGAAGGGAACTGCTATTCTGTGTATTATGAGGGACTCTCCAGTGTAGGGAACTACCACCCTATGTCCTATGGGAGACACATCAGTGTAGGGAACTGTCTTCCTGTGTATTATTAGGGACTCTCCAGTGTAGGGAACTATCATCATATGTCCTATGGGAGACACATCAGTGTAGGGAACTGCTATTCTGTGTATTATGAGGGACTCTCCAGTGTAGGGAACTACCACCCTATGTCCTATTGGAGACACACCAGTGCAGGGAACTGTCTTCCTATGTATTATTTGGGACTCTCCAGTGTAGGGAACTATCATCATATGTCCTATGGGAGACAGACCAGTGTAGGGAACTGTCTTCCTATGTATTATGGGGGACTCACCAGTGTAGGGAACTATCTTCCTTTGTATGATGGGGGATTCACCAATGTACCAACTGTCATTCTGTGTAATACGACGGACTCACAAGTGTAAAGAACTGTCTCCCTGTCTATAATTGGAATTTATCAATGTTGGCAACAGCCATTTTAAGCCATACTGGGATTCACCATTGTTGGGATCTGTCATCCTTAACCATAAGGACGAATGGCAAGTGTGGTAAGAAGTCAACCAGTGTCATAATCTTGCACATACAGAGAGGGGGGCAATAAAACATGAACAATTACCTTCATATTAATGCTCATTTGGCTGGATTATGAATAATATAATATATACATGGTGATGATTGCCGCCATATTGGAAACCATATTTCCGGTTGACATGGCTAAGAAATATGTTTTCTTTTATCAAAGAAATAAGCTGTACTTGTACATTGTTAAAGAAAGTGATATGAACATAAGACATTTATTCCTGTACATTTTACCTGTTTGTGTGCATGCATACATATTGCAAAAATGCCTTCAGAATTTGACATTTGACCTCTAATATGACCTTGACATCAATGTTGACAAACCTTGTATTGTTTCAAATTTTGTTACAAGTGCACTAATGCTAAAATTCTTCTTCATCATTGACAAGTCCAGTCTATGCCATCGCTGAAAGGGTTTCATTATTTACAAAATTACCCCTACCCTAAAAAGTTGTCATTTTTTGGGCCAAATCAAGACAAAAATTGAGAAAATGCTTGAAATATTGATTGAAAGATGCATAAATGAAACATATATCAACTGTCCTAACTGAAGGAGTGAGAAAACGTAAACAATTTATGTTATAGTGTCTCAAATATGTATCAAAGGTAAAATATTACCACTTTTCAGATTTTAATAAAATCGTACCCCACCCACTTTGATTGTCAATTGTCATAATTTAATGACTTTTATATTGTATATTTGTAAACATTTTCATTTTCCCCAATTATATAGCATATACTTAACAACAGAAATGCTATATATGCGGTCAAAATTTTCCTGGGTTGTTAAAAATCTTACCCCTACCCCCTATTTTTTGCCTTTATTTGGTGATAAATATGATGAAAAAAATTAAATCACCCCAATGTTCCACCAAAATCACCTAATATGACAAGAACAACATACATTCTATTGTAAAAACGACTTATTCCCATAATAAATATCATATCCAATGTCCCAGAGGCTGCAATTTGATAAAATGTGATGTTTACTTTTTTGGCGGCCATCTTGGACGCCATCTCGGATTTCTCAAAATGCCACCATGAGTATGATAAAAAATGTCATGGATTGTAACGCAGAATCATTAAGGAACATTTTAAGGTATGACTCAGCTTGTTAAAATGAATGGTAGGGTTCAACCATTTTTACCTGGAATTGTTCCCCTACCATTAATGGTTTCCTGCGTCCAATGCTGACCCACCAGTGACATCCACCTTCCATTGTTTCCTGCGGCTTATACAGACCAAGATTCTAATACTGAGTCAGCTCTGCCATCATTATCGTAGGGAATCCGGTTAGTGTCATATGAATTATCGTGCCTCAAGAGGGCGAGGGTCAAGAATTCCGCAACACACTACACTCGGGCGATACAAGAAGCAAGGCGCGATATTCAAACATGAAAGGCGCGATATTCAAACATGAGATCTCACTCCATCTCAGTATCTAAAACCACAAGATTTCGCGGTAGAATATCGTGCCTCGCTTCGTGTGTTGCTCAATGCTCGCATGTTACTTTGCGTCTCGCGCTGAAATATTGCACCTCGCTTCGTGTGTCGTGCGATTATCATGTCTCGCGTTCCAAGGTCAGGCACGAGATGCGAAGCGAGACAAGAAGCGACATGCGAGAATTGCACGTCAAACAAAGCAAGGCACGTTATTACATTGCTCAATTATCGCAGTGGCATAAAATATTCAAACCGCGAAACACGACAGTCGAGAATAGCGCGACACAAGAAGCGAGGCGCGACATTATGTCGCACAAATATCGCAGTTGCTCTTTAACGGTGTTAAATAAGACTAGGTTTGATAAAAAGGAGCGTACTGAGGCAACCAGGTTCTGTGACCCCGAAAGAGACCGGGTATGTAGATGTAGGTCGGGCTGATGGGAGTCGAACTAGACCGTCGACCCTAGGCCCCTATCTTTGGGCTGAAAGAAGGGCCTATTGCATACCGCTTTTGTGGCTACTTTGCAGTTCTGGCCCCTCTTTCAGCCCACAGATAGGGGCATAGCGACAGTTAACTTCGACTCCCTTCAGCCTGACCTAAATGTACATATCCGGCCTTCCGGGGTCAAAGGGCCTGGTTGCCTCAGTACACTCCTTTTTATCAAACCAAGTCTGATTATTTGCTAGGATATGCAGTTGTGAAATTACTTTTACACCGTTTAAGAGCGACTGCGACAATCGAGCGATATTTACGCGATATAATGTCGCGCCTCGCTTGTGTGTCGTGCTTTATCGCCTGTCGCTTTGAGTGTCGTGTCTCGCGGTTTGAAAAATTGATACGACAATCGCAAGAATTAATATCATGCCTCGCAACGTTTGTCACCTGGATCTCGCATGTCGCTTCCTGTCTCGTTTCGCATCTCATGCCTTGACCTAGGGACGCGAGACACGAGAATGGCGCGACACACAAAGCGAGGTGCGATATTTCAGCGCGAGAATGGCGCGACACACGAAGCGAGGCGCGATATTCTACTGCGAAATCTCGTGATTATTGATACTGCGACAGAGCGAGATCTCATGCGTGAATATCGCACCTCGCTTTGTGTGTCGTCTGATTGTCGCGTGTCGCTTCATGTGTCACGCAATTCTCCCCCCTCGCCCACTGGATGCGAGACACGCCAATTTATATGGCAAGTGAAAATCCCCTATTCCATGAGGTTGGTGGCCAGGATTTCAATTGAGTAGTGGTAGATCTGACATTCAAATTCCTGTTGTTGTTATATAGTCAAAAGATCAGGGTACAAGTGTGATAGTAACTTCAATGTGCGAATCCTTTGCATAAAAAAGTTGAAGCAGTGGTATGGTGTGAAATTGAGAGGTCCATCAGTGTCATTGCTAAACCTAGTTGTGTGAAGGGAAACTAGGAGGGTAATGTGCTTTAGCTGCCCTCAGACATGAGTGTAACAGCTTACCGGGACTTATGACATAATGATGGGTAAATGTACAACTTGTTGAACAAACCCACATCGGTCATCACAACACCCTCAGAACTATGATACAATTCAGACACAGAACAAACACTAAGATATACTATTTAAGTCCATGCTATGTATGAGACTTAATAACCCAACCTTGTGTTTTAGATATTTAAACTTAAGTGCAAGTTTAAAAATGTCCAATATTATAAGTGTACAAATGATACCAGTTATAATTTTATTTATCAGTATCATAACAAATAATAAAATACAATAAACATAAATTATAAACATTTATAAGTATATAAAAATTATGCCATTAAATGTTAAACACGACTACCAAGCGTGCAGGTACCTGCTTGTATTACGAAAAGGGGTTAATTAACTAATTAACAGGGCTGGCCCATTTTATCCCCTGGGGATAAACTAGGCGGGGGGATAAAACTGACTGTTACACCAGTATTTATCGCCGCTTTATTTATGGCCGTATCAGGCGAGCGACAATCATTAGAATGTTTTTGATATGTTAGGGACTTGCACCCGACCTTGCCCAAAATCATTATTGATCAGGATCAACAGTTTTCAGGAAGACTTTACGCATGTTTTATCAAAGGCCGACAATTCATTCAGTTTGTTTCTACATAACATTAACACAATTATAAGTACATTTGAATACAAACTTAAAACTCTCTTAAATCTACTATAACCATATAGTTCAATCATATTCAGGCTTCGTCTAGGAAATGATGAAATTTCATTGAAATCCAACCAATAATTACAGAAAATTATTGGAGCTATATTTCTACCAACGATAATGCACAACTAAATACCAACTTTGAAATACAAATAATATAGATTACAGAGAAATGGCACAGACAAAAGTTATAAGTGCATAAAAGGCGGTTACTCCTTTGAAATTCAACCGAATGATGACTGCTGACAATATGTACACCTAGACATGGTACTGATTGTTCAGTCATACCAACTTTCAATGAAATCAGGTGGGGACCGGTGGCCTAGAGGTAGGAAGTTTGCTTCGGGATCGAGATGTCCCGGATTCAACCCCCGTCTGGACCACTGGATAATTATCAAACATGATCCACTCCACCAGGGTGTAAATTGGTACCTGTTAGGACAATGTCTATTTCTGGGTGCTGCAGATCAATGTTGGCTGCCACACCCACAGGCGAGAAATAGCCTCACAGGGAGGCACAAATGTAGGTTTCCATAAGTAGCCCAATGACCAGGGGAAGTTAAAATGTCAAAGGGTGCTTGAGCGGCTCAACAGCTGAAAAGAGCCCTCGAAAATTGGGAACTTAACTTATCCAATGGTAACGGAGAAATAATGCAGATAAAATTGTAAAAGTGTAAAAAAACAAAGGTCAGAAACTCCCTACAAATTTATCCAATCGACTTCCATTGCAATATGCAAAACTAGACTTGGTAAGTAATTATGGATAAAACATACAAACTTTGATGAAATATGGTTTCGCAGAAATAGTGTGGACAAAATGTATAAGTGTAAAAACAGAGGGCCATGACTCCTTTAAAATGTATCAGCAATACACACAAGTAGACTTGGTAAAGATCAGTCAAGTTTTGATGAAATAAGACCAATAGTTACTGAGAAATGGCATGGGCAAAATATATACGAGTGAACATTCAAAGGGCCATAACTGCCTTAAAATTTATCTGATTAACGTCCGCTGATGATATGCACAACTAGACTTGGTACCAAACTACCTATCAGTCATACCAAGTTTCAATGAAATCACACCAATGGTTCCAGAGAAACAGTGTGAACACAAATTGCATGAACTAACAAAGCAAGCAAGCCACCAACCAACAGACCTACCTCAAGCTGAAGCATGGTATTAAAATAACCCTATATACTATATACCTAGGGGTATCTCTCAGTGTGTTATTCGAAAACTAAACATGTAGTGTATATGAGCCACTATCCTGGAAAACCGGGCTTATAATGACAGTGTATTGCCATAATTCTAAAAGATTTAGAAAAATGTCTAAAATGAGAAAAAACGTGTGTCCTAAGTAATTGGATAGTATAGTACTATCCATTAGCTTCAAGTTTTCTTTAAAATTATATTGTGTTAAAATAATTTCTGTCGTTGCTGTGGTGATCGGTTTCTAAAAAGTACTCATGTCAAGGAAAACAAGGGTTAAGTGGCTAAATCACTTGCTAGTTTTTCCCTGTAAGCAACCACTCACAAATTGGACACATTTTATTAAAATAAGAAAATGATTCTAAAATGTGCTACAATGTTAAAAGTTCACATAAAATTTCTATCAGATAGTGGATGTTTGAATTGTCAGTTGACGTTAGGGCAGTAACGGTATACCACGGTAAACAAAACACCGCAGACTGCAGTCCACGGTTCACGGTACAAGACTTCTTAATTTTAGTACGGTTCGGTATGAGCTTTTTATATGAAAAACAAGACTATTGCCAAGCAATGAAAGTCCCCTACCGGTAGCCAATTGTAAAATTTAAGTATGAAAATTAACAAAGGGGAATTAACTAGATATGGTACATCAAGTGCTTACTGCACATATGAGCGCATTAGTTACCTACTCTTTGCTTTGGTAACTGAGGTAACTTGTTCTATATCTATGGTAACTCTAAAGTAACTAACATAGAACATGCAATGGTAACTGCTATATATGATAAAAGACCCTTCATTTCCTAGTTACCTGGTAACTGCACTGTTTCTTTGGTAACTTTGAGGTAACCAGTGGTAACTCTAGCATTTCAATGGTAACTCCTATATATGATAAAAGACCTTTCATTTCCTAGTTACCTGGTAACTGCACTGTTTCTTTGGTAACTTTGAGGTAACCAGTGGTAACTCTAGCATTTCAATGGTAACTCCTATATATGATAAAAGACCCTTCATTTCCTAGTAACCTGGTAACTGCACTGTTTCTTTGGTAACTTTGAGGTAACCAGTGGTAACTCTAACATGTCAATGGTAACTCCTATATATGATAAAAGACCCTTCATTTCCTAGTTACCTGGTAACTGCACTGTTTCTTTGGTAACTTTGAGGTAACCAGTGGTAACTCTAGCATTTCAATGGTAACTCCTATATATGATAAAAGACCCTTCATTTCCTAGTTACCTGGTAACTGCACTGTTTCTTTGGTAACTCTAGCATTTAAGTGGTAACTGCTATATATAATAAAAGACCCTTCATTTCCCAGTTACCTGGTAACTGCACTGATTCTTTGGTAACTCTAGCATTTTAATTGTAACTGCTATATATAATAAAAGACCCTTCATTTCCCAGTTACCTGGTAACTGCACTGTTTCTTTGGTAACTCTAGCATTTCAGTGGTAACTGCTATATATAATAAAAGACCCTTCATTTCCCAGTTACCTGGTAACTGCACTGTTTCTTTGGTAACTCTAGCATTTCAGTGGTAACTGCTATATATAATAAAAGACCCTTCATTTCCTAGTTACCTGGTAAGTGCACTGTTTCTTTGGTAACTCTAGCATTTCAGTGGTAACTGCTATATATAATAAAAGACCCTTCATTTCCTAGTTACCTGGTAAGTGCACTGTTTCTTTGGTAACTCTAGCATTTTAATGGTAACTGCTTTATATAATAAAAGACCCTTCATTTCCCAGTTACCTGGTAACTGCACTGTTTCTTTGGTAACTTTGAGGTAACCGGTGGTAACTCTAGCATTTCAATGGTAACTGCTATTTATGATAAAAGACCCTTCATTTTCTAGTTACCTGGTAACTGCACTGTTTCTTTGGTAACTTTGAGGTAACCGGTGGTAACTTTAGCATTTCAATGGTAACTGCTATATATGATAAATGACACTTCATTTTGTAGTTACCTGGTATCTGCACTGTTTTTCTGGTAACTTGAAGGTAACCGGAGGTAACCTGGCATTTCAATGGTATTTTTAAAGTGTTTTAAAATATGTATTTTTTTTAGAGATGGGACCGAATACCAAAATCAGTATTCGAATATTCGAAATTCATATTCGAATATTTGTTCGATTATTGATGTCAAAGTATTCATTCATTTTATTAACTTCCAGAATGTACAAAAGTTCCATTTCCGCTCTTATGCAAAGCTTCGATATTCGTTAGCTTGACATTTTTTCTGAACCGTTGATATACATTCAGCCTGATTGAGAAGTAATAAACATGTTTTTGATCTATAAATCGTCGTATTTCTTTACCTTTCGGTCTTCAGGGAAGTGTAAATAATATCTTAATAAGTTTCATTGTTTTGTTATTTCTAATGAAGATTGTAAAAATGTGTACGACTACGTAGTTTTAAAAATCGTTGTCATCATCCAATGGGTGTTTCGCTCTGTTACTGCGGACAATGTGTGGACGCTTTTACTAACAACAACAAGTTTATTCATCTATGCAAACAGCTTATCATACAGTGGGCGAAATCCCCGAATTAAAAGAATCCAACACATTTGTCAGGTAACTAATTTAGCCTGAAAAATCCATGTTATTGCGACGCTTGATTACAGACGAAATGCAAACGTTTCGGGTGACACTGTCTAAAATGCAGTCGTTTTACGGAAGTATTTTGGAGAAGTGTCAGACTGTTTATTCAGAGTGTACTGTTAATATATCGATAAACATGTCATAAAAGTGTCAATGAGGGACTTGATTATACATATTACAAATTATGTTGTTATTAAACATACGAAAATAATTGGAATTTACCTATATACATTTTTGGTGATATTGACAATTTTTCTTTATTTTTTGCGAATATTCGAACATTGAAATTGGATTCGAATATTCGTTCAATTTTCGAATATTCGAATATTCGAATATTCGGTCCCATCTCTAATTTTTTTTTTGTTGAACAGCATGATGTTTTCGATTATGTATGCAACAAGTAGAGTTACAGTTATGGAATATTTATGACAGTTGTTCGGCTGGATATTTTTTAATTTAAATTAAAGTTAAGTTGAAGTGAGTCTGAAATGTTGAAAACAAGGGATGTTACAAAATGGATCAACATTTTGCATCTATTGTCTATAGTTTTCGCAATAATTTGTGTTGGAAACAACGTTTATGATTAAAGATTGCAATTTAAGTTTTGGTTCTTCTACATTTGTTAGTCAATATATAAATGCAAAAGTATCTACTTCTTAAATATTTGTGATGCTATTTAGAGTTTTCAATAACAACAGGCAAAATTGACTGCTTAAAACCCATTTAAGGTCGGCTGAAAATGTAAAATTTATACACAATTTGAAGAAAAAAGTTGCATTCGGAACCTTATCAGTTGTTTTATCCTAGCAGGTCGAAATGCTTTACCAACAGGCCTGATAAGGTTCCGAATGCAACTTTTTTCTTCAAATTGTGTATAAATTTTCTCATATCAAAACCAATCACTACTTTTAAAAAGCCAGGGTTCTCAGGCTTTTTAAAAGTAGTGATTAGTTTTGATATGAGTGCATAGTATAGTCGATTCAATAAGTGATATTAACGTCAAAGGGAACTATCCCATTCAAAAGAATACTGGTGAATACTGTTAACTCAGGTATACCCAGTTTAACCTAGATGCACATAGTTTACCTATCGGACAATAGTATATTTACAACGCTTCTCATTTAGTTTTGAAAGATCTGTACTATGTTTTACACTCATGGTAACCACTGTGCGAGAGTTGGTGTTTAAAAGCATTTGGAATAAATCATTCGTAAGGTTTCTCCAATAGTTTATTCTGTATTTTTATTCATAATATAAATTTAGAATTACAATTTTAAATTATCTGGATTTTAAGAAGATACTGATTAAACATCATTTTAAGTATATGCATACTATTTGATCATGGTAGTTAGATGCTTTAATTATGCCAAACGTACTGCAACGTTTAAGGTGGCTGGACTGGTGACATATAGGCTATGTAGGGATCCAAGAAAATATCCAGTATTTAGGGTAGAGCTTTATATTAATTGGCTCCAAAAATAAATTTGGTGTTTTAAAAAGGCATTTCTGTTTTAATTTTTTTAATAAGGCTTCATATTTTTTGAAAAATGAAACCAAATCTCAGCTTGCTCTGAATGATTCTTATGACTCTTAAAAAAAGACTGACGGAAGTGTCATTTTAGCATTGTAGAAACCAATCCAAGTTTGACTGGAAATAGCAAAACAATTAAACAGCAAGTATGGGAGAGAATCAAATCAAACGTTCAGAGTTATAGAGTGGGCCTCTTTAAGGCCTTATTATAAAGACGTCGAAAAAATATGGTGGTACTGGTCAGTGAAAAAGTTTTAGTCAGGGAAAAGTCAGTGAAAAGTCAGTGAAAAGTCAGTGAAAAGTCAGTGAAAAGTCAGGGAAAAGTCAAAGAAAAGTCAGGGAAAAGTCAGTGAAAAGTCAGTGAAAAGTCAGGGAAAAGTCAAAGAAAAGTCAGTGAAAAGTCAGGGAAAAGTCAGTGAAAAGTCAGTGAAAAGTCAGGCAATTTTATAAGTCCAAGTTGCTGGCAACCCTGACAATAGTTTCAGAATATAACACCAGTTCATTTATTCTTGACATAAACTTTTCGAAATAGCATTGCGGTTTAGAATTATGTTTAAATTCTGTTATAGGTAATTACCGTTTTAAACAACACACTGGGTGTGCTGTGTAGGGTTACTTTCGTGAATTTGTCACTAAATATTAGGAGGGTGGGGAGTGAAATAAAGGACATTAATTTCACAACTCCATGACCAAGCCTTATGGATGTTTTTTCTTTGAATGTTGCTTAGACTGTTGGACTGACGCAGAAGGACTTACTAGTGTACTAATGGGTAATTGGTAGCGAAAACAAGAAATCAAAACCTATGTCAAGGTCATACAAACTAGGTGAATTTTTTTTAAAAGTTCTGTCAAAATTCATGCTAGAGTTATGGGCCTTGAACAGTTTTCGGCATATGAACGGGGGTTGTAAGTGTCAAACCATTCCAATCAGTGGTTACAGAGATACCAGCTTACACGCAAAATCTTAACATTGATATTCTAAGTCCAAATGGGGGGGGGGGCAAATAGGAGCATAATTCTGCCAAACCACAACTCACAGTCATGGGACCTATCCCTATGAGCTTAAATATTCATAGTGAGCAAGTGTGTGAAGCTTCAAACCATTCCCTTTAGTAGTTACTGAGATACCAGCTTACATACAAAATCTTAACATTTACAACACAGGGATGACAAAGACGACCATTGGGTGAATAAAATAGCTTGAGCATTCTTCGAATAGTCGAGCTTAAAAGGGAATTAACTACAAGTTATGTGTCTTCCAAGCATTCATTAGAAACGGATGAAAAGAAAGTACAACCATGAAAATTAGCGATGAAAAGGTAATTTATTTTATGATTTAAGTACTCGTTACTATAAACAAGGAAAGTGGCGTGGTTATATAATGCACCTCCGATGACTGAAGTCCTACGTAAATATCTAGGGGTGTAACGGTACGCTCACCTCACGATATGATATGTACCATCAATTTTGCTAACAGTTCGGTATATTTCAGTATGATACAATATTCTCTAACAGCTGCTAAAATACTTCAATTTTTAAGTAATAATGAATTTGTTGCTTCTATAACAGCAATTATTATGGGTCCATCAACTATTTTAAGTGAATTTGGACAATATGAAGCATATCTCAATACAATTAAAACGAGTGATACAAGGTAATTATACATAATCAGTAGGCTGTCAGGAGTTTTCTTTGTCTGAAAATTATTTTGCTCATAAAAAAGCTTATACCGAACTGTACCGAAATTCAGAAGTCTTGTATCGTGAACCGTGTGGGACTGAATTCCGCGGTATATAAGGTATTTTATATCTTGCGGTATACCATTACAGCCCTATAAATATCCTATCAATCTCGATTCGTACTGTATTTCAAATAAAATGTCTACAATGTAAGCCTAATTTTGAAATGACCCTGATCAATCCAATGTCAGTTTCCCAATTGCTATTGAGATGTTTATGACTAAACTATGAGATTATGCAGTCATTTTCATCCATGGCCACAAAAGGGGGATAATTCAGTAACAATACCTGCCCGAGTTATAGGACATGATCAGTGACATACAATAATGAACGGAAAGACATGTGAGAAGTATGAAAAGAATATCTTCAGTGGTTGTTGAGGTATACGAAATTTGCATGCAAAACCTTAACCATTACGCCAACGTGAGTAAAATAGATATGTTTAGCTAGTTTGCGATAGAAAAAAATCGTAATTTTTAAAGATTTCTGAAAATCTATTAATCAGATTTTGGTAAAAAATTACACATAACTACAATAACTTCCTACCTAGTCTCATTTTGAATTTCATAATTTTTAGTCACCAATTAAAAGACATTTATTCTTTATTACATATTGAAATTACATGCCTATTTACAGTTTAACGCAGGGAGGTAATCTGGTATTCCATTGATGATTTACTATCAATTATTCCACCGTTACAATCCGTGATCAGCGGGATTGAGATTGCTGTTATAAAGACAAGACTTAGGAGGCCCTTGTGATTCGGTTTATTTATGTGTGTCGCTTGTAAACAATGTACAGCAATAACATGTACTTCGTCATATTCACAGACGGGCCTCGCATGTGTTAAATTAAGTTATATATATAGGTTGCAAATAAGTAAATATACCGTTAATACGTATCATGTGACCGTAAATTGGCTGTTGCAAGTATCAAGTCTTCTAACTTGATTTTTCATACAAAACTACAAAAATGTTACATAGAACTTATGAACAAAACTTTTTTAACTCATTTCTAATCTTGCTGAAATTTCAGTGTGTATTAGGTAGATATATTGCATTTAGTCGTGCAAAATTTCATACTTGTAGGTGTAGTAATTACAGAGAAATATTTAAAAAACACGATTTTTTTCTATCGCAAACTAGCTATAACAAGACTGCGTTCAATGTATACATCGATCTTCCTTATTGCCGTACACTTCATGTGTACCATTATACGAACAAATAAATTTCTTTGGCCTATCTACAACTTTGGTCACAAGAAGCCCGTGCATTACGGGGTATTTCGATTTACTACTTAGTTTTACTATGATACTATGATATTTTATAGTATAGTATTAAGTCATGCGGACATATCATAACAGATAATTATTTTAACTTTTTTAGTTTATGTGCAGTTTGTTTTCATTCACACTGTATCACACTGTGTTTGTACTTTATGTTCTTGATAATATTAATAAATTGTCTTTTCAGACAATGTTTTACATGTATAGTAACAATCTCCAGTTAAGCATGTTCAAAATTTGTACTGATATTCTATATATTATGGATGTTACAAATAGTTTCAACACTTGTCATTATGTTTTTGTTACTATGGAATGATACATACATACCTGTCATGTTATTCATTCATGCATGTAATTAAGTTTCATGTACTATACTTACAGAATGTCTTTTACATGTATGTAATGTTTTTCGGCTGCACATGTTTAGCATGCGTTAAAATGTTTAATGTTTTATGGAACTTACAAATTGTCAATTACATGTTTGGTAATTAACGTTTATAGTCATGCATGTTCCAACATTAGTTATAATGTTTTGTATATTATGGGTTTTGCTAATTGTCATATACATGTATGGTAAATCCATAAGTAAATTTTACATGGTACTATTTTTTAGCCATGTCATAAAGTATCAAGTTATACAACATAATGTGAACAGCTATATACATTCTAAATATATAAAACGTTATGCCTCTCCATAACCAGCTTCATATAATATCCCTAAATACACAGGGGCTAAGAGAAAAACAAAAACGTTTAAGACTAAATCAATGGTTAAAACAACAAAAAACAGACATAGCGTTTTTGCAAGAGACTCATTTTACCGACGAGATTTCACAAGTTCTTTTAGATGATTTCTCAGACTGGGTTTTATACCATGCATTTGGGGACTCGAACAGTAGAGGCGTCTCAATTCTATTAGGAAAACACATACATTTTAATTTGTTTGATGTTTCAGTAGATAGAGATGGTCGCTATATTTTAATTAATATTGAGACACACGATAACATATTCTCATTGCTAAATATATATGCCCCCAATACGAAAAAACAACGCTCTTTATTTTTCTCGCAAATATCTACCTTACTTGTTGACCATGCGCAAGGCATTGGAGTTATAGGAGGAGATTTTAACGACACCATCTCATCCAATGACAGAATCTCAAATTCAAATGTTAACCATACTTTAAATCCTCAATTGAATAGGTTAATCCAAGATCATAACTTAACAGACATATGGAGAATAAAACATGAGCAATTAAAACAATTCTCTTGGAGAAGAAAAAACGGTGTTGAAAAAAGTAGGATAGATTACTGGTTAATTGATAAAAATATTATTCCACTCATCTTTTCAACTGACATACGACCAGCTATTATCAAATCCACCGACCATTTGGCTATTTCACTTAAAATCAAATCGCCAAATATTAGAGGTCCAGGTTATTGAAAATTGAATAATAGTTTACTTCAGGACGAAGAGTATTGCACACTAATTAAAACTACAATTCAAAATTGCAATCAATTAAATATAAACAGTAATACAACTAAATGGGAAATTCTAAAATTAGAATTAAAAAATGTATGTATCAATTATTCTAAAAATAAAGCTTGAACATATAACAACAACCTACACAATCTTGAAATGGAATTGAAAGATCTACTTACTAAAGATAATAACCACAACAATAAGTTAAAAATAATTGAAATAGAGAATGAAATAAAAAAATATATATAATACAAAAGCTAAAGGAGCTCAGGTACGAGCTAGAGTTCAAGCACTAGAAGAAATTGAGAAAAATACGAAATACTTCTTAAATTTAGAAAAATCACGACAAAGTAGAAAAACTATCACATCGCTAACTGTAAATGGTACGCGAATAACAGACACTAATGATATTTTAAAAGAAGAGGTAAAATTTTACAAGCTTTTATATTCGGAACAAACCAACCATGAAAACCAACATTATTTAAATGAAGTTATACTTGAAAATGTTTTAACAGAAACAAACGCTAATTTATGCGAAGGTAATATAACGCCTGAAGAATATTCGCAAGCAGTTTCACACCGTTCAACCCGATACATAGAAAACAGTTGGCACATAGAAGACAGTTGTCAGTGTTTATGTACGCAAAACTCGCGGAAGTAAGTATTGCTTGTTTTAATATTCCTTTTGCAAGGTCTGAACAAAACAAAGTGTGTACATTTATTCGCAGTTAAAATAGGTATCAGTACACAAAATTCTGAGCAAAACCGTGAATTATTTAGGGAGAAATCATGAAAATTGTATGCGATTTTTAACAAAAAACGCGTTATTTGAAACTTTGATCCCCAAAAAGGCATTTTTTGACAAATCCTTACCCTTTGACTTATACCATGACGAAATTACATCCATCACCCATCTATATGCAGATTTACAAACTTTTATTCGTCCTTTTCGCCGAGATATAAGAGTTTAAACATGACATGGTGTAATATTTTTGAGAACAATGGAGACAGTTGATGATTAAAAAAGATCACATAGAAATCAGTTGCAAGGGTATAGATGATAACAGTGAAGACAGTCTGAACGCAACGTTTTTGGAGCGCAATAACATTGAAATAATTACGGTATATTTAAGTGCCAATGTGTATAACTGGATTTTTATAATTCGCTACCAAAGTACCAATGCTCTTTTTTGATAAATGCCATTCTGACTCAACGCATTCTCAAGATTTGAGCCAACTGCCTGTCACCACTATAATAATGTTTATAAAAACGAATTATCGAGTATGAGAAGTCTTAAATCAATTTCTATCACTAATACTATATAGTTCCTCAAAAAATAAATACAAATGATATTAGAAATTAATGAACTTGAAAAATCATACAAGCCCCCAAGTTATGACACCCTACTCAAAATCGGCTGTCACCCACACAAAATATATAATTTAAATGCTTCCTATAATAAGTAACTAGTCAAAACATCTTAAATGTGTTGTTTATATGTAAGCAAATAATTTGGAAAATGAACCCATATATGCGCGAGAGTGCTATGCACTTGCTGCTTTGAAATTTTTTCGACAGAGTTCGTGTCGCCCACAAGATGTATTTTACGTGACACTGTTTTGTGGATGCGATAGCAACGCTTACGCTTGTGGTAATTTATAAATGTTTTGAACCAGTTTGTTTATTGATATAAGCACTATCGATAAATACACATATTTTTTAGCAAAATACACGAACAAAAACTATACGTCAGTCTATTTCAAGCTTGTACCTTACCGGGACATTTATGTTGTATTCTTACGTGACAGCCACAACAAGCTTATTTATTAAGGAATGGTCATTTATTCCTTGTAATATGTCTGGCACATGTCGGATTAAACTATATAGCAAAGTTCACCATGGGTAATAGACAATGAATGAAGAAATAATGCATCTTAGTGCGAAAAAAGTTTTACGTGACTGTATACTTACGTGATGGTTTAAAAAAAAAGTGATTACAACGATAAAAATGATAAGGAATATATCTTATTCTGTGCCATTGTGACACATTTGATGTTTACAGTCAATATATGCATGGAAATACCACATAATTAGAATGACATTGAATTTTTACGGTACATATACCACGAATGGTCTATTATTTGCTCATCAACAGAAATGGTCAACCATTGACATTTGGGGTATAATAAATATTTACTCTTGAAAGACATTGGTGTACCTCAATTTATATTCTAGAATAATTCCGATAGTGTATTCTATTGCTTGGTCAGCATGATCTTGTTCGTCACGTAAAATACAATTTAGTGTCACGTAAAATTTAATTTCAATATTTTGATTTCTTTATGAACCTACGTTTGATTTTTACATTTGATGACTTATAACATGGGTTTAGAGTCTATTACATTTAAACAACTAGTATTTGTGCAATATACATGTAAATCAAGCTAACTAATTGACATTTGATTTTAGAAGAGTAAAAATGTGTATAATTTTTAGTCTGTGCAGTTACATAAAGTGTACTAAATTACTGCAATTATTGATTTTGATGAGAAGCAATGCTATCTGTTACATTTATAAAATATAAATTTAGTTATTTGCTTTCACAACTTGGCAAAAAAAGCGTAAGTTATGACAGCAACCATGTGTTTGATAACCGTATAACTTTCGTCACGTAAAATACAAATAAAAATCCAGAGTTATTTGAGCCAATATGACAATTGATTATTGGCATGCTGACAATGTTTTATTTAGTATTTACTCAAGTTTTTATCACTATATAATATTTTCTTTCATTGGATTTGAATAAAAACGAAATATTCACTGTACAATTTGGAAGAGCTCGTGTCTCGTTGGAAACAAATGAATTTTTTCAACTTTTCAGACGACTGCACATGACTTTCATTGAAGCACAACAGAAAAATAACCATAATTAGTTACTGGATATATTTCAGAAATAATGTGTGATAAAACTGAGTTATGTGTACACAAGTTTTGCTTCCAGAATAAAGGCTTGACGTTTGTTAATTGTTGTTAAAGATATGTTTCAAGACTGGTATTTTACATGACAGTATATAGATGTTCAATGGTGAAGCTATAAGCCATGCTTAAACAACCTTTAGTTAGCATTAGTTTTGTTCCAAATTAGTCGTTCATGCTATTTCACCCCTACAATAGTATTTTACGTGACAATATTTCATTCCACACGTAATCTTATCCCTATAATCACTATATGCATTGATTTTGTTTTTTGTAAATTGTTTATCAAAAACTGTAATAACATGAGGTCAGAATTGTCTCTACTGCACAACTTGTAGCATTTTATTATTGTATTTATGGATAAGTTGCTTTCGTGTTTTACGTGACGAACACGTCAGTACAATGCATGTACCAACACATGTATATTTAGCCGGGTTTTATTTAGATGCATATGTCAAATTATAAAGTAGTGTCATAGGTTCCAAGTCAGATTGGTGACAGTAACAATAATACTCACACGCTTTTCTACTTCTAATTCAAAAATGATTTAAGATATATAAAAGTAAAATATAGTATAAACGAAATAGCATGTTATGATGTACATACTGGTTTCATAAATGTATTGATAGTATATTGTTTTTGGAGAGTTAATATGTGTAAATATGTAGTACTGGAGTTAAAAAATAACACAACCATTAATTAACTTCTTTGTTGTGTTCTCTAGGGTAATACGTATGCTGTACATGCTATCATAACGTAAAATACACAGGCGAAAACACAGGCTTCTGTCCAACAGCGACATAAAAAACACGCAATCTTGTTCATGGTGCCATGTATGAAAAATGTTCCTAAAGGGGTTCGACTTTCATGTCCGATAGACGTTTTTGATATATTTAAAGGTCAAAGTTACATACGCTTCTTCATAGATCTAAAAATGTCCAAATCATGACAATTCGTTGTCAATCGGAGAGAATATTTGGAACGTGGAAAAACGTGACGGAATTGCGTTGGTCAGGAAGCTCTCCGACCTTACCACGTTTGTTTTAAACATGTTCAAAACAAGCATATATATTGCGTCCCGATTCATACGTTGAGTCAGGTCAATGATGAGTGTGAATGGCATTTAACAAAAAAGAGCATTGGTACTTTGGTAGCGCATTATAAAAATCCAGTTATACACATTGGCACTTAAGTATACCGTAATTATTTCAATGTTATTGCGCTCCAAAAACGTTGCGTTCAGACTGTCTTCATTGTTATCATCTATACCCTTGCGACTGATTTCTATGTGATCTTTTTTAATCATCAACTGTCTCCATTGTTCTCAAAAATATGACACCATGCCATATTTAAACTCTAATATCTCGACGAAAAGGACGAATAAAAGTGAGTTAATCTGCATATAGACGGGGGATGGATGTAATTTTGTCATGGTATAAGTCAAAGGGTAAGGATTTGTCAAAAAATACCTTTTTGGGGATCAAAGTTTCAAATAACGCGTTTTTTGTTAAAAATCGCATACAATTTTCATGATTTCTCCCTAAATAATTCACGGTTTTGCTCAGAATTTTGTGTACTGATACCTCTTTTAACTGCGAATAAATGTACACACTTTGTTTTGTTCAGACCCTGCAAAAGGAATATAAAAACAAGCAATACTTACTTCCGCGAGTTTTGCGTACATAAACACTGACAACTGTCTTTTATGTGCCAACTGTTTTCTATGTATCGGGTTGAACGGTGTGGTTTCCTCTATGAAAAAAAAACAAAAGTCCAGGTCTAGATGGCCTTACTTCTGAATTTTATCAAACTTTCTGGTCTGAGTTACATCCACATATCTTAAATTCGTTTAATGAAAGTTTCACTTCTGGTGAATTATCCCATACTCAAAAACAATGCGTGTTTTCATTACTATTTAAAAAAGGTGATCCAGAGAATCTTGAAAACTTGAGACCTATCGCATTACTGAATATAGATTATAAAATTCTTACCAAAATACTTGCAACTAGATTACAGAAAGTTTTAGATACGATCATCAACTTAGATCAACAAGGTTTTATTAAAAATAGGTATATAGGTTATAACTAGAGATTGGACCGAATATTCGAATATTCGAATATTCGAAAATTGAACGAATATTCGAATCCAATTTCAATATTCGAATATTCGCAAAAAATAAAGAATAATTGTCAATATCACCAAAAATGTATATAGGTAAATTCCAATTATTTTCGTATGTTTAATAACAACATAATTTGTAATATGTATAATCAAGTCCCTAATTGACACTTTTATGACATGTTTATCGATATATTAACAGTACACTCTGAATAAACAGTCTGACACTTCTCCAAAATACTTCCGTAAAACGACTGCATTTTAGACAGTGTCACCCGAAACGTTTGCATTTCGTCTGTAATCAAGCGTCGCAATAACATGGATTTTTCAGGCTAAATTAGTTACCTGACAAATGTGTTGGATTCTTTTAATTCGGGGATTTCGCCCACTGTATGATAAGCTGTTTGCATAGATGAATAAACTTGTTGTTGTTAGTAAAAGCGTCCACACATTGTCCGCAGTAACAGAGCGAAACACCCATTGGATGATGACAACGATTTTTAAAACTACGTAGTCGTACACATTTTTACAATCTTCATTAGAAATAACAAAACAATGAAACTTATTAAGATATTATTTACACTTCCCTGAAGACCGAAAGGTAAAGAAATACGACGATTTATAGATCAAAAACATGTTTATTACTTCTCAATCAGGCTGAATGTATATCAACGGTTCAGAAAAAAATGTCAAGCTAACGAATATCGTAGCTTTGCATAAGAGCGGAAATGGAACTTTTGTACATTCTGGAAGTTAATAAAATGAATGAATACTTTGACATCAATAATCGAACGAATATTCGAATATGAATTTCGAATATTCGAATACTGATTTTGGTATTCGGTCCCATCTCTAATATTATCACTTTATTGAAGTGAGTGCACAAAACTTTGTACATGCATTTATCCAAAGATAGATCTAATAACGTTGTCATGGCGTTGGTGATAACATAATTATGTAGTATGTAGTAAATTACGACCAATAAAAGGAAAACAAGTTTTTGCAGCCGTCTCTGTATGATTTCATTTGATCTGTCTGTACATATACAATATTTGCTTTCATGGCAGTGTATACATTGTTAACGATACTGATTCACCGATTTTAATCAATGTGAACAGAACCCCATGGTAACAAGCTTAGGCGTTGATGTTAACAACCTAGAAGTTCGTGGTTGGTTGCTATTAGTGATCACAGAACGATTACAAGTTATTTCACATTTGTTTTGCAGTTGTGACAGAAATAAGACTTCAAGCAGATTTAAACATGTTTTGGACAAAAGCCATCTCAGTACGTGTATATATTTGACCAAAACAATTAGGGCTCGAGTCTTAGACAATATTATTGTATTGTAATGAAGAAAACACACATGCCGATACAAAATTAAATTCATATTTTAAACTTAAATATCGTTCAATGAGAGTAACGTCATTGGTATTTCATCCTTTTACATTATTTCATGTCTGTTTACAGAACAAAAGAACATTATCGACTACATGGACAGGATAAAAAGCACATATTGGCCTGATTGGGACGAACTAGTTAGTGAAATCCTAAACTGAACTTTTCCAAATATGCAATATCTGTCGATTATGTGCTGATAAGTTGGTGAAACTAGTGTTCATCAACAATGTGTGTTTCAACATGGCCTTGCATCTGCTAGAAGCCTTCAGAAATTCCGGTTCATTCGATCTAGCATTATGTTCAAGGAAAAGTGGAACGAGAACCGATGTTTAACGTTCAAAATCATCCTTCATGATGTACAACTCGACTGTAAGGGAGAAGCATTATCATTTCTGATATAGATGCTGTTTTTAGAAATAAAATAATACCGACGGAAATGATGTATAGTATTTTGATAAATATCATATTCTTTATTTCTGCCTCATAGTAAAACAAAGAATTAATACCTTATTTTACGGTAGTGTTTCCATTTTTGTGTCCTATATTTCATAATATCCCAACGAAATTAACAGCATACTATAATAATATCTATCAACGTTCTTTCTGATAGATCTATAGTCATAACAAAACTCATATTAATTACAACAAAAACAATCAAGAAACAGAATTCTTCAACTACCACATTTCAAAAGTCTTCCAAGCATCACAACCACAATATTCACTTAGCATCAATACAAAACTTCACCTCTGACAAATTAACTCCAGACACGAAATAGACAATGCCTAAAAACTCTGAGGACTTTATTCTCAAACAGTTAAAACAACGGCTTCTGGTCTTGATAAATTGGGCCACGTATCCTGCAATTAAGTGCATTCTGTCTTCGTCGTGCTTTGGTCAACCTCGACCTTTCCCACTGCAACTCTCTTGCTTTGCAATGGTTCAAAACTTATCTATCAAACAGGCACCAACAAGTTTCGATTTCTGGTATTCTTTTACACCTCAGATTATAACAGCTGGTGTTCCTCCTCAAGGATCTGTTCTTAGGCCTCGCCTCGTTATACTTTCCATCAATGGCATTCCATTACATATCAAACGATCAGAAGCTGACATGTTTGCTGATGATAAACACATAATATATGTGGAAAGAACCCCAGGACGTCCACTTAAAGTTACAAAATTCCTTGAACGCAGTTTCTGAATGGGCAATCTGTAAACAGCTCAAAAACAAAGTACATGATACTATCTGCATTTTACAAACAAAATATTTATCTCCATGTACCCCTCTTCCTTCGAAATAACTTTCAGTATTCTACAACAGAAAAAAATCCACGGAATACATATTGATGACCATTTAAACTTTAACATACATATCCAATAACTCTTTAAAAAATGTAACTCTTCTTTTCCTGCTCCTGAGAATAAAATGCTATCTTGACCTACAAACCAAAAAACTTTGCATATTCTTCCTCATCTTGACTACTGTGTCGCAATATGGGGGAGCTGTATTTGTCTTCTACTTGGCAGAATTTCAAATTACAAATTTCACCGCTCAAACATTAAGATCAGCTGCAAACAAGATTTAAAAATCTTCAGAAAGCCAATCTCTTATGATGGACCAAAGCTATGAAATTCTCTTCCTGGAGATATCAGAAAAGCAAAACCATTAAACACATTTAAGTCAAAATATATTAAGGATGCTTGAACGGTTTGGATCCCTTGCTCAGAATTTGTTGCAATTTTCACTCATGGTAAAGAAATCTATCCTAACACGAATTATTATGAAAAAAGCAAAATGACATTTATATTTGATGTCTACATGCACGATGCACGATCTAAATAATAGATTGCGTTCCAATATAGTTTGGGTACACACTGTATTACATGGCCAACATACCACATATGGCATTTTAAATTTCTGTCTTATGTATATTGCTATTTCACCCCACCCCAATTTTACCCAATTTATTGCAGAAATATAGCAAAAAGGCGAATTTCTAATAACTATTTTTCAAATGTGATACTTGTTTGTAAATAAAAAATATATGTCGTCGACATATCTATTTCGCAAATTATTATTTAAATTTCGTTAAATTTGACTAAATCCCAAGAAAATCAACCATAACATAGAAATAAGATTATTTCAACATGAAAATATCGCGAAAACACAAAAACACACATTATACAATCATTACAAAACAAATCCGATCCACGAAAAGCCATTTGACATAAATAGGAATATGTTTTTCCCCGCCCACTCATTTTGTAATGTAACAAATCTTACAATGTTATTTCGATCATGATTTTCTACTTTACTTGCATTGAAATGATTTAATATGTCATGTGTGACATAATTTAGTTACTTTTGACGAAAGTTGATGTTTATAATACACATAATGTACTATCACTAATGATGCAATGTTTACATAATTATTTGAAATTCACTAAATGTAACATGATTTGTATATGCCTATGTTGGGGAAGGATTGTTTTATGCATTGTTATTTGCTTATTATGTTATTTTGTTTCTTCTTTTCAGTGGATCATATTGAGAATTGATATTTACTGTCAAATATGTAATCTACAATAAATAAAGTCGTGATCATATGTATTATTATTCAAATGTTATTAACACTTTCAAAGTAAATGTAAAACCAACATGGTAGCTCGTCTGAGATACCTTTTATACCTTATATTTAAACAAAACGGTTGTTTTACGTTCTGTTAATACTAATGAGGGAACTACCCCCGTTCGAAATAACAGCATGAAGTGCAGTTAACTCAGTTACACCCAGTTAACTTAGATAAACACAGTTAACCTGACGATAATATATTTATGACCGTTATCATTTTATTTGGAACGGACTGTAGAACAGTGCATCGTCGACCAATGTAGAGTCTATACATGTAAAGAGGTTATGTACAAAAATCGACGTCGAAAATGTACTTGCTTATAAATATATACAGATATATTTATAGACATGGGCGAACTATAGCTATACATTGTATATCCGTGATGCGTTCTGATAAGGCTCCAATACAATTTATAACGCAGTCGAAAACAAAGCTGATATATATTGTGAAATGTTTCGATTACGATCTTCGCCCCATCTGCTTGTTGTTACACAGAGCACACAGCCTCATTTTCCCCCATCACAGCCGCCCTTGTAATCGAATAGTATTTAGTACCTTTCTTCATTGATAGCTAATGGAATACGAATCAAATTTCTCCCATGTAGGTGAAAGGACAAGTTACTGATAGTTAATAAAATGAATAAATTTGTTTGCGTGGATATTGAAGCTATTAATTGATAACTATTTTAACACAATGAATTTCTTATTTATTCCACCATAAAATACATTTTTTTGATGGATAATGTTCGTAAGTAAAAAAGTAAGTTTTAATAATTCAATTGCTGATCCCTTTTAGCGTAGACTTGCTGGGGTGTCTAATTTTAGCTCACCTGTCACAAAGTGACAAGGTGAGCTTTTGTGATCGCTCTTCGTCCGTCCGTCCGTCGTCCGTCCGTCGTCCGTCCGTCCGTCCGTTCACAATTGCTTGTGAACACACTAGAGGTCACAAATTTAGCCTGATCAATATGAAACTTGATCACAATGAGCATCTCCATAAAATCTAGGTCAAGTTCGATATTGGGTCATCTGGGGTCAAAAACTAGGTCACTAGGTCAAATCAAAGGAAAACCTTGTGAACACACTAGAGGTCACAAATTTAGCCTGATCATTATGAAACTTGATCACAATGATCATCTCCATAAAATCTAGGTCAAGTTCGATATTGGGTCATCTGGGGTCAAAAACTAGGTCACTAGGTCAAATCAAAGGAAAACCTTGTGAACACATTAGAGGTCACAATTTGAGCCTAATCTTTATGAAACTTGATCACAATGATCATCTCTGTAAAATCTAGGTCAAGTTCGATATTGGGTCATCTGGGGTCAAAAACTAGGTCACTAGGCCAAATCATTGAAAAACCTTGTGAACACATTATAGGTCACAATTTGTGACTAATCTTTATGAAAATTGATCACAATGATCATCTCTATAAAATCTAGGTCAAGTTCCATATTGGGTCATCTGGGGTCAAAAACTAAGTCACAAGGCCAAATCATTGAAAAAGCTTGTGAACACTCAAGAGGTCACAATTTGAGACTAATCTTTATGAAAATTGATCACAATGATCATCTCTATAAAATCTACGTCAAGTTCGATATTGGGTCATCCGGGGTCAAAAACTAGGTCACAAGCCTTTGAAGGCCAAATCATTGAAAAAGCTTGTGAACACAATAGAGGTCACAATTTGAGCCTAATCTTTATGAAACTTGATCACACTGATCATCACTATAAAAGTTTGGTCAAGTTCGATATTGGGTCATCCGGAGTCAAAAACTAGGTCACGAGGCCAAATCATTGAAAAAGCTTGTGAACACACTAGAGGTCACAATTTTGACCTTATCTTTATGAAACTTGATCACAATGATCATCATTATAAAATTTAGGTCAAGTTCGATATTGGGTCATCTGGGGTCAAAAACTAGGTCACGAGGCCAAATCATTGAAAAATCTTGTGAACACACTAGAGGTCACAATTTTGACTCTATCTTTATGAAACTTGGTCACAATGTTTATCTCTATAAAATCTAGGTCAAGTTAGAGTCTGTGTCATTTGGGCCAAAATGTAGCTCACTAGGCCAAACAGGTGAGCGACCCAGGGCCCTTTGTACCCTCTTGTTTTTTTACTACTGAACTGATCGCTAGTTTTATCGTTAGCTTTATTCGTTTACCAATGATGCTGATGATTTCGCGTGATAACAATAATATAGAGTTTCATATAAATTTTCTTATTTATCAAATATAGATAATGAAAAGAAAATATATTGCTGAAATTTATCGTTAAACATTTTGTGTATCACTGGGTTAAGTCTATTTATAAATTCACTACTACATGTATAGACCCCTTTCACCAAATCTCCACCTGACTGATAAGCTCGTGAATTATATAATGTAGGCTGGTGATAAGCCTCCAGTAGTAAATTCAGTATACATGTGATAGTATTTGCAACAATATGGTCCATAACTGTTGCATTGTTGGTTGTGGGAACCACCAGAATAAAGAAAAGGGAGTAGTATTGAATAGAATTCCTAAATATCCGATGTTGATGAGAGAGGCATGGTTTAAAAACATTAACTGACTTCATAAAGACTCAACTCATTCAGAGCAAAATTCATGGACAAATACTTCTCGTGTTTGTAGATCTAATATGAATTTCATAGCAGGTGTTTTCGCATTTATACTGCGTTTATACTGCATTTACACAAATCTTTTTATTTATAAATTATTATTTTATATTCCGTGTTATTAGTATAGTATGCACATTTTCAAGTAAAACAACCTAGATCTACTAGCAAGCAGTCATACTTGAAAGCTTCCTGAAATGTTGTGATTAAATACCTACATACGATCACCTAAGGTAGTGTGCTAAAATAGTTAGCACATTAGCAGGTTGTCTTTGATTTTATCTATTAATTCATTATAATAATCTACATGCATGTGGTTTCAGAAAGACAAGCACATGACCACTTCCTTAAGATCATCAGCCAATGTTTTGCCTCCAGCTGAACATGTGGTCAAGATAATGATATGCATAGGGCTATTTTTAGTAACGGTGAAAAGGGTCTATAAATAGCCTTATATTTTGGTTGCTGGTCCACTCATAACTCTTACCGAGTGAATCGGGAACCAAGCGAAGTGACGCTATAGTTAAGTTTGAATCAAATATCTTTGACGGTTCCTGAGAAATGGACCTGAACGAAAAGGTTAACCAACGCCGCCGCCGACAGGTGGGTCATGACAATTATAGCTCCACTTTTTTCTTCGAAAAGTGAAACTAAAAACGAAACAATGTTTTTTTTGGAAAATTTGTATTTTAATTTTTTTTTTTCGTTTTCAACGATACAGTTACCTGTGGTTTCATATTTGATATTAAAATGTGTAATCAGTATCTTTATTATGTTGTCATTTTACCTTATTGTTACCTGCAAACCGATTTCTAAAGAACGGTTGGAAATAGGATTCTCAAAGTTTACATGGATGTTGATCTTCATTAGAAAATCACCCCTATTTGATGTTGAGGTCACCAGATCAAAAGTTAAGATTACTGTGCCCTTAGACTGGAAACAGTTTCCATTAGATTATTTGGCTGACATAGGCGCATACAGGTATGTTGGTCATCAGCAGTATATATGACATAATTTAATTTTGAGTCCACTAACAGAAGTTCACTGTGACTGTTGCCTGCAGTGCAAAACAATACTCCAATATTATGTCAAGATCCCTGTGGCAGTATCCATGTGTATTTAATTTAGTACTTAGTACATATCATATAAATCCGAAACAATATCAATTGATATTGATTACTGTATTAGAGATTTCAGTTGATAGAATAATTTATAACAGCGTCATTGTTGACGGTATTCATGTCATGTAAACCACACAATTGCGGCTATTTTGATGCATTGCATCAACATTTGTCTTGTAGGTATTTGTGATAACATTCCTTTCATAGGCGTGCTTTAGAAAGTCGGAAGATGGAAAGTGTATGTGATTTCGTTAGATCAAATGCTGTATATTTGTCTGCCGGGGCTGGAGTGATTGGGTTAACATTTCTTATACGGAAGAAGTTAATTCGCAAGACTAACCGGTATGTATATATTTACTTTATTTGATATTCGTTGAACATTAGAGCGTGAAGGTCATGATCTATGGCATACAAGTATCCTGTATCCTTAAAGTATACATATTCAACCTTGATAATTTGTGAACACTGCGCAATTAGCAATAGTTTATATCCGGAACTCTGTGCAAGGTGGTTTTCCCCTTAATTTACATTAAGGTACAAACAAATCTGGTCTAGTTAGATTGGTTTTGTATTCATATGCAAATACAACTGACACCCACTCTATTGTCCAGATATGAATATTCAAGCCTCAAAAGGATTATAACGGGAAAACTTTATTTGTACCTACAGATTAGTGAAGATCCGGAGTATGTCTATTCGCTACAGCTCACGGGGTGAATCGCACTAGTACTATCAAAACAAAAAAGATGGCCGCCACGCTAAAAAAGTTACGCTTTTGCCCATTTCTTTTTTGTAAAGCAATTGTGGAAAATGAGATGTAGCTATTAACCTGCTCAACACTATTCTGCACATTCCAGTATTAGTAGATTCGTCAACAGCCTCGTAGTTATCTTGGAATGCTGGTCACAGGAATCATGTCGAGGATTTTCTCAACAAATTCCGACGAAAGAGCTTAGTGCTATGTGCTAAAATCGACCGTTTCGGCCAAATATGCATGTCTGTATGCACATTTGTCATATATGAGAAGTTTTGTTTTATGTCTGTCACTAAATTAATTGTCTCGATCGATAAAATGGTCTAAAATTAAAAATACAGAGTTTTCTTATTTATGATAGAAACTAGTGACAATGAACTGATGGGCAGAGCGGAGTATCATTTTTAAAACATACGAGCTCTATGTAGTACAATTTCTTATTTCAGAGTGTATAAGATGATTACAGCGTCGTAGGAACAGGGATTCAACACGTCTAAGATACTGCCTATATAGCGGATAGGAATCCCGGATGGTGAAACATAATTCCTAACATCGTGGATATTTTCTGTACCATATATTTTATAATAAATTTCCCTGTATGCTTAGTGTACAATGCTTTTCCAGTGTGTCTGTTATTCCTTACAGTGTAACGAGGAAAATCAATGACGAAGAACGAAAAAGTTACTTGTAAACTAATTAATGTATTTGAAATACTGCTCGTATTAATCCCTGATTGGAACGATTTATCACAATAATTATAAGTATGACACTATAACAATGCGTGCATCACAGAGAACCATAGGAAATCACAAGATAACACACATATAACCAATAACATAAAACATAAAAATAAAGCAAATTATATTACAACAAAATTGTATTACTAGTTCTACAAAAGGGAGGACAAAAGTGGTATTTATATTTCAAAATCAAATGATAAACACTATCACGCAAAAATCATTCTTAACTGTTGTTATGATAGTTATACACATCATTCAATATTAGGATCACTTAAATATGGTATGGTAATGAGATTTTGAAGCATAATTTGTATTGAAGTGGGTGGGGTAAATTGACCCCTAAAATGAAATTCGTATTGACATTAAAAACAAATGTTTTTCATGAAATAATTTACTTCAATAACATTCAACGGTAATTTTTGTGTCATAGTATATCTAAGTGCATCTTAATTATTAGTTTAATGTATTGTTATAACTAAGTGAGGCAAATTCGACACGAATGTGGCGAACAAAATTGGCAAAATAGTATTTTTCAAATGTTTCTTGAATTGAATTTGTTTCATTCACAATAATTGTTTGCTTAAAACGAGAAGGACATAAGTGCTGCTAACAACATTAAAAGAGTGATACTATCATACATATTTGAAACCTTCTGAAGAAACGAACACCGGCTTATATCCCTGCCTAAAACACTTAATACATGTGTTTTGACCACTCTGATGATGATATTGAATATGTGAAAATTTTCTATACTCTTTGATTGTATACATCCATTGTATTTGAAAATAAACTCATACTCATGTATTTGTATTTCTGGCTCTATATGGTATAAACTTTTGAGTTATTCATTTTCTGGTAAAATGGTTAAATAGAGTAGATAATACTGCCTAGTACACAAATAAATGGAGCTTGGTTTCTGTGGTACATGTACCGGTAACAGATACCCTCGGTACTGCCACATACAGTCAGATATTGCTCTCTGTGGTTCCTACTACATCTAGATTTATAAACTTCAGGCTTTCTGTGGTACTTACCACAGTCGGATACAGACTTTTCTGACCCACTGAGGTACATGTCACAGCCAGATACAGCAATATCTGAGTTGTTTTGTATGTACCTACCCCAACCAGATACAACACTTTCTGTGTTACTGAGGTACCTACCTCAACTTGAAATACTGCCATTTCTAGGTGTCTGAGGTACCTATCACAGTCAGATACAGCCATTTCTGGGTGTGTGTGATACCTATCACAGCTGGATGCTGCCATGTCTGGGTGTCTAAGGTACCTATCACATTCTGATACAGTAATTTCTGGGTGTATGGGGTACTTATCAAAGTCAGATACTGTCATTTCTGGGTGTATGGGGTACTTATCAAAGTCAGATACTGTCATTTCTGGGTGTATGGGGTACCTATCACATCCTAATACAGTCATTTCTGGGTGTATGGGGTACCTATTACAGTTGGATACTGCCATTTCTGGGTGTCTTAGGTACCTATCACATCCTGATACAGTCATTTCTGGGTGTATGGGGTACTTATCAAAGTCAGATACTGTCATTTCTGGGTGTCTGAGGTACCTATCACATCCTGATACAGTCATTTCTGGGTGTATGGGGTACCTATCACAGTTGGATACTGCCATTTCTGGGTGTCTGAGGTACCTATCACATCCTGATACAGTCATTTCTGGGTGTATTTGGTACTTATCAAAGTCAGATACTGTCATTTCTGGGTGTGTGAGGTACCTATCACATCCTGATACAGTCATTTCTGGGTGTATGGGGTACCTATCACAGCTGGATACTGCCATTTCTGGGTGTCTGAGGTACCTAACATATTCAGATACAGCCATTTCTGGGCGTCTGAGGTACCTATCATATTCAGATACAGCCATTTCTGGGTGAATTTGGTACCTATCACAGTCAGATATTGTCATTTCTAGGTGTCTGAGGTACCTATCATATTCAGATACAGCCATTTCTGGGTGTATGGGGTACCTATCACAGTCAGATACTGTCATTTCTAGGTATCTGATGTACCTATCATATTCAGATACAGCCATTTCTGTGTGTAAGGTACCTATCACAGCTGGATACTGCCATTTCTGGGTGTAAGGTACCTATCACCTATTGCTGATGTACCTATTATATTCAGATACTGCCATTTCTGGGTGAATTGGGTACCTATCACAGTCAGATACTGTCATTTCTAGGTGTCTGAGGTACCTATCATATTCAGATACAGCCATTTCTGGGTGTAAGGTACCTATCACAGCTGGATACTGCCATTTCTGGGTGTCTCAGGTACCTATCATGTCCTGATACAGTCATTTCTGGGTGTATGGGATACCTATCATATTCAGATACTGCCATTTCTGTGTGTATGGGGAACCTATCACAGCTGGATACTGCCATTTCTGGGTGTCTGAGGTACCTATCATATTCAGACGCTGCCATGTCTGTGTGTCTGAGGTACCTATCATATTCAGATACTGCCATTTCTGTGTGTATGGGGAACCTATCACAGCTGAATACTGGCATTTCTGGGTGTCTGAGGTACCTATCATATTCACATACTGCCATGTCTTGGTGTCTGAGGTACCTATCAAAGTCAGATACAGTCATTTCGGGGTGTCTGAGGTACCTGTCATATTCACATACTGCCATTTCTGTGTATCTGAGGTACCTATCACAGCTGAATACTGCCATTTCTGGGTGTCTGAGGTACCTGTCATATTCACAAACTGCCATTTCTGGGTGTCTGAGGTACCTATCAAAGTCAGATACAGTCATTTCTGGGTGTCTGAGGTACCTATCACAGCTGGATACTGTCATTTCTGGGTGTAAGGTACCTATCACAGCTGGTACTGCCATTTCTGGGTGTCTGAGTTACCTATCACATTTAGATACAGCCATTTCTGGGGGTCTGAGGTACCGATACTTGCTAGGTACAGCTATTAGTGGGTGCCTGAGGTACATATGACGGCCAGATATTTCCATTTCTGGGTTTCTGAGGTTCCTTTCAAAGCCCGATACAGTCATTTTTGGGTGTCTGAGGTACCTATTATAACTGGATATAGCCATTTCTGACTTTCTGTGGTACCTACAGCAGTCCGATACAGCATTATATGTGTTTCTGTGGTATCTACCACAGCCAAACACAGTCAGTCCTTGGATTTTGAGGTACTTATCGCAGCCTGCGATGGCCCTTTATATGTTTCTTACGTACCTTCCACAACCAGACACAACCATTTCTGGGTTTCTGATGTACTTACACAGGCTAGACACAGCCATTTCTGGGTTTCTGATGAACTTACAAAGGCTAGACACAGTAATTTCTGGGTTTCGAGGTACCTACTACAGCCAGACACAGCCATTCATTGATTTCTGAGGTATTATCCCCCTCAACATGCATTCATTTCTTGATTTCTTAGGTACTTACCACATCCTGATACAGGCAAATTACAGCTGGATACAGCCAATATCTGGGTGTCTGTGGTACCTTTTCCAGCCAGACATAGTATTTCTTGATTTCAGGGGTACTTACCTCTATCATATACAGTCTATGTTTTATGACGTACATACCACTATCTGATATAGCCGTTTCAAGCTCTGACAGGTACCTTACACTGTAGAGTAAAGCTTTTCGGGTTCTATGAAGTACCTTACGCTAACTAAAACATCTATTTCCTATAGTACCAGTTAGCTGCCACTGCCGGAAAGTATCCGTTAAGTAAGGTCATGTTAAGAGACTAACCTAAAATGAGTTATCTTTGAAATTCAGAACAATGGCAGGACTAAAGGGTGATATATGGATGCACACAACTATATTGATATTATTGAAATTGGATAACACAAGACTTGTGAATTGTAACAAATATGAAACAAATCAGGTATAATTAATGAAACCGGTAAACATGTAGTTCAGTTCATTGATCAGCTTTCATATCGTTTATACACAAATGTACATATACATTATATACATGTATCATTGATACTTTCAAACTTATTTATTTATTATAATTTTTACTCAACAGAAAATCTGATGTTTACGTAGTCAATATGTTTGTCATTGTCAGCAGTGATTTACTCCTGGGCCAAATCTATTTGGGGAAAATATTTTAGTACAGTATAACTGAAATAAAACATGTATACAGATACAATGCTGTGTGTGTATAACATTTTAAAATGTTACTCCAATAAATTGTCCTGATCAAAATGAAACTTTTTAATTGACAAACGAAATTTCATTTTTGGTGTTAAATTATTACCCCACCCACTTTAAAACAAATTATGCTTATAAACTCACCACCTCATCACATACAAGTAAATACAATATTGTATGATCTATATTGCTATTTTTGTAACTATTTGAAATAATCATTTGGCCAAAATTACAACAAGTATACTGAGTATGATAAAAGACATGCCATATTTTTCCTATTTTCGTCACTTTTTCGTCATTAAACCAATTAATTTTAAATATTCAAAACAAAAATATCATGATTTGAGCTTGATTTGTATATTTTAACATGTTTTCTATCACAGTAAAACATACAACATGATATAAGACAGAATGGGAACTTATAGTATGAGTATTATGTCACAGAGGTGGAACTTGTAAAAGATTGGCGGTCAATTTACCCCACCCACTTCAGTACAAAGTATGCTTCAAAATCTCATTAACACACCATATTTAAGTGATTTTGATATCAAATGATGTGTATTACTATCATAAGAACAATTTAGAATGATTTTTGGATAAAAAATACTTCTTGTATACGAATTATAATAAACGATATTGTATAATTTACCGTTTTTTCGTCATTTTTTCGTCATAAAAGCAAGATTTTTATAAAATATATACAAAACCATCATGTTTTTTGTATTATTTGTATTTTTGAACATGTTTTCTATAAGAAAACCGCATAAAACATGTTATAAGACACATGTGATACTTACAGTACGCTAAATATAGTATACTGGTGATATTTGAAAAATTGGCGGCCATCTTGGCGGCCATCTTGGATATCTCAGCGTTGTGAAAGCAGAATTTTTTAAGAAATCACTTTTCTTAAACCGGACACAATAAGCTTTCAATTGATACCAATTATAGATTTGGACAAGAATTGTAAATAAACGGCCCTCGGCTCTTGGACTAGTCCAAGAGCCGAGGGCCGTTTATTTACAATTCTTGCTTTCACAACGCTGAGATATCCAAGATGGCCGCCAAGATGGTGAGCAACTCGCTTAGTAATTTTCTGATGCTAAGGTCCAGCGATCGAATCACGACCGCTCCAATTGTTTTATATTTTTTTTTTGTTAAGTCCAGCACTTACCTCTCTTTCGACTTAGAAAACCACTTGATGTTATATTACTTGAAAAGCTATTGTTCCTTAGCAGTTCGCCAGCCTGTCAGTACTTTCAGTACTTTGATTTCTAAACGCATCCAACACATACAATTTTCGTTTCAGTATATGATCCATCAAGTGGGATAGACATTGCTATTCGGGAACAATATCCATTGCAACCAGGATTTGCTTTGACAATTCAGATAGGTAACCATCATTTGATTATTTACACTCAATCTGTTGCATAATGATAAATGTGGAAGAATGATTAACTTTTAATTGGAGAACATACGCTATTCGGCATTCACATCCCATTTCAATAGTGACAATTGTACTGTGACCAGTGTACAGTAGTGTAAAATGGATTCTACAACTGAATATAAAAGCAAATCTCTTTCTTTTCATGTACAATGTAACATCTCTTGCTGTTTACCACTCAAATGTCTACAAGGCTACCAATTGTGTAATATATTCTGTGATCATTCTACAGTTGATGGTTCAGGTGAATGTCACGGTAATTAACACTAGATCTGTATTCAAGTATCTCTATGTAGACAGTAAGAGTGGGTCCATGGTTTAACAAATTAAAGTCACTATTACACTGGTAGACACCGTACAGCGGAAATAGCCCCCTATTTTGGACGAAAACGAAAGTAAAAGTGGTAATCGATTTCGGAGGACGGTAAGTTCTTAAACATTATATTTTTAAAGCTCCAGTGTAGTCATTTGCTCTGTAATTTCGTTAACTCTTGACAAACAGCACCGAAATGTACCTCTTTTGGCGGACGGTGCAGAAAAACGTACATTTTTCTTTTATCGCAGCTAAATTATTCATTTTCCAAGACCCTGTTCAGATTTAAACTTTAACCTAACATGGTCTTTACCTATGTTGAAACCCTCGTCAATAAACATGCACTAACAAGCATGTAATTGACGAAAAACAATATTGCGTTGTGTACTGGGTCTAGTTTTTTACTGTACAGAGTCTAGTTTTTATTCACATAACAAGTGTTCGGGGTCTAGCCGGGAGTACGGGGTCTAGTTAATGTTATTTATTTGAATTTCTCGTTACATTTATGTATTTTTTGTATGTAAATAGTGTTAATATAGATTAATTTTCAAGTTTAGTCCGTTAGGTTAATCATACATGCTTGTCTATGAACATAAAAATAACTTTGTGTCACCGATTCAATGTATATATTCATTTGAACGTTCTGGGGACAAACATCAGGATAGTTTATATAAAAATAGCCATTGTTTGAAGTATTTCAACGAAGGTACAGAAGATAAAGCGTATACATGTACCTGTAAACTACATTTGTATGATATTCTTGATACTTTCGTTCATGTAGAGCATGCTTGGATATCATACATGAAATATTGCCATATTTACATGCAGTCCAATTCTATAAAGAGCTCATATCTGTGCTAGAATGCAAGCCAGAGTAAGACAACGGTTCTTCGATTGATCGTTACATCGGAGCATGTAGGCATTTGATAGAAATGTGAAAGTCAAATATTAATTACTAATTATGAATGCAAACTACGTACCTTTTTATCATTATAAGTTCTTGGAAAAAAGAGAGTAATTACTATTTTTATTTCCCCACACCCAGCGTAAGAAAGTACTGCAAAAACAAATGGAGTCAACTACATGATAAATAAAATAAGTCTGCAACAGATGACATAATAAAAACAATAGTGTGTTCAAATCTAATGATAATGATTATTTCTTCAATCAAAAGTGTAAAAATGATGTTTGGTCTGATTATGAAGAAGATAAAAATAAAAATGTAAAACTACCCTCCTTGAAATTAAGGCATGTTTTCATATTGCCAATAAGTACCCTATAGATAAATGGCAATAACATATGATCTAAACAATTGGCACCATGATTTAAAAAAAAAATAACTTATATAAATTCCTATAAAATTAAAGAATTTTTTTTTTCTCCAAATTACACTATAAAGTCATGTCACGAAGCCAAAACATTGTCTTATAACTAAAAATTAAAGAAAAAAAAGAATAAAAATATTTTGGCTCTAGTTGGGGTTGAACCCACGACCTATACGAAATCAAATAACATTTTCGTCCCCAATAATTTTTATAATATAAAGATATCACTGAACAATTTAAACAAAGCAATAGTTTTGGTAAATTCGATTAGTTCTTGTCAATATAGTCAAAATTAGGAAACTAGACCCTGTACAGGACTGCTAGACACAGTGCAGTAAAAAACTAGACTCTGTACATTAAATTTCTTAAAAAGGCTAGACTCTGTACACAACGCAATGTTGTTTTTCTTCAATTACATGCTTGTTAGTGCATGTTTATTGACGAGGGTTTCAACATAGGTAAAGACCATGACAGGTAAAAGTTTACATCTTAACAGGGTCTTGGAAAATGTATAATTTAGCTGCAATAAAAGAAAAATGTACGTTTTTCTGCACCGTCCGCCAAAAGAGGTACATTTCGGTGCTGTTTGTCAAGAGTTAACGAAATTACAGAGCTTTAAAATAAACATTACACTACCTAAATCAGTTTACTTCAAGTGAATCGCATACATATTTACAGACTAATGATTAAAAACTTACCGTCCTCCGAAATCGATAACTACTTTTACTTTCGTTTTCGTCCAAAATAGGGGGCTATTTCCGCTGTACGGTGTCTACCAGTGTATTAAGGAACTCTGCATACAGCATAATTATGTATAGGATATGATATACTGATACACAGTTCATAAAATCCATTGGAATCAAATCAGCTTAATAACTTAAATGCAACTATTCTGGTGTTAAACAGTTGACTATGTTGGCTAGGCACGAATATTTTTTTTATTGAATCCAAAACTTTCAATACATCTTCTGAATCATCTATGCAGACTTTCAGTTGTCACTGGTTTTGAAGTATACCAACACTTTATGAATAAACAGTAAGAACATCAAACCAATGAAGCTTTTGTTTGCTAAGATTTTCCATTTCAAATACACTCAATATTGTTAAACACCAGTTCTTGACTCGTGACATCCTTTCGATGTTGAATTTCCTGAAAGTATAGTCAGTTACAAGATTACAGATGAAGATTTGAAAATTTACAATAACGGTGGTGGTTATCTTTAGTATACTGCACAATCCTTAATATCTCGGGGGGGGGGGATAAATCCCCAAGAATATTAATATTTTCTATAGTATATGATTATATGACTTGCACTGGGTACACCGTGTATTTTTAGAACCGGAAAACCCATTACTTGGGACGGGTGATTTTAAGTTTGGACAAGGTAAATATTTGATTTTCTATCTAACAATTTTTTATCTATAAACCTCAACTAGCGCAGCATATGCCTTAATGGCTACCATGTCCAGGTTAACATCAATTTCTTTGAAAAGAGTCCCCTATTTTGTTTCATTCGGGAATCTTTTCAAAGAAATTGATGACAACCTGAATGTGGCAATCCTTAAACTGGACTGACAGGTTGATTACAGGTATCTTACTGAGAGGACCCCTTATAGATTTTAAGGTACAGTAGGTTGGTGTACCCTAAGACTTAAACATCCATGACAATGTGGCTGCAAAGGGCCATGATTTACAAAGATATTTTGTTGATTGAAATAATTTATTTTATGTGTCTTATTTCAGTGTTGAAATCAACTGTCTAGCTATTTGTAAGCCCGGACAATTGGGTGTTGCTTTATCTAGAGCAACAACTTCATCCGGAGTCAGAGTCATTAATTTTCATTCTCGATATGTAATGAAGCCTCCAAAGTCAGTGGCAGATTTTATGATGCTTCCAAACAGAGGAATTGTAGCTGACTTAAGTTGTTACAGGTATTTTTTAGACATTATATAGATACGGTGTGATAACTTATAATTATGACGCAATGACTTTACTTGCTACCCCTGTAGAAACTTATATACTGATAAACAGTAATAATCCGAAATTTAGCTAAGATCATGCACTCTGTGTAGAATAGTGGTCTAGACAGAAGAGCATATCACATGTAAACTACATGTACTTCAAACTCAACATTCTTGTCATTAACATCTATTATGCAATATAATTTATTATACGATAGTAAAAATGCATTATTATAATTTGACAAAGTGAACTATTGTTTGAGTTTGACCTGAAATGACCCCATATGGAACTTGTACTAGACTTTGTCAAGATCATGATCATAGTGATTAAGTTTCATTAGAATAAGCCTAAATTGCGTCCTATTGGTGTCTGCTCAAAGTTTTTTATGATATAATGCAAATTTTTACACCAGATGACCCAATATCAAACTTGTTGTCCAGCTGTTCATTGGGATAATTTCGATTTGGCCAAACTCATGGCGTCTAGTGTCAACAAAAGCATATTATGGACAGACAACAGACAAAGATGGCTCACATTTTTATCCTATCACTATTTTAATATAGTTTTTAAGTAATGTCAAGTGTTTAGTTGGTTACTGACTATAAATAAAATGACAATTATCACTTTCAAGACGCATTTGTTGACGTGATATATTGTAGGGACAGTAAAGAAATGTTGTTTTGCTTACCTGAGCTATATGTTGAAATATGAATGTATTATCTTGTACATGTAGGAGCAGCTGTCAAGGAGGTGATACATGTAAAATGGTCAATACACAACAAGAGTCAGTGGATTCATGCAACTTCTTCGTTAAAACTAGTACAGCTGGAATGGGTAAAGAACATCAAGAGTCTAAAGAAGAATACATGTATAAATCACATGAAAACAAAAATAGCCCTGGGAAACCATTCATTTCAGATATTTTCTATTTTTGGAATCCTTCGAAACTGAAATAGATTTGGGCAGTTTATATAATAGTGAGTTAACCTTCATATTTTAGTGTGCATGTATTTATTTTGCTTACATTTTTTTCTTGAAAGCCTACGATAAACAAATTCTTTGTTTTTCTCTGTATTGAGTTTGGGCTGATAAATAAATGTGCGTCATAAAGTGTTCCCGTCTCTAGATATACCATCCTTATTAGACAAATGCGGTGGAAATCCATGGATTTCCACGGAAATCCACGTAGATTAACACGGCAATTGATAGAATTCCACGGGAATCCATGGAATTCCTGAAGAACATATATTTTCCATCAAAATTTGCCGCGGATTTCCATCAACTCCCTTAAAATTGCCATGGAATTCCACGGAAAATAAAAAAAACTGCCGCGTAAAGTTGGACATAGTCAAAATCTTACATGGAAAATAACATGGAAAAAGAACTCTAACTTTTTGGAGGATGGAAAATGATGGAAGCTGACACTTAGACAATTTTGTGGAAAAAAAGGTCTCAAAATGATATTTCTTTTACTAAAATAAGTCAATGATTTAACTAATGTGTAATTTAATTTCATCAATACATTAAATATTTAACACAAATACTAATTATTGATAATTTGTACTCGTATGTGTAAGCTAATTAAGATGACAGAAATACCATGTTGCACCAGTCTATGATCAGACTCAAATACTTGAAATCCTGACTCTACTGGTGATAGTTTGTGAATGAAAGCTTTTTAAGGTAGCAATAAACAGTTTCTCGTGAAATTCCCCCGGCCGACTCACACCGACAACTTAAACCAGTCTGTCAAGGAAATACACAATCAGACCTGAAACAAAGAAATATTTCACACTATTAACCACATCCTGAAGTTTAAAAAATGCAAACATTATTAAACAATGTCAGAACCCTAAGATGTATGGTACTAACATCAGTGCATGTCTCATACGCAATTCTGACCGCTATTTTAGGCAAAAACGCAAGTATTCGCGTGTTCAAAATTTTTTACCTGCGGAAAAATTAACTATAATTATGCTGCACCTGGATAGCAAAATATAAGCACTTTCCACTAATAACAAGCAAATAGGGTGCCATCCATGCACTTTTTTCACTATCAGAAAAAGTCTGTACCCCATCCGTCAAAATCCAATGAAAATATCATGCCGAGCTAGCCGACCCCCAGTTTCGCATTTCAGCTGCTATATTTTACATACAGGTCAGAGGTCATTTTCTAGTTCATCTCAATTCTTGTAAAACATGACCAATTATTTCAAGATCTTAGATTCCAGCTTAAAAAATGTTTTGAACTTACACAAGCAATTTATTTTCACTATTTGTTGCTAATTAATATTTTTCTCCATTGCCAATTCGCATCTACCACAAGAAAACTGTTAAGTGCTACCTTTTATTTCATTTTTCTGACGGCAATGCATTTAGAGTGCCTTATAATAATTCACCTCATTAATAGTACTGTGATTATTAATTGACAGACCAAAGTAGTAGATATATATTTGTGAGCACTCATACATAAGTAAACCCTGGGGAGTATTTATCAGACAGAGCACCTGAGGCATACATCTGGTCTTAATGAACTGACCGCTTGAAATCTGATAAGCCATCCCACATACACAGTGGAAGGTTCCATTGATTCTGTGGGGGGGGTTAGACATTAGCTTTGTAAAAATGACCATTGTTATAAATTTAGCAATATTTTTGGAAATGAGAAATACAAAATTATATTGAGAAAGTCCACTTTTTAAATCAATGTTTGATATTAGTACCAGAGAATTCAATATATCATGTTATCTTTTGAAAACAATCCACATTTTCAAATGGGCTCACCCAGTGCAAATGTTACAGTCATTGTCTGACCTACTTATTCAAATATTTTGGAGGTCAGTGCTAAATGTGGTTTAACATTGAGGGTTTTGTAGTGTTTGATTATAGATTTGCATGTGTACAAAGGACTGCACTTTTTAACTGATGGCAGGAGTTGTTAGTGTTATAATTGTTAATAAAAATGAAATAACTTGATAAACTTGGGAGGATTTAAACAAAGAAGAAAGTTTTAATTCAGTCAACAATGCTGTGGAACAACAATGTATGGTAAGTATGCTTTTCTTTCAATTTCAAGAATTAATCTTAAGATTCTCATGTAAACTTGAAAACAAAGCTTTATTATTCACAATTTAAAGTATTCTAAAGACTTTCCTTTTGCTTGGGAAGCATTTGCCTTCTTGGAAACTGTAGTTTGACCAATCAGTATACTATTGATAGTTTGTTTATATTGGAGTGCATTAGGGTTCGTATTTGCTCCATTGTATGTTGAGCGTTGTTGATTAAACACATTTTCTATAATGTCTGAATTGATGAGACAAAGTGAAACAAATGTGGTAGATTTAATTTCATGAGCAGTTTCACATAAGTTTATAAATCCTTTTATCGATGAATGTATATCCTCATGACATTGACTTGACATCAGCAATGTTTGTTTGTCTTTTTTGCTGTATTTTATTCCCCGTGTCTGAACCACGAGTCTACGTGTTGAAGTTGTTGTAAACGAGAGTCACTTGGATTACAATCTGGTCTCCTATCTTGAAAAAATATTGACTAATAATGAAGTTTCCTGCAGCAGCTCTATCAATCCATTCAAAACTTCCCCCTTTTCACCAAGACTGTTTTTATATTGCAAAATTGAATTCAACATTGTGGAATCTAACATGTCAAATGCCAAATAGTTTCTCATTGTTTGTTGGTTGTCAGGATATATGTGTTCTCTCGTTAACTTTCTGTGCAACTGAAGTGCATTTTGCTGGTCCCATTAAAAAAAGTCAACAAACATTTGCAACTGAATTTGGTGAGAATTTGGTAAAGTTAATAAACGTGTGCACTTTGTATGTATTCCACTTTTTATAATGTTGTTTCTGATTTTTTTAGACAGTGAGAAATATCCATGATAAATATAATTGGATCTTTAGAAATTGCACTTCGGCACATGTATTTACTAGGTTTTTGTCCTAGACAAATGTGAAGAAAGTTCCTATTACACTGAGCACCATCCATACTAGTGTATAGCACGCGAAACCCAACTTCTCTTAATTCGTATACTGCCCTGAAGAATAGTCCGTACAACTGTGATGACTGAATGGTGTCTGTCTCAAAATGGGCGAATGGAAATCTAAACCCATTGAGTCCAAGAAACAAAAGTTGTAGAATATGCGTGCCCATTATTTTGTTTTTGCTGCCTTTTTTCAAATTTTCACACAAATCGCCTTCCTCTCCAAGTTCCATAAATCCAGCTAGCTCTAAAGTACTGCCCTTCTTTTCAATTTGGATATCTTCTTGTATGCTCATTTCATCAAAGATAATTCCTCCATACATACAATCATCTGTCATGCCCACTCTTCATGCCTCTTCATGCATCCATTTGAAAATATTATCATCAAAACCAGGTTCTTGTTTCAGGGAGTTTTTGTATAAGATCAAAATTGATGGAGATGGTAGTACGAGTATTTCCCTTTGTTGCATTTAGGGTTTCTGTAATATAATTGTAGGCATATGGCAATGAAGTCTTTAGACCATCTACGGCCATTTGGATGACGACTGACATTTTTAGATTGTTCCATTAATAGTCTTCAGTTGATTCTTCTGATGTGTTCTTTTCGTCAACAGGTATATTTTCCTTGTTGTTTGGTGTATATTGTTGTTGGCACACACGACATATCAATGATCTACTGGTGACTTGCACCACTTTCAAACACGAATATGGTCTAAGTGACCTGTACTGTTCGGAACTACTTGTCCATGTTTCTATTGTGTGGGATTTGCGAACTGATTGTTTATCATATTTTAAACCATTGCACAGTTTGAAGAAATCAAAAATACCAAAAACAGTTTTAACACTTTCCTTATTCATTTTAAAATAAGGATTTATGTTCAACTGGGGTCGGTTGATGCTGGTCCCCGATATGTTGATGTCAAATTTTCCATTGGCATATATGTTTAGCTCCTTATATACAGTATTGCCTTAGTTTGAACAACCACTATCCTTTTTAATTTCAATAACACTGTTTGAGGATGATTTCAGTTCCATTGATTTAGGCATTAGTCGATTTAGTTCACAGAAATCTAATGTCTGTGTGGTCTGGATCTGGATAGGTACGTCGCAAGGCCTATTCAGCGTCGCGCGACGGCAGAGAGAGCTAGTCCCACTGATGAACTGCTGATCTGAAGCCGCCTATTGTCTCTGCACACACAACGCTACTTTCCAGCTGGTTCCAGTCTATTATTGTACGCGGAAAGAATGAAAACTTGAAGAGGTCACTTCTGCACTGTATAGGTTTAAAACACTTGTTATGGTTGACGGATTGTCTTTCAATGATATTATTGCTTTTACAGTCTTTAAAGATTGTGGGTTTGATTTTACGTTTGTTAGTGATAGGTATTAAGTAGTCATGACAAGGTAAGGCAGGCACCAACCCCTCAACCACCTTATAGAAGAACGTCAGACGGTTCGCTTTCCTTCGGTCTTGTAGAGGGGGTAGCTGAAGGTCATCTAGCATCCGTGTGACACAGCCAGGGTCCCTGGAGGTGTAGTCGCCCGTAATGAAGCGGGTTGCTTGGCGTTGGATTTTTTCAATCTTATCAATGTCTTTCTGCAGGTATGGGTCCCAGACGATAGAGCTGTATTCTAGTGTAGATCTGATAAGTGCGAGGTATGCTAGTTTCCTGCAGGATTTCGGACAGTGTTTGAGATTTCTTCTGAGGAAGCCGAGTGATGAGTTTGCTTTCTTTGTAATTTTATTGATATGTGTGGCCCACTTCAGATCTTCAGAAATAGTGACTCCCAAGTAAGGATTTTCAGGTACTGACTTAAGTATATGGTTATCTAGTTGGTAGAAGTGAGATATTTTCTGGTTGATTTTTATAATGTAACACTTCTTTGCATTGAATCGCATACCCCATGTCTTCGCCCATTCTTCGAGTTGTGATAGGTCGCGTTGGAGGGTGATGCATTCTTCAATGTTCTTGATGGTACGATATAGAAGGCAGTCATCGGCGAATAGTCTTCCGGAGGATTTCACTGAGTCTGGCAGGTCGTTTATGTGGCATAAGAATAGTAGTGGGCCGAGTACGGTGCCTTTTGGGACGCCAGAGTCAACAGGAACTGGGTCCGATTCTTCGCCATCCACCACCACTCTCATGGATCTGTTGGTCAGTAAATCACTCAGCCAGTCGTTGATACTCCCGTCTACACCGTAGAGCTTCATCTTGTGCAGCAACTTCCTGTGGGGCACTGTATCGAATGCCTTAGAAAAATCGAGTATGGCGAGGTCTATCTGTTGTCCTGCGTCATGCTTAGCGAGGAGGTCGTGCATAGTGGTTACATGTTGTGTTTCACATGAGAAGCCAGAGCGAAAACCGTGGTTGAGAGATGTCAGGATTTTTTGTGTTCTAGATGGTCTAAGATATGTTTACATATGATGTGTTCGAGAAGTTTGCAGGCTACGCAGGTTAGAGATTCAGGTCTGTTATTTTCTGGAAGGTGTACGTCTCTTTTCTTGAATACTGGTGCCACGTTCGCATTCCGCCAGTCAGTGGGTAGCCTTCCTGAGTCAATGGAGCGCTGGAAGATGGTACTAATGGTTGGTGCAAGTTCCTTGGAGCAGGTCTTCAGTATGATGTTGGCAATCTTATCCGGACCGGTGGCTTTGGAGATGTTGATATTAGAAAGAAGTTTCTCGACGCCTTTTGCAGTGATCTTAAGGGGCGGAATTGGCTTCTTCGCTCTCTTCTTAGTGTCCGGTAGTGAGCTATTATCATCGTCTTTGGTGAAAACAGACTGGAATTGCTCTACTAGGATTTGCGCCTTGTCTTTGCTGTTGTTGAGCAGGTTACTCATCTTCTGCGGGGCCACACCAATTCTGTCTTCGCGTCTGCTCTTGACGTATCTCCAGAATGGTTTCGTATTCTTCTCGTCAAGGCCTTTCTGTATGACATTATTGATGTGGTTGACCTCTGCTTCCTTGAAGGCTTTCTTGCATTGTTTCTGGAAGGCTTTAATTAAGGTACTTCGCGCTGTTGGTCTAGAGAGAATAAAAATAACCGAATCTTAATGAAACGTTGACAGATTGTACCTTAAGTGACTGCGCGTCTTATAACGTAAGTTCTGAAACACTATGACGTCTGTAACCTAGCAACAAAATTACGCCAAAACGCCATCTAGCGGTACGGAGTATGCGAAGCCTGTCTGCACAAACTCCTGAGTAACTTTGCACTCATGTATCAGAAAATCAAAAATCAAAATGTATAGTTGAGATGGTGAATAAAGGGGGAGATATACCTTTTTCAAAAAATCACATCGTTACCAGACCTGTTTGGTCAACAAATTAAGCGAAATATTTTTATAAAAGTTCGACCTCATTTTTTCAGTAACGGGCATGTGTAATACCTATCTCGTGACTAAATAACGTTGACGCTCAAGCGTAGTTACCTTTATCGTTATATATCATTCCATTTTTAACAGGCATTGTTGGTATTTTTATTGTTGTACCATGCTCTAAATTATAATTATGATCTTACTCGTATCAATTGACGAAATCTTTGAGCGATTATTAAATACATTTAATGGACAGTTTGTAGGATAATGAAGATATATACACTTTGAATATGTGTCTTTAAATGCCACTCAAAGTCCACCATGTTTGTGTCAAATAAACGCGCGATTTGCTTTATGAATTAAAAAGTACGGAGACTACCTTCGCTTTGCTATATTCCCACTCTTCAATAGTGGCACCTGTCTTCTTGACAGTAGGTATTAGAATCAGTGTGTAGAATCACGTGATCAAATGATTTGAATTGAATAATGTTTGCACTCAAAACATTTGCGATTTCGTCCGCTAACGGTGAGGTTTTTCTTGATTATAGCGATCGTGCACTTTATATGAATATATTATACAGCCTAAAGAAGATCTCATTTATGTAGGAACACTAGACAAATACCAATTTTGCTCTTTCTTTAGCTGTTGTTAACTGGTGCTCGACCAAATTCTTACAATCAGTTGAAAACTGCATCTTGAATGCATTTGATCGAGCATCAATTAAAACACTAAATATAGAGCGATACTCGGCACTTGCCAGGTATTCTTACATATACAGGATATTCTTTAGGCTATTCCGTAATGTGATCAATTAAATTGAACTCCAAAATTACGACCAGTGGTATTCACACCTCTCTGTATATGGAAACAAGACGGCACTACGTAGTCAGCTGTCTGTGTTTATGAGCTCTCAATTCGCGGAAAGAAGTATTGCTTGTTTTAAAATTCTTTTTGCAGGGTTCGAACAAAACAAAGTGGACACATTTATTCGCAGTTAATAGAGGTTTCAGTACATTAAATTCTGAGCAACAACGTGTATTATTCAGAGAGAAATCACGGAAAATGTGCGCGATTTTTCTAGAAATACTAGATGTTTGAAACTATGATCCCCAAAAAAGTAGTTTTAAACAAATCTTAACAAATCTTAACCTTTTTCATTAATAACGTGACGAAATTACATCCATTCCCCATCTATATGCTGATTCATTCACTTTTATTCGTCCTTTTCGCTGCGATATGGAAGTATAAATGGGACATGGGATATGAGGTTCTCAAGGCAGTCTTCACACAATCCCCAGTGTTCGGTCGATTGCTTGCTGTCCTAACTAACGCACATATTGACCCAAGTGGCGTAAATTACGCATGTCCGCTTTATAGATAATTACATATGCATTCACAACAAGTCATACGATTTAAAATATCATAATATCCCAATAAGTCATACAGAGATTTTGATTTATACGCTTTGGTTCTAGTTGAAATACAATTTATCGAGGTTTTGATCTAAGTAGCGTTTTTTTCTATACTTGTTTTAGAATAGACACAGCATGTAGTGCGCATAGCGCAGTCGGCTAAACTTCTATGAATACTATACGAGTAGATTGAACGAATGCGTTCGAATCCCATTCTGATAAAACTTGTTTTTAAATTTCGCTCAGCACGCATTTTCATGCTTGTTCAAATACACAAAAAGTATATAAACGAGGTACATATTTTAGTGTGTAAAAATGACAAAAGAAAATGGCTAAGCTGGTGCACAGATATAGGGACGACGCGAAAGATCTAACCAGGAACGTATATCAGCTTTGTGTGGAGGAAAAGGAACCAGAACTGAAGTTTTGCTTGCTAGGGTGTGGGAGAGGTTTGTCGGACAGACAGGAGCTATGATATCGACTGTACAGAAGATTGTCTCAAAGTTGTAACGTAATATAGTGCGCCCGGAATAACGTGATGTGTACAAACATTGACCGAATTGGTTTGTTGTTGCGAAATTGCTTTATAACATGTAAATAAACCCACACGGTCAATTGTATACTAAAATAACACGGGTTAATCGTGCACATTAGGTTGAACCACCTATGCGGATTATTCCAATTTTTCCCGCGTTTCATGTAATCATGGGCGCACAAAACTCGATTGATACTAACACTGAATCTGACACATTATATGATCTATACAAACAATTCTAAAAATGAAAATATAACAATTGAAAACAAAAGTGGATAGAAAAATATTATAATCCTATAAAACATAGCATATAACATACTACACTGTACTTAGTTTAGTAAATAAAAAACAAATTTGTTCGTTAGTGGGTTCGAACTCAAAAAGTGTCGATTAAAAGCGATGTACTATAAACACTACACCGGACAGCCAACTGATACGTAAAACATTAGCTTTTTATTTTAACGAATATTCTACTGTAAAGGTATGCCGAATACCTATTCAGCCCTGGCTAATAAACTCGCCAAAGAGTCAAGTTTCGTAGGTCGCTGTACATCAATACTATAGTGCGCCCATGATAATGTGAAAGGCGGTAACATTTGGTATAGTCCAAGAGGGGGATAACTCATTACTGCATGATTAATTAGTGTTATTTTACTACAAAATTTACCGATTTTACATTTGTATGATAAAAAACCGTTCAATGTTTATAAACATCAAATTATCCTGGGCGCACTATAAAAACATTAATTTCAATTATTTAGTGGCAAACAATACAACACCGCGACGTCAACGTTATAGCACTGTGATCTTGACCGTACATTAGCATGCTAATTGCGCCGTTACTGAAAAAACGAGCTCGAACTTTTATAAAAAATATATCGCTTAAACTGTAGACCAAATATGTCTGGTTACGATGTGATTTTTTGAAATAGGTATATTTCCCGGTTTTTATTTATTTAGATCTCTAGTCAAAAGTTAACGTCGGAAACGTCGCACATTTGACGTTACGACGTCGATATTTTACCAACGCTGTGATTACGCTGAATTATTCAAATAAGCGACACATATCAGTCGGGAGCCTAATTCACCAATTCAACTATACATTTTGAATTTTTATTTTCTGATACACGAGTGCAAAGTTATGCAGGAGTTTGTTCAGACAGGCTTCGCGTATACCGCACCGCTAGATGGCGTTTTGACGTCATTGTGTTGCTAGGTTACAGACGTCATAGTGTTTCAAAACCTACATTATAAAAAGCGCAGTCATTTAAGGTACAATCTGTCAAAGTTTCATTAAGATTCGGTTATTTTTATTCTCTCTAGACCAACAGCGCGAAGTACCTTAAAGGTTCCCCACTGGTTGGTCAGTTTGGCGTTACGATATAACCTTGATTTCCGTCGCACCATTCTCTTCAACTCCCTGTTTAACCATGGTAGAGAATGATGTTTCCTGCTGGTCTTGGATGGGATGTTTTTCTTCATGGTATCCTGTATACCTGACTTGAGTTGGTCCCAGAGTTCTTCGACAGTAGAAGCTGAGCTGGCTTTGGAAATGATAACTTCCGAGAGGTTTGTCATGTCGGACGAGATTTCTTCCCAGTTTGCTTTGGAGAACAGGAAACACTGCCTTGGCTTCTGTTTGTTATATTGAGGTGTTGCAGACATCCACAGTTAATGCTATACCGTTAAACAATGTCTGTTGGATCCCATTTATCCTTCTTCTGATTCTCCTTGCGTCTGGATACACACTCTGTACATACTGAACAAATAATCTCCGACTGAGTACAGTACATTCTGTAGTTTCTTCAGTGCAGGCAAACTTGTAGGCATCATACATTTTCGTGATTTCACATGTTCCATCGGCTTCTGGGCTGACATGCAATAAAATCCTGAAATAAAGAATATTAAGCAAAATGAAACAGGTGGAAAAAATGCATACTTGTGAAAAACCATTGAAATGTGATGTTTGTGGATCTATATGCTGAGGATCTGAATACCACATTTTATTGTATGTAGTGCAGATCCACAAACTTGAAATTTAAATGTTTTTTCATCAATATTTATTCTTTTGTGGCATATCATATTATGCTTATTTATGAATGTTGATCGACAAACTTGAAATTCAGATGGTTTTTCATCAGTATGTATGCTACAGTTAAGTTCAATATTACTTTTGAGTTTGAATTTAGATCAGCAAACATTAGATAAAAATGTTTTTCACAGTATCTATCTTTCTGTGGCACTGTAAATTATGCTTGGTTGTGAATGCGATACTCAAAAATAAAAAAAATAGTGGTTTTTCACGAGAAAACGTACTCCTCTTAACTCTCAAAGTTTCATTGTATGTCAATGCAGATCCACAAACTTGAAATTTAAATGTTTTTTCATCAGTAAACCAAATTACTGTATATACATAAAAATATGTATAACATATTTTGCATTTCATATAAGATTATGATTTTAACAGCAACAATCTCCTAAAGTTATTTAAAACTTATTTTTGTTTCTTCAGGTGAAGATATGTGAATAGCAAATAAACAGGAAGTGACGTCATCAACGTCATGTGACGTGAAAAAGAAACATATGTTTTGGCGTACTAAAAGATATATAAATACTGGGGAAAATGCAATTTATATCCTTAAGTTAGATGAGTACCAGTAAAAACTATACATTAAATTTAATTGAAATAGCCAAATGCTGTAAATTATTTAAGAATTAAAATAGATTTTTAAATTAGAATTTAGACCATGTGACTGTGTACCAAGTTGGTACAACCATCTAGATTCTTTTAGTAATCTTTGTCAGTTATTTGTGATTTTATCAATCGGCATATTAAGGAAAAATCCGTAATACTATGTCCGGATGAATTAAGTAAACTAATATCAATTGTAACGACAATCTTATATTTAAGGAGTTAATTTACATGTCTATGGACCATAAACAAAGTAAACTTTAGTCATTCGTTTTCATTAAACCATTATAATGTTGAAACAAACTAGTACTAGGGTCATCCTTAAAAAGTGTATGTTTGCCCTAACGCTACCTACTCATTGAAATCGCCCCTACTCAAACATTTTTAAGTCTATTTCCTTATATAAATACATAACTTGAGTTTTTTACCGGGGCCTCAAAAATTTTTTCCATACAAAAAAAATTCGACCTACCTACACACCTTTAAACTCTTGGGTCGCGTTAGGGCAAACAAACACTATTTTAAGGATGGCCTTAAGTCGATATTGATACTAAATATGATAAATTTATGTGTATTTACAGTTCACTCAACCATGAAGATTTTGCTGGGCAAGAAGAAGAACTGGAGGAAATGTTTGATGCAGATGACGACTTTGATTCTATCCTTAAAGAATTAGAAAAAGATGAAGAAAATTTACGAAGGCAAGACTTCCTGATGGTCTTATGAGCACCATTTTCACTAAGAATGAAATAACGCCTTTTCAAATCAACATGAATGAAATTGTTTCCAGAATTGATATACCAAACTTAGTGTCGTTTGTAAAAAAATACTACTGAAGATGAATGAACTTATCAAATATGTGACTGACAAAGATGAACCGATAACCAAAGGGATTCCAGAAAAAAACTAAATACAATTTTTTATCATGTTCATGAATACTCTATAGGACCTGAATACAAAATGAATTGTATGTTTCTATTTGAAAGTGAACCTATGGTAACTAATGAACATTTGGTTATCTGTTATAAAGTGCTTGAAGCTGTGCGTGTATTCTGTTTGAAGCAGAAAGTTGTTCTGATACAAGCACCAAGCTTAAAAGTATCACATCGAATTGTTACTGGCAGTTCTAAGAGTGTTTATAAAGGTCAGCATTTATTTCGGTGGATTGTAACAGTTACACATGGAGTGAATATTACATTCACCGAAAAAATTTAATGTTGACGATTCAAGTGTAAAAATTCATAAGTAATGAGATGTAAATCTTTAAATTCAATACAGTAAACAATAAACATTATAGAACTATGTATAAAAACAACATCACGCACGTAACATATTGCTGATGAGTTATATCTGAGACTATTACTCAAACTACGCATTTAAGTTCTCATAGTTATGTTCTCATCATTGATTTATCATTGTTAACGTCTTTATATTGAATTGTATTGTTTAACATTCTTCTTTGATAAAATACAAACAAATAAAGTATTGCGGGCTATGCTATTGTAATAAAAAGTGGTTTTCTAGATGTCAGAAAAGTATGTTACGAATTGCAATAAAAAGTGATTGTCCAGTAGAAAAAATGGAGCTTTCGAAATAAAATCTAACATTTTTTCGGAGGTATGCATTTGACCTGAATGATTACCTCGAGCAAATACAATGCATAAACAATGAAAGTTGTTGAATGGACCGCCACCTGTGCTCGAGTTAAGCCAGGTTTTCGTAACATTGATGCTAGGGTTAATGCAATAAATTCATATACAATGTAGAGCAAATTTGTCGGGACTTTGAAATAAGCATGCTCCACTTAGGCCGTATGCTCGTCTTATCGATGCTCGTCTTAACGAAGTTTTACTTGTATTATGAACTTATTGATAATACTCTTTTCATTTATGTGTGTGTTGTTTGGAATTAACTAATACTAAGTTGTGGTCCTTGAAATGGTGAAATTTAGCTTGTTTTGTCAATACTTTAGATTGGACAAGAAATTGTAGAGTTGTTGTCCTTGTAAGGATAAGTTGTTGATAACACAACTTCAGAAAACTGTAGTGGTCATATTGGTTTTGCATTACTGTTCAATGGAATCACATTAATCTTGATTATCTGTGGTATTTCTGCCAAGGGTTTTAACAATGAAGCTGGGCCTATAATTACTGTATGTGTCCTTTTGTTGTCTTTGATCAGCTGTTTATTGCCTTACCTATCCGATTTCATTGTATTTGATTTTATGCAGCTATTTGATTTATAGCGTACAGGATAACAAGATACTCAGGAACATTTGAAATACCCCACATATTTAGACAAATCAAGTCTGCAAAATCTGTCAGTGTCATTATAGTATTTAATTAACCATATGTAATTATTAAGCAACCATTTTTGCAATAGTGGAGCAATATGGTCAATGTTTGTAAACATCACATTATTCTGTGTTTATTTGTATAGTTCGATTTCGATCATTGAGCCGTGACTGCACTTTTAAAGTTTAATCCATTCGCCGATAAAGATTGGCGTGGGATTGACTATTCAGATATGTATAACACACATTAGTAAGTAGCATATCTTTAAATCATGACTATTGAAATCAATAAATCACGGGTTACCCGCACAAATAGACTCGTCTAAAAGGTCATGGCTCAGGGTTCAAAATTGAACTATACGATTATTATATCTCCATATACAAAGTATACTGGGGCTATATTGGGATCATGCTTGAGGTTGGTCAGTATGTTGTTTGGTCGGATTCAATCACAGTCTAATGCACTATTCAAATTTGTCTAGTCGAAACAACAAACCGTTATGTTGGAAGATACAGAACCCGAACATTTTCCTTTTACTGCAAGAAAAATGAAAACTTCAACCATGCAGTGCATGCGGTGGATGTACAACCTGATGATGTCCCAAACATCATCCAATATTTCTTAGCACTTATCCATACTTGTTTTAGGCACATTATTTATATGCAGTTTACAGTAAACTATATTTTGAAGACATACCAGCTAAAACTATTTGTGTACTGTTATTCTACAGTAGTCTTCTCTCCTGACATCGAAATGCTCATAATTTTTCATGTGACTATTCAAACAATCATATTTATTGAACAAATTAGTATTTTAATTTTAAATGAACTGAAAAGCTTAAACAGACACTAGTAAGTGCTGATGTGAAAATTATGCAACGTTGCTATTAGAAAAGATGAGAAATACCAGTTTTTAACATACATTTCACAAATCACTGCACGTTTTATGAGTTTGCCGCATTTGTGTGGATTAGTTATTCACAAGTGATATGTATTACATTATACTGATGTAGACATTTGCCACATAATAGTTTAATAATGAATTTAAATAGGTAACTACAAGAAATCATGATCATGTGACGCCAAATAAGAAAATTATTAGCCAATTATCTGATTTACTTGGACAACCCTTGTATTTGAGTTTTGGAGTGTGTTAATAGTATATGTTTTGTATTTTCTTTTTATGCCCCCGTATCGATAGATCGGGAGGCATATAGTGATTCACCTGTCCGTTCGTCCGGACTGGTTAACCCAAATTGACCGTTTCTTCTAGCATTAATTTGGCTTGCTTCAAAGCTTTCAAACTTGCATGGATGTTGTATACGAACACTCTCCACACGCCCGTATCACCTGACTCTTTTTTGACCTTCACCTTGACCTAATTCTGGACTTAGACTTATTGAAATGGCTTCCATGGGAGCATAAGCGTTTATTAAACGCAGTCTTGTTAGAATGTTAATATACATATGTCCATTTCATAAGACAAAGTCTTGCAATACAAGATGTAGATCACCATGATCAATTTGTGTGTACTATATTCAGGGTGAATTAACATGTGACTTTTTGGCCAAGTTTGCAAGTAAAAATATGTAAGCAAAAAGTTAAAGAACAACCACAAGTACGTATCTCAATCTTTGAGCGATGTTTACAAGGTATTTTCCGTCGCTCAAGTCGAAAATAATCAGAACCTATGCAACTTATTTGGTTTCATCAAAAGGTCACATTTTTTCTCCAAAACCAGCTGAACTGCTTAACATGCAGTTGAGTCTGTTTCGGGCATGAACTGTAACCTGTTTTACAAAATTATTAATTCCTGTGAGTTTTACCCGTTTTTGCTTGAGCTTGGAACATGTCTTTGGACAATCGGTCAACGAATTATATTATGTTTGTTTTTTACTTTTTGTTTACATACTTTTACTTGTAGACTTTACTAAAAATTCACATGGTATGTCCACTCTGACATCTGCACTATACTTATATACATGTACAGCTGTGGTTATAATGTATTTATAATTGTTATCTGTGTATTTCTGTTGTATGCATAGAATGCTCCTTTATTATTTGTTGATTTTTACAATCCTACATTCATATTTTTGATAGACTGATTTATGGTTAAAATGTATGTTATGCATTATTGGAATAAATAATTTAAGATAAATGTGATATCATAATAGTACTTCATGAAGTCTGTTGTTTTTTGCAACCCTTACTGCTTTCAGCATTAATGATCAGTGATTTATTTCTTGAGACAAGGAACTGTCTTAATCAAGGCTTTAATAACAATAAAGTTATTAACTACAATAACACTTTGGTGTCTTTATTGATTGTTAATATCTAGTAAGGGATATTTATATGTAATTAAAAAAGCATTGGTAAGTTTTTTTGGGCCTGGCTGTTTAGCTAGATTTTGTTTATTCAGTTTTCCTTATAATGCTAGCTCCTCAAGGAATAAGTTGGACTTTTAAAAATTGATATGCAGATGTCTCTAATCTGCATTACAGTGCGCTGGAAATCGACTGCCTATGAATGAATTCCATGTTTACCTTTCTGGATATTCTACATTAAAACTTTACATTGTGTTCAAATTATATGTAAACATTTCTCTCCTTAATATTTACTCGTAAATTTAAATCATTATTAATAGTTATGCTCCGTAAAGTTTGATGAATGGTGTATATTGCTTTATGCATGGTCTGTCCGTAGATGAAATGGTCTCCGCTCCTGATCGCTCCGACCTATGATCAGACAACTTCACATGGAGATTGGTCTTCAACAGTAGATCACCCATATTGATTTTGAGTCCACGGTGACGTTGACATAAACCATTGTTTTTAGACCAAATTGTTTTAGTTCAATAACTCGAGACAGCTTTGTCCTAGGATCTCCAGGGTGCTTACTGTCTAAATCCCTAGGGTCGGGACATGTAATCTTGCAGTAAGTCCAGGGTCTTGGAATGGACCAGTCCCAATCTCCCGAAGAATAAGTAAAAATCTCAACTCAAATTTTGATTTTACTAAAACCAGAGCACAATCAGAGTTAAATTTCAAATTCTAACTCTTTAATTGTTTATGTTATCAACTTAGAATACCATTGTCTGTTCAATATTGCTGAGTTTTAGTCTAGCTTTGCATGGAAATCATAATTAAGGCGCATACCAATATTTGAGATGAGATATTGTTCATATCGAGATGCTTAAGGAGATCGGGGTCTGAGTCTATTCCCTGATACTGATAAGGTTGTCAAATTCCCAATGGTCAGGAAGATTGGTCTGAATTTCTCCCCGTATCCCCCTGCGGGCATAATGCACTAGACAGTTGCATCCACAACTCACCGCCCGAGAGTTTGTGGATAGCCAGGTAAACTGCAGTGATTTTACTTTCAACTTCCCTGCACCGCCAGGGAAATGTTGGGATTAATTTTCTCCGAACCAATACCCATGGCGCCATTATTTAATACAGTAAAACACCCGGTCAAAGGTTAGGGGCTGTGGATGCAAATGACTGGTGAATATAATGTGAACTGTCCAGATTTATACAGTACATGCGGTCAACATGAACATATAAATTATGTGGAGTCATGAATATACAAAGCTACTGGATTAGATGGTATTCCATCCTGTTTTATTAAAGATGGTGCTTCCATAATTGCTGAACCACTTGCCCATGTCATAAACTTGTCACTCATTCAGGGTGTGGTACCAGAGGATCTAAAATCAGCTAGAGTTGTTCCTATTTTTAAGAAAAATGACAAAACGTCTGTTGGTAATTACCGCCCAGTTTCAATTCTTAGTATTGTGTCAAAAATCTATGAAAAGGTGGTATATGATCAAATTGAGTCCTACTTTAGGGAAAACAAATTATTGTATAAATTTCAGTCCGGATTTAGAAGTGGATTCTCTACAGATACATGTTTAATTCATTTAACAGATTATATTAGAAAGGCCACCTTATAGGCATGATTTTTTTGGACCTTCAAAAAGCTTTCGATACTGTAGACCACTCCATTCTCCTTATGAAACTGAGAGCTGCAGGGCTTAGTGATGATATTTTAAGATGGTTTAAATCCTATTTGACTGATAGACAACAATTAGTTGATGTCTCTGGTACCCACTCTGCAACTGCACCAATCACATGTGGAGTTCCACAGGGATCCATTCTTGGTCTACTGTTATTTTTGATTTATGTTAATGATATGTCAGCTGTGGTTAAAAACAAGCTTTTGTTATATGCAGATGATTCTGGCATTCTTGTATCAGGCAAATGTAAGTCCTCTGTGGAAACATCCTTGAAAGATGACTTACATCTTGTTAGTCAATGGTTGGTTGATAACAAGTTGTCACTTCACCTTGGTAAAACTGAGTCAATTTTATTTGGATCTAAACATAGACTTAGGTCAAACTCTTCCCTAAACATAACATGTAATGGTACAAATATTGAACCAACTACTGCAGTAAAATATCTTGGTACTACTATTGACCAGACCCTATCTTTTGATTACATGGCCCGATCAATATTAAAGAAAGCTAATGCCCGGTTAAAATATCTATACCGTAAAAAAGGTTACCTCACTCAACACACCAAGAAACTTCTTGTTATGGCCCTTATCAAATGCCACTTTGATTATGCCTGTTCTATATGGTACCATGGGCTCACCCAGTCACTTAAATCCAAGCTTCAAACCACCCAAAATAAGTTAATAAGATTTGTACTTGATTTAGATGCTAGGTCGCACATAGGAAGTCAGCATTTTAATCAACTTAATTGGTTACCGGTCAATAAGCGTGTAGACCAGATCATTCTGTGTCATGTTTTCAAAATAAAAAATGGTACAGCCCCAGACTATATGGGTGATAATTTCTTTTCACAGGATTCTGTTCATACATACAGAACAAGATTAAGTGATCAGGGAGGATTTTCTGTTCCTAAGGTCAAAGGTTTTGGGAAACAATCTTTTTTCTACTCTGGCATTAATCAATGGAACCAGCTGCCTGCTAGTATAGCACTGACTGAGAAATTGCCTGTTTTTAAAGCAAAAGTCAAGAAACATTTTTTAGACAATTTGGTATAAATTTTTAAGGTAGTTAAATGACATTTATTTATTAGTATTTATTAAATAATTTATTTATATATTTATGCATAGAAGTTTTAAGTAATTTATATCTACATCATTTAATATTTAAGTAAATTCATTATATTTTTTTATTTATGTCAGAGTTATTTACCATTTTTATAGTTTCATTTATTTATTACTGTAATGTTTGCCAGGTAGAGTCTTTCAGTATTGGTAAATTCTTAACTTTAACTTGTTTTTTTAAATATCATTTGACTGTTGACACATATTATCTGTGATATAAATAATGTATAGAATGTCCATTTTAAAGCTTTAAAGTAACTGTAATGAATTAATATGCTTATGCATTTATGTTATTATATCTGTGCAATAGTCTATAATACATTATACTTAATGCCTCTCTATGTCATGCCATCAACACTAAAGGACCACAATGGAAATAAGAGATATCTCTTTTTTGTGTTATCCTTAGTGTTGGTGTGCCTGTCATGGGTACTTTTGAATGCATGTACGTATAATTTGTTTTATTATGTATGCATGTTTTTAATTATCCATGTAATATGTACCTCAATACTGAATAAAATCTATCTAATATGCTTTATATTCGGGAGGGGGGGGGTAAATATCTCAATCTGAACTACATCTCATCTCAAATATTGCTGTCTCAAAAGTTCCTTTGACCTGAAAGCATTTATTACAATTTATTATAATTTCTAGAGCTTGAACTTATCTCGACTGAGATGAGATTTTAACTTGGATGGCATGCTTAGCTAGATATGAGCATGTGGTTTTTCTACTTTCATTTCCACGTATTGTTGGTATTTCTACGACTTATTTATCCGTAATATAGTAACTTACCAGTTATAGTCCAGCAATAATGTCCAATAAACATTAATTTTTGCAGAAAGTTACAAAACTTGGTACAACTGTTCCTTGGTCCATTTGAAACATTTTTTTCATGAGACCCACTTAAAATATTTTCTTTGGTTGCCATAGCAACGGTTTTCAAAATGGCCACCAAAATGATCAAATGGCGGTTTTCGCCCAATAACTTCAGTTTAGAATTGCATATCGTTATGAAACTTGGTGTATAAGTAGCTTGACTCAATACGCCACTAAAAATAAAAAGTTGGATGGGTGGGGTCAATATCTAGGTCACTGTTACTAAAAATAGAAAGATGGTTTTTGCTGAATAACTTCCGTTAAGAATGAGATATTTGGATGAAACTTGCTATATACGTTGCTTGTAGGATGATACACATTGGGATAAAAAATGGGACATTTGGGGTCAAGGTCACTGTTACTAAAAATAGAAAATAGGTTTCCGCTGACTATATTTAGTCTGAATTGACATATATAAATGAAACGTGGTCAATATATAGCTTCCGCGAAGATACTTTCCATCAAAATAGGTGTAAATGGGGTCAAGGTCGACGTTGATAAAATAAAAAGCCAGTTTCTGCTTAATAATAACAATAAATTACGAATTACAAGCAATATATAAGCACCCTGTTTGGTTTTCTATGTTTTTGTTACCATGGCAACCACAATTGTTGTCTGAATAAAACACAAATTGACATGAATAATCTGCTTATAAATTTGTATCCACATACCAAGTTTTATTAATCTAGCTTCAAAACTAATTAAGCTATGACCGGATCCAGATTTTATAAACGGACAAAACCTTGAGTTTACTATGTTATATATATATATAAGCCAGTCTGTAGGAAAACCTGCTATTTTGACAAGAAACGTTTTTTGTGATGTTTCATATAGTCCAGCAATAATGTCTCCAAAAATCGACTAATCATTAATTTTTGGAGAAAGTTGCCAAACTTGGTGTATACATTGGGCAAACATATTGAAACATTTTTTTCATGAGACCCATCTCGTATCTGCCATTATGGTTGCCATGGCAACCATTTTTAAAGATGGCCGCCAAAAACGAAAAATCGGTGTATATCTTATATAACGCATGACAACAACGTTATTATGAGTAACTGTAAAGTATTTTTATTAGAAATAACTTAACTAACATCTAACTTATACCTTTAACCGAAAAATCGTTTTGAAATATCCAAAATGGCCGACAAAATGGCCGCCGAATTAGAAATATTCTATATAATAGTCTTTAGGTATACTGATACTATATTTTTAACATTTATACTGATAGTTCTAGAAAAATCTGGTTAAATGTATTCCAGTTTAATTATTAATTAGTGGATAAAGCAGAAATTTTATTCTAGGGACGTACATTTCAATATTGATAAGCCTCGATCTGAGAAAAGGGCCCTTAATGACATGACATGAAATTGAGAAAATTGAGTTTTTAAGTTACGTCACCATTTTCTGCGAATTTCAGAACAGGGCACAAAATGCACATAAATGTTTTATGTTATATCCTGCAACATAATTGTTGCCTTGTAACATACTTAATGTGGAGTTCTATACTAACACTTGAGACCTATATTTTTGGGGTAAAATATGAGAAACTACAAACAAAAGTGAGGATTTTTGGAATTGGCAGACCACAATGTCATTTGTAGTAGTATTTTATTGAAAACCCCTGAAATATCAGTGAAGTATCTTATAGTATTATATATCATACGAAATTATCGGCTTTTGGTCAAGATACGATATTTTGGGGTAAAATACTACAAAATGAAAACAAAAATGATGATTTTTGGAATCAGTTTACTGTAATGTCATTTATTATGGTATTTGATTATAAATCAATAGGATGGACACATATTGTCTTCTTGCTTATGATATTGCTAATCTGGTGCCTAAATGTTATGTATTTTAAGACATTTTTGGGGCAAAAACATTGGAAGTATAAACAAAAGTGAGGATTTGAGGAATCGATTGGCTACGATGGCATTTAAAATCGTATTATTTATAAAAACAACTGCAATTCGTTTGTAGTAACTTAAAGTTTAGTATATCAAATAATATATTAATATCATTTATGATTACTGAATGCTATTTTGGGATAAAATCGTACAAAATATAAACTAAAATGGTGATTTTTGGAATAGGTTTACTAGTACTACAATGGCACCAATTGCATTATTTAGTTATAAATCACTAAGATAGACATAAAATTATGCAGTTTTTCCTATTAAGATATTAATAATATAGTTTCAAAATGACAGGCGTCTTGGGATATATTTGGGGTGAAACAGTCAAAAATATAAAATTAATAAAGTGAGGATTTTTGGAATCTAATTATCACAATGTCATAACGCCACAAACTGTGCTATTTTATAATTAATCACTACGATAGGCACATGTTGTCTTTTCACATATTAAGAAATTAATAATCTGTTCTAAAAGTTGTTCATATGTTATGTTATCTCTTTTGGGTAAAACATTACTAACTATAAACAGTAATTAAGTATTATTGGAATCAGAAGACCACTCAATTATTAAACATCGTATTCGTTAATAACTCATTTGGTTGGTAGTAACAATTTGCTTTATACATCATAACATTTTTGTATGAAATAACTTGTGTAAAATGCAATTCTTTGGAATAAAACACAAAAAATGTAAATGAAACAACCTACTCCAAGCAATTATGTATCAGGCAATGATGTGTACCACAAAGAGCCGTTATCTACCAAAAGCATTGCTAAGACAGGAATAAAACACAACGTGTCGACCAAGAAAGGAATTTCTGACGAGGAATTGCTGTGCCCGACCAAAGTAGGTATCTTTATTGTCAGGATAAAAATGTTCAGGTAGACCTAGGCATAATGATGAATACCACACATATTTCAAATACTAGTAACTGGCGTGGCCTGGACATTTTCAAAATTATACAGGGCTTCCAGTCTGCTAATCAAATGAGGTTAACACTACAAGTGGGCCCCATTTCCTTGATTACTGTCAAAAATGTCTTAAGTGTTACGCTCTTAGGTCACCATCTCATATATTTTTGTTAACGCTGCATTGTTTGAACTATTCGAAAAAAGAAACACTGAAGTTCCTCAACAAAAAACTATGAAATTCCATGAAAATTTGAAAATCATGTTTTCATGTCGGCCAAATAATCTGGCGCAAAATACGCTATTTATTCTTCAGACAAGCTACATTTACAGCAATTGCCATCATAATATCTCATTCAAAGTAATTTGATAGTAAACTGATACTCTTTTAAAGTAACTATGACGTTGACCCCTAATGCTCCACTTATATATGAGCCATGATCCAGGAAAACCTGCTGACTTGACATCATGTATTTTTAATTACTGTATAAAACAAGGTTTTGAAAAGGCTCTAAAATAAGTGAAAAAAGTATATATCCGTTGATTCTACTTTAAGTAATTTATCCATATAGTACTATATCTTAGCTTTAAATTTCCTCATAAATTATGTTGAAACTATATACTTTGTTGTCATGGTTACCAATTCCGGAAAAATACTTCAATTAAGAAAAACTGAGAGTAAGCTGTTTAAAACGACAGTGGCCTTTCTCTAAATGCAACGTGTTTCTATTATGATATATATTTTAAAGATCAGAACATAATTCTAAAATGTGACACTATTTTGAACATTTTATGTCAAGAATTCATCATATGGTGTAATTATGAAACACTTTTTACAGTCAAATGACGTTCGAATGACGTTCGCGACTTCAGGCAAAAAACTCGGAATATTGGCTTTACAAAAACAGCTGTAACTTCCTCAAAACTAAAGATATTTATACAATTTCTTTTGAATCATGCTTCATTGGCATTAGTCTTTATAACTATGAAACATCACAAAAAACGTTTCTTGTCAAAATAGCAGGTTTTCCTAGAGACTGGCTTATATATATAACATAGTAAACTCAAGGTTTTGTCCGTTTATAAAATCTGGATCCGGTCATAGCTTAATTAGTTATGAAGCTAGATTAATGAAACTTGGTGTGTGGATACAAATTAATAAGCAGATTATTCATGTCAATTTGTGTTTTATTCAGACAACAATTGTGGTTGCCATGGTAACAATAACATAGAAAACCAAACAGGGTGCTTATATATTGCTTGTAATTCGTAATTTATTGTTATTATTAAGCAGAAACTGGCTTTTTATTTTATCAACGTCGACCTTGACCCCATTTACACCTATTTTGATGGAAAGTGTTTCTTCGCGGAAGCTATATATTGACCACGTTTCATTTATATATGTCAATCCAGACAAAATAGTCAGTGGAAACCGATTTTCTATTTTTAGTAACAGTGACCTTGACCCCAAATGTCCCATTTTTTATCCCAACATGTATCATCCTACAAGCAACGTATATAGCAAGTTTCATCCAAATATCTCATTCTTAACGGAAGTTATTCAGCAAATACCAATTTTCTATTTTTAGTAACAGTGACCTAGATATTAAACCCACCCATCCAACTTTTTATTTTTAGTGGCGTATTGAGTCAAGCTACGTATGCACCAAGTTTCATCACGATATGCAATTCTAAACTGAAGTTATTGGGCAAAAACCGCCATTTGATCATTTTGGCGGCCATTTTGAAAACCGTTGCTATGGCAACCAAAGAAAATATTTTAAGTGGGTCTCATGAAAAAAATGTTTCAAATGGACCAAGGAACAGTTGTACCAAGTTTGGTAACTTTCTCCAAAAATTAATGTTCATTGGACATTATTGCTGGACTAATAGTTATAAAGACTAATGCCAATGAAGCATGATTCAAAAGAAATTGTGTAAGTATCTTGAGTTTTGAGGAAGTTACAGCTGTTTTTTGTAAAGTCAATATTCCGAGTTTTTTTGCCTGAAGTCGCGAACGTCATTCAAACGTCATTTGACTGTAAAAAGTGTTTCATAATACACCATATGATTAATTCTTGACATAAAATGTTCAAAATAGTGTCACATTTTAGAATTATGTTCTGATTTTTAAAATATATATCATAATAGAAACATGTTGCATTTAGAGAAAGGCTACTGTAACAGTTGTTTTAAACAGCTTACTCTCAGTTTTTCTTAATTGAAGTATTTTTCCGAAATTGGTAACCATGGCAACAAAGTATATAGTTTCACCATAATTTATGAGGAAATTTAAAGCTAAGATATAGTATTATATGGATAAATTACTTAAAGTAGAATCAACAGATATATACATTTTTTCACTTATTTTAGAGCCTTTTCAAAACCTTGTTTTATACAGTAATTAAAAATACATGATGTCAAGTCAGCAGGTTTTCCTGGATCATAGCTCATATATAAGTGATGCATTAGGGGTCAACGTCATAGTTACTTTAAAATAGTATCGGTTTACTATCAAATTACTTTGAATGAGATATTATGATGGCAATTGCTGTAAATGTAGCTTGTCTGAAGAATATATAGCGTATTTTGCGCCAGATTATTTGGCCGACATGAAAACATGATTTTCAAATTTTCATGGAATTTCATAGTTTCTTGTTGTGGAACTATAGTGTTTCTCTTTTCGAATAGTTCAAACAATGCAGCGTTAACAAAAATATATGAGATGGTGACCTAAGAGTGTAACACTTAAGACATTTTGTAACAGTAATCGAGGAAATGGGGCCCACTTGTAGTGTTAACCTCATTTGATTAGCAGACTTGAAGCCCTGTATAATTTTGAAAATGTCCAGGCCACACCAGTTACTAGTATTTGAAATATGACCAGGTAAAGCCATCTCAAACAATATGATCTTCTCAAATAAATATGCAGAGATTCCATGCAGGTGTGGTATTCATCATTATGCCTAGGTCTACCTGAACATTTTTATCCTGACTATAAAGATACCTAGTTTGGTCTGGCACAGCTATTCCTCGTCAGAAATTCCTTTCTTGGTCGACACGTTGTGTTTTATTCCTGTCTTAGCAATGCTTTTGGTAGATAACGGCTCTTTGTGGTATACATCATTGCCTGATACATAATTGATTGGGTTGTTTCGTATACATTTTTTGTGTTTTATTCCAAAGAATTGCATTTAACACAAGTTATTTCATACATAAATGTTATGATGTATTAAGCAAATTGTTACTACCAACCAAATGCAGTGAGTTATCAACAAATACGATGCTTAATAATTGAGTGGTCTTCTGATTCCAATAATACTTAATTACTGTTTATAGTTAGTAATGTTTTACCCAAAAGAGATAACATAACATATGAACAACTTTTAGAACAGATTATTAATTTCTTAATTTGCGAAAAGTCAACATGTGCCTATCGTAGTGATTAATTATAAAATAGCACAGTTTGTGGCGTTATGACATTGTGATCATTAGATTCCAAAAATCCCCACTTTTATTAATTTTATATTTTTGACTGTTTCACCCCAAATATATCCCAAGACGCCAGTCATTCTGAAACTAGATTATTAATATCTTAATAAAAACTGCATATGTCTACCTTAATGATTTATAACTAAATAATGCGATTGGTGCCATTGTAGTAAACCTATTGCAAAAATCACCATTTTAGTTTATATTTTGTACGATTTTATCCCAAAATAGCATTCAGTAATCATAAATGATATTAATATATTATTTGATATACTAAACTTTAAGTTACTACAAACGAATTGCAGTTGTTTTATAAATAATACGATTTTAAATGCCATCGTAGCCAATCGATTCCTCAAATCCTCACTTCTTTTGTTTATACTACCAATGTTTTTGCCCTAAAAATGTCTTAAAATACATAACATTTCGGCACTAGATTAGCAATATCATAAGCAAGAAGACAATATGTGTCCATCCTATTGATTTATAATCAAATACCATAATAAATGACATTACAGTAAACTGATTCCAAAAATCATCATTTTTGTTTTCATTTTGTAGTATTTTACCCCAAAATATCGTATCTTGACCAATAGCCGATAATTTCGTATGATATATAATACTATAAGATACTATACTTATACTGCAGGGGTTTTCAATAAAATACTACTATAAATGACATTGTGATCTGCCAATTCCAAAAATCCTCACTTTTGTTTGCAGTTTCTCATATTTTACCCCAAAAATATAGGTCTCAAGTGTTAGTATAGAACTCCACATTAAGTATGTTACAAGGCAACAATTATGTTGCAGGATATAACATAAAACTTTTATGTGCATTTTGTGCCCTGTTCTGAAATTCGCAGAAAATAGTGACGTAACTTAAAAACTCAATTTTCTCAATTTCATGTCATGTCATTAAGGGCCCTTTTCTCAGATCGAGGCTTATCTATATTGAAATTTACGTCCCTAGAATAAAATACATGCTTTATCCCCTAATTAATAATTAAACTGGAATACATTTAACCAGATTTTTCTAGAACTATCAGTATAAATGTTAAACATATAGTATCAGTTTACCTAAAGACTACTATATAGAATATTTCTAATTTGGCGGCCATTTTGTCGGCCATTTTGGATATTTCAAAACGATCTTTCGGTTAAAGGTACAAGTTAGATGTTAGTTAAGTTATTTCTAATAAAAATACTTTACAATTACTCATAATAACGTTGTTGTCATGCGTTATATAAGATATACACCGATTTTTCGTTTTTGGCGGCCATCTTTAAAAATGGTTGCCATGGCAACCATAATGGCAGATACGAGATGGGTCTCATGAAAAAAATGTTTCAATATGTTTACCCAATGTATATACCAAGTTTGGCAACTTTCTCCAAAAATTAATGATTAGTCGTTTTTTGGAGACATTATTGCTGGACTATTAAGGGACATTTTACTTTGCTGATATGATATATATTCTATTCGTTTATATATACTAAAGTGAGCTATAGTGAGCTTATTTGCTTGGTATTGGCTTTTTAATATTTTGCAGGTAAGAACATAAAAACGTGATTTTGTTTGTAAACAACTTGAATCTGTCTGTGTACACAGTATGAAGTACCCGCGCCAGCAAATTCAGGAACCAACTCACCTGTGCATTTAGTGATGACGTATTCAACAATTCGTCCAATCAAATGGCTTGTAACATCGGGAAGTTGCTTTAATGTCACGTGATGCAAAATGGAAGTCCGATGAACATTTTTTGCTGTCAAAATGGTAAAATGACCTCCAAAGCGTTTGTGTTATCTTTGAAGGTTTAGATTTGGGACGGAGGTTTGGTTGTTGTATCCATATCGGCCCACTCCTTATTTTGCTTGTCTCACCTGCACGAAGGGCTATATAGTATTGTAAGCGCCTGTGCATCAATTTGTCGACGTTTTCAAAACGGGTATGTTTTCGATGTTTATGACTTTATAACGTCTCGATTACGAAACAGTTTGACAAAAAAAATGGTTATAACTTGTTGAAAAAAGTATAATGTAGCTTATGAAGAAACAGTAGGTGATTATCTTCTATTTTGAAAAAGTCTCGGGCTGTTTGTAGAAAAAAGTGCGATTTTGACAAGAGTCCTGTCCCTGTTCTTCGTAAACAGTGAATGAGGGAGTTGAAATCGATTCAGACCTGTATGGATCCGATGAATACATTTATATCCACGTAGTATTTACACAGTAAGTATAGACTGGTGACCTAACAAAATTACTTATTCTTCTAAAACGTGTGATTAAAATGTAAGTTAATTACTAAACTAAGTGTAAACTTAAAACTTATTATAAATACTTAAAAGCGCTGCCTCATGTATGTGAAAAATGTACTACCCTCATGTGGGCAATACCGCCTATACAATTCCATGTACATATCTTTTGAACTCTTAATTAAATATCTTATCACATGTACTATTCCCTTAGCCAATTCTAAAGTTTTCACTATTTGCATCTCGTAAGAAATGTGGAGTGGATTACCCTAAGGACACTGTCATACTCCATGTGTTTGATAGCACAAAGACAATACCTAACCTTTGTCATTTTGTGATGAAGTTAGAAACTAACATTCGGATAACTAAAATTCCTTATCAGGTTTGTAAATGTATTCCGCATCAAACGTTTATAACACGTGTGTGAATGTGCGCGACCACTGCGGGTTTACAGTGTGCGTTTTTGTCTCTTCCCCTGTGGATGTTAATAAGTAGAAAGAGGTTGGTACTGAATTGGTGTTCAGTCAAATGTGATCGAATGTGTCTCAATATGCACATTTGACCTTAAAGGATTTATTTTGTTCTAAATCTGCATTATTCTTCGCATGTAAATTTCAAACTCAAATTTCATTCAAACCCATTCTTGTGTATTGTTTATCTTCTTATATGCTGAAATTTGTCTCCAATGCTCATCATAACAGTGAGTTGCTAGCACCCGTATTGTTTATCTCCTTAACACTAAACAATGCATGTATGCATTAATACTGATAATGCTGTTTGTGGAATTCGATAGATGGGAAAACGTCAAGTCAATGAATCATCTTTACTCGTTTGATAATGTAATGTAAATAATCTATGAAGCCAAAATACTAGTAGTATTGTTAACTTTGTTACTGTACTTTAACACCACGTTGAGCTAAGTAATAACATTGTCTCAGTAGTGCTCCAAATTTACCAGTGACATTTGTTCAAGACCAGTATCATTGAATATTGTTTTTAGATCAGCTTCAATCATACAAATGGTCCGAAGAACAAGGTACCATGGATAGAGTATAACAATGTTACCATGGGGGATTCTCAACTGATAATAGAGTTCTTGAACAAAGAAATTTCTGTAAACTTGAATGACCATCTTTCAGATCTTTCTAACGTGGAAACCTCGCTAGCCTGTGCCATACAGAAATGGATGGAGGAATTCACTTACTGGTATAGTACTTAAGTAACTCGAGAATTGTTTTAGAATGTCTGGTGCATGCCACAGCGAAAATCCTGTACACTTTCTATTGAGAAAATAAAACCAGAATGTGTATGCTTGTTCGTTTTTACAATTTCATTAATCTACATTATACATACTCTTATTATCAACTATAGATGTTTTTTATTTGACTTCAATGGAATGATAATATGATAAAAGAACCGTAATACATTTAACTATATAATGTAAACCTATATCTATGATTGATATACTAACATCTCATAAGCTTGTCCAAGTCTCTTTGGTTTAAGAACACCTTGATAAGTGGAACTTATATGGCCGGCAAGTTAGCCATAAGTTTGTTATATAACGTCCATTTTAACGGCTGGTGTACCAGGATATTTTTAGTCAGGGAGTTTAGAATGTGATGTATCACATTATTTGTTCTTTTTCCATTTTAAACGTGTACTCCAGATGGCTTGTATTCAGTGAAGATTCATTTTCAAGCATATTAGGGATCTCCAGAGCAAAACTATTCTTTTCAACTTCTTAGTATTACCAAGGTGTCGTATACCGACCGCTGGTATCTGTCGTCACAGTGACTCAGAAGTGCATGCAATGATGGAAAATGATAGCTGGCATATTGCTGAACTTTTAGGTACATGTAATGCAAAACAACTATTCACTGGACCCGATTTCGAATTGATCCACCTAATTAAAGCTATCACTAGATAGAATTGTCGCTTTTCACCAGAGTGATCTTGCGGAAGAGCAAGTTTGAATTCCACATTGCTATTGTTTAATTTGAGAATAAGGATTCCCAATCATTAATTTTCGTGGGGGATTAAATTTTGTGGATTTCGTGGTTTACTTCAACCACTAACTTTAATCCCAACGAACATACATTTTGACCCTTGTTTTATTACCTGAAATGCAAAATCCACGAATTCAAGTCCCAACGAAATTGCCTTTTTTACCAAAACCACGAAATTTCGTCACAAAGAAATTAAATGATTTTACAGTATCACCTGTACTGACTTATAATTTAATATGTTGTGATCTGATTGGTTGTCTTATCCTTCAGTCACGTAAGATCAATATTACATGTATACTAACCCTGGTTGATAATTCATTTCAGGCAAACTGCCTCACTTATATATGAATGTAAATTGCTATTGCCAATTATTAATGAAGTCGAAGATTTATGTTAATTAGTAGTAATGTTATATTCGTGGCGATAAATTGTGAACCCTTTGAATAAAAGGAATGTTGAATGGCCAATGCTTGCTTCTTGTTAATTCATTCCACTCATATAAAAATCTGTAAGTAGTATTCTCTACTTGTTAAACTAAACGTGTATGTACCATCGCTTATTTCGTAGACATGTCCGTTGTCCTCGTCATGTGTTTCCCAGCAGACGTACCTATCATTTACCTTGGGAGTCTAACAAATAGAACAACGTGTCTTCGATTACTGTGCTTTCATTTTCAGGTAACAAGAAATATTAAATGGGAGATAAAATTGCTGTAGTGGATTGTACTGTATTTGGAATTTTATCAGAAGTTAGATGGGCAACCCCTGAAAAATGTCCAGGTCGAAAACTACTGTTAGGTAAAGTTTTCATGTATACTGTCATTATTTAGTGTTATTTTAGTGTTTGTATTTGTTTCGTCTTGGTGTCTTGAAGATACTTGATCAGTTAGGTTGGCTGTAGGGTATGTTTCATTTTAGATGGATCCATGATTGTATTAAACACAGAAACACACGTTCGACTTAGTAGAAAAGTAACTGACGTCAGGCTGACCCTTAAGTTGCTAAAGTAAAGTTACATGTATACATGTATTGAAAACAGTAATGTTCGAAAAGTGAGTAGAGCTAGTGTATGTCGACGTTTGGGGTCTCGGAATATTGTCATCTAGCAATATGAGGTTCTGGTGCATTTTTTGCTTATGTGTTTATACAAGTGATCAAACTACAAATTGAATTCGATAAAATTAAGTAATTTTGTAAAAGAACCGCTACACCATGTTCAATGTAGACTTTAAAAAAATGATTGTATTGTAACGTACCATATAAACATGCCGATTCAAACTAATTTCATATTTTAAACTTGAATATCGTTCAATGCGAGTAACGTCATTGGCATGTCATCCTATTACATTATTTCATGCTTGTTTACAGAAGAAAAGAACATTATCGACTACATGTACAGGATAAAAAGCACATACTGGCCAGATTGTGACGATCTAGTTTGTGAAATCCTAAACTGAACTTTTCCAAATATGTAATATCTGTCGATTATGTGATGATAAGTTGGTGAAACTAGTGTTCATCAACAATTGGCGTATCAACGATGTATTGCATCTGCATTTCTGATAAAGATGGTGTTGGAAAGGAATAAAATTATCCCGACGAAATTGGTGTATATTATTATGATAAATGTCTTATTCTTTATTTCTGCCTTATGGTAAAACGAAGAATTAATACCTTCTTTTACAGTAGTGTTGTAATTGTGATGTCCTATATTTCCTAATGACACAACGAAATTAACGACATACTATAATTCTAAAGCTTGTGGGAAAGAATAACGGCTGGCAGTGAGCTCGACTCTGCAATCTCCTGGTCCCGTGTTTACAAACAATTCGTTTTCAGGATCAGACTCGGGCTCTTTTTTATTTTATTTCATTTAAAGAACACATATCAATAGAATGACAATTTTTTTGCACGACTCGATATCGATGTTTCCTTAGATTTTAACGTTACTCGCTACCATTGCGCGACGTCATGATATTTTTTCGACATCGCTTAGATTTATCTGAAATTTTCAAGGCTAAATCTATAAAAAAATTTAAAAAGCAATACACGCAATATTATACTTATCCAATGTCTCACAAGTGCACTGTGACGTAAGCGTGTTTTAACGTTTGTGAAGCGTCGGATATATACGCTGTTTGATTATTCTATGAATATATAGTCACTTGAAAGCCTTTCACATGCATATAAATTAAATAAAATGTATAATTCGAAGCGAGAACGCTGTCCATTTTTGTTGCGGCGGAGCGCCGTTTTACGCTACTGTTAAAGCGCCACTGGCCTGACGTTATAACAAATTTATGCAACATTTTCGAGGTGAACCTATAATTGCATTATATTAAAACACTGCTGAAAAATTCGATCGACGTAAAAACCATTAGAAAAAAGGCAAAACGCCGATAATTAGGGTTATCTACTAATGGATAACCCATGTTATTGGAGGCACGAGACCTTTTCGTTACTTGTAGGTTGTTTGCGCTATTTGAAAATTATGACGTAGGAGCATGTGTGACGATACTTCCTTTTCCGGTTGACACCAAGGACGGGTGATCAGAAATTTTATCGATTTTTGTCAAATATATTCTTTCATCTGTTGATATAGAAGTACAAATAATGCAAATCAATTAATGAAATAATAGTTGATTTTATGACGGGTTGTTTTAGATGGATTTGTTTAAAGAATTTGTGACATTGTTGGATAGAATTTTAGAATTTTGATCGGCTTATTCGGTTGGCCAGACATGCCATGATGGCACTAATTATTATATAGTAGATCTACATATAAAGCTTATTAGACGCTTAGCACACATATTATATATGAGCCGTTCTCCAGGAAAACCGGGCTTAGTGACAAAATTGTGAAAATGTTGATAATATATGGTTAGGAGGAAGAAACTCTTGTGAACAGTTCCTGAAAATTTGAACAAATTATTTCATAAACTTACAAAGTTATAGACTTTTTAAACCAACCACTACCGCCCACTTTTTGAGTGACGTCGCAAACGTCATTCTCTACGTTTTTGACGTAACGTCGAGAGCCATTTCAAAGCCTCAGTATCTCATAATTTTTTTATGTAAACTTTTAAAATTGTAGCACATTTTAGAATCATATTCTTATTTTGATAAATGGTGTCCAATTTGTGAGTGTTTGCTTACGGGAAAAATAACAAGTGTTTTGTAGCCACTCAACCCTTGTTTTCCTTGATATGAGTACTTATTAGAAAATGATAACCATTGCAACGGCAGAGGTTATTTTCACACAATTTTAAAGAAAACAAATTGAGAAAAACTGTGACGTCATATATCCCATATGACGTCACTAAACAATTAAGATAATAGTGTTGTCACGTGACTACTATTTGTTTATGTTTTTGTTTGGAATGTTGGTGGTTGCAGATACAGTAGGGTGCTTGGGTTGACAATGTGGTTCATTTTGCACAGTTGATATTCTAAGTATACATGTTCTATAGAACTTTAGCATGCGTAGTACAGGCGCGGTGCTTAAGGTCACAAACCACCAAATAGAGTTGTTCTTTAACTAAATGTAAAGTAAGCCTGGTCAACTTTTTGTTCAAAATCTTTTAATCAACAGAAATAGCATCCAGCTAGAAGAAAATGAAAAAAAAGTAGGGGGTCATGTATCATATTTCGTCAAACGCGGTGAACAGATTTTCTCACATGTACGGATTTACTCACTGTCCGTTAGCCCTAACCTTACTTTCACTTTCATATTTAAGCCAGAATACAAAATATTTCTGAATAAAACCATTTCACTACATCACATACATGCATACAAAACATTTAACACTATTTCATGATTCTGATGCTGATTTGTCAAGACATACCACCATTTCCAGTCGCTTTAAAGCTTTTTACCGGACTATTTGACTGTATCTGAATTTGGTCCGCATAGGCATTTAGTGGTTATTTACTTTAAGGCAACCCTTTTGGGTTGTTAAAGTGTTTTTTGCAGTTTTTTTAATGCTACTATATATATGCACCACACAACAATCAATTCTAGACAAATTGGGCATTCATTCCAGAAAAAATCACAAACCCGCATTCGGCCTCTAAGGAGAAATTTGGTCAGCGCCTGTCAAATGGTATGAATAGTGACATGAAATAGGGTTGTATTTGTGCTAAAATGGTATTCTGAACACAAATTTTGCATTAGATTTCTAATAATATGTCTATTCTTCATATTTAATCACAATTATCATTGTCTGGTACTAAAATAAGGGCAACATTCGCATAAAAATGACAATTTAAGAAAAAATAAATCTGAACTTTTCCGGATTTTTCATGATAAAAATCTAAATTTTCTCTTTTTTAGACATTATACACAGATAAAAATGGTTAAAACCCAATATTGATTTTAATGGAATTTTGCATGTCTTGAGGCAACCCTTTTTGGGTTGTTTAAGTGTTTTTTTGCAGTTTTTTTCCATGCCACTATATATATGCAGCTCACAACAATCAATTCTAGACAAATTGGGCATGCATTCCAGAAAAAATTACAAACACGCATATGCGCCTTTAAGGAGAAAGGAGCAGGTACTATAAGGGGTGATTTTGGCCCAACTTCCGATTTTCATGAAACTTTTGTCATTCAAAGGTATGCATATCCCGACTATTATGTTGATATATTTAATGATAATTTGCTATTTTTGTTGCCATAGCAACCATTTCTTTTAATTACTCATAAATGCCAAAATGCGCGTTTTACATGTTATTTTTGTGAAAATACTGTTAATAAAAGATCTAACGTCAGTGAGTATTATTCAACTATTTTTACTTTATTCTAATACTTTCTCAGTTGCCATAGCAACCATTTATACTAAAACTTAAATATGTTAAAAAAGCAACTTTAAGGCATCTGATTGCTTATATAAGCAATGAAAATGATAGACACATCATTCAATTGTATAGTTCAAACTATGTATGCTTTTTTACCCTTAATTTTGTTGCCATAGCAACAGTTTTAAAATCTCAAAAAATCCCAATTTTGAGTTTTTCCTTAAATTGTGCGAATTTGACATAAATGAAGGACTTAACTTATAAGTATATTAATCAGGCATGTTGTCTTCATTTCCATTGCTTATGGTTGCCATAGCAACCAATACTTGTTGATAACCAGAATATGAAAAAAAACTTATTTAACACTTTCTTCATCTGTGCCAATGCAAACCATTCTGTGCCAATGCAAAACATTACTACTTTGGTCATTTTTCATCCATCATATGTATCTTCTGTTGCCATAACGACCATTTGTTCAAATTAGATAGAATTTGTAGAAAATGTGTTACTCCATGGCAACAAAACACAGGTTGACGCACTGTTATAAAGGTCTTGTTACAGCCAGTGTTGTTATCAATAAATCATCATATATGCATTACTAAAGTGGTGTGATCTAGTCACAGTGATACTGGTTATTTAGGAAACCTACTGTCACTAAAAGAAAAAGAAAATTTTATTTCAACTACATGATTATGTTTGACATACACTGCCCATCAAAAATAAGTATATACATAAAGCTTATTTCCCATTTACTGATCTATAATAATACTAATTATAATACATTATAGAGCAACAAAACACAGCCTACTGGATCACATGGTTATTCAAAAATCAAACAAAATCATCTTCACTTTTGACTGGTATATGTCAGTAAATGCAGTTTTAGAAACTAGTATGTTCGTGGTTTTCTGATAAACATACACTAAATAATTCAGTCAAGTTTAATTTGGCAATTGTATACTTATTTTTAGTGGGCATTGCATTTGTTTCAAACTTTTGTTGTTCATTAAAATCTTTGTTAAAAGGCAGAAATACTCCAATTAACATTTCATATGACAAATAGTGTCAATAAAACACAAACACTGATTTAAAATATAAAATGAACACTTTTATTACTGCATAATGATCTGACATAAAATATATTCCATGCACATCATAATTTTGAGAGTATGATATATGAGACACTATTAAAGTTTTATTTGGTGTGGTTATGTGTACATGTAGAGCTCTGTAGAGTGCTACCTTCCCTGCCTGATTTGTAATTCCATTTTTACAATTATACTGGTCATTTGCACAGATCTGTACAGTGCTACCTTCCAGTTTGCAATACATATACAAATATAAGTGTTGGATATGATTCTTTCACAAAAATGGACAGATCTAGACAGATATAGAAGTATACATAATCTACTGTTAACAGTAAATAAACATATAAAGCCTGGAATCAGTTAGTATTGAGAATTTTGACTACATATTTCAATATGGTAGTTGTGATATTAAACACGTTTTATAGTATATGTATGTGCATCTGTTTTACCAAAATTAACTGAAACATGTCACTATGTAAGTGAAACAGGTATAAAGCAAAATACACAATAACATAAAATGTGACCAGAGCTTTTTTTATATCTCCCTGTAGCACACACTTCAGGTCTGAATCTTGTTTACAGCATTGTTTGTACATTAACCACCGATAACAGGTTCACGAGGGTGAATCGCACTAGTCCTATCAAAACACAAAAGATGGCCGCCACGCTAAAAAGGTACGTTTGTGCCCATTTCTTTTTTGTAAAGCATGAGAGATGTAGATGAGATGTAGCTATTAACCTGCTCAACACTATTCTGAACATTCCGGTATTAGTAGATTCGTCAACAGCCTCGTAGTTATCTTGGAATGCTGGTCACAGGAATCGAGTCGAGGAATTTTTCAACAAATTCCGACGATAGAGCTTAGTGCTATGTGCTAAAATCGACCGTTTCGGCCAAATATGCATGTCTGTATGCACATTTGTCATATATGACAAGTTTTGTTTTATGTCTGTCACTAAATTAATTGTCTCGAGCTATAAAATGGTCTGAAATTAAAAATACAGAGTTTTCTTATTTATGATAGAAACTAGTGACAATGAACTGATGGGTAGAGCGGAGTGTCATTTCTAAAACATAGCTCTATGTAGTACAATTTCTTATTTCAGAGTGTATAAGATGATTACAACGTCGTAGGAACAGGGATTCAACACGTCTAAGATACTGCCTACACAGCGGATAGGAATCCCGGATGGTGAAACATATTTCCTAAAATCGTGGATATTTTCTGTACCATATATTTTATAATAAATTTCCCTGTACGCTTAGTGTACAATGCATTTCCAGCGTGTCTGTTATTCCTTACAGTGTTACGAGGAAAATCAATGACGAAGAACGAAAAAGTTACTTGTAAACTAATTAATGTATTTGAAATACTGCTCGTATTAATCCCTGATTGGAACGATTTATCACAATAATTATAAGTATGACACTATAACAATGCGTGCATCACAGAGAACCATAGGAAATCACAAGATAACACACATATAACCAATAACATAAAACATAAAAATAAAGCAAATTATATTACAACAAAATTGTATTACTAGTTCTACAAAAGGGAGGACAAAAGTGGTATTTATATTTCAAACACTAAGTTAACGTGTTAATGCGTTTCAACATTTGTTTCTTAGAATTGACTCTTAAATTAAAGTTAAAGTAATTGACGATGAAGCTGTGGTGGCGGCAGCAAAGTCACCATGAAATTGCCATATAGTAGTGTACGATTTTGATAACATTTTTAGTAATATGCTGTTAAAGTGTCTGTCATTTAGCTCGTCAACGGCCAGTTTCCATTGAGTCTTCAGGTTCGACTTCAATTCAAGATTGTTCATATTGCGCTATTTTCATAATTAATTTTATTATAATAACATATGTTGCTGAAAATATCCACGACGTTAGGAATTATGTTTCATCATTCGGGATTCCTATACGCTGTGTAGTAGGCAGCATCTTACATCCCTGTTCCTACGACGCTGTAATCATCTTATACACTCTGAAATAAGAAATTGTACTACAAAGAGCTATGTTTTAGAAATGACACTCCGCTCTACCCATCAGTTACTTGTCAATAGTTTCTACCATATATAAGAAAACTCTGTATTTTTAATTGTATGCCATTTTATAGCTCGAGGCAATTAATTTTGTGACAGACATAAAACAAAACTTCTTATGTATGACAAATACGCATACAGGCGTGCACATTTGTGCGAAACGATCGATTTTAGCACACAGCACTAAGCTCTATCGTCGAAATTTGTTGAATAATTCCTCGACTCGAATCCTGTGACCAGCATTTAAGATTACTACGAGGCTGTTGAAGAATCTACTTATACCGGAATGTGCAGGATAGTGTTGAGCAGGTTAATAGCTATATCTCAGTTTCCACAATTGCTTGACAAAAAATGTATTGGCATAAACGTACCTTTTTAAGCGTGGCGGCCATCTTTTTTGTTTTGATAGAAACTAGTGCGATTCACCCCCCGTGAGGTTATGGAACAGACAGTCGGACACACTTAATTTTGACAAACGATGTTCACATAATTTATATAAAATCCATTTTCAAGCTCACTGTGCTTACTTAATTCCCCCAGATAGGGACCATGTCAATATTTACACATTAACAACAAATCCTGAAACAGTTTTTGTAGACAGAAGTGCATCAAATGAATAGATTTTTTAAATGAGCACCAATTACTACTGATTGATTTTAACTAATGAGCTACAATTACTGATAGATTAAATTGATTTAAACTTAACAGTTACCAATTAAAGCTTTGGTAGGTAGAAGTCAACCTACCAAATCATTGTTATAATGTACATACTGTACCTGATTTTCCATATTAAGGAGTAGGGGACTTCTTAGTACTTGGCCTTCACAATTTTCTGAAAAAGTCCAAAATATATAATATGCATAAATACTGGACACTTTAAACATATTATACATTTGTACTATTATAATATCTTAAATATCAATGAATTAAATTTTAAAAAAAGAAAAAAAAAGTTTGATCCTCAACTAATTTGAACCCGGACCGCCGAAGTTGAGAGCGAATGGGTTAACCACTGGACCATTGGCGGTTACGTAAACGTACAATGTTAATATTCATCATGAACCATATTAAATAGTGAAATTTTAATCTGGTCTAGTAACTTGAAGTCTATTGACCAGAATATTAAATGCTAGATATATGCATGTTTAAATAGCTTGTTTCTATTTGAAACTCGCTGCAGAAATAGTACTTAATACCATGGCACGCATCTAGCGTATTCACTATTTGCTCATCAAGAACGACAACTCTTGATACAAATCAACAAATCCGCACTCGATGTGATTGTTTGCAAATACTGTGCAGGTTAAATTTATGTTTAGATAAGTCTAGGATCCATTTATAAGTCTTGCATATAGGACAGTACAAGCTCAAAGCTCGTCAAATATATTTACACTGGGAATAAATTCACATTTCCGTGGTTTTCAGAGATTAAAATTTGGGCTACGGTGCGTCAAAATTGATTGGGAAAAGGTTGAATCGTAAATGGGCCTTAACAATAAACACGAAAGAAATAAAATGAATACTCACTATTGACCAAAGTAGGTAACCACTATCAAAGTTGATTCTGACACGTATCGATGCTTGTTTATTGATTTCCCAGCCACTGAAGTAAGTCGTCGTCAAGCATGTTTGTTTACTTGGTTACGTTCGTCACCAAAATGATTCATACCCACTCGTTGATGTATGTTACAACCTAGCTATTTCGAATAGTCAATCAGGTAGCGAACATATTTGTTGTATGAACAAGTCAGATAAATCATGTTTTAACTAAATTTAACACATAGTTCGACGTGCAATGAAAGTTAACGAATATTTGACCGATTTGAAAGATGGCGGTACTAAAAACCGGATTGGGACGGTATGTTAGCTTTCTAAAAGATACGAGCACAGTCGTGTACCAAGTTTATACTTTTCACATTTATTTGTTCTTAAGGTAATTTAGACCCTTTTCGCTAAATATCGCCTGTAACTCGGATTTTGATGATATTTTGCATAAATATAGTATCAAGTATTGGCTTTCTGATTTTGATGGTTTTATGGAGAAATATTACGTGACGTACGATGAATAGCGCCACCTAGCGGGTGCGTAATTTATGCGTGCTTTTCGACGTTTTTCACCATGTTTTCGAGTTAATACTTATGTCATTGAAAATCGAAAATTATAGTTTTGTAGGGAAATAAATGCTGCGTCATATGGTGCAAAATATAGAAAGAAATTTTAAATATTATTAACGTAACGCTGAAATAACCGCGCCACGGCCTCGATAATAACGGCGTTTTAATCGCGGCATTTCTTTTATTCCCACGCATTTAGCAAGAACGCAAGGTGTTCAAATTTTATTTTATTTATTGCATAAGTTTATTTGAAGTGTCTTTATTATTTTAGTGAAATAAAAAATGGGGTGTTCTCGGGGCCGTTTTCGCGCTATTTACAATCAAAAGTTTTTAGTAAGGGTAAAATTACGCGACGTAAACGTTAGCGTGACGTGTGCTCACGACAGGAACATCGGCTCTTTTTTTCTTTTAATAACGCAATTAGCGAACGAAAAGAAGATAAAAATAGTTTTGATAATGCTATGATTTGCTTGAAAGAACAGTTTTGATTTATATCAAATATAATTTGTTTGGTCCGTTTTCGCGCGTTTATTAATCTAGGGTCGGAATACAAGTTTTTTTTAATTTTGCCGTTAAACGTTAACTGGTGAGGTTTGGCGAACCATACCATATCAAATATGAAAAATATTTCGTTGCTGAAGAAACATATGGAGTTGTGCAGGTATCAATTCATTTTGGGTTGATTTGTATATTCTGGAGTGACGTGTGATGTTATTGTGATGTTTGACGCTGAACGTAAATTAGTGAAAGTATATTTCATGATATGCGTCAGTTCAGCAAACTGCACATTTCCTGTGAACCGGTTATAAAGCCACATGTGGACGGTTTTACTCGTCGGTCATAGTGTATTGGTCTTTAGGTACCTAATCATACATCTGTATATTAAAGTGAAGCAATCTTGATTAATCTTGCTTTTAGGAAATAAGCACTGGTACGTACGGAGACCGACCTCGTACTTCTCAATAAGTATGAGTATACATGTCCTTCATCTAGGTACACCCATCGTACGATAGTAAGCTCAACCCCAGTTTACAAGAATGCTTTTTCATTATTGATGTTTTGGAGTAGAGAAGAATGAATTAGTAAATCATGTGTTCCGATTAAACTTTCGGACAATATTCTTACTTTAAGTTGTTTCCTGTTTTTAAATATCCTGTTGTCTAGTTTATGCAGATATTTTCCAATGCAATGGTCATTAGAATGACATTCAATTACTCGTTTTCCATATTAATACCTGAACATAATTTAAAAAAACCTATATAGAATAATTCTTATACAAACAACTACATGTATATCCTATAAAACCTGCGATCGAGTCTCCCTTTCTCATGTGGGTGTGGCAGCCACCCTCGACGAACTACCTCTCGGTCGCCGCTCTCAACTTAACGGCGAAGTTGGAAATATTATGACTGATTGAGATGTAGAATTAGAAAAACATATATGAAATGTGAAATGAAGGATATCATCAATATTAAAAGTGCTTCAATTCTCACTCCATATTTCACAGATAATTAATAACGCAACATGTGAACTATGCACTATGATGCTCCAACCGCTCGATGGCTTTGTGGTAGAACGTCCACTTCGAGTGATGGAGGTCCTAGATTCAAATCAGGCTGCATCATTTCCGAGACAAAAACTTTGTATTAGTGATGCCCTCGCTAAGCTTAAACACTCGTTCTATCACACTCATTCGAGTCGATGTTTACATTCGGGATTAATGCTACGGTCACAATACTCGTACGATGTCCATTCGGATTTTTGCAACTCGTACGAGTCCAATATATTTCAAATCCTAACGGTATGTGTAGGTTCTTGGGTACGGACAAAAGAGAATGTCTCCTACGAGGTCCGTACGGACATCATAATCTTCGCACGGAGATAGTACGGGATCGTCGTATGCGGCTCACAAGTAACTCGTACGGTGTCCGTAAGATACTCTCACGATGACCGTACAAGGTCCGTGCGACAAGAATAAAATTCTTCGGCACATTTCAATTTTCCCTAACAAGCCCGCCAAGCTCAGTCGGTATAGCCCGAGACTAGTAGTTATATTATGAGATGAGTAAACATAGTCTAATTAGTCTTATTTTACAATTGTAATGTTCTTCTAACTGAAGAAATTAATGAAATTAATTTGTGATTTTTGCACTTTGTTAACTTTAATTTGGCACGGGACTGTACAATGATCGGTTGACGTACATTTTGGCTAATTTGACTGAAGCCGAATGTTGCCAGGCAGCAGATCGGGGTTATTGTGTAGAATCGAGTGACGGCGCCCAGTGTAATTTAAAGTACTAGTATCTTAAAAAATTTACATTGCTACTCATCGGCCGGTGTCTGGGCAATCATTTATTAACAACGGGTACATATCGGAAACAAGGGCGGTGGAAGGGACCGAATGTCAAACGGAATCCGGGAACCCTAGATTGTATACAACTTGGTTCTTAAAGTTTTAGGTGTATACCACCTATGGGTTTTTCAGCTACTCCATTTATTGTTAGGTGGAATGACAATGTTTCCCGGTCGAGATTAACACCTTGGATGGACCTGTCAATCCGTAGTCATGAGCATTACCCAGTCGACCACAGTCTGAGTGTCACCCGAATGGTTGTTTATACCACATGTTAAAAGACATGTTGACATACTTATATATTGGGTCTTCTTACACTCATTACAATACTTCTTTCAAAAGCAAGTAGCGCCATTATTACAATATAATAGTAATAACTTTATTATAAGAGGCAACCCGGATTTGTACCTGATGCTTTTTAATAAACAACCATTCAAACAATGACTCATAAAGTTTCTGTATGCCGAACATTCCATTTTGGGTGAAAAGAATTGTCCCATCACTTCAATGAAATATCCGGCCACCTAGATTCCTAGACCTACATACACTAGTAATATGTCGGCACCCTATATTTCGTTCTGGCTAACACATCGTTTATTCCCCCAACTTCTAAATCAGAATGCCGACCCGATCGCATCGTCAGCGTTATAATAATGAAAAGTGACACTCATGTCAGTATTTGAAAGTCTGATACCTTTGATGCAATGTTTTCAGCATGCATATCAAGCATTTATTAACTTTTGGGTCTAACCATTTTGTGAAGAATTATGTCGCGGCAGATATAAAAATACGTTTAAATAACGACATTCATTGTTTTTAAACGCTTACAGCGTCACTAAAGAACATCGCATTGCTTCACTAATATAAAGCAATATATTTCATCGCAAATCAAAAGAAAGTTTTCTTTCGCTAATGGCGTCGAAAAGAAAGAACATGGACGAATTGAACGACGTCCGCACTAGTTACGTCGCTAGTAACAGTAACGTTGCGTAATTTTACCCTGACTAAAAAATTTTGATTGTAAATAGCGCGAAAACGGCCCCGAGAACACCCCATTTTTTATTTCACTAAAATAAAAAAGACACTTCAAATAAACTTATGCAATAAATAAAATAAAATTTGAACACCTTGCGTTCTTCCTAAATGCGTGTGAATAAAAGAAATGCCGCGATTAAAACGCCGTTATTATCGAGGCCGCAGCTCGGTTATTTCAGCGTTACGTGACTACTATTTAAAATTTCTTTCTCTATTTTGCACCATTTGACGCAGCATTTATTTCCCTACAAAACTATAATTTTCGATTTTCAATGACATAAGTATTAACTCGAAAACATGGTGAAAAACGTCGAAAAGCATGCATAAATTACGCCCCCGCTAGGTGGCGCTATTTATCGTACGTCACGTAATATTTCTCCATAAAACCATCAAAATCAGAAAGCCAATACTTGATACTATATTTATGCAAAATATCATCAAAATCCGAGTTACAGGCGATATTTAGCGAAAAGGGTCTAAATTACCTTAAATTATCAACATATGTGCGAAATAAGAACTTGGTACACAGCTGTGCTCGTATTACACTTTGTAATTTATTGGCGATATTTAGGTCAAAATTGCCTATTTCGGCAATTCAAGGGGTCAAAATAGGCCCCGTATGAAGTCAAAATACATGTATAAGGATATGTTAATGTGATTACGGACAGTTTAGACATTGTTTTCTCTAAGTATGCAAACAAAAACGCAACATCGGCGATTTTAGTTTTTCTGAAATTCTTAGGCCAAAATCACCCCTTATCGCACCTGCTCCTTTGGTCAGCGCCTGTCAAATGGTATGAATAGTGACATGAAATAGGGTTGTATTTGTGCTAAAATGGTATTCTGAACCCAAATTTTGCATTAGATGCCTAATAATATGTCTATTCTTCATATTTAATCACAATTATTCTTGTCTGGTACTAAAATAAGGGCAACATTCGCATAAAAATGACAATTTAAGAACAAATAAATCTGAACTTTTCCGGATTTTTCATGATAAAAATCAAAATTTTCACTTTTTTAGACATTTTACACAGATAAAAATGGTTAAAACCCAATCTTGAGTGCATTTCCATTCATTTAAATGCAAAAAAAATAAAACATGATTTTAATGGATTTTGCATGTCCTTATTAAGGCAACCCTTTTTGGGTTGTTTAAGTGTTTTTTTGCAGTTTTTTCAATGCTACTATATATATGCAGCACACAATAATCAATTCTAGACAAATTGGGCATGAATTCCAGAAACAATTACAAACCCGCATATGCGCATTTAACGTAAATCGCTACCTTTGCGCGACGTCATGCTATTTTTTCGACATCGCATCAATTATTACAATTCACTAATATTAATTACCTTGATGATGCAAGTTCCTTAATGACTAGATATATAAGTGTCAGTTTATTCATCAATTCCTTATGGTTTCGACCACCCAAACCAATCCTTTTGTGTTAGTGAATGTATCCTGTGATTACATTGTCCTTGTAATATGTCTTCATTGTGAATGTGTTAGTCAATGTATTCTGTGATTACATTGTCCTTGTTATATGTCTTCATTGTGAATGTGTTAGTCAATGTATTATGTGATTACATTGTCCTTGTTATATGTCTTCATTGTGAATGTGTTAGTCAATCTATTATGTGATTACATTGTCCTTGTTATATGTCTTCATTGTGAATGTGTTAGACGGTATTCTGTGATTACATTGTCCTTGTTATATGTCTTCATTGTGAATGTGTTATTCAATGCTTTCTGTGTTAACATTGTCCATGTAAGCTACATAATTATCATCAACCAATTACAAAACTCCACTACTGTGTATGAAGAGTTACTGCAATAGGATGCGGGTATGTGGAGGAAAATCACATTTTATGTTTAATTATATCATTTTACTCTATTTAGTCTTATCCAACATAAATATGTCTGTGAGTTTAGAATCGTACTTTTTATGTGAATATATGAATCGTGCATTTTTATTTGTCTGTGAGATTTTTAATCAGAACTAGTAAATCAAACTGACTGGATACTGACATTTTTAATCTGTAATACTTTTTTACAATTATTTTACATATTGCCGACAGCATTACAATTTTGTTCTGAACTATTTACATAGTTTTTGTTTATGAGCCTGTTCATGAATAAGCGTGTCATGATAGATGTCTAATACATGATTAAGTAACAGTAATTGGAGAGCTAAACTGTGGAATTTGTTGAAAGTATGCCAACAAAAGTTTTACATTCGACTATGATATTAAGATAGATGGATTGTCATATGTATTGTATACATAATTAATTCCGATATCTAATTTGCTTATTAAAGCAATAATAAAACTTTCAATACTTTTCATATTCTGACAATTCACTTACTTAGTAATAATTACAGACAGGGCTTCCTGTGAACAGACTCATACTATTTTCTTTAACAACCATTGTTTTATATACATGTACATATTAGAAATCATTACATGATTGCAGAATTGCAATAACATTTTTTTACTTACACATATATTATATGTACATGCATTGCAGGCAGCAATAAAGTTTTGATATTGTAAACATGAAACAGTCTTATTCATTCCACACAAGATAAGGCGAATTGCAAGTATGAAACACAATGTAGTCAACTATGGAAGGGAATATCCGCCAGTACATGCATGCTGTTAAGTGACAATTTTATGCTACGATCACAAAATGACACTAACTTTCACATCCCTAGAAGGCGAACAAAATTAGCAGACAGATCTATAGCCGTCACTGGTCCAAAATGGTGGAACGATCTACCAAACTATCTCAAAGACATCAAAAGTGAAAACAGGTTCAGATCACATTTGAAAACTTTTTTTTATAGGAAGTTTCATCGGCAATGAGTGTGCTCTTTATCATATGACTAAATCTAGTTTCTAGAATCCAGGTTTTAAATTAAATGTTTTAAGTTGTAACAGATCCTTGTTTCTGTGGTCCAATTATATGGTGGTGTTGCAATCGGACTCAGTCTGTGGGACTTGAGTGCGATTACATACACTGCAACGATATAATGGTGGTGTTGTATTTATTGTGCTGGTCCTCAATGTGGTCGTATAGTGGTAGTATCCAATAAGTATAATATAAGTAAATAAATGACTAACTCTACATAAATAACGACACCAAGTTACATGAACAGTATTTAATTAGGTCCTTAGATTTTATACCATTATAATGCAAAGGAATTACATACAATTATTTACAGATTCAACTCAATATTTTAGTTATTGAACGATTAATAAGCCTGAATTAAATGGGGTATATATACGACTAGTTTGCTGGGATTCAAATACACTGGGAGTCATATGAAATATTCTTATGACTTTAAACGGACATAAAAAGTCTGTATCCAAGATAACAGACGTTCGTTCCAATGAAATATTCTTTGGAAGAATTAGGTGAAGCCTAAGCTTCGTTGGCTACTACTGACCTGACAGTCAGCTAACCAGTGCAATGAGTAGAGTAGGAAACTGGTCTTATATAGCAATAAAATGGGTTGAAAGGTCAGACAAATCACTTCAACCAATGAAATATAAATGTAGTGATTATAAATGCTTCAGTGATTTGTCTACCTTTACCCAATGATACATGTAGTATACAAAATCAATAAGTTTAAAGTACAGGACTACTCAGTCCTACTACAAAGTGAATGTATATTAGTGTAAAGCGCAATAGAATTGATTTCATAATTTTTGCGCTATACAAATGACATGTATTTGTATTTGTATACATGTATACAATGCCTGTAAACCCAATTAGATGATTCCATTTCCACCTTGTCAAAGCATACTACCATTTAAACACAATCACAAGTTTATTTAGGGACTATTTGAGTATCCTATTTTGGTTCGCGGAGGCATTTAGTGGTTTGTAAGCATGACTTTTAGTCATATGTTTGTTGGCTACGACCTGATATGTAACAGTTTCAAAACTGCTAACGAATGCAGAAATATCTGCGTCTGTGGGTACTTTTTCATACAGTGCGCCTAGAGCTAACACGTCATCGTTCGCATTATGTGCATTGTAGCTAGTGTCGAGAATACTTTTGAAAATAGTAGTCTGTTTGTAATTTTCTTCTGTCGGAAATACCCGCTTAAATAGTGGCAGAGTATCGATGACACCTAATACACTATTATCTATGTTAATGTTGTTGTTGTTTAATGAATTGATCAACATTCTACAGTCGAATTTTCCGCTATGTGCAACTAGAATACACGGAGGAATACGTTCAAGCCAAGTTTTCAGTAACATTAAAGCAGTTTTGATATCGGTTACCTGTACAACATCCATGTGGCTGTACATTTGTCCACCGTGTGTTTCCAAACCAGTCAAATTCGTTACTGTAGCTGAGAATTTCCTCCTTGCAGGAAACACATATTGACTAAATATATCTCCAGTATCGTCGTGCACTGCTCCAATCTGTATAATATCATCCTCGTAACCTGCAAGTATACGCACAACGTAAAACACATTTATATATAAAACACATTTATATACAGTTACATTTATGTAGAGCGAATATAGTACAGAAACTATTAAATGTAGTTACATGGTAATTATTACATGCACATAAAAAGTATACTTGAGTTTTAACTTTTAATGTTTCTTTTCAACATTTCAATAAAAAAACTTTGCGAAATATTTCAGTTAATTAGCAGCTATAATAAACATTTGGAAATCGCGCATGTATAGTACGGAAATTTTAACATGACCATTGGCCTTCTATTAGCATTAAATAACAGCTGATAAAATTTGAGGTATATTACAGAAATATAATGTATATTAAACCAAAGAGATACACATGCATTAATGTTAGGATCATTTTAATATATAAAAAGTAGGTGTTTTGAATGAATGCTGGAAACTAAGCCATTGGATAAATAGATCAGGTTTTAAAGTTTTTTCTATGTATTTTGTACATACGTAAAACTAAAATACATACCAAACCCTGTTGTTTCCAAATAAAAAATACTAGTTGAGCAGAAGTGAGGTCTATATGTTGATCTTGTGGTTGTACGAGAGGGGTAGGGATGTCAAATGTGTCTGATGTTTCATCCATGGTGGCTTGGATATGTTCAATACCAGGTTGGTATGTTGGCCCTTCTAATATCTCTTGAACTGCTACATTATCGTTCCTAAAAACAATATACAAAATCACGTGTGCATTTTAAAATTAAATGTGAACGTTTAAATGTATGTTATTTCGAAAATAATAATATGTTTATGTTCCTACATATAGATTGAAGGTTACAATACGCGTACACAAAACATGTATAAGTCTGTACAAGAAAACCGTTAATTTAACTAGCAGGTGGCTGACCAACCGGTCTCATCAGTGCCAACCCGGCTTCTGCCGAGATTCGAACCTTCTAACTCCCGCCTCCTAGTCGGACGCCCTAATCACTCGGCCAATGTTGACATACGTTCATATTAGACGTATACGATTCCTCATCACAGACATACACTTAGCGGCACTTCTAACGCTGCCATTTATATATTTCAGGTTTCTTTGGAAGTCCTCTATGAATTGTTATGAAATTTGGCACACGTATATATCAATATTTGACACTAGTTCTGGCGAATTTTCCGCTCGATTCGACGATAGACTATTGCATGATACGTCTTCAACAGACCGAATACTAAAATTGAAAGTCGCATTTTTTATCGCGCAATACCGGTCACCTGGTCGTTATGTGTGCGTCTAGATGTCCTTTCTTCCTATAATAGTTGTGCATATCGACATTTCATTTGCTCATGTCTTTAAATGATCATTAACAATATTTAACAACTAGCTAGTAAAGGAAAAAATGTGGTTTTACTGCAAAAAAAGAGTGTTTACCGTAACCATAACGTGTCTGTTGAAAAAATACGATTCTTAAGAATAACGGGGGTTAGTCTCAACTTGAAATTTAAATCTAGGGTGACCAAAACTGCGTTAAACTGGATAAATTCAACTCTACTACATACTATGAACATTTATAATTGAGAAGAATTTTAAATTATATCATTCAAGTTGCCTTATTTGAGGTTAAATTATTATTTTAAACACATCGGGTTTCTATTCATAATACGGGTAGATTTCGGGGCGGTCTAAGCGTACCTACTGCTATTTCGTTTCCTTGGAAATTGTAATGTTGATGAATTTTATGGATATTTTTCATTATGAACACTTTCATATAACATATGAAGTATTAAAGAAATAAAATCTGAAAATACTCGATTTACCCTTAATTAATACGCTATTTAATTTTGTGACTTTATAATTTCGGGTGACGTAAATTACGCTTTTACCGCGAATTTTCATACACATCAATTTCTAAATTGACGATTGCAGATATAGGCACATGCTTTAAACTAAAACTGGTGAAAATTTGATAAATTTATCTCGAACGGATTTTGAGATATTAAGAAAAACTAAGTGGCAGCGTTAGAAGTGCCGCTAAGTGTAATTAAGCAGATGGGTTGCATAAATTATCGCAGTACATGGACGATAATAAATTTTATGATGGTGAAGTCATTTGAATGAGCACCAGTAACAGCCAGTGATCTTATACATGAATCATTTTGCCAGTATTCACACATACCTCTCATTTTTAAGTTGCAATCTACGCCGCTTAGTACTGATTAATTGTTGTCTACAGCTTTGTGCATTACGTTTCTTATCTAGACTTTCAGCACGCACTTCCGTCAATTTTCCAGGTGACAAATGACACTCTTCATCGACCTAAAATAAAATTGATTGTCAAGCAATTACTACAAATCTTTATAACATTGCTATAATTTATAAATAAAAATCTTTTTCTACAATACATATCAACGGCACTAAAAAATCTTTAACCTGAAAATGAAACAAAATGCCACAGTTGTGACCCTATGCTGGATGCGTAACCCAGTGACTCGGATGCGAGGTCTGAGACCGTTCGTAATGTATATCCTTCCATTAAACTATTGTCCATTTCCGTCTCAACGTGTAGGTAAATTACGGTCTCTTTGTGGAAGGGTAAGTTAGTATTGGTTAAGAAAAGTGGTTCATTGGTACAATCCACCGCCTCCTCAACAGCCTAGTGGTTAAGCGTTCCCTTCGAGTGCGGGAGGTCCCGGGTTCGATTCCAGACCGCGTCATACCATACAAAGAAGAAATAAAAATGGTACCAGCAATTCCCTAGCTATAAGCTCAGCATATATAGGAAACTAGCATCTCCTCTCCCATGTCCTCGTGGCGATGGAAATGATTGCCGAGAGTGATTGATATAAGTTGGACGAAACTTGTTTCACAATCGACCTTTAATTAATTATATTACACTTTTTTTTTTTGAGTTTTGGAAAATTTATTAGAAAAGCACATAAAATATATTACATACAAGTTCTTTGGCCTTTTCAATGACTACCTTAACAATATTTAAATGAACTACTATGAAATAGTTGTAATATACATGTTGCTGAAAAGAAAATACAGTATACGAAAAGAGATATTTGATTAAAGCATTAACATGTTCAAAACAATACATGTAGTTGTTTCACATATCATAAGTTACATGGTTAAATATTTTGAGTCATATTATGTCGTGTATATATACATAGTGTTATGGTATATTACTGAATGTGTTTAGCCCATCACATCATTGAGTTAGTCTAGTTAAAGCGAAAGCGAAAGTAGACTAGAATAACTCGATGTGCAGTTGTAAATCAGTAGAAAATAGTCAAATATTGACGCTTAAGGATAAGCATTTAACAATTGATCTATAAAGAGGTGAAGAGGGAAGTGATTTTGTGTTAATGTTGCTATATTAATGATAGGTGTTTATTGAACAGTGTTATAAAGTGATCTTTGACGTTTCGTTGTTTTAGAAACGTAGCGAAAGTGTTGTATTCGCTTGTAAAGATATAGTACAGATTGTTTGTGTTTTTCCAATTTTCACTTAGAAAATACGCTTTGCTGATACAGAAAGCTATTAGCGAGAGTATTTGATTGATGTAAAAATATTTAGCGTTACATATTTTGTATCCAATTATGATGTGTTTAAGGGTTCGCAAGTTTGTGTTTATACCGCAGATATTAAATACCCTTTGAATCTCAGTCCATAATTTGTTTGTGGACATTCAATAAAAAGGTGGCTGTATGTTTCGGTAATGTTACATACGTGACAATTTTTTGTTTCGGATATTTTCCATCTGTATCTTAATTCATTAGTAGTAAATATATTTTGGAGGATTCTGTACTTGCATTGCTTTACTCTATTATCTGGGATGGCGTGTATAAAGCCATATACTGTAGACCAATCAATATGTATATCTAGTTCCGATTGCCAGTGGTTATGCATATATGGTTTTGTAAACTTGGTCGAAACGAGGTATCTATATATGTTGTTGCTTTTAATGTTTTCAAGTTTTAAATTATTTATTTTTATTTCAAGAGAGGTATTAACTAAGGTTTGTCTTAAATCTGTGGATTTTAGGCATTGTTTCCATGCTTTCGGAATGGATTGTAGAAGTTTGCTATATTCGGATATCCAGTTTCGTTTGTTTATAAGTTTGTCACGAATATGATGTGAGCAAAGTAGTCCATCTGCGTCGACTAAATCATTGATAAAGAGGATGTTAGAGTTTATCCAGTTGTAAATACAAGACTTTTTCCATTATGTTGTATGTTTTTGTTTCCCCATATTATTTCCTTGCGTATTTCTCGGAAATGTGTGACTTTTTGACTACGTCTATTATTTAGATGTAACCATACATTTACGATGTCTTCATAAAATGTAGGTAGATTTAGGTCTAGTAGTTTTTTGTTGTCAAAATTCATGTGGAACAAAAGAAAATTTGCGCCATATGGTTTAAAATAAACTTTTGGTATTAATTTCCACTTTGCGGTGTTGCTATTATCACACATAGCTTGTATCCATTTTATTTTTAACGATTTTATATATGACTTGATGTCTATCATTTCTAACCCACCAAGTCTTTTTTCGCCAATGATCGTTGTTCGCTTAATTTTGTCTCTTTTGTCATTCCAAAGAAAATTGTAAAACGAAGTTTCTATTTGTTTGATAACATTGTCTGGAGTAACTAATGAATGGAAAAGATAAGTGAACTTCGGGAGCAGGAGTGATTTTAAAACTTGTAGTTTGCCAAAGTAGGTTAGTTTTCGTTTGTTCCAATTTAGTATTGATGTTTTGCATGACTCTATTTTTTCATTCCAGTTCAATTTGTTACATGCTGTTTGGTCCGTTCCAAAGTAAACGCCTAGTGCTTTTATAGGCTTGTTTTGCCATTGTATCCCACCAGGGGAACGATTGCAATTTTTTAGAGAGCCTATCCAGACACCTATTGTTTTGTCTTATTCAGTTGTAGACCTGATAGTTTGCCAAAGTTGTCAATAATAGTTAAAGAATGTTTCACTTCTTGTTCGGATTTAACGAATAGAGTCGTGTCGTCCGCTAACTGAGATATTTTTATATTATCTATTTCATTTAGTTGTATACCTTTAATATTTTGTGAGTTTCTTACCTTAATAGACAGTAATTCTACAACAATGATGAAAATTAATGCTGAAATAGGACACCCTTGTCTTATTCCGCGTTGTGGATTAAAGGATTGCGATCTCCAACCATTATTTAGTATACATGTTTTTATATTTGAGTACATGGTTTTAATCCATTTTATGAACGAGTCTTTAAAGCCAAAATGTTTCAAGGCACTAAACATGAAGTTCCATTCAACGGTGTCAAATGCTTTCCTAAAATCTAAGAAGAGGATAGCGCCTTCGATTTGTGATTTTTCTGAATACTCGATAACATCTTGAATTTGTCTAATGTTATTTCCAATAAATCTTTTTTTGATATAGCCTTGTTGGTCAGTGTTAATTATTTTATGTATTACTTTTTGCATTCTGGTTGCTAGAACCTTTGCAACAATTTTGTAATCGTTATTTAATAGGGTTATTGGTCTCCAGTTTTCTAAGCTATGTGGGTCTCCTTTTTTATATGAAAGAGATAACACACCTAATTTTTGAGATGCAGATAATTCGTTTTTCATGTATCCTTCATTAAGAGAATTTGTTACTAGTTTTCCGATTTTATTCCCGAAATGCTTATAGATTTCGCAGGTAAGTCCATCTAGACCTGGGCTTTTATTATTATGCATATTGTTTACTGCATGTTCGCATTCGTTTAAGCTAAGAAGACCTTCGCAGAGATTCGCTTCATTATCATTTAGTATGTATTCTGGTTTTGTCGTGATTAGATAATCATCGATAACTTCTTGACATTTATTATTTGAGGAATAAAGGGTTTTGTAAAAGTTGACCTCTTCTTGTAGTATTGTTTTAGTGTCTGTTATAATACGATCGTTTACTTTTAGTGTATGGAGTGTTTTCCTTGATTGTCTTGACCTTTCAAGATTCAAAAAATGTTTTGTATTTTTTTCTGAGTAGTTAAGTTGAAATATTTTAGATCTTATCTGTGCTCCTTTTGCTTTATCATCGTAGTATGTTTGTAACTCTAATTCGATTTTTCTTCTATTTTCTTTTATGATGTTAGTATTTGGATCTTGTTCGTATAGATCTGAGAGTTTTTTTTCAAGATTTATAATTCTGTCGTTCTTGTATTTTGATTTCTTTTTTGCATAGTCGTTGGTTTTGTTTTGGATGTCAATCTTACAGAGTTCCCACACCGTTTGTTGTGATTCTTGTTCAATGTGTTTGGTGTAGTTATCTATGACTTTTGTAATATATTCAGTGTATTCATTGTCTTCTAAGAAACTGTTATTAAATTTCCCACGTTTCGATTGGGGAGTTAGTTTCAATGATATTGCTTGGTGATCTGTGAATGATATAGAAGCAGGTCTTATATCTGAACTAAGTATGGTTGGGGTTAAGTTTTCGTCTGTTAACCATAGATCGATCCTGCTTTTTTCGTAACCGTTTGTTCTTCTCCATGTATACTGCTGTTTATGTTTATTTAAAACCCGCCATATGTCGCTTAGTTTGAGTGTGTTTATAAGATTAGTTAGTGTTTTACATGGTTTCGATTGTATTGTTTTAGATATCCTATCTTTACCGGTGAGTGTTTCGTTGAAATCACCTCCAATGATGATGAAACCTTGACCATGGTCATTTATTAATTGGTGTATATTCTCAAAGAACTTATTTCTGTTATGTTTGTTGTTATGTGCATATATATTGATTAAAGTGTATATGTTGTCTTCAATTGAGATATTCAATACGTATCTTCCATTTATACATGTTTTAGATTCAATAAGATCGTCATTTAATTTTTTGTTAATATGAATAGAGCATCCAGCACTTGACGAGGTACCGTAAGCATTAAATGAATCTCATTCATTAAATTCAACGTTCAAGTTATTTATTATTTCTGCAGTGTAGTGTGTTTCTTGTATAAATAGTATGTCTACTTTCTGTTGATTCATGTATTCTTTTAGTCTATTTCGTTTGTTTATGTTTCTTAATCCTTGGGTGTTAAGCGATAAGAAATGTATTTTAGATGACGTTATGTTAATTGTATATTATAATTATTTACATCTTTATATGGAGATAGAAAGACACAGCAATGTGGAAAGACACATTGGGATAATGACACAAAACCTAGCCATGTGTAAAAAATGGAAAGAATGCAGAAATGCGATCAGACAATTTGAGATTATAGTATAAACATACAAAAAAGACGATATGAAAGACATACATAGGAGATGATATGATATGAAAGACATTGGAAAAAACGATATTCAATAAAACATGTATGGGGTGGATAGAGTATGCGGAATCGTCATGCTATGGAAACATAGCATGCTGACTACACATACTGTGCAAATTATATTACACTACCGCCCTATGTAGCTGTTTTTTTGTTGGGAAACTGCGTTAAAATCAAATAAGAAGGTATACATTTAGCAAATACGATGATCCGTCGTTCTTTTGTGTAACAGCAGAGGATACTCTAAAGTCCAAACTTTCCGAGCCACTGAAGTGCTGGGCATTGGGTGCTTTTCTAGCAATTAATTGATTTAAATTTTCTTTAATGTTTGAAGATTGTAGCTCGGAAAGTTTATGTAGCATATCGTCGGTGGTGTACTTTTGCATCAACTATTGGAGTGCAGATTTGTGGGATTTACCGGAAAGGTCTTTTTCGAAAGGAAGTCTTCTATGTGTGTACTGGCCGTTCTTTTCATACTTGCACCAAGTGTTGTCGCACGCAGCATGATCGCCAAATGCATGTGGAATGATGGCATTAAGATTGTTTTTCATTGCGTTGATGTCATTTGAATTTTACTTCACGGCATATGAAATAATCAGTGGATAGTTTAAGGGCAACTTGGTGTAAAACTTTGGGCTTTTTATTTATTTCAATTAGGGATGATGTAAAGTTTTTGAAAACATGGTTAGAGTCACTACTTTTTTCTAGGTTAGAATTAACATACTTTCGTGCACGTACAAGTGTTGTTGTGTCGTCATCCATAGTAATCTTGTTGACATTTAGCCCCTGGTCATTAAGTTCCTTCAAACTCTTCACCGCTAAAAAATGCTCCATCGCTTTTGAATTTCCTGACCAATTTAATCTACAGTCGTGTGTTTTCACGGGTTTGCCATGTCTCTTTGCTGATGTGCATCGTCTACATTGCTTTTGGGCCGTACAGAATCCTACACACTTTTTAGTATAGTTGCCGACAACAGTAACATGTCCAGAAATACAAAATTGAATGAGAAATATCACTATAGCATAGAATACATAAGATTTTATTTCAAGTCAATATCAATATAAAAATGCAAATATAAAATAAACTGCCAACCAAGTGAGTTTGCACTTCATAAACTATATAACTTGTTAGACAATTTGTCCCAACATCATAAATCTGACTATTTAACAAACAGAGAGTATGAGTGTAGTTTTATACTAAATGGTCAATTAATGGCATTTTTGTCCCGATTCTATTGTACACACAGTGTATAAACATTATCACTGTATTATTCTTTGCAAAGATGCATCCACTAATAAACGTTACAACTATGTAATTACAAATGTGTATACAATTAAATGTGTACCACTTCTTGCGACAAACCGAGATTGACTTTTTACACACTATAAAGGAGTGGTGTGTATATGTTTGACATGTTATATCACAAATACAATCGGAACTCCTCGGCGTTTATCAAACTAAAGTGCCTCGCACATAATATGGAAGCCACTATTATCACGGACTACTTTGCAACATGGCTCACGAGAATCAAACGATGGAATCGAGGAGAACTAAAAGGTTACATACTCATGGGAAGGTATCAACTCATAAAAGGAGACCAGTAATTGAAGGGCTTCTTGATAGCATTGAAAAACTGATGATTGGCTGTCATCGGAAACCGCAGTATGTAACCCTACACTTATGTACGAGGCCTATTTCTCAGTTACGTAAATGCCCGAGTAGTGATATAGGTTTTGTGAAAAAAATATTACAGCAGCCTATGTCAACACGTTACACCAGCTTACCTGATGAGCTGTTCCTACTGCGACCAGTCCCGCGCCTCTGCCAACCACCGTCAATTGATACCTCCGTTTGAATATTCTTTGTCGAGCTGTGAGAGTAGAATCTTAATACAACAGTCAATTATTATTGGGGACGACCGAGGGGAATTAGACATTGTCGATTATTTGACGTCTAAATCCCAACCCTGTAGGCAATGTTTACTGTCTAAATACCTGGGGTCAGGACACGTTATTACATACTGATCATTTCCCGGGTCTTCGAACCGCCCAGAGTCTATTTCCCAGGACTAGCATTCGATGAGGTTGTCTAATGCCTGCTGTGCAAATCACTGTAACTATTCCGGTGCAACTAAAATTCAACGTGTACCATATATTGCTATTAAAAGCACATATAAATTCTGATCGATGTATGACTTACTGTCGAACTATATAATTTGCCGTGTATGTCTAATTGTACTTGCCGAGAACACATTAATATCATGAGACATGGAACCATATACTGCAATCGATGCTAATGATTTCTAGCGTGTAGTAGAACTTTCAAACAAAACAAAGAGCAAACTAGTCGCGTAAATTTTTACCTCGGTAGCCTAGCGATAGAGCGTCCGCTTGGAGTGCAAACAGTCGAAAATGCAACATACTTAAAACCGAGTGCTAGGCGCTCTTCAAATTAACCACATGTAACTGATGGTTCATCCGGTGCAAATGGTGTGACTACATGGTAGTTTCCATATCATTGAAATTAATTGAATACTTTCTAGCAGTGGGATTAAAATCCATTTTAAAAAATACCTGTTTAACTCGGAAACATGCTGTATAGCTTCAATCTCATCAACAATAGCCTGTTTACAAGATTCTGCTGGCACAGACTCAGTTGCATTGCCGATTTCACGTTCTCTTCGTTTTAGCGTAGTATGATGAATTGGTGGTATGTTCAGCTCGGCTAAGCTATTGTTGATCTGGGTTTCTCCTACACCGGCATTAACCATTGCTTAAAGAAAGAAAAATAATGAATCAAATCATTTTCAATTCTTCATTTCATAACTGAAACAAGGTACAATCGTTAATGCATGGTAAAATTGTGACGTGATTGAATACATGCAGGTGCTGTTAACATACCTCATATAGTTCATTGTAACGATTCTAACAGCATTCTCAGTATTTTGGTATTTTATAAAATCAAACTAAAATAACGAATTGACTTATACAAATTGAACATATGCAAACTAAGACATAAATTAGATGTATGGTTATACCTGCTGCCAACTTAGTATTGACGTCAAATATTCGTGATGATGTTGTGTCGCCACCAGGTCCACTGGCACTACAGTGTCGCTTTCCGGTCAGCACTGGCTTTAATGTAGAGACGTTACGCACAAAACTGGTACATAAAACGTTGCGTCAAAAACGTCAACTTTTACGAGTCGACGTAGTTTTCTACAAATGCGTAAAGTTACTTACATGACTTAAAGCGATGGCGGAAAGTTGATTACATTTTCAAACTTATATACATGTTCTTATTTTAATATAGTGTTTGATAAGGCGAAAATAGTTTTCTTGGGGGAAAAATAACAGCAATTGTTCTTCATGTGGCCTTTTTGTAGAGACAAGTACAGTGATATTGATAGGATTATAAAGAGTCTGTATTTTAATCAAATTTACACTAATGAAAATGATACGACATAGAAACTCATTTACAATTATTCAAAACTAAGTAATTCAAATGTAAAAATGTCATTCTAAGTGGAAATATTCAATTTACCCTGTCATTTACGCGAAGTTGATGAAAAAGTGACGTTAAAATTGGCGCCCGGACATTTACACTGGGCAATTTCAATGTTTTGCACTAAGATGGTCTTACATACCAGTCTATGAGGAATGATATCTTCCAACGGGGTTAATATGGCCATTTAGTATGCTATATTTTATAATTAACATGTACGCGTTTTATGATGCTCTAACCATACTGAACGAAAACGACATGCATCCAAATGTTGCACAACAACGTTAAATCGCGTCAAGTGGACATTTTTCACTGGGCAATTGTAATATTGAGTATTTCTGTTAATTAGCGGAATTGATTAGGGATCTTTATATCAATCATTCAGTTTATTTATTACAGTATAACCTATATATGTTAAAGACGGTAAAAGTGTTATCAATACTTAATTTTTTCGTTTTGAAACCACGGCACACAGTTATTTCGGAGAAAATAATGACGTAAAAATGGAATGGGACATTTTTGCGGATTTTCGTTGATATGTAATTCCGAGACAATCTGAAGTGCTATCAGCAATTAGACAACCATGATGTATAAGCACTCGCTAACAGACAATAATAGCAAAATATCAATAAATTCAATGCTTGTGGTATATGTAACTAAAAGAAGAATATTTTAACGAAGTCGAGCGAAGACGCAGCGTTGGGACAACGTCAACCTAGACAGTATTTATGTCAATTAAAGATGTAGCTAGAGTATTTTTAGAAATAAAATATAGACACATATTCAAAAAATATAAAGAAACAGTATTACCAAAAGTGTAAACAAATTCGCACCATCTTTATCAATTAACTCGAGTTTTTCATGGATGCCTAAAATTTCTCTTAAAACGTGACACCGTTTTCACATTCAGTAAACAGTGTGTCATGAATTTGCTAATTCATTTGAGATATAGTGGAAATTATATAACATCAGTTACTTGCTTACGCATATTGTGGCGTAATTTCAACGAATTTGAATCAGCAGTTCGCTTACTATGGAGTGTTATATCAAGCGACGCAGAGATACGCGCAACGCATGACAGCAGTTTTTGACGTGATTTTCCACTTTGAAATGAAAATATAAGGGAATTTTCTTTTATTTCTTTGAAATAACTATTGCTATTGCAGTATTGGTTACAAAAATCTGTCTATCGATGTATAAGACTTTAATATTTCTTCAACGGTTGAATTTAAAATGGTCAAAAACTCTTAGTAACCACCCGAAATTCATAAAACGTCCGAGTTTCGTGCGTAACGTCAGAGCAATTCTGACATTTCACATAAAGTATTGACCCAAGGCCGTGTCTCGTCTCCGAGGTAGTGCAGCGAAGATGCAAACGTGACTGACATACATTACATATAAGCTGGTCAGATAAAAGCGCAAGTTCCACCACTCTTCTTCCAACTCTCCATTGTCCGTCAGATAAATTTACAATTTTGAAATTATTGTTAAAAATCACCAATTATTATTTAAGTATTATATGGTACATAGTCACACTGTTTTTTTAAGAAATGCTGTATGCGCGACTGACGGCTTGTTAAAATGGAGTTCACCATGTACTAGTAACTGTCAAGTTTGACAGACAAGCATACCGCTAGAACTACTGGAAGTCGTGCGTAGGTTCGAGTCCCATGTCGAATGCATTTTCCATTATACATGTACATATATGCGAATTATCCATTCGAACATATAGTTGGAATAATATAAGCTATATGGTGACAACAGAACAGATCTATATCAACAATGAATAATGTTCCTTGAATGTTTATTCGCTATGGTTGAAGCGAGACACTAAATGCTGATTTAGAGATATTCAGAATTTCTGATAAGTATTGATATAAACATTGCATTTCCATAATTGCCGCACGTGTTAACAGTTGCGCTGTGTGCTTATATGACTATCTTTGAATATTTACTCGTGAAGCTACTATAAATGGAAAAAAGATGATACGGTTGCTCTTACCTCGTGTAGTGAAACAACTGGACTGTCGTTTATCACATGCTTGTTTATGTTTTTCCGAAACAAATCTTCCTCGCTTCGATCGGTGCGACATTTTAAAACCGTCCAATCCAGCTAATGTATGGGAGTTTTCATCACGTCACTTACGTCGAAATACCGTGCAAACTTGTTGGCGCCAAAACTTAAAAATTATACGAGATTTTAACTGAAGTGCTGGGTAAGCGTTGAAAATTCGTATAATTTCAAATTAGTTGTACAATCACATTTGTTGAAAACATACATATATTCTACATATTTAGGGACATAAAATATATTGACTATAGAAAACACTTATTTTAACGCGGTATCAACTAAAGACAATTACTTAAATAAAAAGATATACAACTGCCGCAGAGAAAATACTAGTTCTAAAGGTATTTTATACTCATATATGTGAAACATTATTCTTCATGACGTCACGCAAATAACTACCAAAATGTTAAAAAATTTTGAATATGGGGATATTCCTCCGAGGAAAACGTGTCAGCCTTTTAAAAACAAATCCTAACAGGCTGGACAGTGAGAAAACTGTCCGTGTACGAGTTTAGGACGTCCCGTTATCTGTGGACGATGGAATTATTGAACGCACGCTTATAATGCTTGGGATCGAAGTCATTAAGTGTTACCGAGAAAAACTTAGATATAAGGGTAAACTCACAAACTGTGACACTGGTGATAGAATTTGCATTATTAAAGCCAGTACAATGAAAACTCCCCTATCCAAGTTTATGCATTTTGGGCATTCCACGGGTAGAGTTTCACATCCTGGACAGAATGCAGCAAACATAGCCAATATTACGTGTAAAAAGTGCCTAATGAAAGGTCACAAAGCTGCCGACTGTGACAATGATTGGAAATGCCTTGACTGTAACGAACTTGGTCACAAACGTGGTCAATGTCATATTCAGACGGCCCCGATGGTGCCTCTCCATTCACAAAACGATGACACATCCAGTGATCACGATGATGATTCGAATACAACAGCAACAAAATCTAAGAAAATAAAAAATAAAAACATTAAAAAGACACTTCCTGAACAACAACAGATAGATTTTTTCCTGAAAGGTTCCTCTAATATCCCCGACACACCAGTCGGCGGTAGGAGACCAACAGTCGAAAGATCTCCACCAACACCAGCGGAGGTAATACATGATGAATCTAAGAAGTCACGTGCAGAAGGATCTTGTCGATTATAAAAACATAAACAATAACATTATGATATCTTACTATATGGAATTTCATTCTGTTTATAACGAAACACGGACTATGAATATTTGTTTTGCGATTTGGATTTACATATACAAACCCAGTTGTGATCTAAATTGTGTTAGATACAGCTACTATAATGCTGACATTAATGTATATTCATGTAATATTTATGAATGAATTATACGTCGCGAGCACGAGCACCATGATCTATAATCTATATCTCGTGAGCTATACACTGCCCATAGTCGTCGGGGATCAGGAATGTGTGCTTGCACGGATAACTTGCCCTGTCTTCTATACTTCCCCGAGTATCAAACTGTCATACCGTTATTTGTTCATGCAATATTATTTATATAACTGTTCTAAAATTAATAGTTACATTTATCTACATCATACTAAGACGAAGCTAATATATCAGTACTTGATATTTGTAGTTCTATACCGTCAAATATTATATACCGTATATTATATACCATACCTAATAATTTCTAATATCTACATTAACTCAATGAAACCTTTAAATTATACAAATCTAATATGTGTAACTTTATACACATCCATGTATATGTTCAAACATCTACGTGTATGTTTTGAGTATCTGTGTACAACGTTTGCACGTTGCTATATTTTGATATTACCAATATGTATGTACACTGCTTATTCAGTATGGATTGCGCCCCTTGTTGCGTATAGTTATTGTAGAATATATGCAAATTGTTTCCAATGAATATGTATTTAATGATAATACGATTTGAATTACGCCCCTTGTATATACAACGTGCTTATAAGATAAGATAATCTTTACTTAACGTCAGTAATGTTTTAACATAATAATTATCTTATCTCATATACCAACCTATCGTAAATATCTTTACGTCAAGACTTTATATAACCTGTATTTTTCTTCATTTTTTTGCCGATCCTTACTATTATTTTTTCACCACACTCTTATGAAGACGAAAGTGATAAGCTATATCCAAACTATGTTATGTCTCTTCAATACAGTACTTTTCTTACCACTTCCAAAATGTATCCATATGCATTGGATATCTTTTTTTCTTTAAATGCATCCTTAATCTTTTTCCGCATAAAATAATGACAGTTCTTAACACATCTTTAATTGTTTTCACATAAATAATGACAAACCTTAACGACAAGATACATATTATATCCCTTAATGTACAAGGCCTAAGGGACAAAATGAAACGTGGCAGACTCCAACAGTGGTTAGTACAACAAAAAGTAGACATTGTATTTCTACAAGAGACTCATTTTACAGATAACCTTACCCAATCTCTGATCCTCGAATTTAATGATTGGAAAATGTACCACTCCTTTGGAGAAAATAATAGTAAAAGGTGTTCGATTTTTATAAAAAAAACATTAAACCATGAAATATGTAACTTTATAACTGATCCGAATGGACGATATATACTTATTAACATAGATACCAATAATAACAAATATTCTTTATTAAACGTATATGCACACAATGATAAAAAATCAAGAAATGTTTTCTTTGGAAATATATTACATACTCTAAATGACAACTCTAATGGCATAAAAATAATCGGAGGAGACTTTAACGAAACACTGAGCAATAGTGATAGAATAACAAAACAGACAAATTCCCAAAAACGCCAGAATAATACTGTTTGTAAAAACCTTGAAAAAATCATCAAAAACAATAACCTTATTGACATTTGGAAACAATTAAATGTCACTAAACCAATGCAGTTTACATGGCGAAGAAAAAATAGCATTGAAAAAAGCCGCATCGATTATTGGCTCATCGATCAAAATATCACACCCCTAGTCCTTTCAACAGATATTAGACCGGCGATTATTCAAACCACAGACCACCTTGCTATTTCGATAAAATTAAAAACTCCATGCAAACATGGACCAGGTTATTGGAAGCTTAACAATGCACACCTAGAAGACGACGAATACTGTTTCTTAATTTCTAAAACCATTGACCGTTGCTCCATTCTACCAGTAGATGCTGTAATTAAATGGGAAATATGTAAATACGAAATTAAAGATGTTTCAATTACATACTCTAAACAAAAATCAAAGCAAAGACACATAAAACTAGGCAAACTTGAAAAAGAACTTGGTAAATTGTACTCAGAGCAAAATGACAACCCTAGAATAACAGAACTAGAAAATGAAATTAAAACTATTTACGACTCTAAATTGAAGGGGGCCATGATAAGATCTCGTATACAACTCTTAGACGAAGGAGAAAAAAACTCAAAATATTTTTTAAACTTAGAAAAATCGAGACAAAACAGAAAAAATATAACATCGTTATCGGTGGATAATGTAAACATAACAAATATAAATCATATTTTATTGGCTGAAGTTGACTTCTACAAAAAGTTATATACATCCTCCACAAATGATGTAGATAATGACATTTATCTCAACAGGGTAATTTTAGATCACAAACTGACCTCTGATGAGGCTGATATATGTGAGGGAAAGCTAACTCTAGACGAATGCACGAACGCTATTAATAACATGAAACAAAATAAAAGCCCTGGTCTTGATGGACTCACGGTAGAGTTCTACAAACGTTTTTGGCACAAAATAGCAAACATCGTTGTTCAATCATTCGAACAATCTTTTGAGAAACATGAGCTATCAAGAAGTCAAAAACAATGTGTAATCTCATTACTATACAAAAAAGGCGATCCAAAAAACTTGGAAAATTGGAGGCCAATCTCTCTTCTAAATATTGATTACAAAATAATGACAAAAGTCTTAGCTGGAAGACTACAAACAGTACTTCCAAAAATCATAAGCCCCGACCAACAAGGTTTCATTAAAAATCGCTTTATCGGAAATAATATTAGACAGATACAAGACATAATTGACTACACTGAGCACTGAGCACTGCTATCCTATTTCTCGATTTTAAAAAAGCTTTTGATACGGTCGAATGGAATTTTATGATCGACGTACTTACTAAATATGGTTTCAAAAGTGATTTTACTAACTGGGTTAAAACACTGTATAACAACATATGCTCTTCAGTCATTAATAACGGACCCTGTCACGCGGTCTCAGGCAAGGATGCCCACTATCTGCTCTATTATTTCTAACAATTGCTGAAATACTATCCACAAAAATACGAAAATCAAACGTAAACGGAATACAAATAAACATTGATGCAAATAATCAAAAAGAATTAAAGATCACACAATTAGCAGACGACACTACACTTTTCCTTAAAAATGAAAATGAGATACCCAAAGCAATAGATCTTATTGAACATTTTGGAAAATTCTCCGGACTTAAACTGAACAAAAACAAAACCGAAGGACTTCTAATTGGCAAATCGAAGCAAAACCATCAACCAAAACTTTATAGCATCACCTTCAACAAATCCGTTAGAGCTCTTGGAACATGTTTTGGCACAAACCCCAAAGATTGTGAGCAAATGAACTGGAATTCTAAAATAAAAATATGCAAGACTTTAATAAATACATGGAATAATAGATATCTGACATTCTTTGGCAAACTAACCGTAATTAAATCGATAATACTTCCAAAACTTGCATATTTGATACAATCCATTCCAACCCCAAAATATGTATTAAATAACATCAACTCAATGTTATACCAATTCCTTTGGAGCAACAAAAGGGAAAAAATCAAAAGATCAATCTTAATATCTGAAAAGTCGGATGGAGGTATAGAAATGCCAGATTTAATAGCATACATTAAAACATTAAAAATGAAATGGGTAAAATCATTAAACAACGATGAAGCGGCAAACTGGAAAATTATCCCTAAATTTTTTATCAACCAATTTGGTCATGATATGCTGGTTTTTAAAATGAATATTGACTCCTTTAAATCGCTACCTGATATAAAACATAGAATACCACAGTTCTACAGAAAAATTTTAGAAAACTATATAGAATTATGTAATATAAAACAACAAAGAGCCCCAAATGAATTCTACGATATAAGGAAACAAGTCTTATGGGGAAACAGATTTATAAAGCACAGAGGAAAGTGTTTAATTTACCAGCATTGGATACACTCAGGCATAATACTTATTGAAGATATCATCAACAATGGAAAAATCAATGAATACACTATTCTGAACAAACTTAGAACTAAATATAACTGGATGTCAGAATACTCTAAACTAGTAAAAGCAATACCATCTGCCTGGAAAGACATATTAAATACGACAAAATCAAAACAAACCTCTGTCAAAACAGTATTGACAATGACACAGGATATAAGTACACTTACCAATAAACAAATAAGAATTTTAATAACCTCAAGACTATGCGAAAAACCATATATTCACAAATATTGGGAAAACACCTTTAATAGACAAGTCAATTGGAATCCAATATATTTTGTACTACATAATGTCATTAAAGACAACAAGGTTAAAGAATTCAAACTGAAGTTGACACATAAAATAATAGCAACCAACGAAAACCTTTTTTAATTGAAAATATATGATTCTCCTCTTTGTAACTTCTGTAAAAACGTTGAAACAATCGACCACTTTCTGTTTAGATGTTCATACATCAACCCGGTATGGAATACTATAAACCAAATATTCCGAAAACTTGGATTCTGTAAATATGTAAATACTTTGGAATATATGATCTTCGGATATAAAATTGAAATGAAAGGTTATGAAGATATCAATATTATACTTAGCCATCTCGGCTACATTATATATAAATGCTACATGATAAGCGATAGAAGAAACAAAGGTATGAATGTGCTAAAAATTATTGTCCACGACTTTTTGATATTAGAAACTTATTACAATAAATTAAACAAAAGGCACGTTCTCCTTAACCCATTCATCAAGTACCTTAAAGAAGCACAACGACGTATGTGATCTAGAATTTTCTTACAAAAATATTAAATAAAAATCTAATAACCACCAGGTTTTCTTTATTGGCGATATTGTTAACACATCATGCTAATCTATTTGTTTCGTTTCGAAATAGATAAGCGTCCTTCCAACGATGTGACTACATCATCACCTTGAAACCTATTAAATCGCACATCTCTATTACTGCATAAGCGTTCCACCCCATGTAGATTCTTAATTCAGAATCATAAATACAAAAAAAGAATTTTGAAACTATCACATTGGCATTTACTATTTATAGTTTATGCATTTCACCATTCATTGGCATCGATATTGGACATCATCTTCGACTTTTCACCTTTCCCCACTGCGTTTTTAAGGAATTGATTCTGTTGATCAGCTTATGAATAAATTTCTTTTAAATGTAAACATGTTTCTGTTGCAATTAGATTCTATTTCAATGCGAATTTGGCTGGATTATAAATCATGTCTTATGTACATTTTATTTTTTTGTATGTGAAGATGATGGCGGCCATATTGGAAACCATATTTCCAGGTGCAATGGTTAACAATGTTTTCTTTTATCAAAGAAAAAAAAGTCTTCTGATATCTACAAATTATTTAAATCAGAATTTTGGAATTTATATAAATCTTATTGTAAAAATAATACTGATCATTTATTAAGTAAAATAAAAGAACATATCAATTAATCTTAAATTAGCTTGCATGTAATAATACTGTTATTTTATTGTATTGTTGTGATTATTATACATGTATTGCTTGTATTGTATTATCGTGCCAATACCATAAACCATGTTGTTACCATTCTTTTATTGAATAAACGGGGTTAACCGAGTTGGTTCCTCAAACTAAAAAAAAAACTACTAAAATGTAGCGTAAATTTTTATTTCATATCGATTTTTAGTCAACATTTTGCGGTCATCCACCTAGATTTTGTTACGTCGATGGAAAGACAAATTATTCAGTTGTGTTTTAATATATAGAGGATATTTGTATTTTTCCGTGTATGATCGGCTGATAATTCACCGAGTGAGCAGCTGATGTAATATTTTCACGAATATCTTTAAATATTTACTCGTGAAGCTACTATAAATGGAAAAAAGATGATACGGTTGCTCTTACCTCGTGTAGTGAAACAACTGGACTGTCGTTTATCACATGCTTGTTTATGTTTTTCCGAAACAAATCTTCCTCGCTTCGATCGGTGCGACATTTTAAAACCGTCACTTACGTCGAAATATCGTGCAAACTTGTTGGCGCCAAAACTTAAAAATTATACGAGATTTTAACTGAAGTGCTGGGTAAGCGTTGAAAATTCGTATACTTTCAAATTAGTTGTACAATCACATTTGTTGAAAACATACATATATTCTACATATTTAGGGACATAAAATATATTGACTATAGAAAACACTTATTTTAACGCGGTATCAACTAAAGACAATTACTTAAATAAAAAGATATACAACTGCCGCAGAGAAAATACTAGTTCTAAAGGTATTTTATACTCATATATGTGAAACATTATTCTTCATGACGTCACGCAAATAACTACTAAAATGTAGCGTAAATTTTTATTTCATATCGATTTTTAGTCAACATTTTTCATCCACCTAGATTTTGTTACGTCGATGGAAAGACAAATTATTCAGTTGTGTTTTAATATATAGAGGATATTTGTATTTATCCGTGTATGATCGGCTGATAATTCACCGAGTGAGCAGCTGATGTAATATTTTCACGAGTGGCGTAGCCACGAGTGAAAATATAAGTCAGCTGCTCACGAGGTGAATTATCAAACGATTATACACGGTAAAATACTAATATTCTATTTATTTCATGCTTCAAATAGCTTAAATGATGGAAATACTCCACTATATACCTGAAATGTTGTGCGTGACGTCGTTTTCCCGCCATGCACACGTCGAGTTGCAATCAAATAGTTCTTCTTCAATGGGTTCAATTTCGTCCATTTAATTTACATTTATGTACATATAATGTTGTGTTATTTGTTAAAGATTAAGAGAGCAAGTGAAAATGCTTATTATTTTATTTTTGACGGCAAGGAAATTTGATTTTTAAAAAATAACCTGTTTGCCGTGAAATTATGAACAGTGAAATTATGAACAGTGAAATTATCGGGGAATAATCCACCGTTATTCCGCCGTAAACCACCGGTAAGCATGAAATAAAATACAATAATAGGTTTACCTCGCAAATGTTGCATAATATTAATATAACGTCAGCATAGTCGCGTTATAATAACAGCGTGAAAAGACACTGCGTGCGTCACAACAAAAATAAATAGGGTTCTCGCGTCGAACTTAATATTTATTTTTATTCACGTTAACGGTCGCGAGCGGGGCTTTCCAGTGGTTATTTATACGCAATAATCGAATAGCGCAAAAAACCTGTAGCTTCGCAAAACATCGAACACGGTCTTACGTCACCGTGCACTTAGGAGACATTAAATAAATATATATTGCGTTTGTCGATTTTTAAAAAAAAAATATCTTCAGAAACTAGATATATTATAGATTTAGCCATAGAAATTTCATATAAATCGGCGAGATGTCGGAAAAAAAACATTGACGTCGCGCAATGGTAGCGAATTACCTTAAGGAGAAATTTGGTCAGCGCCTGTCAAATGGTATGAATAGTGACATGAAATAGGATTGTTTTTGTGCTAAAATGGTATTCTGAACCCAAATTTTGCAGAAGTGGCCTAATAATATGTCTATTCCTCAGATTTAATCACAATTATCATTGTCTGGTACTAAAATAATTTTTTTAGACATTTTACACAGATAAAAAAGGTTAAAACCCCATCTTGAGTGCATTTCCAATCATTTAAATGCATAAAAATGAAAACATGATTTTAATGGAGTTTTGCATGTCTTTATTAAGGCAACCCTTTTTGGGTTGTTTAAGTGTTTTATTTGCAGTTTTTTCAATGCTACTATATATAATATGCAGCACACAACTATCAATTCTAGACAAATTGGGCATGAATTCCAGAAAAAAATACAAACCCGCATATGCGCCTTTAAGGAGAAATTTGGTCAGCGCCTGTCAAATGGTATGATTAGTGACATGAAATAGGGTTGTATTTGTGCTATAATGGTATTCTGAACCCAAATTTCGCATTAGATGCCTAATAATATGTCTATTCTTCATATTTAATCACAATTATCCTTGTCCGGTACTAAAATAAGGGCAACATTCGCAAAAAAATGACAATTTGAGAAAAAATAAATCTGATTTTTTCCGGATTTTTCATGATAAAAATCTAAATTTTCACTTTTATAGACATTTTACACCGATAAAAAAGGTTAAAACCCCATCGTGAGTGCATTTCCATTAATTTAAATGCAAAAAAATGCAAACATGATTTTAATGGAATTTTGCATATCTTTATTAAGGCAATCCTTTTTGGGTTATTTAAGTGTTTTTTGCAGTTTTTTCAATGATACTATATATATGCAGCACCCTTTTTGGGTTGTTTAAGTGGTTTTTTTTGCAGTTTTTTCAATGCTACTATATATAATATGCAGCACACAACAATCAATTCTAGACAAATTGGGCATGAATTCCAGAAAAAAATACAAACCGCATATGCGCCTTTCAGGGTACTCACATTTGACGATTTTGCATCATCTGCGCATCTAGACCTGGGCTTTTATTATTATGCATATTGTTTACTGCATGTTTGCATTCGTTTAAGCTAAGAAGACCTTCGCAGAGATTCGCTTCATTATCATTTAGTATGTATTCTGGTTTTGTCGTGATAAGATAATCATCGATAACTTCTTGACATTTATTATTTGAGGAATAAAGGGTTTTGTAAAAGTTGACCTCTTCTTGTAGTATTGTTTTAGTGTCTGTTATAATACGATCGTTTACTTTTAGTGTATGGAGTGTTTTCCTTGATTGTCTTGACCTTTCAAGATTCAAAAAATATTTTGTATTTTTTTCTGAGTAGTTAAGTTGAAATATTTTAGATCTTATCTGTGCTCCTTTTGCTTTAATATCGTAGTATGTTTGTAACTCTAATTCGATTTTTCTTATATTTTCTTTTATGATGTTAGTATTTGGATCTTGTTCGTATAGATCTGAGAGTTTTTTTTCAAGATTTATAATTCTGTCGTTCTTGTATTTTGATTTCTTTTTTGCATAGTCGTTGGTTTTGTTTTGGATGTCAATCTTACAGAGTTCCCACACCGTTTGTTGTGATTCTTGTTCAATGTGTTTGGTGTAGTTATCTATGACTTTTGTAATATATTCAGTGTATTCATTGTCTTCTAAGAAACTGTTATTAAATTTCCCACGTTTCGATTGGGGAGTCAGTTTCAATGATATTGCTTGGTGATCTGTGAATGATATAGAAGCAGGTCTTATATCTGAACTAAGTATGGTTGGGGTTAAGTTTTCTTCTGTTAACCATAGATCGATCCTGCTTTTTTCGTAACCGTTTGTTCTTCTCCATGTATACTGCTGTTTATGTTTATTTAAAACCCGCCATATGTCGCTTAGTTTGAGTGTGTTTATAAGATTAGTTAGTGTTTTACATGGTTTACATTGTATTGTTTTAGATATCCTATCTTTACCGGTGAGTGTTTCGTTGAAATCACCTCCAATGATGATGAAACCTTGACCATGGTCATTTATTAATTGGTGTATATTCTCAAAGAACTTATTTCTGTTATGTTTGTTGTTATGTGCATATATATTGATTAAAGTGTATATGTTGTCTTCAATTGAGATACTCATAAATACGTATCTTCCATTTATACATGTTTTAGATTCAATAAGATCGTAATTTAATTTTTTGTTAATAAGAATAGAGCATCCAGCACTTGACGAGGTACCGTAAGCATTAAATGAATCTCATTCATTAAATTCAACGTTCAAGTTATTTATTATTTCTGCAGTGTAGTGTGTTTCTTGTATAAATAGTATGTCTACTTTCTGTTGATTCATGTATTCTTTTAGTCTATTTCGTTTGTTTATGTTTCTTAATCCTTGGGTGTTAAGCGATAAGAAATGTATTTTAGATGACGTCATGTTAATTGTATATTATAATTATTTAAATCTTTATATGGAGATAGAAAGACACAGCAATGTGGAAAGACACATTGGGATAATGACAAAAAACCTAGCCATGTGTAAAAAATGGAAAGAATGCAGAAATGCGATCAGACAATTTGAGATTATAGTATAAGCATACAAAAAAGACGATATGAAAGACATACATAGGAGATGATATGATATGAAAGACATTGGAAAAAACGATATTCAATAAAACATGTTTGGGGTGGACAGAGTATGCGGAATCGTCATGCTATGGAAACATAGCATGCTGACTACACATACTGTGCAAATTATATTACACTACCGCCCTGTGTAGTTGTTTTTTTGTTGGGAAACTGCGTTAAAATCAAATAAGAAGGTATACATTTAGCAAATACGATGATCCGTCGTTCTTTTGTGTAACAGCAGAGGATACTCTAAAGTCCAAACTTTCCGAGCCACTGAAGTGCTGGGCACTGGGTGCTTTTCTAGCAATTAATTGATTTAAATTTTCGTTAATGTTTGAAGATTGTAGCTCGGAAAGTTTATGTAGCATATCGTCGGTGGTGTACTTTTGCATCAACTCTTGGAGTGCAGATTTGTGGGATTTACCGGAAAGGTCTTTTTCGAAAGGAAGTCTTCTATGTGTGTACTGGCCGTTCTTTTCATACTTGCACCAAGTGTTGTCGCACGCAGCATGATCGCCAAATGCATGTGGAATGATGGCATTCAGATTGTTTTTCATTGCGTTGATGTCATTTGAATTTTACTTCACGGCATATGAAATAATCAGTGGATAGTTTAAGGGCAACTTGGTGTAAAACTTTGGGCTTTTTATTTATTTCAATTAGGGATGATGTAAAGTTTTTGAAAACATGGTTAGAGTCACTACTTTTTTCTAGGTTAGAATTAACATACTTTCGTGCACGTACAAGTGTTGTTGTGTCGTCATCCATAGTAATCTTGTTGACATTTAGCCCCTGGTCATTTAGTTCCTTCAAACTCTTCACCGCTAAAAAATGCTCCATCGCTTTTGAATTTCCTGACCAATTTAATCTACAGTCGTGTGTTTTCACGGGTTTGCCATGTCTCTTTGCTGATGTGCATCGTCTACATTGCTTTTGGGCCGTACAGAATCCTACACACTTTTTAGTATAGTTGCCGACAACAGTAACATGTCCAGAAATACAAAATTGAATGAGAAATATCACTATAGCATAGAATACATAAGATTTTATTTCAAGTCAATATCAATATAAAAATGCAAATATAAAATAAACTGCCAACCAAGTGAGTTTGCACTTCATAAACTATATAACTTGTTAGACAATTTGTCCCAACATCATAAATCTGACTATTTAACAAACAGAGAGTATGAGTGTCGTTTTATACTAAATGGTCAATTAATGGCATTTTTGTCCCGATTCTATTGTACACACAGTGTATAAACATTATCACTGTATTATTCTTTGCAAAGATGCATCCACTAATAAACGTTACAACTATGTAATTACAAATGTGTATACAATTAAATGTGTACCACTTTTTGCGACAAACCGAGATTGACTTTTTTACACACTATAAAGGAGTGGTGTGTATATGTTTGACATGTTATATCACAAATACAATCGGAACTCCTCGGCGTTTATCAAACTAAAGTGCCTCGCACATAATATGGAAGCCACTATTATCACGGACTACTTTGCAACATGGCTCACGAGAATCAAACGATGGAATCGAGGAGAACTAAAAGGTTACATACTCATGGGAAGGTATCAACTCATAAAAGGAGACCAGTAATTGAAGGGCTTCTTGATAGCATTGAAAAACTGATGATTGGCTGTCATCGGAAACCGCAGTATGTAACCCTACACTTATGTACGAGGCGTATTTCTCAGTTACGGAAATGCCCGAGTAGGGATATGGGTTTTGTGAAAAAAATATTACAGCAGCCTATGTCAACACGTTACACCAGCTTACCTGATGAGCTGTTCCTACTGCGACCAGTCCCGCGCCTCTGCCAACCACCGTCAATTGATACCTCCGTTTGAATATTCTTTGTCGAGCTGTGAGAGTAGAATCTTAATACAACAGTCAATTATTATTGGGGACGACCGAGGGGAATTAGACATTGTCGATTATTTGACGTCTAAATCCCAACCCTGTAGGCAATGTTTACTGTCTAAATACCTGGGGTCAGGACACGTTATTACATACTGATCATTTCCCGGGTCTTCGAACCGCCCAGAGTCTATTTCCCAGGACTAGCATTCGATGAGGTTGTCTAATGCCTGCTGTGCAAATCACTGTAACTATTCCGGTGCAACTAAAATTCAACGTGTACCATATATTGCTATTAAAAGCACATATAAATTCTGATCGATGTATGACTTACTGTCGTACTATATAATTTGCCGTGTATGCCTAATTGTACTTGCCGAGAACACATTAATATCATGAGACATGGAAACATATACTGCAATCGAGGCTAATGATTTCTAGCGTGTAGTAGAACTTTCAAACAAAACAATGAGCAAACTAGTGGCGTAAATTTTTCACCTCGGTAGCCTAGCGATAGAGCGTCCGCTTGGAGTGCAAACAGTCGAAAATGCAACATACTTAAAACCGAGTGCTAGGCGCTCTTCAAATTAATCACATGTAACTGATGGTTCATCCGGTGCAAATGGTGTGACTACATGGTAGTTTCCATATCATTGAAATTAATTGAATACTTTCTAGCAGTGGGATTAAAATCCATTTTAAAAAATACCTGTTTAACTCGGAAACATGCTGTATAGCTTCAATCTCATCAACAATAGCCTGTTTACAAGATTCTGCTGGCACAGACTCAGTTGCATTGCCGATTTCACGTTCTCTTCGTTTTAGCGTAGTATGATGAATTGGTGGTATGTTCAGCTCGGCTAAGCTATTGTTGATCTGGGTTTCTCCTACACCGGCATTAACCATTGCTTAAAGAAAGAAAAATAATGAATCAAATCATTTTCAATTCTTCATTTCATAACTGAAACAAGGTACAATCGTTATGCATGGTAAAATTGTGACGTGATTGAATACATGCAGGTGCTGTTAACATACCTCATATTGTTCATTGTAACGATTCTAACAGCATTCTCAGTATTTTGGTATTTTATAAAATCAAACTAAAATAACGAGTTGACTTATACAAATTGAACATATGCAAACTAAGACATAAATTAGATGTATGGTTATACCTGCTGCCAACTTAGTATTGACGTCAAATATTCGTGATGATGTTGCGTCGCCACCAGGTCCACTGGCACTACAGTGTCGCTTTCCGGTCAGCACAGGCTTTAATGTAGAGACGTTACGCACAAAACTGGTACATAAAACGTTGCGTCAAAAACGTCAACTTTTACGAGTCGACGTAGTTTTCTACAAATGCGTAAAGTTACTTACATGACTTAAAGCGATGGCGGAAAGTTGATTACATTATCAAACTTATATACATGTTCTTATTTTAATATAGTGTTTGATAAGGCGAAAATAGTTTTCTTGGGTGAAAAATAACAGCAATTGTTCTTCATGTGGCCTTTTTGTAGAGACAAGTACAGTGATATTGATAGGATTATAAAGAGTCTGTATTTTAATCAAATTTACACTAATGAAAATGATACGACATAGAAACTCATTTACAATTATTCAAAACTAAGTAATTCAAATGTAAAAATGTCATTCTAAGTGGAAATATTCAATTTACCCTGTCATTTACGCGAAGTTGATGAAAAAGTGACGTTAAAATTGGCGCCCGGACATTTACACTGGGCAATTTCAATGTTTTGCACTAAGATGGTCTTACATACCAGTCTATGAGGAATGATATCTTCCAACGGGGTTAATATGGCCATTTAGTATGCTATATTTTATAATTAACATGTACGCGTTTTATGATGCTCTAACCATACTGAACGAAAACGACATGCATCCAAATGTTGCACAACAACGTTAAATCGCGTCAAGTGGACATTTTCACTGGGCAATTGTAATATTGAGTATTTCTGTTAATTAGCGGAATTGATTAGGGATCTTTATATTAATCATTCAGTTTATTTATTACAGTTTAACCTATATATGTTAAAGACGGTAAAAGTGTTATCAATACTTAATTTTTTCGTTTTGAAACCACGGCACACAGTTATTTCGGAGAAAATAATGACGTAAAAATTGAATGGGACATTTTTGCGGATTTTCGTTGATATGTAATTCCGAGACAATCTGAAGTGCTATCAGCAATTAGACAACCATGATGTATTAGCACTCGCTAACAGACAATAATAGCAAAATATCAATAAATTCAATGCTTGTGGTATATGTAACTAAAAGAGGAATATTTTAACGAAGTCGAGCGAAGACGCAGCGTTGGGACAACGTCAACCTAGACAGTATTTATGTCAATTAAAGATGTAGCTAGAGTAATTTTAGAAATAAAATATAGACACATATTCAAAAAATATAAAGAAACAGTATTACCAAAAGTGTAAACAAATTCGCACCATCTTTATCAATTAACTCGAGTTTTTCATGGATGCCTAAAATTTCTCTTAAAACGTGACACCGTTTTCACATTCAGTAAACAGTGTGTCATGAATTTGCTAATTCATTTGAGATATAGTGGAAATTATATAACATCAGTTACTAGCTTACGCATATTGTGGCGTAATTTCAACGAATTTGAATCAGCAGTTCGCTTACTATGGAGTGTTATATCAAGCGACGCAGAGATACGCGCAACGCATGACAGCAGTTTTTGACGTGATTTTCCACTTTGAAATGAAAATATAAGGGAATTTTCTTTTATTTCTTTGAAATAACTATTGCTATTGCAGTATTGGTTACAAAAATCTGTCTATCGATGTATAAGACTTTAATATTTCTTCAACGGTTGAATTTAAAATGGTCAAAAACTCTTAGTAACCACCCGAAATTCATAAAACGTCCGAGTTTCGTGCGTAACGTCAGAGCAATTCTGACATTTCACATAAAGTATTGACCTAAGGCCGTGTCTCGTCTCCGAGGTAGTGCAGCGAAGATGCAAACGTGACTAACATACATCACATATAAGCTGGTCAGATAAAAGCGCAAGTTCAACCACTCTTCTTCCAACTCTCCATTGTCCGTCAGATAAATTTACAATTTTGAAATTATTGTTAAAAATCACCAATTATTATTTAAGTATTATATGGTACATAGTCACACTGTTTTTTTTAAGAAATGCTGTATGCGCGACTGACGGCTTGTTAAAATGGAGTTCACCATGTACTAGTAACTGTCAAGTTTGACAGACAAGCATACCGCTAGAACTACTGGAAGTCGTGCGTAGGTTCGAGTCCCATGTCGAATGCATTTTCCATAATAAATGTACATATATGCGAATTATCCATTCAAACATATAGTTGGAATAATATAAGCTATATGGTGACAACAGAACAGATCTATATCAACAATGAATAATGTTCCTTGAATGTTTATTCGCTATGGTTGAAGCGAGACACTAAATGCTGATTTAGAGATATTCAGAATTTCTGATAAGTATTGATATAAACATTGCATTTCCATAATTGCCGCACGTGTTAACAGTTGCGCTGTGTGCTTATATGACTATCTTTGAATATTTACTCGTGAAGCTACTATAAATGGAAAAAAGATGATACGGTTGCTCTTACCTCGTGTAGTGAAACAACTGGACTGTCGTTTATCACATGCTTGTTTATGTTTTTCCGAAACAAATCTTCCTCGCTTCGATCGGTGCGACATTTTAAAACCGTCCAATCCAGCTAATGTATGGGAGTTTTCATCACGTCACTGATGTCGAAATATCGTGCAAACTTGTTGGGGCCAAAACGTAAAAATTATACGAGATTTTAACTGAAGTGCTGGGTAAGCGTTGAAAATTCGTATAATTTCAAATTAGTTGTACAATCACATTTGTTGAAAACATACATATATTCTACATATTTAGGGACATAAAATATATTGACTATAGAAAACACTTATTTTAACGCGGTATCAACTAAAGACAATTACTTAAATAAAAAGATATACAACTGCCGCAGAGAAAATACTAGTTCTAAAGGTATTTTATACTCATATATGTGAAACATTATTCTTCATGACGTCACGCAAATAACTACTAAAATGTAGCGTAAATTTTTATTTCATATCGATTTTTAGTCAACATTTTGCGGTCATCCACCTAGATTTTGTTACGTCGATGGAAAGACAAATTATTCAGTTGTGTTTTAATATATAGAGGATATTTGTATTTTTCCGTGTATGATCGGCTGATAATTCACCGAGTGAGCAGCTGATGTAATATTTTCACGAGTGGCGTAGCCACGAGTAAAAATATAAGTCAGCTGCTCACGAGGTGAATTATCAAACGATTATACACGGTAAAATACTAATATTCTATTTATTTCATGCTTCAAATAGCTTAAATAATGGAAATACTCCACTATATACCTGAAATTTTGTGCGTGACGTCGTTTTCCCGCCATGCACACGTCGAGTTGCAATCAAATAGTTCTTCTGCAATGGCTGCAATTTCGTCCATTTAATTTACATTTATGTACATATAATGTTGTGTTATTTGTTAAAGATTAAGAGAGCAAGTGAAAATGCTTATTATTTTATTTTTGATGGCAAGGAAATTTGATTTTTAAAAAATAACCTGTTTGCCGTGAAATTATGAACTGTGAAATTATGAACAGTGAAATTATCGGGGAATAATCCACCGTTATTCCGCCGTAAACCACCGGTAAGCATGAAATAAAATACAATAATAGGTTTACCTCGCAAATGTTGCATAATATTAATATAACGTCAGCATAGTCGCGTTATAATAACAGCGTGAAAAGACACTGCGTGCGTAACAACAAAAATAAATAGGGTTCTCGCGTCGAACTTAATATTTATTTTTATTCACGTTAACGGTCGCGAGCGGGGCTTTCCAGTGGTTATTTATACGCAATAATCGAATAGCGCAAAAAACCTGTAGCTTCGCAAAACATCGAACACGGTCTTACGTCACCGTGCACTTAGGAGACGTTAAATAAATATATATTGCGTTTCTCGATTTTTAAAAAAAAAATATCTTCAGAAACTAGATATATTATAGATTTAGCCATAGACATTTCATATAAATCGGCGAGATGTCGGAAAAAAAACATTGACGTCGCGCAATGGTTGCGAATTACCTTAAGGAGAAATTTGGTCAGCGCCTGTCAAATGGTATGAATAGTGACATGAAATAGGATTGTATTTGTGCTAAAATGGTATTCTGAACCCAAATTTTGCAGAAGTGGCCTAATAATATGTCTATTCCTCAGATTTAATCACAATTATCATTGTCTGGTACTAAAATAAGGGCAACATTCGCAAAAAAATGACAATTTAAGAAAAATAAATCTGAACTTTTCTGGATTTTTCATGATAAAAATCTAAATTTTCACTTTTTTAGACATTTTACACAGATAAAAATCTTGAGTGCATTTCCAATCATTTAAATGCATAAAAATGAAAACATGATTTTAATGAAGTTTTGCATGTCTCTATTAAGGCAACCCTTTTTAGGTTGTTTAAGTGGTTTTTTTTGCAGTTTTTTCAATGCTACTATATATAATATGCAGCACACAACAATCAATTCTAGACAAATTGGGCATGAATTCCAGAAAAAAATACAAACCCGCATATGCGCCTTTAAGGAGAAATTTGGTCAGCGCCTGTCAAATGGTATGATTAGTGACATGAAATAGGGTTGTTTTTGTGCTATAATGGTATTCTGAACTCAAATTTTGCATTAGATGCCTAATAATATGTCTATTCTTCATATTTAATCACAATTATCCTTGTCCGGTACTAAAATAAGGGCAACATTCGCAAAAAAATGACAATTTGAGAAAAAATAAATCTGATTTTTTCCGGATTTTTCATGATAAAAATCTAAATTTTCACTTTTTTAGACATTTTACACCGATAAAAAAGGTTAAAACCCCATCGTGAGTGCATTTCCATTAATTTAAATGCAAAAAAATGCAAACATGATTTTAATGGAATTTTGCATGTCTTTATTAAGGCAATCCTTTTTGGGTTATTTAAGTGTTTTTTGCAGTTTTTTCAATGCTACTATATATAATATGCAGCACACAACAATCAATTCTAGACAAATTGGGCATGAATTCCAGAAAAAAATACAAACCGCATATGCGCCTTTCAGGGTACTCACATTTGACGATTTTGCATCATCTGCGCATCTAGACCTGGGCTTTTATTATTATGCATATTGTTTACTGCATGTTCGCATTCGTTTAAGCTAACAAGACCTTCGCAGAGATTCGCTTCATTATCATTTAGTATGTATTCTGGTTTTGTCGTGATTAAATAATCATCGATAACTTCATGACATTTATTATTTGAGGAATAAAGGGTTTTGTAAAAGTTGACCTCTTTTTGTAGTATTGTTTTAGTGTCTGTTATAATACGATCGTTTACTTTTAGTGTATGGAGTGTTTTCCTTGATTGTCTTGACCTTTCAAGATTCAAAAAATATTTTGTATTTTTTTCTGAGTAGTTAAGTTGAAATATTTTAGATCTTATCTGTGCTCCTTTTGCTTAATCATCGTAGTATGTTTGTAACTCTAATTCGATTTTTCTTATATTTTCTTTTATGATGTTAGTATTTGGATCTTGTTCGTATAGATCTGAGAGTTTTTTTTCAAGATTTATAATTCTGTCGTTCTTGTTTTTTTATTTCTTTTTTGCATAGTCGTCGGTTTTGTTTTGGATGTCAATCTTACAGAGTTCCCACACCGTTTGTTGTGATTCTTGTTCAATGTGTTTGGTGTAGTTATCTATGACTTTTGTAATATATTCAGTGTATTCATTGTCTTCTAAGAAACTGTTATTAAATTTCCCACGTTTCGATTGGGGAGTTAGTTTCAATGATATTGCTTGGTGGTCTGTGAATGATATAGAAGCAGGTCTTATATCTGAACTAAGTATAGTTGGGGTTAAGTTTTCGTCTGTTAACCATAGATCGATCCTGCTTTTTTCGTAACCGTTTGTTCTTCTCCATGTATACTGCTGTTTATGTTTATTTAAACACGCCATATGTCGCTTAGTTTGAGTGTGTTTATAAGATTAGTTAGTGTTTTACATGGTTTCGATTGTATTGTTTTAGATATCATATCTTTACCGGTGAGTGTTTCGTTGAAATCACCTCCAATGATGATGAAACCTTGACCATGGTCATTTATTAATTGGTGTATATTCTCAAAGAACTTATTTCTGTTATGTTTGTTGTTATGTGCATATATATTGATTAAAGTGTATATGTTGTCTTCAATTGAGATAATCATAAATACGTATCTTCCATTTATACATGTTTTAGATTCAATAAGATCGTAATTTAATTTTTTGTTAATAAGAATAGAGCATCCAGCACTTGACGAGGTACCGTAAGCATTAAATGAATCTCATTCATTAAATTCAACGTTCAAGTTATTTATTATTTCTGCAGTGTAGTGTGTTTCTTGTATAAATAGTATGTCTACTTTCTGTTGATTCATGTATTCTTTTAGTCTATTTCGTTTGTTTATGTTTCTTAATCCTTGGGTGTTAAGCGATAAGAAATGTATTTTAGATGACGTCATGTTAATTGTATATTATAATTATTTAAATCTTTATATGGAGATAGAAAGACACAGCAATGTGGAAAGACACATTGGGATAATGACAAAAAACCTAGCCATGTGTAAAAAAAGGAAAAGAATGCAGAAATGCGATCAGACAATTTGAGATTATAGTATAAACATACAAAAAAGACGATATGAAAGACATACATAGGAGATGATATGATATGAAAGACATTGGAAAAAACGATATTCAATAAAACATGTATGGGGTGGACAGAGTATGCGGAATCGTCATGCTATGGAAACATAGCATGCTGACTACACATACTGTGCAAATTATATTACACTACCTCCCTGTGTAGCTGTTTTTTTGTTGGGAAACTGCGTTAAAATCAAATAAGAAGGTATACATTTAGCAAATACGATGATCCGTCGTTCTTTTGTGTAACAGCAGAGGATACTCTAAAGTCCAAACTTTTCGAGCCACTGAAGTGCTGGGCATTGGGTGCTTTTCTAGCAATTAATTGATTTAAATTTTCGTTAATGTTTGAAGATTGTAGCTCGGAAAGTTTATGTAGCATATCGTCGGTGGTGTACTTTTGCATCAACTCTTGGAGTGCAGATTTGTGGGATTTACCGGAAAGGTCTTTTTCGAAAGGAAGTCTTCTATGTGTGTACTGGCCGTTCTTTTCATACTTGCACCAAGTGTTGTCGCACGCAGCATGATCGCCAAATGCATGTGGAATGATGGCATTCAGATTGTATTTCATTGCGTTGATGTCATTTGAATTTTACTTCACGGCATATGAAATAATCAGTGGATAGTTAAAGGGCAACTTGGTGTAAAACTTTGGGCTTTTTATTTATTTCAATTAGGGATGATGTAAAGTTTTTGAAAACATGGTTAGAGTCACTACTTTTTTCTAGGTTAGAATTAACATACTTTCGTGCACGTACAAGTGTTGTTGTGTCGTCATCCATAGTAATCTTGTTGACATTTAGCCCCTGGTCATTAAGTTCCTTCAAACTCTTCACCGCTAAAAAATGCTCCATCGCTTTTGAATTTCCTGACCAATTTAATCTACAGTCGTGTGTTTTCACGGGTTTGCCATGTCTCTTTGCTGATGTGCATCGTCTACATTGCTTTTTGGCCGTACAGAATCCTACACACTTTTTAGTATAGTTGCCGACAACAGTAACATGTCCAGAAATACAAAATTGAATGAGAAATATCACTATAGCATAGAATACATAAGATTTTATTTCAAGTCAATTTCAATATAAAAATGCAAATATAAAATAAACTGCCAACCAAGTGAGTTTGCACTTCATAAACTATATAACTTGTTAGACAATTTGTCCCAACATCATAAATCTGACTATTTAACAAACAGAGAGTATGAGTGTAGTTTTATACTAAATGGTCAATTAATGGCATTTTTGTCCCGATTCTATTGTACACACAGTGTATAAACATTATCACTGTATTATTCTTTGCAAAGATGCATTCACTAATAAACGTTACAACTATGTAATTACAAATGTGTATACAATTAAATGTGTACCACTTTTTGCGACAAACCGAGATTGACTTTTTTACACACTATAAAGGAGTGGTGTGTATATGTTTGACATGTTATATCACAAATACAATCGGAACTCCTCGGCGTTTATCAAACTAAAGTGCCTCGCACATAATATGGAAGCCACTATTATCACGGACTACTTTGCAACATGGCTCACGAGAATCAAACGATGGAATCGAGGAGAACTAAAAGGTTACATACTCATGGGAAGGTATCAACTCATAAAAGGAGACCAGTAATTGAAGGGCTTCTTGATAGCATTGAAAAACTGATGATTGGCTGTCATCGGAAACCGCAGTATGTAACCCTACACTTATGTACGAGGCGTATTTCTCAGTTACGGAAATGCCCGAGTAGTGATATGGGTTTTGTGAAAAAAATATTACAGCAGCCTATGTCAACACGTTACACCAGCTTACCTGATGAGCTGTTCCTACTGCGACCAGTCCCGCGCCTCTGCCAACCACCGTCAATTGATACCTCCGTTTGAATATTCTTTGTCGAGCTGTGAGAGTAGAATCTTAATACAACAGTCAATTATTATTGGGGACGACCGAGGGGAATTAGACATTGTCGATTATTTGACGTCTAAATCCCAACCCTGTAGGCAATGTTTACTGTCTAAATACCTGGGGTCAGGACACGTTATTACATACTGATCATTTCCCGGGTCTTCGAACCGCCCAGAGTCTATTTCCCAGGACTAGCATTCGATGAGGTTGTCTAATGCCTGCTGTGCAAATCACTGTAACTATTCCGGTGCAACTAAAATTCAACGTGTACCATATATTGCTATTAAAAGCACATATAAATTCTGATCGATGTATGACTTACTGTCGTACTATATAATTTGCCGTGTATGCCTAATTGTACTTGCCGAGAACACATTAATATCATGAGACATGGAAACATATACTGCAATCGAGGCTAATGATTTCTAGCGTGTAGTAGAACTTTCAAACAAAACAATGAGCAAACTAGTGGCGTAAATTTTTCACCTCGGTAGCCTAGCGATAGAGCGTCCGCTTGGAGTGCAAACAGTCGAAAATGCAACATACTTAAAACCGAGTGCTAGGCGCTCTTCAAATTAATCACATGTAACTGATGGTTCATCCGGTGCAAATGGTGTGACTACATGGTAGTTTCCATATCATTGAAATTAATTGAATACTTTCTAGCAGTGGGATTAAAATCCATTTTAAAAAATACCTGTTTAACTCGGAAACATGCTGTATAGCTTCAATCTCATCAACAATAGCCTGTTTACAAGATTCTGCTTGCACAGACTCAGTTGCATTGCCGATTTCACGTTCTCTTCGTTTTAGCGTAGTATGATGAATTGGTGGTATGTTCAGCTCGGCTAAGCTATTGTTGATCTGGGTTTCTCCTACACCGGCATTAACCATTGCTTAAAGAAAGAAAAATAATGAATCAAATCATTTTCAATTCTTCATTTCATAACTGAAACAAGGTACAATCGTTAATGCATGGTAAAATTGTCACGTGATTGAATACATGCAGGTGCTGTTAACATACCTCATATTGTTCATTGTAACGATTCTAACAGCATTCTCAGTATTTTGGTATTTTATAAAATCAAACTAAAATAACGAGTTGACTTATACAAATTGAACATATGCAAACTAAGACATAAATTAGATGTATGGTTATACCTGCTGCCAACTTAGTATTGACGTCAAATATTCGTGATGATGTTGCGTCGCCACCAGGTCCACTGGCACTACAGTGTCGCTTTCCGGTCAGCACAGGCTTTAATGTAGAGACGTTACGCACAAAACTGGTACATAAAACGTTGCGTCAAAAACGTCAACTTTTACGAGTCGACGTAGTTTTCTACAAATGCGTAAAGTTACTTACATGACTTAAAGCGATGGCGGAAAGTTGATTACATTTTCAAACTTATATACATGTTCTTATTTTAATATAGTGTTTGATAAGGCGAAAATAGTTTTCTTGGGGGAAAAATAACAGCAATTGTTCTTCATGTGGCCTTTTTGTAGAGACAAGTACAGTGATATTGATAGGATTATAAAGAGTCTGTATTTTAATCAAATTTACACTAATGAAAATGATACGACATAGAAACTCATTTACAATTATTCAAAACTAAGTAATTCAAATGTAAAAATGTCATTCTAAGTGGAAATATTCAATTTACCCTGTCATTTACGCGAAGTTGATGAAAAGTGACGTTAAAATTGGCGCCCGGACATTTACACTGGGCAATTTCAATGTTTTGCACTAAGATGGTCTTACATACCAGTCTATGAGGAATGATATCTTCCAACGGGGTTAATATGGCCATTTAGTATGCTATATTTTATAATTAACATGTACGCGTTTTATGATGCTCTAACCATACTGAACGAAAACGACATGCATCCAACAACAACGTTAAATCGCGTCAAGTGGACATTTTCACTGGGCAATTGTAATATTGAGTATTTCTGTTAATTAGCGGAATTGATTAGGGATCTTTATATCAATCATTCAGTTTATTTATTACAGTTTAACCTATATATGTTAAAGACGGTAAAAGTGTTATCAATACTTAATTTTTTCGTTTTGAAACCACGGCACACAGTTATTTCGGAGAAAATAATGACGTAAAAATTGAATGGGACATTTTTGCGGATTTTCGTTGATATGTAATTCCGAGACAATCTGAAGTGCTATCAGCAATTAGACAACCATGATGTATAAGCACTCGCTAACAGACAATAATAGCAAAATATCAATAAATTCAATGCTTGTGGTATATGTAACTAAAAGAGGAATATTTTAACGAAGTCGAGCGAAGACGCAGCGTTGGGACAACGTCAACCTAGACAGTATTTATGTCAATTAAAGATGTAGCTAGAGTATTTTTAGAAATAAAATATAGACACATATTCAAAAAATATAAAGAAACAGTATTACCAAAAGTGTAAACAAATTCGCACCATCTTTATCAATTAACTCGAGTTTTTCATGGATGCCTAAAATTTCTCTTAAAACGTGACACCGTTTTCACATTCAGTAAACAGTGTGTCATGAATTTGCTAATTCATTTGAGATATAGTGGAAATTATATAACATCAGTTACTAGCTTACGCATATTGTGGCGTAATTTCAACGAATTTGAATCAGCAGTTCGCTTACTATGGAGTGTTATATCAAGCGACGCAGAGATACGCGCAACGCATGACAGCAGTTTTTGACGTGATTTTCCACATTGAAATGAAAATATAAGGGAATTTTCTTTTATTTCTTTGAAATAACTATTGCTATTGCAGTATTGGTTACAAAAATCTGTCTATCGATGTATAAGACTTTACTATTTCTTCAACGGTTGAATTTAAAATGGTCAAAAACTCTTAGTAACCACCCGAAATTCATAAAACGTCCGAGTTTCGTGCGTAACGTCAGAGCAATTCTGACATTTCACATAAAGTATTGACCCAAGGCCGTGTCTCGTCTCCGAGGTAGTGCAGCGAAGATGCAAACGTGACTAACATAAATCACATATAAGCTGGTCAGATAAAAGCGCAAGTTCCACCACTCTTCTTCCAACTCTCCATTGTCCGTCAGATAAATTTACAATTTTGAAATTATTGTTAAAAATCACCAATTATTATTTAAGTATTATATGGTACATAGTCACACTGTTTTTTTAAGAAATGCTGTATGCGCGACTGACGGCTTGTTAAAATGGAGTTCACCATGTACTAGTAACTGTCAAGTTTGACAGACAAGCATACCGCTAGAACTACTGGAAGTCGTGCGTAGGTTCGAGTCCCATGTCGAATGCATTTTCCATAATACATGTACATATATGCGAATTATCCATTCGAACATATAGTTGGAATAATATAAGCTATATGGTGACAACAGAACAGATCTATATCAACAATGAATAATGTTCCTTGAATGTTTATTCGCTATGGTTGAAGCGAGACACTAAATGCTGATTTAGAGATATTCAGAATTTCTGATAAGTATTGATATAAACATTGCATTTCCATAATTGCCGCACGTGTTAACAGTTGCGCTGTGTGCTTATATGACTATCTTTGAATATTTACTCGTGAAGCTACTATAAATGGAAAAAAGATGATACGGTTGCTCTTACCTCGTGTAGTGAAACAACTGGACTTTCGTTTATCACATGCTTGTTTATGTTTTTCCGAAACAAATCTTCCTCGCTTCGATCGGTGCGACATTTTAAAACCGTCCAATCCAGCTAATGTATGGGAGTTTTCATCACGTCACTTACGTCGAAATATCGTGCAAACTTGTTGGCGCCAAAACTTAAAAATTATACGAGATTTTAACTGAAGTGCTGGGTAAGCGTTGAAAATTCGTATAATTTCAAATTAGTTGTACAATCACATTTGTTGAAAACATACATATATTCTACATATTTAGGGACATAAAATATATTGACTATAGAAAACACTTATTTTAACGCGGTATCAACTAAAGACAATTACTTAAATAAAAAGATATACAACTGCCGCAGAGAAAATACTAGTTCTAAAGGTATTTTATACTCATATATGTGAAACATTATTCTTCATGACGTCACGCAAATAACTACTAAAATGTAGCGTAAATTTTTATTTCATATCGATTTTTAGTCAACATTTTGCGGTCATCCACCTAGATTTTGTTACGTCGATGGAAAGACAAATTATTCAGTTGTGTTTAAATATAGAGGATATTTGTATTTTTCCGTGTATGATCGGCTGATAATTCACCGAGTGAGCAGCTGATGTAATATTTTCACGAGTGGCGTAGCCACGAGTGAAAATATAAGTCAGCTGCTCACGAGGTGAATTATCAAACGATTATACACGGTAAAATACTAATATTCTATTTATTTCATGCTTCAAATAGCTTAAATGATGGAAATACTCCACTATATACCAGAAATGTTGTGCGTGACGTCGTTTTCCCGCCATGCACCCGTCGAGTTGCAATCAAATAGTTCTTCTGCAATGGCTTCAATTTCGTCCATTTAATTTACATTTATGTACATATAATGTTGTGTTATTTGTTAAAGATTAAGAGAGCAAGTGAAAATGCTTATTATTTTATTTTTGACGGCAAGGAAATTTGATTTTTAAAAAATAACCTGTTTGCCGTGAAATTATGAACTGTGAAATTATGAACAGTGAAATTATCGGGGAATAATCCACCGTTATGTCGCCGTAAACCACCGGTAAGCATGAAATAAAGTACAATAATAGGTTTACCTCGCAAATGTTGCATAATATTAATATAACGTCAGCATAGTCGCGTTATAATAACAGCGTGAAAGACACTGCGTGCGTCACAACAAAAATAAAAAGGGTTCTCGCGTCGAACTTAATATTTATTTTTATTCACGTTAACGGTCGCGAGCGGGGCTTTCCAGTGGTAATTTATACGCAATAATCGAATAGCGCAAAAAACCTGTAGCTTCGCAAAACATCGAACACGGTCTTACGTCACCGTGCACTTAGGAGACGTTAAATAAATATATATTGCGTTTGTCGATTTTTAAAAAAATCAAAGCACTGAAAGTACTGATGTGTTGCGAACTGATGTCATTTTGACCATTCAAATAAAGACTGCACCAACATGCTGTGTCAGAGTTCTGATAAGCCCAGACTCACTCGAATGTTTGTGCTGCTCTAAAAGACACCAAGTGTCAGTGTCAAGATGAGTGACTGGGTAGTCTCCATACAACTGATGAACTGGGAATTAAAACACAACAAACGAGATGCCCCCCCCCCGCTATGGAAACAGGACTAGGTAGAAATATGTTGGGAAAATTAAATAAAGGGAGGTAATTAATAAGATAAAACCAGATTTCAATAGAAGGAAAATATAAGAAAATGATATCAATGGTAATATCATGACTTTTTTTTGGTTGAATGAAATAATTCAAGAACGGAACCAGATAGAATTATGGTTTTATGTCACATCACTTCTCTTAGATGCCATATACATATATATTTAAAGTCGATCAATTGAATTTAGGTGGACAAGTGGTCCAGTGGTAAGGGCTATTGACTACTGATATGATTATAATGAAGGTTGTCCGTACTCCCGCCGGATCAAGAGCAGAAATGTTTTTCGGAGTAACATAACTAAACTTACGAAAAGACTTTCGGACCATACTCAGCGTAAATTCTATAGCATTCTGTCCGATATGTTAATAAAATCGTATTTAAAACAGGTCAATTATATATTTCGGAATATACTACAAGTTATTTTTTGAAAATCTGACGATTATTTATGTATTTGTTATTATTTAAATATTGCGTATTCTGTACCGAAATATGAACTCGCGCTAATCAGCGGGTGATATATATTATAGCTATTATGTTGTATTTAGCATATTTTTATGCACCAGTCAGTGTGCGACCATGGTCCCATCCCAGGTGATGGGCAGTGGATAGCTGATAGTTTTCAAATATAGTACTTCTTATTAAATCCATATCAAGAAGAATGTATTTAACTTCTAAATTCTGAGTATCAAAGCTGTAAACCCTTTTTATACCAGTAAATTTTATGACCCTAAATTCCTAACTTCTGCAGCTGTCTCCAAATCAACTAACAAGAACCCGATATAAAACCCATTCAATTAAAAATAGTTTTAACGGTCTATTTCCTGTCTCATGGTGTGTTCAATCCCTTGTAAAAACATAGATCCCTGTGTAACATGACCCCCAACTGTCCCAAAACAAGTTACTAACGACCTCACACCGTTCAACCTGATACATAGAAAACAGTTGGCACTTAGAAGACAGTTGTCGGGGTTTATGTACGCAAAACTCGCGGAAGTAAGTAATGCTTGTTTTTATATTCCATTTGCAGGGTCTGAACAAGACAAAGTGTGTACATTTATTCGCAGTTAAAAGAGGTATCAGTACACAAAATTCTGAGCAAAACCGGGAATTATTTTTGGAGAAATCATGAAAAATGTATGCGATTTTTAACAAAAAACGCGTTATTTGAAACTTTGATCCCCAAAAAGGTATTTTTTGACACATCCTTACCCTTTAACTTATACCATGACAAAATTACATCCATCCCTCGTCTATATGCAGATTTACACACTTTAATTCGTCCTTTTCGCCGAGATATAAGAGTTTAAACATGACATGGTGTCATATTTTTGAGAACAATGGAGACAGTTGATGATTAAAAAAGATCACATAGAAATCAGTCGCAAGGGTGTAGATGATAACAATGAAGACAGTCTGAACGCAACGTTTTTGGAGCGCAATAACATGGAAATAATTACGGTATACTTAAGTGCCAATGTGTATAACTGGCTTTTTATAATGCGCTACCAAACTACCAATGATTTTTTTTTGATAAATCCCATTCACACTCTTACTGACCAAGTTCGTCATCACAGACCTGACTCAAAGTATGAATCGGGACGCAATATATATGCTTGTTTTGAACATGTTTAAAATAAACGTGGTAAGGTCGGAAAGCTTCCTGACCAAGGCAATTCTGTTACGTTTTTTCCACGTTCACAAATATCCTCTCCGATTGACAACGATTTGTCATGATTTGGACATTTTTAGATCTATGTAGAAGCGTATGTAAATTTGACCTTTAAATATATCAAAAACGTCTATCGGACATGAAAGTCGAACCCCTTTAGGAGCATTTTTCATACATGGCACCATAAACAATATTGCGTGTTTTTCTATGTCGCTGTTTGAAAGAAGCCTGTGTTTTCGCCTGTGTATTTTACGTTATGATAGCATGTACAGCATACGTATTACCCTAGAGAACACAACAAAGAAGTTAATTAATGGTTGTGTTATTTTTTTAAATCCAGTACTACATATTTACACATACCAACTCTCCGAAAACAATATACTATCAATACATTAATGAAACCGGTATGTACATCATAACATGATATTTCGTTTATACTATATTTTACTTTCATGTACATTGTATCTTAAATCATTTTTGAATTAGAAGTAGAAAAGTGCGGGGTATTAATGTTTCTTTCACCAATCTGACTTGGAACCTATGACACTACTTTATAATTTTGGATATGCATCTTAGAAATAAAACCCGGCTAAATATACATATGTTGGTACATGCTTTGTACTGACGTGTTCGTCACCTAAAATACGGAAGCAACTTATCCATACATACAATAATAAAATGCTACAAGTTGTGCAATAGAGACAATTCCTCATGTTATTACAGTTTTTGGTAAACAATTTACAAACAAAAACAAATCAATGCATATAGTGATTATAGGGATAAGATTACGTGTGCAATAAAATATTGTCACTTAAAATACTATAGTAGGGGTGAAATAGCATGAACGACAAATTTGGAACAAAACTAGTGCTAACTTAAGGTTGTTTAAGCATCTAAGAACGATTTATCTGTTAAAATTACAGCTTAAAATGCTAAGCATGGCTTATAGTGTCACCATTGAACATCTATATACTGTCATGTAAAATACCAGTCTTGAAACATATTTTTCAACAACAATTAACAAACGTCAAGCCTTTATTCTGGAAGCAAAACTTGTGTACACATAACTCAGTTTTATCACACATTATTTCTGAAATATATCCAGTAACTAATTATGGTTATTTTTCTGTTGTGCTTCCATGAAAGTCATGTGCAGTCGTCTGGAAATTTGAAAGAAAAATCATTTATTTCCAACGAGACACGAGCTCTTCCAAATTGTACAGTGAATATTTCGTTTTTATTCAAATCCAATAAAAGAAAATATTATATAGTGATAAAAACTTGAGCAAATATTAAATAAAGCATTGCCAGCATGCCAATAATCAATTGTCATATAGGCTCAAATAACTCTGGATTTTTATTTGTATTTTACGTGACGAAAGTTATACGGTTATCAAACACTTGATTGCTGTCATAATTTACGCTTTTTTGCCAAGTTGTGAAAGCTAATAACTTAAAATAATAGCATTGCTTCTCATCAAAATCAATAATTGCATTAATTTAGTACACTTTATGTAACTGCACAGACTAAAAATTATACACAGTTTTACTCTTCTTATATCAAATGTCAAATAGTAAGCTTGATTTACATGTAGATTGCACAAATACTAGTTGTTTAAAGGTGATACACTCTAAAAGCATGTTATAAGTCATCAAATGTAAAAAAATCAAACGTAGTTTCATACCGAAATCAAAATATTGAAATTAAATTTTACGTGACACTAAATTATATTTTACGTGACGAACAAGATAATGCTTACCAAGCAATAGACATACGCTATCGGAATAATTCTAGAATATAAATTGATTTACACCAATATCTTTCAAGAATAAATATTTACTATGCCCCATATGTCAATGGTTGAAATTTCTGTTGATGAGCAAATAATAGACCATTCGTGGTATATGTACCGTAAAATTTCAATGTCATTCTAATTATGTGGTATTTCCATGTATATATTGACTGTAAACATAAAATGTGTCACAATGGCACAGAATAAGATATATTTCTTATCATTTTTATCGTTGTAATCACTTTTTTTTTTTAAAAACCGTCACGTAAGTATACAGTCACGAAAAACTTTTTTCGCACTAAGATGCATTTTTTCTTCATTCATTGTCTATTACAGATGATAAACTTTTCTATATACTTAAATTCGACATGTGCCAGACATATTACAAGGAATAAATTACCATTCCTTAATAAATAAGCGAGGTGTGGCTGTCACGTAAGAATACAACATAAATGCCCCGGTAAGGTACAGGCTTGAAATAGACTGACGTATAGTTTTTGTTCGTGTATTTTGGTAAAAAAACATGTGTATTTATCGATAGTGCTTATATCAATAAACAAACTGGTTCAAATAATTTATAAATTACCACAAGCGTAAGCGTTGCTATCACATCTACAAAACAATGTCACGTAAAATACCTCTTGTGGGTGGCACAAACTCAGTCGAAAAAATACCAAAGCAACAAGTTCATAGCACTCTCGCGCATTTATGGGTTCATTTTCCAACTTATTTGCTTAGATATAAACAACATATTTAAGATGTTTTGACTAGTTACTAATTATGAGAAGCATTTAAATTATATATTGTGTGTGGGTGACAGCCGATTTTGAGTATAGTGTCATAACTTGGGGGCTTGTATATTTTTTCAAGTTCATTATTTCTAATATCATTTGTATTTATTTTTGAGGAACTATATAGTATTAGTGATAGAAATTGATTTAAGACTCCTCATACTCAATAATTCGTTTTTATAAACATTATTATAGTGGTGACAGGCAGTTGGCTCAAATTTTGAGAATGCGTGAAGAGTGTGAATGCGATTTATAAAAAAAAATCATCGGTAGTTTGGTAGCGCATTATAAAAAGCCAGTTATACACATTGGCACTTAAGTATAGCGTAATTATTTCAATGTTATTGCGCTCCAAAAACGTTGCGTTCAGACTGTCTTCATTGTTATCATCTATACCCTTGCGACTGATTTCTATGTGATCTTTTTTAATCATCAACTGTCTCCATTGTTCTCAAAAATATGACACCATGTCATGTTTAAACTCTTATAGCTCGGCAAAAAGGACAAATAAAAGTGTGTAAATCTGCATATAGACGGGGTATGGATGTAATTTCGTCATGGTATAAGTCAAAGGGTAATGATATGTCAAAAAATACCTTTTTGGGGATCAAAGTTTCAAATAACGAGTTTTTTGTTAAAAATCGCATACATTTTTCATGATTTCTCCAAAAATAATTCACGGTTTTGCTCAGAATTTTGTGTGTACTGATACCTCTTTTAACTGCGAATAAATATACACACTTTGTTTTGTTCAGACCCTGCAAAAGGAAAATAAAAACAAGCAATACTTACTTCCGCGAGTTTTGCGTACATAAACACTGACAACTGTCTTCTAAGTGCCAACTGTTTTCTATGTATCGGGTTGAACGGTGTGGACCTACCAATATACAACCCCTTGAAGTTAACCAGATTGTATGGTCAATTTTCTGCCTCATGCAGCTTCAATAATTGATTACAAATTTCTTGTCAAAATATAGATCTAGCTAGGATTATGTAATGTTACATAATAAGGAGGGGCTAATTAAAAAATTCATAGATAATATTGCACAACGTGGCTTGTGGGAGGAGCTAATTAGATATGCATTAATGGGCTTTATAACTGCACATTAAGTGGGAGGAGCTTATTAATTATTTATAATTATTGAAGTATGTTTGTCCAAAGGTCTTTGGTTAAGAATTTGGTTTGCCCAACGTGTATATACTAATTAACGGCCTTTTAATCCAATTACCGTTAACTTTTCAATTCGAAACCTTGTGAAAATATATTACCGCTTTAAAAGGCATATTAGTTCGCATGTTGCGCGTTTAAACTCGCCGTAGAGTGTTTATTAAATGAGATCTATATGAAAGTCGCACATCTTAATGAAACTGAACGTATCGTCTTTAAAATAGCTTTTAGTTGTTAATGTTACTTGGAAAGTAAAAATATAATTGGTGATTTACGACACCAGGTTGTTGCTAAAAATCGCGCAATTCATGAATAGAAAATGTAAGTGCTCGCTGTTTAACTCGTCAGCATTAGTTCATTTATTTTATAACCGCAAATTAAATTGGTATAAGTGATCTTTAATATGTCATAGTATTGACAATTTCTTTTAATCCGAAAATACTTTACTGAATTCTCGTTTATTGCTTAATTATTCTTTCTCAATTCAAATCCTAAATAGCGTTACGTGTTGAAAATAGCCGCTATGAATAGCACAATTAGTTCGCACGATGCGCGTTTAACTCGCTGTCACGTGCTTATTAATTGAGACCGATATAAATGTTGCACATTTTCTTGAAGTTGAAAGTTTCGTCTTTTCAGTGAGGTATTTTTTGTTTATGTAAATTAGAAAACAAAATTGTTACTGACGATTTAAAACCTCAGGTAGTTCCGAAATTTTGCGCAATTCGCGAATAGAAAATCTAGGGACTCGCTTTTTAACTCGCCAATGTGAATTCATATTATTTTATAATTTAAATTTAATTTGATATTAATAAATTGAAATATCTCATGGTATTGACAAAATTTATTTTGTCAAAATCCGATAGTAATTGACGGAACTGCAATTAATTGAATATTGCGTGACAGTACTGCTAAACCAGAGATCTATTAATATAGTAGATCCTGTCTTAGTGTATCGATCGTCTGCTTGCGGTTAGATAGACTGTATATACTGTCCTTGCGCCACCAGTGAAAACATGTTGTTTCTATTTATAGCATCAATGTTTGGAAACAACATAATTAGGTCATCGTCTACAAATGTTCAGCGGCGGAGTGATTTTAATAGACACATTTCAGTTCACCCGTGTTCCACCAGAAATCTATTGGCTGAATAAACAATACAAACTAGTCACTGACCAATAGCTCGTTGTATATCAATTTGCATATGAATGCCCCGATATGTAAACATGAAACCGTGGGATTACTTTCTCAACCTTCTTGACGGTCCTTGGCGGTTCGCAGGCCTTTGGTAGTAGGAATATAGTCCATGCGGAATGATTTGCTATAAAATTAAAATATCCTCAAAAAATAAAAGTCTGATGTAATTGTTGGTCTTAGTATTAATAAATGTTGGTAATGTAAACAAATCGGGTTCAATGATACGTGTAACCTGTGTAGCATGCTTGTAATATTGTTCAAATCATAGACCTATTTATTGGTGTAGGCATAAAGGCGTTAACTTCATAGTATATATAAATCAAATCAAATCAGAAAGATAGTTATTACATTGTGTGGCTTATCGCCACACAAAAATATCTTCAGAAACTAGATATATTATAGATTTAGCCATAGAAATTTCATATAAATCGGCGAGATGTCGGAAAAAAAACATTGACGTCGCGCAATGGTAGCGAATTACCTTAAGGAGAAATTTGGTCAGCGCCTGTCAAATGGTACATGAAATAGGATTGTATTTGTGCTAAAATGGTATTCTGAACCCAAATTTTGCAGAAGTGGCCTAATAATATGTCTATTCCTCAGATTTAATCACAATTATCATTGTCTGGTACTAAAATAAGGGCAACATTCGCAAAAAAATGACAATTTAAGAAAAATAAATCTGAACTTTTCTGGATTTTTCATGATAAAAATCTAAATTTTCACTTTTTAGACATTTTACACAGATAAAAATGGTTAAAACCCCATCTTGAGTGCATTTCCAATCATTTAAATGCATAAAAATGAAAACATGATTTTAATGGAGTTTTGCATGTCTTTATTAAGGCAACCCTTTTTGGGTTGTTTAAGTGTTTTTTTGCAGTTTTTTCAATGCTACTATATATAATATGCAGCACACAACAATCAATTCTAAACAAATTGGGCATGAATTCCAGAAAAAAATACAAACCCGCATATGCGCCTTTAAGGAGAAATTTGGTCAGCGCCTGTCAAATGGTATGATTAGTGACATGAAATAGGGTTGTATTTGTGCTATAATGGTATTCTGAACCCAAATTTTGCATTAGATGCCTAATAATATGTCTATTCTTCATATTTAATCACAATTATCCTTTATTAAGGCAATCCTTTTTGGGTTATTTAAGTGTTTTTTGCAGTTTTTTCAATGATACTATATATATGCAGCACCCTTTTTGGGTTGTTTAAGTGGTTTTTTTTTGCAGTTTTTTCAATGCTACTATATATAATATGCAGCACACAACAATCAATTCTAGACAAATTGGGCATGAATTCCAGAAAAAAATACAAACCGCATATGCGCCTTTCAGGGTACTCACATTTGACGATTTTGCATCATCTGCGCATCTAGACCTGGGCTTTTATTATTATGCATATTGTTTACTGCATGTTCGCATTCGTTTAAGCTAAGAAGACCTACGCAGAGACTCGCTTTATTATCATTTAGTATGTATTCTGGTTTTGTCGTGATTAGATAATCATCGATAACTTCTTGACATTTATAATTTGAGGAATAAAGGGTTTTGTAAAAGTTGACCTCTTCTTGTAGTATTGTTTTAGTGTCTGTTATAATACGATCGTTTACTTTTAGTGTATGGAGTGTTTTCCTTGATTGTCTTGACCTTTCAAGATTCAAAAAATATTTTGTATTTTTTTCTGAGTAGTTAAGTTGAAATATTTTAGATCTTATCTGTGCTCCTTTTGCTTTATCATCGTAGTATGTTTGTAACTCTAATTCGATTTTTCTTCTATTTTCTTTTATGATGTTAGTATTTGGATCTTGTTCGTATAGATCTGAGAGTTTTTTTTTCAAGATTTATAACTCTGTCGTTCTTGTATTTTGATTTCTTTTTTGCATAGTCGTTGGTTTTGTTTTGGATGTCAATCTTACAGAGTTCCCACACCGTTTGTTGTGATTCTTGTTCAATGTGTTTGGTGTAGTTATCTATGACTTTTGTAATATATTCAGTGTATTCATTGTCTTCTAAGAAACTGTTATTAAATTTCCCACGTTTCGATTGGGGAGTTAGTTTCAATGATATTGCTTGGTGATCTGTGAATGATATAGAAGCAGGTCTTATATCTGAACTAAGTATGGTTGGGGTTAAGTTTTCGTCTGTTAACCATAGATCGATCCTGCTTTTTTCGTAACCGTTTGTTCTTCTCCATGTATACTGCTGTTTATGTTTATTTAAACCCCGCCATATGTCGCTTAGTTTGAGTGTGTTTATAAGATTAGTTAGTGTTTTACATGGTTTCGATTGTATTGTTTTAGATATCCTATCTTTACCGGTGAGTGTTTCGTTGAAATCACCTCCAATGATGATGAAACCTTGACCATGGTCATTTATTAATTGGTGCATATTCTCAAAGAACTTATTTCTGTTATGTTTGTTGTTATGTGCATATATATTGATTAAAGTGTATATGTTGTCTTCAATTGAGATATTCATAAATACGTATCTTCCATTTATACATGTTTTAGATTCAATAAGATCGTAATTTAATTTTTTGTTAATAAGAATAGAGCATCCAGCACTTGACGAGGTACCGTAAGCATTAAATGAATCTCATTCATTAAATTCAACGTTCAAGTTATTTATTATTTCTGCAGTGTAGTGTGTTTCTTGTATAAATAGTATGTCTACTTTCTGTTGATTCATGTATTCTTTTAGTCTATTTCGTTTGTTTATGTTTCTTAATCCTTGGGTGTTAAGCGATAAGAAATGTATTTTAGATGACGTCATGTTAATTGTATATTATAATTATTTAAATCTTTATATGGAGATAGAAAGACACAGCAATGTGAAAAGACACATTGGGGTAATGACACAAAACCTAGCCATGTGTAAAAAATGGAAAGAATGCAGAAATGCGATCAGACAATTTGAGATTATAGTATAAACATACAAAAAAGACGATATGAAAGACATACATAGGAGATGATATGATATGAAAGACATTGGAAAAAACGATATTCAATAAAACATGTATGGGGTGGACAGAGTATGCGGAATCGTCATGCTATGGAAACATAGCATGCTGACTACACATACTGTGCAAATTATATTACACTACCGCCCTGTGTAGCTGTTTTTTTGTTGGGAAACTGCGTTAAAATCAAATAAGAAGGTATACATTTAGCAAATACGATGATCCGTCGTTCTTTTGTGTAACAGCAGAGGATACTCTAAAGTCCAAACTTTCCGAGCCACTGAAGTGCTGGGCATTGGGTGCTTTTCTAGCAATTAATTGATTTAAATTTTCTTTAATGTTTGAAGATTGTAGCTCGGAAAGTTTATGTAGCATATCGTCGGTGGTGTACTTTTGCATCAACTCTTGGAGTGCAGATTTGTGGGATTTACCGGAAAGGTCTTTTTCGAAAGGAAGTCTTCTATGTGTGTACTGGCCGTTCTTTTCATACTTGCACCAAGTGTTGTCGCACGCAGCATGATCGCCAAATGCATGTGGAATGATGGCATTCAGATTGTTTTTCATTGCGTTGATGTCATTTGAATTTTACTTCACGGCATATGAAATAATCAATGGATAGTTTAAGGGCAACTTGGTGTAAAACTTTGTGCTTTTTATTTATTTCAATTAGGGATAATGTTAAGTTTTTGAAAACATGGTTAGAGTCACTACTTTTTTCTAGGTTAGAATTAACATACTTTCGTGCACGTACAAGTGTTGTTGTGTCGTCATCCATAGTAATCTTGTTGACATTTAGCCCCTGGTCATTAAGTTCCTTCAAACTCTTCACCGCTAAAAAATGCTCCATCGCTTTTGAATTTCCTGACCAATTTAATCTACAGTCGTGTGTTTTCACGGGTTTGCCATGTCTCTTTGCTGATGTGCATCGTCTACATTGCTTTTTGGCCGTACAGAATCCTACACACTTTTTAGTACAGTTGCCGACAACAGAAACATGTCCAGAAATACAAAATTGAATGAGAAATATCACTATAGCATAGAATACATAAGATTTTATTTCAAGTCAATATCAATATAAAAATGCAAATATAAAATAAACTGCCAACCAAGTGAGTTTGCACTTCATAAACTATATAACTTGTTAGACAATTTGTCCCAACATCATAAATCTGACTATTTAACAAACAGAGAGTATGAGTGTAGTTTTATACTAAATGGTCAATTAATGGCATTTTTGTCCCGATTCTATTGTACACACAGTGTATAAACATTATCACTGTATTATTCTTTGCAAAGATGCATCCACTAATAAACGTTACAACTATGTAATTACAAATGTGTATACAATTAAATGTGTACCACTTCTTGCGACAAACCGAGATTGACTTTTTTACACACTATAAAGGAGTGGTGTGTATATGTTTGACATGTTATATCACAAATACAATCGGAACTCCTCGGCGTTTATCAAACTAAAGTGCCTCGCACATAATATGGAAGCCTCTATTATCACGGACTACTTTGCAACATGGCTCACGAGAATCAAACGATGGAAACGAGGAGAACTAAAAGGTTACATACTCATGGGAAGGTATCAACTCATAAAAGGAGACCAGTAATTGAAGGGCTTCTTGATAGCATTGAAAAACTGATGATTGGCTGTCATCGGAAACCGCAGTATGTAACCCTACACTTATGTACGAGGCGTATTTCTCAGTTACGGAAATGCCCGAGTAGTGATATGGGTTTTGTGAAAAAAATATTACAGCAGCCTATGTCAACACGTTACACCAGCTTACCTGATGAGCTGTTCCTACTGCGACCAGTCCCGCGCCTCTGCCAACCACCGTCAATTGATACCTCCGTTTGAATATTCTTTGTCGAGCTGTGAGAGTAGAATCTTAATACAACAGTCAATTATTATTGGGGACGACCGAGGGGAATTAGACATTGTCGATTATTTGACGTCTAAATCCCAACCCTGTAGGCAATGTTTACTGTCTAAATACCTGGGGTCAGGACACGTTATTACATAGTGATCATTCCCGGGTCTTCGAACCGCCCAGAGTCTATTTCCCAGGACTAGCATTCGATGAGGTTGTCTAATGCCTGCTGTGCAAATCACTGTAACTATTCCGGTGCAACTAAAATTCAACGTGTACCATATATTGCTATTAAAAGCACATATAAATTCTGATCGATGTATGACTTACTGTCGTACTATATAATTTGCCGTAAATGCCTAATTGTACTTGCCGAGAACACATTAATATCATGAGACATGGAAACAAATACTGCAATCGAGGCTAATGATTTCTAATTTGAATCAGCAGTTCGCTTACTATGGAGTGTTATATCAAGCGACGCAGAGATACGCGCAACGCATGACAGCAGTTTTTGACGTGATTTTCCACTTTGAAATGAAAATATAAGGGAATTTTCTTTTATTTCTTTGAAATAACTATTGCTATTGCAGTATTGGTTACAAAAATCTGTCTATCGATGTATAAGACTTTAATATTTCTTCAACGGTTGAATTTAAAATGGTCAAAAACTCTTAGTAACCACCCGAAATTCATAAAACGTCCGAGTTTCGTGCGTAACGTCAGAGCAATTCTGACATTTCACATAAAGTATTGACCCAAGGCCGTGTCTCGTCTCCGAGGTAGTGCAGCGAAGATGCAAACGTGACTGACATACATCACATATAAGCTGGTCAGATAAAAGCTCAAGTTCTACCACTCTTCTTCCAACTCTCCATTGTCCGTCAGATAAATTTACAATTTTGAAATTATTGTTAAAAATCACCAATTATTATTTAAGTATTATATGGTACATAGTCACACTGTTTTTTTAAGAAATGCTGTATGCGCGACTGACGGCTTGTTAAAATGGAGTTCACCATGTACTAGTAACTGTCAAGTTTGACAGACAAGCATACCGCTAGAACTACTGGAAGTCGTGCGTAGGTTCGAGTCCCATGTCGAATGCATTTTCCATAATACGTGGGGTGTTCCACAATTAATAGGACTTTTTTCATAGCGACACGGCAAATAAGAAATTATGAAAACTAATTGTTTATGATTAAATTTTGATCTTTCACTGATTAATATGTGTAATATCAAAGAAATTGGTTGAACAATAAGAAATTTATTGAACATTAAATATACTATGTACCAAGGAGGCGGGTCGCACCGTGACGTTATTATGACGTCGCATTTCAAGCACAGTATTTTAACATAAAGAAACATTCAATATTTTTGTTTTTAGTCATCCTGACCTTCTAAACAGACCTAAGAACACTTCTCTGATTGTTTAAATATGTTTCCGTACCCCTGTTCACAAAAATGTGTTGCAATGATGTTAGAAATTGCTCAAACCTTGGAGCGTGTATCAGTGTACAAAGAGTGTTTATCAACTTCAACTTAATTGTCTATGACCTCACCTGTGCTTACTTGTAAGTTCATAAATCCGTGATCTGTAAACAATTTGAGCCAACAGAACACTAGTAGCTGCTAAATGCCATTACATTATACGTATTTGATCATTTCATTGGTTAGCAACGTTGGTTTACCAAATGTATACCATTATTTGACAATCGCGCGGTTTCTGTTCCTAGGCGTTGACGTCATTTTCATCCATGACGCGCTTGGATACATACAATTGATTACTGAATTATGATGATAAATACAGCGCGATTTCTTCGAAAGTTTGCGTCCGCATGTGAAAGTCGTCCATGTAATGTCGTACAATTAGGCGTTAATATTTATCAAGTGGTTATTAAGATATTCACATTTTTAATAAGGATGGTAATGACAAATTTTTGTGTGACCCGCCTTGGCGTTACATGGTTTCTATGACAACGCTTTGTATGAGCATGATCAACTACAACAACATTATGTTGCTGCCAGTATATAGAGCATACATTGCTATGCATATGGGACAAATTTCATTAAATTGTAATTTTTAAGTAAGAGGTTATGAGAAAAGTCCTATTATTTCTGGAACACCTCTCGTACATGTACATATATGCGAATTATCCATTCGAACATATAGTTGGAATAATATAAGCTATATGGTGACAACAGAACAGATCTATATCAACAATGAATAATGTTCCTTGAATGTTTATTCGCTATGGTTGAAGCGAGACACTAAATGCTGATTTAGAGATATTCAGAATTTCTGATAAGTATTGATATAAACATTGCATTTCCATAATTGCCGCACGTGTTAACAGTTGCGCAGTGTGCTTATATGACTATCTTTGAATATTTACTCGTGAAGCTACTATAAATGGAAAAAAGATGATACGGTTGCTCTTACCTCGTGTAGTGAAACAACTGGACTGTCGTTTATCACATGCTTGTTTATGTTTTTCCGAAACAAATCTTCCTCGCTTCGATCGGTGCGACATTTTAAAACCGTCCAATCCAGCTAATGTATGGGAGTTTTCATCACGTCACTTACGTCGAAATATCGTGCAAACTTGTTTGCGCCAAAACTTAAAAATTATACGAGATTTTAACTGAAGTGCTGGGTAAGCGTTGAAAATTCGTATAATTTCAAATTAGTTGTACAATCACATTTGTTGAAAACATACATATATTCTACATATTTAGGGACATAAAATATATTGACTATAGAAAACACTTATTTTAACGCGGTATCAACTAAAGACAATTACTTAAATAAAAAGATATACAACTGCCGCAGAGAAAATACTAGTTCTCAAGGTATTTTATACTCATATATGTGAAACATTATTCTTCATGACGTCACGCAAATAACTACTAAAATGTAGCGTAATTTTTTATTTCATATCGATTTTTAGTCAACATTTTGCGGTCATCCACCTAGATTTTGTTACGTCGATGGAAAGACAAATTATTCAGTTGTGTTTTAATATATAGAGGATATTTGTATTTTTCCGTGTATGATCGGCTGATAATTCACCGAGTGAGCAGCTGATGTAATATTTTCACGGGTGGCGTAGCCACGAGTGAAAATATAAGTCAGCTGCTCACGAGGTGAATTATCAAACGATTATACACGGTAAAATACTAATATTCTATTTATTTCATGCTTCAAATAGCTTAAATGATGGAAATACTCCACTATATACCTGAAATGTTGTGCGTGACGTCGTTTTCCCGCCATGCACACGTCGAGTTGCAATCAAATAGTTCTTCTGCAATGGCTTCAATTTCGTCCATTTAATTTACATTTATGTACATATAATGTTGTGTTATTTGTTAAAGATTAAGAGAGCAAGTGAAAATGCTTATTATTTTATTTTTGACGGCAAGGAAATTTGATTTTTAAAAAATAACCTGTTTGCCGTGAAATTATGAACTGTGAAATTATGAACAGTGAAATTATCGGGGAATAATCCACCGTTATTCCGCCGTAAACCACCGGTAAGCATGAAATAAAATACAATAATAGGTTTACCTCGCAAATGTTGCATTATATTAATATAACGTCAGCATAGTCGCGTTATAATAACAGCGTGAAAAGACACTGCGTGCGTCACAACAAAAATAAATAGGGTTCTCGCGTCGTACTTAATATTTATTTTTATTCACATTAACGGTCGCGAACGGGGCTTTCCAGTGGTTATTTATACGCAATAATCGAATAGCGCAAAAAACCTGTAGCTTCGCAAAACATCGAACACGGTCTTACGTCACCGTGCACTTAGGAGACGTTAAATAAATATATATTGCGTTTGTCGATTTTTTAAAAAAAAATATCTTCAGAAACTAGATATATTATAGATTTAGCCATAGAAATTTCATATAAATCGGCGAGATGTCGGAAAAAAAACATTGACGTCGCGCAATGGTAGCGAATTACCTTAAGGAGAAATTTGGTCAGCGCCTGTCAAATGGTATGAATAGTGACATGAAATAGGATTGTATTTGTGCTAAAATGGTATTCTGAACCCAAATTTTGCAGAAGTGGCCTAATAATATGTCTATTCCTCAGATTTAATCACAATTATCATTGTCTGGTACTAAAATAAGGGCAACATTCGCAAAAAAATGACAATTTAAGAAAAATAAATCTGAACTTTTCTGGATTTTTCATGATAAAAATCTAAATTTTCACTTTTTTAGACATTTTACACAGATAAAAATGGTTAAAACCCCATCTTGAGTGCATTTCCAATCATTTAAATGCATAAAAATGAAAACATGATTTTAATGGAGTTTTGCATGTCTTTATTAAGGCAACCCTTTTTGGGTTGTTTAAGTGGTTTTTTTTTGCAGTTTTTTCAGTGCTACTATATATAATATGCAGCACACAACAATCAATTCTAGACAAATTGGGCATGAATTCCAGAAAAAAATACAAACCCGCATATGCGCCTTTAAGGAGAAATTTGGTCAGCGCCTGTCAAATGGTATGATTAGTGACATGAAATAGGGTTGTATTGGTGCTATAATGGTATTTTAAACCCAAATTTTGCATTAGATGCCTAATAATATGTCTATTCTTCATATTTAATCACAATTATCCTTGTCCGGTACTAAAATAAGGGCAACATTCGCAAAAAAATGACAATTTGAGAAAAAATAAATCTGATTTTTTCCGGATTTTTCATGATAAAAATCTAAATTTTCACTTTTTAGACATTTTACACCGATAAAAAAGGTTTAAACCCCATCGTGAGTGCATTTCCATTAATTTAAATGCAAAAAAATGCAAACATGATTTTAATGGAATTTTGCATGTCTTTAACCCTTTTTGGGTTATTTAAGTGTTTTTTGCAGTTTTTTCAATGTTACTATATATATGCAGCACCCTTTTTGGGTTGTTTAAGTGGGTTTTTTTGCAGTTTTTTTCAATGCTACTATATATAATATGCAGCACACAACAGTCAATTCTAGACAAATTGGGCATGAATTCCAGAAAAAAATACAAACCGCATATGCGCCTTTCAGGGTACTCACATTTGACGATTTTGCATCATCTGCGCATCTAGACCTGGGCTTTTATTATTATGCATATTGTTTACTGCATGTTCGCATCCGTTTAAGCTAAGAAGACCTTCGCAGAGATTCGCTTCATTATCATTTAGTATGTATTCTGGTTTTGTCGTGATTAGATAATCATCGATAACTTCGTGACATTTATTATTTGAGGAATAAAGGGTTTTGTAAAAGTTGACCTCTTCTTGTAGTATTGTTTTAGTGTCTGTTATAATACGATCGTTTAATTTTAGTGTATGGAGTGTTTTCCTTGATTGTCTTGACCTTTCAAGATTCAAAAAATATTTTGTATTTTTTTCTGAGTAGTTAAGTTGAAATATTTTAGATCTTATCTGTGCTCCTTTTGCTTTATCCTTGTAGTATGTTTGTAACTCTAATTCGATTTTTCTTCTATTTTCTTTTATGATGTTAGTATTTGGATCTTGTTCGTATAGATCTGAGAGTTTTTTGTCAAGATTTATAATTCTGTCGTTCTTGTATTTTGATTTCTTTTTTGCATAGTCGTTGGTTTTGTTTTGAATGTCAATCTTACAGAGTTCCCACACCGTTTGTTGTGATTCTTGTTCAATGTGTTTGGTGTAGTTATCTATGACTTTTGTAATATATTCAGTGTATTCATTGTCTTCTAAGAAACTGTTATTAAATTTCCCACGTTTCGATTGGGGAGTTAGTTTCAATGATATTGCTTGGTGATCTGTGAATGATATAGAAGCAGGTCTTATATCTGAACTAAGTATAGTTGGGGTTAAGTTTTCGTCTGTTAACCATAGATCGATCCTGCTTTTTTCGTAACCGTTTGTTCTTCTCCATGTATACTGCTGTTTATGTTTATTTAAAACCCGCCATATGTCGCTTAGTTTGAGTGTGTTTATAAGATTAGTTAGTGTTTTACATGGTTTCGATTGTATTGTTTTAGATATCCTATCTTTACCGGTGAGTGTTTCGTTGAAATCACCTCCAATGATGATGAAACCTTGACCATGGTCATTTATTAATTGGTGTATATTCTCAAAGAACTTATTTCTGTTATGTTTGTTGTTATGTGCATATATATTGATTAAAGTGTATATGTTGTCTTCAATTGAGATATTCATAAATACGTATCTTCCATTTATACATGTTTTAGATTCAATAAGATCGTAATTTAATGTTTTGTTAATAAGAATAGAGCATCCAGCACTTGACGAGGTACCGTAAGCATTAAATGAATCTCATTCATTAAATTCAACGTTCAAGTTATTTATTATTTCTGCAGTGTAGTGTGTTTCTTGTATAAATAGTATGTCTACTTTCTGTTGATTCATGTATTCTTTTAGTCTATTTCGTTTGTTTATGTTTCTTAATCCTTGGGTGTTAAGCGATAAGAAATGTATTTTAGATGACGTCATGTTAATTGTATATTATAATTATTTAAATCTTTATATGGAGATAGAAAGACACAGCAATGTGGAAAGACACATTGGGATAATGACACAAAACCTAGCCATGTGTAAAAAATGGAAAGAATGCAGAAATGCGATCAGACAATTTGAGATTATAGTATAAACATACAAAAAAGACGATATGAAAGACATACATAGGAGATGATATGATATGAAAGACATTGGAAAAAACGATATTCAATAAAACATGTATGGGGTGGACAGAGTATGCGGAATCGTCATGCTATGGAAACATAGCATGCTGACTACACATACTGTGCAAATTATATTACACTACCGCCCTGTGTAGCTGGTTTTTTGTTGGGAAACTGCGTTAAAATCAAATAAGAAGGTATACATTTAGCAAATACGATGATCCGTCGTTCTTTTGTGTAACAGCAGAGGATACTCTAAAGTCCAAACTTTCCGAGCCACTGAAGTGCTGGGCATTGGGTGCTTTTCTAGCAATTAATTGATTTAAATTTTCTTTAATGTTTGAAGATTGTAGCTCGGAAAGTTTATGTAGCATATCGTCGGTGGTGTACTTTTGCATCAACTCTTGGAGTGCAGATTTGTGGGATTTACCGGAAAGGTCTTTTTCGAAAGGAAGTCTTCTATGTGTGTACTGGCCGTTCTTTTCATACTTGCACCAAGTGTTGTCGCACGCAGCATGATCGCCAAATGCATGTGGAATGATGGCATTCAGATTGTTTTTCATTGCGTTGATGTCATTTGAATTTTACTTCACGGCATATGAAATAATCAGTGGATAGTTTAAGGGCAACTTGGTGTAAAACTTTGTGCTTTTTATTTATTTCAATTAGGGATGATGTAAAGTTTTTGAAAACATGGTTAGAGTAATATAAAAATGCAAATATAAAATAAACTGCCAACCAAGTGAGTTTGCACTTCATAAACTATATAACTTGTTAGACAATTTGTCCCAACATCATAAATCTGACTATTTAACAAACAGAGAGTATGAGTGTAGTTTTATACTAAATGGTCAATTAATGGCATTTTTGTCCCGATTCTATTGTACACACAGTGTATAAACATTATCACTGTATTATTCTTTGCAAAGATGCATCCACTAATAAACGTTACAACTATGTAATTACAAATGTGTATACAATTAAATGTGTACCACTTCTTGCGACAAACCGAGATTGACTTTTTTACACACTATAAAGGAGTGGTGTGTATATGTTTGACATGTTATATCACAAATACAATCGGAACTCCTCGGCGTTTATCAAACTAAAGTGCCTCGCACATAATATGGAAGCCACTATTATTACGGACTACTTTGCAACATGGCTCACGAGAATCAAACGATGGAATCGAGGAGAACTAAAAGGTTACATACTCATGGGAAGGTATCAACTCATAAAAGGAGACCAGTAATTGAAGGGCTTCTTGATAGCATTGAAAAACTGATGATTGGCTGTCATCGGAAACCGCAGTATGTAACCCTACACTTATGTACGATGCGTATTTCTCAGTTACGGAAATGCCCGAGTAGTGATATGGGTTTTGTGAAAAAAATATTACAGCAGCCTATGTCAACACGTTACACCAGCTTACCTGATGAGCTGTTCCTACTGCGACCAGTCCCGCGCCTCTGCCAACCACCGTCAATTGATACCTCCGTTTGAATATTCTTCGTCGAGCTGTGAGAGTAGAATCTTAATACAACAGTCAATTATTATTGGGGACGACCGAGTGGAATTAGACATTGTCGATTATTTGACGTCTAATTCCTAACCCTGTAGGCAATGTTTACTGTCTAAATACCTGGGGTCAGGACACGTTATTACATACTGATCATTTCCCGGGTCTTCGAACCGCCCAGAGTCTATTTCCCAGGACTAGCATTCGATGAGGTTGTCTAATGCCTGCTGTGCAAATCACTGTAACTATTCCGGTGCAACTAAAATTCAACGTGTACCATATATTGCTATTAAAAGCACATATAAATTCTGATCGATGTATGACTTACTGTCGTACTATATAATTTGCCGTGTATGCCTAATTGCACTTGCCGAGAACACATTAATATCATGAGACATGGAAACACATACTGCAATCGAGGCTTATGATTTCTAGCGTGTAGTAGAACTTTCAAACAAAACAAAGAGCAAACTAGTGGCGTAAATTTTTCACCTCGGTAGCCTAGCGATAGAGCGTCCGCTTGGAGTGCAAACAGTTGAAAATGCAACATACTTAAAACCGAGTGCTAGGCGCTCTTCAAATTAATCACATGTAACTGATGGTTCATCCGGTGCAAATGGTCTGACTACATGGTAGTTTCCATATCATTGAAATTAATTGAATACTTTCTAGCAGTGGGATTAAAATCCATTTAAAAAAAAATACCTGTTTAACTCGGAAACATGCTGTATAGCTTCAATCTCATCAACAATAGCCTGTTTACAAGATTCTGCTGGCACAGACTCAGTGGCATTGCCGATTTCACGTTCTCTTCGTTTTAGCGTAGTATGATGAATTGGTGGTATGTTCAGCTCGGCTAAGCTATTGTTGATCTGGGTTTCTCCTACACCGGCATTAACCATTGCTTAAAGAAAGAAAAATAATGAATCAAATCATTTTCAATTCTTCATTTCATAACTGAAACAAGATGCAATCGTTAATGCATGGTAAAATTGTGACGTGATTGAATACATGCAGGTGCTGTTAACATACCTCATATTGTTCATTGTAACGATTCTAACAGCATCAAACTAAAATAACGAGTTGACTTATACAAATTGAACATATGCAAACTAAGACATAAATTAGATGTATGGTTATACCTGCTGCCAACTTAGTATTGACGTCAAATATTCGTGATGATGTTGCGTCGCTTTCCGGTCAGCACAGGCTTTAATGTAGAGACGTTACGCACAAAACTGGTACATAAAACGTTGCGTCAAAAACGTCAACTTTTACGAGTCGACGTAGTTTTCTACAAATGCGTAAAGTTACTTACATGACTTAAAGCGATGGAGGAAAGTTGATTACATTTTCAAACTTATATACATGTTCTTATTTTAATATAGTGTTGGATAAGGCGAAAATAGTTTTCTTGGGGGAAAAATAACAGCAATTGTTCTTCATGTGGCCTTTTTGTAGAGACAAGTACAGTGATATTGATAGGATTATAAAGTCTGTATTTTAATCAAATTTACACTAATGAAAATGATACGACATAGAAACTCATTTACAATTATTCAAAACTAAGTAATGCAAATGTAAAAATGTCATTCTAAGTGGAAATATTCAATTTACCCTGTCATTTACGCGAAGTTGATGAAAAAGTGACGTTAAAATTGGCGCCCGGACATTTACACTGGGCAATTTCAATGTTGTGCACTAAGATGGTCTTACATACCAGTCTATGAGGAATGATATCTTCCAACGGGGTTAATATGGCCATTTAGTATGCTATATTTTATAATTAACATGTACGCGTTTTATGATGCTCTAACCATACTGAACGAAAACGACATGCATCCAAATGTTGCACAACAACGTTAAATCGCGTCAAGTGGACATTTTCACTGGGCAATTGTAATATTGAGTATTTCTGATAATTAGCGGAATTGATAAGGGATCTTTATATCAATCATTCAGTTTATTTATTACAGTTTAACCTATATATGTTAAAGACGGTAAAAGTGTTATCAATACTTAATTTTTTCGTTTTGAAACCACGGCACACGTAAAAATGGAATGGGACATTTTTGCGGATTTTCGTTGATATGTAATTCCGAGACAATCTGAAGTGCTATCAGCAATTAGACAACCATGATGTATAAGCACTCGCTAACAGACAATAATAGCAAAATATCAATAAATTCAATGCTTGTGGTATATGTAACTAAAAGAGGAATATTTTACCGAAGTCGAGCGAAGACGCAGCGTTGGGACAACGTCAACCTAGACAGTATTTATGTCAATTAAAGATGTAGCTAGAGTATTTTTAGAAATAAAATATAGACACATATTCAAAAAATATAAAGAAACAGTATTACCAAAAGTGTAAACAAATTCGCACCATCTTTATCAATTAACTCGAGTTTTTCATGGATGCCTAAAATTTCTCTTAAAACGTGACACATTCTCATTTTCACATTCAGTAAACAGTGTGTCATGAATTTGCTAATTCATTTGAGATATAGTGGAAATTATATAACATCAGTTACTTGCTTACGCATATTGTGGCGTAATTTCAACGAATTTGAATCAGCAGTTCGCTTACTATGGAGTGTTATATCAAGCGACGCAGAGATACGCGCAACGCATGACAGCAGTTTTTGACGTGATTTTCCACTTTGAAATGAAAATATAAGGGAATTTTCTTTTATTTCTTTGAAATAACTATTGCTATTGCAGTATTGGTTACAAAAATCTGTATATCGATGTATAAGACTTTAATATTTCTTCAACGGTTGAATTTAAAATGGTCAAAAACTCTTAGTAACCACCCGAAATTCATAAAACGTCCGAGTTTCGTGCGTAACGTCAGAGCAATTCTGACATTTCACATAAAGTATTGACCCAAGGCCGTGTCTCGTCTCCGAGGTAGTGCAGCGAAGATGCAAACGTGACTGACATACATCACATATAAGCTGGTCAGATAAAAGCTCAAGTTCTACCACTCTTCTTCCAACTCTCCATTGTCCGTCAGATAAATTTACAATTTTGAAATTATTGTTAAAAATCACCAATTATTATTTAAGTATTATATGGTACATAGTCACACTGTTTTTTTAAGAAATGCTGTATGCGCGACTGACGGCTTGTTAAAATGGAGTTCACCATGTACTAGTAACTGTCAAGTTTGACAGACAAGCATACCGCTAGAACTACTGGAAGTCGTGCGTAGGTTCGAGTCCCATGTCGAATGCATTTTCCATAATACGTGGGGTGTTCCACAATTAATAGGACTTTTTTCATAGCGACACGGCAAATAAGAAATTATGAAAACTAATTGTTTATGATTAAATTTTGATCTTTCACTGATTAATATGTGTAATATCAAAGAAATTGGTTGAACAATAAGAAATTTATTGAACATTAAATATACTATGTACCAAGGAGGCGGGTCGCACCGTGACGTTATTATGACGTCGCATTTCAAGCACAGTATTTTAACATAAAGAAACATTCAATATTTTTGTTTTTAGTCATCCTGACCTTCTAAACAGACCTAAGAACACTTCTCTGATTGTTTAAATATGTTTCCGTACCCCTGTTCACAAAAATGTGTTGCAATGATGTTAGAAATTGCTCAAACCTTGGAGCGTGTATCAGTGTACAAAGAGTGTTTATCAACTTCAACTTAATTGTCTATGACCTCACCTGTGCTTACTTGTAAGTTCATAAATCCGTGATCTGTAAACAATTTGAGCCAACAGAACACTAGTAGCTGCTAAATGCCATTACATTATACGTATTTGATCATTTCATTGGTTAGCAACGTTGGTTTACCAAATGTATACCATTATTTGACAATCGCGCGGTTTCTGTTCCTAGGCGTTGACGTCATTTTCATCCATGACGCGCTTGGATACATACAATTGATTACTGAATTATGATGATAAATACAGCGCGATTTCTTCGAAAGTTTGCGTCCGCATGTGAAAGTCGTCCATGTAATGTCGTACAATTAGGCGTTAATATTTATCAAGTGGTTATTAAGATATTCACATTTTTAATAAGGATGGTAATGACAAATTTTTGTGTGACCCGCCTTGGCGTTACATGGTTTCTATGACAACGCTTTGTATGAGCATGATCAACTACAACAACATTATGTTGCTGCCAGTATATAGAGCATACATTGCTATGCATATGGGACAAATTTCATTAAATTGTAATTTTTAAGTAAGAGGTTATGAGAAAAGTCCTATTATTTCTGGAACACCTCTCGTACATGTACATATATGCGAATTATCCATTCGAACATATAGTTGGAATAATATAAGCTATATGATGACAACAGAACAGATCTATATCAACAATGAATAATGTTCCTTGAATGTTTATTCGCTAGTGTTGAAGCGAGACACTAAATGCTGATTAAGTGATATTCAGAATTTCTGATAAGTATTGATATAAACATTGCATTTCCATAATTGCCGCACGTGTTAACAGTTGCGCAGTGTGCTTATATGACTATCTTTGAATATTTACTCGTGAAGCTACTATAAATGGAAAAAAGATGATACGGTTGCTCTTACCTCGTGTAGTGAAACAACTGGACTGTCGTTTATCACATGCTTGTTTATGTTTTTCCGAAACAAATCTTCCTCGCTTCGATCGGTGCGACATTATAAAACCGTCCAATCCAGCTAATGTATGGGAGTTTTCATCACGTCACTTACGTCGAAATATCGTGCAAACTTGTTGGCGCCAAAACTTAAAAATTAAACGAGATTTTAACTGAAGTGCTGGGTAAGCGTTGAAAATTCGTATAATTTCAAATTAGTTGTACAATCACATTTGTTGAAAGCATACATATATTCTACATATTTAGGGACATAAAATATATTGACTATAGAAAACACTTATTTTAACGCGGTATCAACTAAAGACAATTACTTAAATAAAAAGATATACAACTGCCGCAGAGAAAATACTAGTTCTAAAGGTATTTTATACTCATATATGTGAAACATTATTCTTCATGACGTCACGCAAATAACTACTAAAATGTAGCGTAATTTTTTATTTCATATCGATTTTTAGTCAACATTTTGCGGTCATCCACCTAGATTTTGTTACGTCGATGGAAAGACAAATTATTCAGTTGTGTTTTAATATATAGAGAATATTTGTATTTTTCCGTGTATGATCGGCTGATAATTCACCGAGTGAGCAGCTGATGTAATATTTTCACGGGTGGCGTAGCCACGAGTGAAAATATAAGTCAGCTGCTCACGAGGTGAATTATCAAACGATTATACACGGTAAAATACTAATATTCTATTTATTTCATGCTTCAAATAGCTTAAATGATGGAAATACTCCACTATATACCTGAAATGTTGTGCGTGACGTCGTTTTCCCGCCATGCACACGTCGAGTTGCAATCAAATAGTTCTTCTGCAATGGCTTCAATTTCGTCCATTTAATTTACATTTATGTACATATAATGTTGTGTTATTTGTTAAAGATTAAGAGAGCAAGTGAAAATGCTTATTATTTTATTTTTGACGGCAAGGAAATTTGATTTTTAAAAAATAACCTGTTTGCCGTGAAATTATGAACTGTGAAATTATGAACAGTGAAATTATCGGGGAATAATCCACCGTTATTCCGCCGTAAACCACCGGTAAGCATGAAATAAAATACAATAATAGGTTTACCTCGCAAATGTTGCATAATATTAATATAACGTCAGCATAGTCGCGTTATAATAACAGCGTGAAAAGACACTGCGTGCGTCACAACAAAAATAAATAGGGTTCTCGCGTCGTACTTAATATTTATTTTTATTCACGTTAACGGTCGCGAGCGGGGCTTTCCAGTGGTTATTTATACGCAATAATCGAATAGCGCAAAAAACCTGTAGCTTCGCAAAACATCGAACACGGTCTTACGTCACCGTGCACTTAGGAGGCGTTAAATAAATATATATTGCGTTTGTCGATTTTTAAAAAAAAAATATCTTCAGAAACTAGATATATTATAGATTTAGCCATAGAAATTTCATATAAATCGGCGAGATGTCGGAAAAAAAACATTGACGTCGCGCAATGGTAGCGAATTACCTTAAGGAGAAATTTGGTCAGCGCCTGTCAAATGGTATGAATAGTGACATGAAATAGGATTGTATTTGTGCTAAAATGGTATTCTGAACCCAAATTTTGCAGAAGTGGCCTAATAATATGTCTATTCCTCAGATTTAATCACAATTATCATTGTCTGGTACTAAAATAAGGGCAACATTCGCAAAAAAATGACAATTTAAGAAAAATAAATCTGAACTTTTCTGGATTTTTCATGATAAAAATCTAAATTTTCACTTTTTTAGACATTTTACACAGATAAAAATGGTTAAAACCCCATCTTGAGTGCATTTCCAATCATTTAAATGCATAAAAATGAAAACATGATTTTAATGGAGTTTTGCATGTCTTTATTAAGGCAACCCTTTTTGGGTTGTTTAAGTGGTTTTTTTTGCAGTTTTTTCAATGCTACTATATATAATATGCAGCACACAACAATCAATTCTAGACAAATTGGGCATGAATTCCAGAAAAAAATACAAACCCGCATATGCGCCTTTAAGGAGAAATTTGGTCAGCGCCTGTCAAATGGTATGATTAGTGACATGAAATAGGGTTGTATTGGTGCTATAATGGTATTTTAAACCCAAATTTTGCATTAGATGCCTAATAATATGTCTATTCTTCATATTTAATCACAATTATCCTTGTCCGGTACTAAAATAAGGGCAACATTCGCAAAAAAATGACAATTTGAGAAAAAATAAATCTGATTTTTTCCGGATTTTTCATGATAAAAATCTAAATTTTCACTTTTTTAGACATTTTACACCGATAAAAAAGGTTTAAACCCCATCGTGAGTGCATTTCCATTAATTTAAATGCAAAAAAATGCAAACATGATTTTAATGGAATTTTGCATGTCTTTAACCCTTTTTGGGTTATTGAAGTGTTTTTTGCAGTTTTTTCAATGTTACTATATATATGCAGCACCCTTTTTGGGTTGTTTAAGTGGTTTTTTTTGCAGTTTTTTCAATGCTACTATATATAATATGCAGCACACAACAATCAATTCTAGACAAATTGGGCATGAATTCCAGAAAAAAATACAAACCGCATATGCGCCTTTCAGGGTACTCACATTTGACGATTTTGCATCATCTGCGCATCTAGACCTGGGCTTTTATTATTATGCATATTGTTTACTGCATGTTCGCATTCGTTTAAGCTAAGAAGACCTTCGCAGAGATTCGCTTCATTATCATTTAGTATGTATTCTGGTTTTGTCGTGATTAGATAATCATCGATAACTTCGTGACATTTATTATTTGAGGAATAAAGGGTTTTGTAAAAGTTGACCTCTTCTTGTAGTATTGTTTTAGTGTCTGTTATAATACGATCGTTTAATTTTAGTGTATGGAGTGTTTTCCTTGATTGTCTTGACCTTTCAAGATTCAAAAAATATTTTGTATTTTTTTCTGAGTAGTTAAGTTGAAATATTTTAGATCTTATCTGTGCTCCTTTTGCTTTATCCTCGTAGTATGTTTGTAACTCTAATTCGATTTTTCTTCTATTTTCTTTTATGATGTTAGTATTTGGATCTTGTTCGTATAGATCTGAGAGTTTTTTGTCAAGATTTATAATTCTGTCGTTCTTGTATTTTGATTTCTTTTTTGCATAGTCGTTGGTTTTGTTTTGGATGTCAATCTTACAGAGTTCCCACACCGTTTGTTGTGATTCTTGTTCAATGTGTTTGGTGTAGTTATCTATGACTTTTGTAATATATTCAGTGTATTCATTGTCTTCTAAGAAACTGTTATTAAATTTCCCACGTTTCGATTGGGGAGTTAGTTTCAATGATATTGCTTGGTGATCTGTGAATGATATAGAAGCAGGTCTTATATCTGAACTAAGTATAGTTGGGGTTAAGTTTTCGTCTGTTAACCATAGATCGATCCTGCTTTTTTCGTAACCGTTTGTTCTTCTCCATGTATACTGCTGTTTATGTTTATTTAAAACCCGCCATATGTCGCTTAGTTTGAGTGTGTTTATAAGATTAGTTAGTGTTTTACATGGTTTCGATTGTATTGTTTTAGATATCCTATCTTTACCGGTGAGTGTTTCGTTGAAATCACCTCCAATGATGATGAAACCTTGACCATGGTCATTTATTAATTGGTGTATATTCTCAAAGAACTTATTTTTGTTATGTTTGTTGTTATGTGCATATATATTGATTAAAGTGTATATGTTGTCTTCAATTGAGATATTCATAAATACGTATCTTCCATTTATACATGTTTTAGATTCAATAAGATCGTAATTTAATGTTTTGTTAATAAGAATAGAGCATCCAGCACTTGACGAGGTACCGTAAGCATTAAATGAATCTCATTCATTAAATTCAACGTTCAAGTTATTTATTATTTCTGCAGTGTAGTGTGTTTCTTGTATAAATAGTATGTCTACTTTCTGTTGATTCATGTATTCTTTTAGTCTATTTCGTTTGTTTATGTTTCTTAATCCTTGGGTGTTAAGCGATAAGAAATGTATTTTAGATGACGTCATGTTAATTGTATATTATAATTATTTAAATCTTTATATGGAGATAGAAAGACACAGCAATGTGGAAAGACACATTGGGATAATGACACAAAACCTAGCCATGTGTAAAAAATGGAAAGAATGCAGAAATGCGATCAGACAATTTGAGATTATAGTATAAACATACAAAAAAGACGATATGAAAGACATACATAGGAGATGATATGATATGAAAGACATTGGAAAAAACGATATTCAATAAAACATGTATGGGGTGGACAGAGTATGCGGAATCGTCATGCTATGGAAACATAGCATGCTGACTACACATACTGTGCAAATTATATTACACTACCGCCCTGTGTAGCTGTTTTTTTGTTGGGAAACTGCGTTAAAATCAAATAAGAAGGTATACATTTAGCAAATACGATGATCCGTCGTTCTTTTGTGTAACAGCAGAGGATACTCTAAAGTCCAAACTTTCCGAGCCACTGAAGTGCTGGGCATTGGGTGCTTTTCTAGCAATTAATTGATTTAAATTTTCTTTAATGTTTGAAGATTGTAGCTCGGAAAGTTTATGTAGCATATCGTCGGTGGTGTACTTTTGCATCAACTCTGGGAGTGCAGATTTGTGGGATTTACCGGAAAGGTCTTTTTCGAAAGGAAGTCTTCTATGTGTGTACTGGCCGTTCTTTTCATACTTGCACCAAGTGTTGTCGCACGCAGCATGATCGCCAAATGCATGTGGAATGATGGCATTCAGATTGTTTTTCATTGCGTTGATGTCATTTGAATTTTACTTCACGGCATATGAAATAATCAGTGGATAGTTCAAGGGCAACTTGGTGTAAAACTTTGTGCTTTTTATTTATTTCAATTTGGGATGATGTAAAGTTTTTGAAAACATGGTTAGAGTCACTACTTTTTTCTAGGTTAGAATTAACATACTTTCGTGCACGTACAAGTGTTGTTGTGTCGTCATCCATAGTAATCTTGTTGACATTTAGCCCCTGGTCATTAAGTTCCTTCAAACTCTTCACCGCTAAAAAATGCTCCATCGCTTTTGAACTTCCTGACCAATTTAATCTACAGTCGTGTGTTTTCACGGGTTTGCCATGTCTCTTTGCTGATGTGCATCGTCTACATTGCTTTTTGGCCGTACAGAATCCTACACACTTTTTAGTATAGTTGCCGACAACAGTAACATGTCCAGAAATACAAAATTGAATGAGAAATATCACTATAGCATAGAATACATAAGATTTTATTTCAAGTCAATATCAATATAAAAATGCAAATATAAAATAAACTGCCAACCAAGTGAGTTTGCACTTCATAAACTATATAACTTGTTAGACAATTTGTCCCAACATCATAAATCTGACTATTTAACAAACAGAGAGTATGAGTGTAGTTTTATACTAAATGGTCAATTAATGGCATTTTTGTCCCGATTCTATTGTACACACAGTGTATAAACATTATCACTGTATTATTCTTTGCAAAGATGCATCCACTAATAAACGTTACAACTATGTAATTACAAATGTGTATACAATTAAATGTGTACCACTTCTTGCGACAAACCGAGATTGACTTTTTTACACACTATAAAGGAGTGGTGTGTATATGTTTGACATGTTATATCACAAATACAATCGGAACTCCTCGGCGTTTATCAAACTAAAGTGCCTCGCACATAATATGGAAGCCACTATTATCACGGACTACTTTGCAACATGGCTCACGAGAATCAAACGATGGAATCGAGGAGAACTAAAAGGTTACATACTCATGGGAAGGTATCAACTCATAAAAGGAGACCAGTAATTGAAGGGCTTCTTGATAGCATTGAAAAACTGATGATTGGCTGTCATCGGAAACCGCAGTATGTAACCCTACACTTATGTACGATGCGTATTTCTCAGTTACGGAAATGCCCGAGTAGTGATATGGGTTTTGTGAAAAAAATATTACAGCAGCCTATGTCAACACGTTACACCAGCTTACCTGATGAGCTGTTCCTACTGCGACCAGTCCCGCGCCTCTGCCAACCACCGTCAATTGATACCTCCGTTTGAATATTCTTTGTCGAGCTGTGAGAGTAGAATCTTAATACAACAGTCAATTATTATTGGGGACGACCGAGTGGAATTAGACATTGTCGATTATTTGACGTCTAAATCCTAACCCTGTAGGCAATGTTTACTGTCTAAATACCTGGGGTCAGGACACGTTATTACATACTGATCATTTCCCGGGTCTTCGAACCGCCCAGAGTCTATTTCCCAGGACTAGCATTCGATGAGGTTGTCTAATGCCTGCTGTGCAAATCACTGTAACTATTCCGGTGCAACTAAAATTCAACGTGTACCATATATTGCTATTAAAAGCACATATAAATTCTGATCGATGTATGACTTACTGTCGTACTATATAATTTGCCGTGTATGCCTAATTGCACTTGCCGAGAACACATTAATATCATGAGACATGGAAACATATACTGCAATCGAGGCTTATGATTTCTAGCGTGTAGTAGAACTTTCAAACAAAACAAAGAGCAAACTAGTGGCGTAAATTTTTCACCTCGGTAGCCTAGCGATAGAGCGTCCGCTTGGAGTGCAAACAGTCGAAAATGCAACATACTTAAAACCGAGTGCTAGGCGCTCTTCAAATTAATCACATGTAACTGATGGTTCATCCGGTGCAAATGGTCTGACTACATGGTAGTTTCCATATCATTGAAATTAATTGAATACTTTCTAGCAGTGGGATTAACATCCATTTAAAAAAAATACCTGTTTAACTCGGAAACATGCTGTATAGCTTCAATCTCATCAACAATAGCCTGTTTACAAGATTCTGCTGGCACAGACTCAGTTGCATTGCCGATTTCACGTTCTCTTCGTTTTAGCGTAGTATGATGAATTGGTGGTATGTTCAGCTCGGCTAAGCTATTGTTGATCTGGGTTTCTCCTACACCGGCATTAACCATTGCTTAAAGAAAGAAAAATAATGAATCAAATCATTTTCAATTCTTCATTTCATAACTGAAACAAGATACAATCGTTAATGCATGGTAAAATTGTGACGTGATTGAATACATGCAGGTGCTGTTAACATACCTCATATTGTTCATTGTAACGATTCTAACAGCATCAAACTAAAATAACGAGTTGACTTATACAAATTGAACATATGCAAACTAAGACATAAATTAGATGTATGGTTATACCTGCTGCCAACTTAGTATTGACGTCAAATATTCGTGATGATGTTGCGTCGCCACCAGGTCCACTGGCACTACAGTGTCGCTTTCCGGTCAGCACAGGCTTTAATGTAGAGACGTTACGCACAAAACTGGTACATAAAACGTTGCGTCAAAAACGTCAACTTTTACGAGTCGACGTAGTTTTCTACAAATGCGTAAAGTTACTTACATGACTTAAAGCGATGGAGGAAAGTTGATTACATTTTCAAACTTATATACATGTTCTTATTTTAATATAGTGTTTGATAAGGCGAAAATAGTTTTCTTGGGGGAAAAATAACAGCAATTGTTCTTCATGTGGCCTTTTTGTAGAGACAAGTACAGTGATATTGATAGGATTATAAAGTCTGCATTTTAATCAAATTTACACTAATGAAAATGATACGACATAGAAACTCATTTACAATTATTCAAAACTAAGTAATGCAAATGTAAAAATGTCATTCTAAGTGGAAATATTCAATTTACCCTGTCATTTACGCGAAGTTGATGAAAAAGTGACGTTAAAATTGGCGCCCGGACATTTACACTGGGCAATTTCAATGTTTTGCACTAAGATGGTCTTACATACCAGTCTATGAGGAATGATATCTTCCAACGGGGTTAATATGGCCATTTAGTATGCTATATTTTATAATTAACATGTACGCGTTGAACGAAAACGACATGCATCCAAATGTTGCACAACAACGTAAAATCGCGTCAAGTGGACATTTTCACTGGGCAATTGTAATATTGAGTATTTCTGATAATTAGCGGAATTGATTAGGGATCTTTATATCAATCATTCAGTTTATTTATTACAGTTTAACCTATATATGTTAAAGACGGTAAAAGTGTTATCAATACTTAATTTTTTCGTTTTGAAACCACGACACACAGTTATTTCGGAAAAAATAATGACGTAAAAATGGAATGGGACATTTTTGCGGATTTTCGTTGATATGTAATTCCGAGACAATCTGAAGTGCTATCAGCAATTAGACAACCATGATGTATAAGCACTCGCTAACAGACAATAATAGCAAAATATCAATAAATTCAATGCTTGTGGTATATGTAACTAAAAGAGGAATATTTTAACGAAGTCGAGCGAAGACGCAGCGTTGGGACAACGTCAACCTAGACAGTATTTATGTCAATTAAAGATGTAGCTAGAGTATTTTTAGAAATAAAATATAGACACATATTCAAAAAATATAAAGAAACAGTATTACCAAAAGTGTAAACAAATTCGCACCATCTTTATCAATTAACTCGAGTTTTTCATGGATGCCTAAAATTTCTCTTAAAACGTGACACCGTTTTCACATTCAGTAAACAGTGTGTCATGAATTTGCTAATTCATTTGAGATATAGTGGAAATTATATAACATCAGTTACTTGCTTACGCATATTGTGGCGTAATTTCAACGAATTTGAATCAGCAGTTCGCTTACTATGGAGTGTTATATCAAGCGACGCAGAGATACGCGCAACGCATGACAGCAGTTTTTGACGTGATTTTCCACTTTGAAATGAAAATATAAGGGAATTTTCTTTTATTTCTTTGAAATAACTATTGCTATTGCAGTATTGGTTACAAAAATCTGTCTATCGATGTATAAGACTTTAATATTTCTTCAACGGTTGAATTTAAAATGGTCAAAAACTCTCAGTAACCACCCGAAATTCATAAAACGTCCGAGTTTCGTGCGTAACGTCAGAGCAATTCTGACATTTCACATAAAGTATTGACCCAAGGCCGTGTCTCGTCTCCGAGGTAGTGCAGCGAAGATGCAAACGTGACTGACATACATCACATATGAGCTGGTCAGATAAAAGCTCAAGTTCCACCACTCTTCTTCCAACTCTCCATTGTCCGTCAGATAAATTTACAATTTTGAAATTATTGTTAAAAATCACCAATTATTATTTAAGTATTATATGGTACATAGTCACACTGTTTTTTTAAGAAATGCTCTATGCGCGACTGACGGCTTGTTAAAATGGAGTTCACCAAGTACTAGTAACTGTCAAGTTTGACAGACAAGCATACCGCTAGAACTACTGGAAGTCGTGCGTAGGTTCGAGTCCCATGTCGAATGCATTTTCCATAATACGTGGGGTGTTCCACAATTAATAGGACTTTTTTCATAGCGACACGGCAAATAAGAAATTATGAAAACTAATTGTTTATGATTAAATTTTGATCTTTCACTGATTAATATGTGTAATATCAAAGAAATTGGTTGAACAATAAGAAATTTATTGAACATTAAATATACTATGTACCAAGGAGGCGGGTCGCACCGTGACGTTATTATGACGTCGCATTTCAAGCACAGTATTTTAACATAAAGAAACATTCAATATTTTTGTTTTTAGTCATCCTGACCTTCTAAACAGACCTAAGAACACTTCTCTGATTGTTTAAATATGTTTCCGTACCCCTGTTCACAAAAATGTGTTGCAATGATGTTAGAAATTGCTCAAACCTTGGAGCGTGTATCAGTGTACAAAGAGTGTTTATCAACTTCAACTTAATTGTCTATGACCTCACCTGTGCTTACTTGTAAGTTCATAAATCCGTGATCTGTAAACAATTTGAGCCAACAGAACACTAGTAGCTGCTAAATGCCATTACATTATACGTATTTGATCATTTCATTGGTTAGCAACGTTGGTTTACCAAATGTATACCATTATTTGACAATCGCGCGGTTTCTGTTCCTAGGCGTTGACGTCATTTTCATCCATGACGCGCTTGGATACATACAATTGATTACTGAATTATGATGATAAATACAGCGCGATTTCTTCGAAAGTTTGCGTCCGCATGTGAAAGTCGTCCATGTAATGTCGTACAATTAGGCGTTAATATTTATCAAGTGGTTATTAAGATATTCACATTTTTAATAAGGATGGTAATGACAAATTTTTGTGTGACCCGCCTTGGCGTTACATGGTTTCTATGACAACGCTTTGTATGAGCATGATCAACTACAACAACATTATGTTGCTGCCAGTATATAGAGCATACATTGCTATGCATATGGGACAAATTTCATTAAATTGTAATTTTTAAGTAAGAGGTTATGAGAAAAGTCCTATTATTTCTGGAACACCTCTCGTACATGTACATATATGCGAATTATCCATTCGAACATATAGTTGGAATAATATAAGCTATATGGTGACAACAGAACAGATCTATATCAACAATGAATAATGTTCCTTGAATGTTTATTCGCTATGGTTGAAGCGAGACACTAAATGCTGATTTAGAGATATTCAGAATTTCTGATAAGTATTGATATAAACATTGCATTTCCATAATTGCCGCACGTGTTAACAGTTGCGCAGTGTGCTTATATGACTATCTTTGAATATTTACTCGTGAAGCTACTATAAATGGAAAAAAGATGATACGGTTGCTCTTACCTCGTGTAGTGAAACAACTGGACTGTCGTTTATCACATGCTTGTTTATGTTTTTCCGAAACAAATCTTCCTCGCTTCGATCGGTTCGACATTTTAAAACCGTCCAATCCAGCTAATGTATGGGAGTTTTCATCACGTCACTTACGTCGAAATATCGTGCAAACTTGTTGGCGCCAAAACTTAAAAATTATACGAGATTTTAACTGAAGTGCTGGGTAAGCGTTGAAAATTCGTATAATTTCAAATTAGTTGTACAATCACATTTGTTGAAAACATGCATATATTCTACATATTTAGGGACATAAAATATATTGACTATAGAAAACACTTATTTTAACGTGGTATCAACTAAAGACAATTACTTAAATAAAAAGATATACAACTGCCGCAGAGAAAATACTAGTTCTAAAGGTATTTTATACTCATATATGTGAAACATTATTCTTCATGACGTCACGCAAATAACTACTAATTTTTTATTTCATATCGATTTTTAGTCAACATTTTGCGGTCATCCACCTAGATTTTGTTACGTCGATGGAAAGACAAATTATTCAGTTGTGTTTTAATATATAGAGGATATTTGTATTTTTCCGTGTATGATCGGCTGATAATTCACCGAGTGAGCAGCTGATGTAATATTTTCACGGGTGGCGTAGCCACGAGTGAAAATATAAGTCAGCTGCTCACGAGGTGAATTATCAAACGATTATACACGGTAAAATACTAATATTCTATTTATTTCATGCTTCAAATAGCTTAAATGATGGAAATACTCCACTATATACCTGAAATGTTGTGCGTGACGTCGTTTTCCCGCCATGCACACGTCGAGTTGCATCAAATAGTTCTTCTGCAATGGCTTCAATTTCGTCCATTTAATTTACATTTATGTACATATAATGTTGTGTTATTTGTTAAAGATTAAGAGAGCAAGTGAAAATGCTTATTATTTTATTTTTGACGGCAAGGAAATTTGATTTTTAAAAAATAACCTGTTTGCCGTGAAATTATGAACTGTGAAATTATGAACAGTGAAATTATCGGGGAATAATCCACCGTTATTCCGCCGTAAACCACCGGTAAGCATGAAATAAAATACAATAATAGGTTTACCTCGCAAATGTTGCATAATATTAATATAACGTCAGCATAGTCGCGTTATAATAACAGCGTGAAAAGACACTGCGTGCGTCACAACAAAAATAAATAGGGTTCTCGCGTCGTACTTAATATTTATTTTTATTCACGTTAACGGTCGCGAGCGGGGCTTTCCAGTGGTTATTTATACGCAATAATCGAATAGCGCAAAAAACCTGTAGCTTCGCAAAACATCGAACACGGTCTTACGTCACCGTGCACTTAGGAGACGTTAAATAAATATATATTGCGTTTGTCGATTTTTAAAAAAAAAATATCTTCAGAAACTAGATATATTATAGATTTAGCCATAGAAATTTCATATAAATCGGCGAGATGTCGGAAAAAAAACATTGACGTCGCGCAATGGTAGCGAATTACCTTAAGGAGAAATTTGGTCAGCGCCTGTCAAATGGTATGAATAGTGACATGAAATAGGATTGTATTTGTGCTAAAATGGTATTCTGAACCCAAATTTTGCAGAAGTGGCCTAATAATATGTCTATTTCTCAGATTTAATCACAATTATCATTGTCTGGTACTAAAATAAGGGCAACATTCGCAAAAAAATGACAATTTAAGAAAAATAAATCTGAACTTTTCTGGATTTTTCATGATAAAAATCTAAATTTTCACTTTTTTAGACATTTTACACAGATAAAAATGGTTAAAACCCCATCTCGAGTGCATTTCCAATCATTTAAATGCATAAAAATGAAAACATGATTTTAATGGAGTTTTGCATGTCTTTATTAAGGCAACCCTTTTTGGGTTGTTTAAGTGGTTTTTTTTGCAGTTTTTTCAATGCTACTATATATAATATGCAGCACACAACAATCAATTCTAGACAAATTGGGCATGAATTCCAGAAAAAAATACAAACCCGCATATGCGCCTTTAAGGAGAAATTTGGTCAGCGCCTGTCAAATGGTATGATAAGTGACATGAAATAGGGTTGTATTGGTGCTATAATGGTATTCTAAACCCAAATTTTGCATTAGATGCCTAATAATATGTCTATTCTTCATATTTAATCACAATTATCCTTGTCCGGTACTAAAATAAGGGCAACATTCGCAAAAAAATGACAATTTGAGAAAAAATAAATCTGATTTTTTTCCGGATTTTTCATGATAAAAATCTAAATTTTCACTTTTTTAGACATTTTACACCGATAAAAAAGGTTTAAACCCCATCGTGAGTACATTTCCATTAATTTAAATGCAAAAAAATGCAAACATGATTTTAATGGAACTATGCATGTCTTTAACCCTTTTTGGGTTATTTAAGTGTTTTTTGCAGTTTTTTCAATGTTACTATATATATGCAGCACCCTTTTTGGGTTGTTTAAGTGGTTTCTTTTGCAGTTTTTTCAATGCTACTATATATAATATGCAGCACACAACAATCAATTCTAGACAAATTGGGCATGAATTCCAGAAAAAAATACAAACCGCATATGCGCCTTTCAGGGTACTCACATTTGACGATTTTGCATCATCTGCGCATCTAGACCTGGGCTTTTATTATTATGCATATTGTTTACTGCATGTTCGCATTCGTTTAAGCTAAGAAGACCTTCGCAGAGATTCGCTTCATTATCATTTAGTATGTATTCTGGTTTTGTCGTGATTAGATAATCATCGATAACTTCATGACATTTATTATTTGAGGAATAAAGGGTTTTGTAAAAGTTGACCTCTTCTTGTAGTATTGTTTTAGTGTCTGTTATAATACGATCGTTTACTTTTAGTGTATGGAGTGTTTTCCTTGATTGTCTTGACCTTTCAAGATTCAAAAAATATTTTGTATTTTTTTCTGAGTAGTTAAGTTGAAATATTTTAGATCTTATCTGTGCTCCTTTTGCTTTATCCTCGTAGTATGTTTGTAACTCTAATTCGATTTTTCTTCTATTTTCTTTTATGATGTTAGTATTTGGATCTTGTTCGTATAGATCTGAGAGTTTTTTGTCAAGATTTATAATTCTGTCGTTCTTGTATTTTGATTTCTTTTTTGCATAGTCGTTGGTTTTGTTTTGGATGTCAATCTTACAGAGTTCCCACACCGTTTGTTGTGATTCTTGTTCAATGTGTTTGGTGTAGTTATCTATGACTTTTGTAATATATTCAGTGTATTCATTGTCTTCTAAGAAACTGTTATTAAATTTCCCACGTTTCGATTGGGGAGTTAGTTTCAATGATATTGCTTGGTGATCTGTGAATGATATAGAAGCAGGTCTTATATCTGAACTAAGTATAGTTGGGGTTAAGTTTTCGTCTGTTAACCATAGATCGATCCTGCTTTTTTCGTAACCGTTTGTTCTTCTCCATGTATACTGCTGTTTATGTTTATTTAAAACCCGCCATATGTCGCTTAGTTTGAGTGTGTTTATAAGATTAGTTAGTGTTTTACATGGTTTCGATTGTATTGTTTTAGATATCCTATCTTTACCGGTGAGTGTTTCGTTGAAATCACCTCCAATGATGATGAAACCTTGACCATGGTCATTTATTAATTGGTGTATATTCTCAAAGAACTTATTTCTGTTATGTTTGTTGTTATGTGCATATATATTGATTAAAGTGTATATGTTGTCTTCAATTGAGATATTCATAAATACGTATCTTCCATTTATACATGTTTTAGATTCAATAAGATCGTAATTTAATGTTTTGTTAATAAGAATAGAGCATCCAGCACTTGACGAGGTACCGTAAGCATTAAATGAATCTCATTCATTAAATTCAACGTTCAAGTTATTTATTATTTCTGCAGTGTAGTGTGTTTCTTGTATAAATAGTATGTCTACTTTCTGTTGATTCATGTATTCTTTTAGTCTATTTCGTTTGTTTATGTTTCTTAATCCTTGGGTGTTAAGCGATAAGAAATGTATTTTAGATGACGTCATGTTAATTGTATATTATAATTATTTAAATCTTTATATGGAGATAGAAAGACACAGCAATGTGGAAAGACACATTGGGATAATGACACAAAACCTAGCCATGTGTAAAAAATGGAAAGAATGCAGAAATGCGATCAGACAATTTGAGATTATAGTATAAACATACAAAAAAGACGATATGAAAGACATACATAGGAGATGATATGATATGAAAGACATTGGAAAAAACGATATTCAATAAAACATGTATGGGGTGGACAGAGTATGCGGAATCGTCATGCTATGGAAACATAGCATGCTGACTACACATACTGTGCAAATTATATTACACTACCGCCCTGTGTAGCTGTTTTTTTGTTGGGAAACTGCGTTAAAATCAAATAAGAAGGTATACATTTAGCAAATACGATGATCCGTCGTTCTTTTGTGTAACAGCAGAGGATACTCTAAAGTCCAAACTTTCCGAGCCACTGAAGTGCTGGGCATTGGGTGCTTTTCTAGCAATTAATTGATTTAAATTTTCTTTAATGTTTGAAGATTGTAGCTCGGAAAGTTTATGTAGCATATCGTCGGTGGTGTACTTTTGCATCAACTCTTGGAGTGCAGATTTGTGGGATTTACCGGAAAGGTCTTTTTCGAAAGGAAGTCTTCTATGTGTGTACTGGCCGTTCTTTTCATACTTGCACCAAGTGTTGTCGCACGCAGCATGATCGCCAAATGCATGTGGAATGATGGCATTCAGATTGTTTTTCATTGCGTTGATGTCATTTGAATTTTACTTCACGGCATATGAAATAATCAGTGGATAGTTTAAGGGCAACTTGGTGTAAAACTTTGTGCTTTTTATTTATTTCAATTAGGGATGATGTAAAGTTTTTGAAAACATGGTTAGAGTCACTACTTTTTTCTAGGTTAGAATTAACATACTTTCGTGCACGTACAAGTGTTGTTGTGTCGTCATCCATAGTAATCTTGTTGACATTTAGCCCCTGGTCATTAAGTTCCTTCAAACTCTTCACCGCTAAAAAATGCTCCATCGCTTTTGAACTTCCTGACCAATTTAATCTACAGTCGTGTGTTTTCACGGGTTTGCCATGTCTCTTTGCTGATGTGCATCGTCTACATTGCTTTTTGGCCGTACAGAATCCTACACACTTTTTAGTATAGTTGCCGACAACAGTAACATGTCCAGAAATACAAAATTGAATGAGAAATATCACTATAGCATAGAATACATAAGATTTTATTTCAAGTCAATATCAATATAAAAATGCAAATATAAAATAAACTGCCAACCAAGTGAGTTTGCACTTCATAAACTATATAACTTGTTAGACAATTTGTCCCAACATCATAAATCTGACTATTTAACAAACAGAGAGTATGAGTGTAGTTTTATACTAAATGGTCAATTAATGGCATTTTTGTCCCGATTCTATTGTACACACAGTGTATAAACATTATCACTGTATTATTCTTTGCAAAGATGCATCCACTAATAAACGTTACAACTATGTAATTACAAATGTGTATACAATTAAATGTGTACCACTTCTTGCGACAAACCGAGATTGACTTTTTTACACACTATAAAGGAGTGGTGTGTATATGTTTGACATGTTATATCACAAATACAATCGGAACTCCTCGGCGTTTATCAAACTAAAGTGCCTCGCACATAATATGGAAGCCACTATTATCACGGACTACTTTGCAACATGGCTCACGGAATCAAACGATGGAATCGAGGAGAACTAAAAGGTTACATACTCATGGGAAGGTATCAACTCATAAAAGGAGACCAGTAATTGAAGGGCTTCTTGATAGCATTGAAAAACTGATGATTGGCTGTCATCGGAAACCGCAGTATGTAACCCTACACTTATGTACGATGCGTATTTCTCAGTTACGGAAATGCCCGAGTAGTGATATGGGTTTTGTGAAAAAAATATTACAGCAGCCTATGTCAACACGTTACACCAGCTTACCTGATGAGCTGTTCCTACTGCGACCAGTCCCGCGCCTCTGCCAACCACCGTCAATTGATACCTCCGTTTGAATACTCTTTGTCGAGCTGTGAGAGTAGAATCTTAATACAACAGTCAATTAGTATTGGGGACGACCGAGTGGAATTAGACATTGTCGATTATTTGACGTCTAAATCCTAACCCTGTAGGCAATGTTTACTGTCTAAATACCTGGGGTCAGGACACGTTATTACATACTGATCATTTCCCGGGTCTTCGAACCACCCAGAGTCTATTTCCCAGGACTAGCATTCGATGAGGTTGTCTAATGCCTGCTGTGCAAATCACTGTAACTATTCCGGTGCAACTAAAATTCAACGTGTACCATATATTGCTATTAAAAGCACATATAAATTCTGATCGATGTATGACTTACTGTCGTACTATATAATTTGCCGTGTATGCCTAATTGCACTTGCCGAGAACACATTAATATCATGAGACATGGAAACATATACTGCAATCGAGGCTAATGATTTCTAGCGTGTAGTAGAACTTTCAAACAAAACAAAGAGCAAACTAGTGGCGTAAATTTTTCACCTCGGTAGCCTAGCGATAGAGCGTCCGCTTGGAGTGCAAACAGTCGAAAATGCAACATACTTAAAACCGAGTGCTAGGCGCTCTTCAAATTAATCACATGTAACTGATGGTTCATCCGGTGCAAATGGTCTGACTACATGGTAGTTTCCATATCATTGAAATTAATTGAATACTTTCTAGCAGTGGGATTAAAATCCATTTAAAAAAAATACCTGTTTAACTCGGAAACATGCTGTATAGCTTCAATCTCATCAACAATAGCCTGTTTACAAGATTCTGCTGGCACAGACTCAGTTGCATTGCCGATTTCACGTTCTCTTCGTTTTAGCGTAGTATGATGAATTGGTGGTATGTTCAGCTCGGCTAAGCTATTGTTGATCTGGGTTTCTCCTACACCGGCATTAACCATTGCTTAAAGAAAGAAAAATAATGAATCAAATCATTTTCAATTCTTCATTTCATAACTGAAACAAGGTACAATCGTTAATGCATGGTAAAATTGTGACGTGATTGAATACATGCAGGTGCTGTTAACATACCTCATATTGTTCATTGTAACGATTCTAACAGCATTCTCAGTATTTTGGTATTTTATAAAATCAAACTAAAATAACGAGTTGACTTATACAAATTGAACATATGCAAACTAAGACATAAATTAGATATATGGTTATACCTGCTGCCAACTTAGTATTGACGTCAAATATTCGTGATGATGTTGCGTCGCCACCAGGTCCACTGGCACTACAGTGTCGCTTTCCGGTCAGCACAGGCTTTAATGTAGAGACGTTACGCACAAAACTGGTACATAAAACGTTGCGTCAAAAACGTCAACTTTTACGAGTCGACGTAGTTTTCTACAAATGCGTAAAGTTACTTACATGACTTAAAGCGATGGCGGAAAGTTGATTACATTTTCAAACTTATATACATGTTCTTATTTTAATATAGTGTTTGATAAGGCGAAAATAGTTTTCTTGGGGGAAAAATAACAGCAATTGTTCTTCATGTGGCCTTTTTGTAGAGACAAGTACAGTGATATTGATAGGATTATAAAGTCTGTATTTTAATCAAATTTACACTAATGAAAATGATACGACATAGAAACTCATTTACAATTATTCAAAACTAAGTAATGCAAATGTAAAAATGTCATTCTAAGTGGAAATATTCAATTTACCCTGTCATTTACGCGAAGTTGATGAAAAAGTGACGTTAAAATTGGCGCCCGGACATTTACACTGGGCAATTTCAATGTTTTGCACTAAGATGGTCTTACATACCAGTCTATGAGGAATTATATCTTCCAACGGGGTTAATATGGCCATTTAGTATGCTATATTTTATAATTAACATGTACGCGTTTTATGATGCTCTAACCATACTGAACGAAAACGACATGCATCCAAATGTTGCACAACAACGTTAAATCGCGTCAAGTGGACATTTTCACTGGGCAATTGTAATATTGAGTATTTCTGATAATTAGCGGAATTGATTAGGGATCTTTATATCAATCATTCAGTTTATTTATTACAGTTTAACCTATATATGTTAAAGACGGTAAAAGTGTTATCAATACTTAATTTTTTCGTTTTGAAACCACGGCACACAGTTATTTCGGAAAAAATAATGACGTAAAAATGGAATGGGACATTTTTGCGGATTTTCGTTGATATGTAATTCCGAGACAATCTGAAGTGCTATCAGCAATTAGACAACCATGATGTATAAGCACTCGCTAACAGACAATAATAGCAAAATATCAATAAATTCAATGCTTGTGGTATATGTAACTAAAAGAGGAATATTTTAACGAAGTCGAGCGAAGACGCAGCGTTGGGACAACGTCAACCTAGACAGTATTTATGTCAATTAAAGATGTAGCTAGAGTATTTTTAGAAATAAAATATAGACACATATTCAAAAAATATAAAGAAACAGTATTACCAAAAGTGTAAACAAATTCGCACCATCTTTATCAATTAACTCGAGTTTTTCATGGATGCCTAAAATTTCTCTTAAAACGTGACACCGTTTTCACATTCAGTAAACAGTGTGTCATGAATTTGCTAATTCATTTGAGATATAGTGGAAATTATATAACATCAGTTACTTGCTTACGCATATTGTGGCGTAATTTCAACGAATTTGAATCAGCAGTTCGCTTACTATGGAGTGTTATATCAAGCGACGCAGAGATACGCGCAACGCATGACAGCAGTTTTTGACGTGATTTTCCACTTTGAAATGAAAATATAAGGGAATTTTCTTTTATTTCTTTGAAATAACTATTGCTATTGCAGTATTGGTTACAAAAATCTGTCTATCGATGTATAAGACTTTAATATTTCTTCAACGGTTGAATTTAAAATGGTCAAAAACTCTTAGTAACCACCCGAAATTCATAAAACGTCCGAGTTTCGTGCGTAACGTCAGAGCAATTCTGACATTTCACATAAAGTATTGACCCAAGGCCGTGTCTCGTCTCCGAGGTAGTGCAGCGAAGATGCAAACGTGACTGACATACATCACATATAAGCTGGTCAGATAAAAGCTCAAGTTCCACCACTCTTCTTCCAACTCTCCATTGTCCGTCAGATAAATTTACAATTTTGAAATTATTGTTAAAAATCACCAATTATTATTTAAGTATTATATGGTACATAGTCACACTGTTTTTTTAAGAAATGCTGTATGCGCGACTGACGGCTTGTTAAAATGGAGTTCACCATGTACTAGTAACTGTCAAGTTTGACAGACAAGCATACCGCTAGAACTACTGGAAGTCGTGCGTAGGTTCGAGTCCCATGTCGAATGCATTTTCCATAATACATGTACATATATGCGAATTATCCATTCGAACATATAGTTGGAATAATATAAGCTATATGGTGACAACAGAACAGATCTATATCAACAATGAATAATGTTCCTTGAATGTTTATTCGCTATGGTTGAAGCGAGACACTAAATGCTGATTTAGAGATATTCAGAATTTCTGATAAGTATTGATATAAACATTGCATTTCCATAATTGCCGCACGTGTTAACAGTTGCGCTGTGTGCTTATATGACTATCTTTGAATATTTACTCGTGAAGCTACTATAAATGGAAAAAAGATGATATGGTTGCTCTTACCTCGGGTAGTGAAACAACTGGACTGTCGTTTATCACATGCTTGTTTATGTTTTTCCGAAACAAATCTTCCTCGCTTCGATCGGTGCGACATTTTAAAACCGTCCAATCCAGCTAATGTATGGGAGTTTTCATCACGTCACTTACGTCGAAATATCGTGCAAACTTGTTGGCGCCAAAACTTAAAAATTATACGAGATTTTAACTGAAGTGCTGGGTAAGCGTTGAAAATTCGTATAATTTCAAATTAGTTGTACAATCACATTTGTTGAAAACATACATATATTCTACATATTTAGGGACATAAAATATATTGACTATAGAAAACACTTATTTTAACGCGGTATCAACTAAAGACAATTACTTAAATAAAAAGATATACAACTGCCGCAGAGAAAATACTAGTTCTAAAGGTATTTTATACTCATATATGTGAAACATTATTCTTCATGACGTCACGCAAATAACTACTTAAATGTAGCGTAAATTTTTATTTCATATCGATTTTTAGTCAACATTTTGCGGTCATCCACCTAGATTTTGTTACGTCGATGGAAAGACAAATTATTCAGTTGTGTTTAAATATAGAGGATATTTGTATTTTTCCGTGTATGATCGGCTGATAATTCACCGAGTGAGCAGCTGATGTAATATTTTCACGAGTGGCGTAGCCACGAGTGAAAATATAAGTCAGCTGCTCACGAGGTGAATTATCAAACGATTATACACGGTAAAATACTAATATTCTATTTATTTCATGCTTCAAATAGCTTAAATGATGGAAATACTCCACTATATACCTGAAATGTTGTGCGTGACGTCGTTTTCCCGCCATGCACCCGTCGAGTTGCAATCAAATAGTTCTTCTGCAATGGCTTCAATTTCGTCCATTTAATTTACATTTATGTACATATAATGTTGTGTTATTTGTTAAAGATTAAGAGAGCAAGTGAAAATGCTTATTATTTTATTTTTGACGGCAAGGAAATTTGATTTTTAAAAAATAACCTGTTTGCCGTGAAATTATGAACTGTGAAATTATGAACAGTGAAATTATCGGGGAATAATCCACCGTTATTCCGCCGTAAACCACCGGTAAGCATGAAATAAAGTACAATAATAGGTTTACCTCGCAAATGTTGCATAATATTAATATAACGTCAGCATAGTCGCGTTATAATAACAGCGTGAAAAGACACTGCGTGCGTCACAACAAAAATAAAAAGGGTTCTCGCGTCGAACTTAATATTTATTTTTATTCACGTTAACGGTCGCGAGCGGGGCTTTCCAGTGGTAATTTATACGCAATAATCGAATAGCGCAAAAAACCTGTAGCTTCGCAAAACATCGAACACGGTCTTACGTCACCGTGCACTTAGGAGACGTTAAATAAATATATATTGCGTTTGTCGATTTTTAAAAAAATCAAAGCACTGAAAGTACTGATGTGTGGCGAACTGATGTCATTTTGACCATTCAAATAAAGACTGCACCAACATGCTGTGTCAGAGTTCTGATAAGCCCAGACTCACTCGAATGTTTGTGCTGCTCTAAAAGACACCAAGTGTCAGTGTCAAGATGAGTGACTGGGTAGTCTCCATACAACTGATGAACTGGGAATTAAAACACAACAAACGAGATGCCCCCCCCCGCTATGGAAACAGGACTAGGTAGAAATATGTTGGGAAAATTAAATAAAGGGAGGTAATTAATAAGATAAAACCAGATTTCAATAGAAGGAAAATATAAGAAAATGATATCAATGGTAATATCATGACTTTTTTTTGGTTGAATGAAATAATTCAAGAACGGAACCAGATAGAATTATGGTTTCATGTCACATCACTTCTCTTAGATGCCATATACATATATATTTAAAGTCGATCAATTGAATTTAGGTGGACAAGTGGTCCAGTGGTAAGGGCTATTGACTACTGATATGATTATAATGAAGGTTGTCCGTACTCCCGCCGGATCAAGAGCAGAAATGTTTTTCGGAGTAACATAACTAAACTTACGAAAAGACTTTCGGACCATACTCAGCGTAAATTCTATAGCATTCTGTCCGATATGTTAATAAAATCGTATTTAAAACAGGTCAATTATATATTTTGGAATATACTACAAGTTATTTTTTGAAATTCTGACGATTATTTATGTATTTGTTATTATTTAAATATTGCGTATTCTGTACCGAAATATGAACTCGCGCTAATCAGCGGGTGATATATATTATAGCTATTATGTTGTATTTAGCATATTTTTATGCACCAGTCAGTGTGCGACCATGGTCCCATCCCAGGTGATGGGCAGTGGATAGCTGATAGTTTTCAAATATAGTACTTCTTATTAAATCCATATCAAGAAGAATGTATTTAACTTCTAAATTCTGAGTATCAAAGCTGTAAACCCTTTTTATACCAGTAAATTTTATGACCCTAAATTCCTAACTTCTGCAGCTGTCTCCAAATCAACTAACAAGAACCCGATATAAAACCCATTCAATTAAAAATAGTTTTAACGGTCTATTTCCTGTCTCATGGTGTGTTCAATCCCTTGTAAAAACATAGATCCCTGTGTTACATGACACCCAACTGTCCCAAAACAAGTTACTAACGACCTCACACCGTTCAACCTGATACATAGAAAACAGTTGGCACTTAGAAGACAGTTGTCGGGGTTTATGTACGCAAAACTCGCGGAAGTAAGTAATGCTTGTTTTTATATTCCATTTGCAGGGTCTGAACAAGACAAAGTCTGTACATTTATTCGCAGTTAAAAGAGGTATCAGTACACAAAATTCTGAGCAAAACCGGGAATTATTTTTGGAGAAATCATGAAAAATGTATGCGATTTTTAACAAAAAACGCGTTATTTGAAACTTTGATCCCCAAAAAGGTATTTTTTGACACATCCTTACCCTTTAACTTATACCATGACAAAATTACATCCATCCCTCGTCTATATGCAGATTTACACACTTTAATTCGTCCTTTTCGCCGAGATATAAGAGTTTAAACATGACATGGTGTCATATTTTTTAGAACAATGGAGACAGTTGATGATTAAAAAAGATCACATAGAAATCAGTCGCAAGGGTGTAGATGATAACAATGAAGACAGTCTGAACGCAACGTTTTTGGAGCGCAATAACATGGAAATAATTACGGTATACTTAAGTGCCAATGTGTATAACTGGCTTTTTATAATGCGCTACCAAACTACCAATGATTTTTTTTGATAAATCCCATTCACACTCTTACTGACCAAGTTCGTCATCACAGACCTGACTCAAAGTATGAATCGGGACGCAATATATATGCTTGTTTTGAACATGTTTAAAATAAACGTGGTAAGGTCGGAAAGCTTCCTGACCAAGGCAATTCTGTTACGTTTTTTCCACGTTCACAAATATCCTCTCCGATTGACAACGATTTGTCATGATTTGGACATTTTTAGATCTATGTAGAAGCGTATGTAAATTTGACCTTTAAATATATCAAAAACGTCTATCGGACATGAAAGTCGAACCCCTTTAGGAGCATTTTTCATACATGGCACCATAAACAATATTGCGTGTTTTTCTATGTCGCTGTTTGAAAGAAGCCTGTGTTTTCGCCTGTGTATTTTACGTTATGATAGCATGTACAGCATACGTATTACCCTAGAGAACACAACAAAGAAGTTAATTAATGGTTGTGTTATTTTTTTAAATCCAGTACTACATATTTACACATACCAACTCTCCGAAAACAATATACTATCAATACATTAATGAAACCGGTATGTACATCATAACATGATATTTCGTTTATACTATATTTTACTTTCATGTACATTGTTTCTTAAATCATTTTTGAATTAGAAGTAGAAAAGTGCGGGGTATTAATGTTTCTTTCACCAATCTGACTTGGAACCTATGACACTACTTTATAATTTTGGATATGCATCTTAGAAATAAAACCCGGCTAAATATACATATGTTGGTACATGCTTTGTACTGACGTGTTCGTCACCTAAAATACGGAAGCAACTTATCCATACATACAATAATAAAATGCTACAAGTTGTGCAATAGAGACAATTCCTCATGTTATTACAGTTTTTGGTAAACAATTTACAAACAAAAACAAATCAATGCATATAGTGATTATAGGGATAAGATTACGTGTGCAATAAAATATTGTCACGTAAAATACTATAGTAGGGGTGAAATAGCATGAACGACAAATTTGGAACAAAACTAGTGCTAACTTAAGGTTGTTTAAGCATCTAAGAACGATTTATCTGTTAAAATTACAGCTTAAAATGCTAAGCATGGCTTATAGCTTCACCATTGAACATCTATATACTGTCATGTAAAATACCAGTCTTGAAACATATTTTTCAACAACAATTAACAAACGTCAAGCCTTTATTCTGGAAGCAAAACTTGTGTACACATAACTCAGTTTTATCACACATTATTTCTGAAATATATCCAGTAACTAATTATGGTTATTTTTCTGTTGTGCTTCCATGAAAGTCATGTGCAGTCGTCTGGAAATTTGAAAAAAAAATCATTTATTTCCAACGAGACACGAGCTCTTCCAAATTGTACAGTGAATATTTCGTTTTTATTCAAATCCAATAAAAGAAAATATTATATAGTGATAAAAACTTGAGCAAATATTAAATAAAGCATTGCCAGCATGCCAATAATCAATTGTCATATAGGCTCAAATAACTCTGGATTTTTATTTGTATTTTACGTGACGAAAGTTATACGGTTATCAAACACTTGATTGCTGTCATAATTTACGCTTTTTTTGCCAAGTTGTGAAAGCTAATAACTTAAAATAATAGCATTGCTTCTCATCAAAATCAATAATTGCATTAATTTAGTACACTTTATGTAACTGCACAGACTAAAAATTATACACAGTTTTACTCTTCTAATATCAAATGTCAAATAGTAAGCTTGATTTACATGTAGATTGCACAAATACTAGTTGTTTAAAGGTGATACACTCTAAAAGCATGTTATAAGTCATCAAATGTAAAAAAATCAAACGTAGTTTCATACAGAAATCAAAATATTGAAATTAAATTTTACGTGACACTAAATTGTATTTTACGTGACGAACAAGATAATGCTGACCAAGCAATAGACATACGCTATCGGAATAATTCTAGAATATAAATTGATTTACACCAATATCTTTCAAGAATAAATATTTACTATGCCCCATATGTCAATGGTTGAAATTTCTGTTGATGAGCAAATAATAGACCATTCGTGGTATATGTACCGTAAAATTTCAATGTCATTCTAATTATGTGGTATTTCCATGTATATATTGACTGTAAACATAAAATGTGTCACAATGGCACAGAATAAGATATATTTCTTATCATTTTTATCGTTGTAATCAATTTTTTTTTTTTTAAACCGTCACGTAAGTATACAGTCACGAAAAACTTTTTTCGCACTAAGATGCATTTTTTCTTCATTCATTGTCTATTACAGATGATAAACTTTTCTATATACTTAAATTCGACATGTGCCAGACATATTACAAGGAATAAATTACCATTCCTTAATAAATAAGCGAGGTGTTGCTGTCACGTAAGAATACAACATAAATGCCCCGGTAAGGTACAGGCTTGAAATAGACTGACGTATAGTTTTTGTTCGTGTATTTTGGTAAAAAAACATGTGTATTTATCGATAGTGCTTATATCAATAAACAAACTGGTTCAAATAATTTATAAATTACCACAAGCGTAAGCGTTGCTATCACATCTACAAAACAATGTCACGTAAAATACCTCTTGTGGGTGGCACAAACTCAGTCGAAAAAATACCAAAGCAACAAGTTCATAGCACTCTCGCGCATTTATGGGTTCATTTTCCAACTTATATGCTTAGATATAAACAACATATTTAAGATGTTTTGACTAGTTACTAATTATGAGAAGCATTTAAATTATATATTGTGTGTGGGTGACAGCCGATTTTGAGTATAGTGTCATAACTTGGGGGCTTGTATATTTTTTCAAGTTCATTATTTCTAATATCATTTGTATTTATTTTTGAGGAACTATATAGTATTAGTGATAGAAATTGATTTAAGACTCCTCATACTCAATAATTCGTTTTTATAAACATTATTATAGTGGTGACAGGCAGTTGGCTCAAATTTTGAGAATGCGTGAAGAGTGTGAATGCGATTTATAAAAAAAAATCATCGGTAGTTTGGTAGCGCATTATAAAAAGCCAGTTATACACATTGGCACTTAAGTATAGCGTAATTATTTCAATGTTATTGCGCTCCAAAAACGTTGCGTTCAGACTGTCTTCATTGTTATCATCTATACCCTTGCGACTGATTTCTATGTGATCTTTTTTAATCATCAACTGTCTCCATTGTTCTCAAAAATATGACACCATGTCATGTTTAAACTCTTATAGCTCGGCAAAAAGGACAAATAAAAGTGTGTAAATCTGCATATAGACGGGGTATGGATGTAATTTCGTCATGGTATAAGTCAAAGGGTAATGATATGTCAAAAAATACCTTTTTGGGGATCAAAGTTTCAAATAACGAGTTTTTTGTTAAAAATCGCATACATTTTTCATGATTTCTCCAAAAATAATTCACGGTTTTGCTCAGAATTTTGTGTGTACTGATACCTCTTTTAACTGCGAATAAATATACACACTTTGTTTTGTTCAGACCCTGCAAAAGGAAAATAAAAACAAGCAATACTTACTTCCGCGAGTTTTGCGTACATAAACACTGACAACTGTCTTCTAAGTGCCAACTGTTTTCTATGTATCGGGTTGAACGGTGTGGACCTACCAATATACAACCCCTTGAAGTTAACCAGATTGTATGGTCAATTTTCTGCCTCATGCAGCTTCAATAATTGATTACAAATTTCTTGTCAAAATATAGATCTAGCTAGGATTATGTATAATAAGGAGGGGCTAATTAAAAAATTCATAGATAATATTGCACAACGTGGCTTGTGGGAGGAGCTAATTAGATATGCATTAATGGGCTTTATAACTGCACATTAAGTGGGAGGAGCTTATTAATTATTTATAATTATTGAAGTATGTTTGCCCAAAGGTCTTTGGTTAAGAATTTGGTTTGCCCAACGTGTATATACTAATTAACGGCCTTTTAATCCAATTACCGTTAACTTTTCAATTCGAAACCTTGTGAAAATATATTACCGCTTTAAAAGGCATATTAGTTCGCATGTTGCGCGTTTAAACTCGCCGTAGAGTGTTTATTAAATGAGATCTATATGAAAGTCGCACATCTTAATGAAACTGAACGTATCGTCTTTAAAATAGCTTTTAGTTGTTAATGTTACTTGGAAAGTAAAAATATAATTGGTGATTTACGACACCAGGTTGTTGCTAAAAATCGCGCAATTCATGAATAGAAAATGTAAGTGCTCGCTGTTTAACTCGTCAGCATTAGTTCATTTATTTTATAACCGCAAATTAAATTGGTATAAGTGATCTTTAATATGTCATAGTATTGACAATTTCTTTTAATCCGAAAATACTTTACTGAATTCTCGTTTATTGCTTAATTATTCTTTCTCAATTCAAATCCTAAATAGCGTTACGTGTTGAAAATAGCCGCTATGAATAGCACAATTAGTTCGCACGATGCGCGTTTAACTCGCTGTCACGTGCTTATTAATTGAGACCGATATAAATGTTGCACATTTTCTTGAAGTTGAAAGTTTCGTCTTTTCAGTGAGGTATTATTTGTTTATGTAAATTAGAAAACAAAATTGTTACTGACGATTTAAAACCTCAGGTAGTTCCGAAAATTTGCGCAATTCGCGAATAGAAAATCTAGGGACTCGCTTTTTAACTCGCCAATGTGAATTCATATTATTTTATAATTTAAATTTAATTTGATATTAATAAATTGAAATATCTCATGGTATTGACAAAATTTATTTTGTCAAAATCCGATAGTCATTGACGGAACTGCAATTAATTGAATATTGCGTGACAGTACTGCTAAACCAGAGATCTATTAATATAGTAGATCCTGTCTTAGTGTATCGATCGTCTGCTTGCGGTTAGATAGACTGTATATACTGTCCTTGCGCCACCAGTGAAAACATGTTGTTTCTATTTATAGCATCAATGTTTGTAAACAACATAATTAGGTCATCGTCTACAAATGTTCAGCGGCGGAGTGATTTTAATAGACACATTTCAGTTCACCCGTGTTCCACCAGAAATCTATTGGCTGAATAAACAATACAAACTAGTCACTGACCAATAGCTCGTTGTATATCAATTTGCATATGAATGCCCCGATATGTAAACATGAAACCGTGGGATTACTTTCTCAACCTTCTTGACGGTCCTTGGCGGTTCGCAGGCCTTTGGTAGTAGGAATATAGTCCATGCGGAATGATTTGCTATAAAATTAAAATATCCTCAAAAAATAAAAGTCTGATGTAATTGTTGGTCTTAATATTAATAAATGTTGGTAATGTAAACAAATCGGGTTCAATGATACGTGTAACCTGTGTAGCATGCTTGTAATATTGTTCAAATCATAGACCTATTTATTGGTGTAGGCATAAAGGCGTTAACTTCATAGTATATATAAATCAAATCAAATCTGAAAGATAGTTATTACATTGTGTGGCTTATCGCCACACAAAAATATCTTCAGAAACTAGATATATTATAGATTTAGCCATAGAAATTTCATATAAATCGGCGAGATGTCGGAAAAAAAACATTGACGTCGCGCAATGGTAGCGAATTACCTTAAGGAGAAATTTGGTCAGCGCCTGTCAAATGGTACATGAAATAGGATTGTATTTGTGCTAAAATGGTATTCTGAACCCAAATTTTGCAGAAGTGGCCTAATAATATGTCTATTCCTCAGATTTAATCACAATTATCATTGTCTGGTACTAAAATAAGGGCAACATTCGCAAAAAAATGACAATTTAAGAAAAATAAATCTGAACTTTTCTGGATTTTTCATGATAAAAATCTAAATTTTCACTTTTTTAGACATTTTACACAGATAAAAATGGTTAAAACCCCATCTTGAGTGCATTTCCAATCATTTAAATGCATAAAAATGAAAACATGATTTTAATGGAGTTTTGCATGTCTTTATTAAGGCAACCCTTTTTGGGTTGTTTAAGTGTTTTTTTGCAGTTTTTTCAATGCTACTATATATAATATGCAGCACACAACAATCAATTCTAAACAAATTGGGCATGAATTCCAGAAAAAAATACAAACCCGCATATGCGCCTTTAAGGAGAAATTTGGTCAGCGCCTGTCAAATGGTATGATTAGTGACATGAAATAGGGTTGTATTTGTGCTATAATGGTATTCTGAACCCAAATTTTGCATTAGATGCTTATAATATGTCTATTCTTCATATTTAATCACAATTATCCTTTATTAAGGCAATCCTTTTTGGGTTATTTAAGTGTTTTTTGCAGTTTTTTCAATGATACTATATATATGCAGCACCCTTTTTGGGTTGTTTAAGTGGTTTTTTTTGCAGTTTTTTCAATGCTATTATATATAATATGCAGCACACAACAATCAATTCTAGACAAATCGGGCATGAATTCCAGAAAAAAATACAAACCGCATATGCGCCTTTCATGGTACTCACATTTGACGATTTTGCATCATCTGCGCATCTAGACCTGGGCTTTTATTATTATGCATATTGTTTACTGCATGTTCGCATTCGTTTAAGCTAAGAAGACCTTCGCAGAGACTCGCTTCATTATCATTTAGTATGTATTCTGGTTTTGTCGTGATTAGATAATCATCGATAACTTCTTGACATTTATTATTTGAGGAATAAAGGGTTTTGTAAAAGTTGACCTCTTCTTGTAGTATTGTTTTAGTGTCTGTTATAATACGATCGTTTACTTTTAGTGTATGGAGTGTTTTCCTTGATTGTCTTGACCTTTCAAGATTCAAAAAATATTTTGTATTTTTTCTGAGTAGTTAAGTTGAAATATTTTAGATCTTATCTGTGCTCCTTTTGCTTTATCATCGTAGTATGTTTGTAACTCTAATTCGATTTTTCTTCTATTTTCTTTTATGATGTTAGTATTTGGATCTTGTTCGTATAGATCTGAGAGTTTTTTTTTCAAGATTTATAACTCTGTCGTTCTTGTATTTTGATTTCTTTTTTGCATAGTCGTTGGTTTTGTTTTGGATGTCAATCTTACAGAGTTCCCACACCGTTTGTTGTGATTCTTGTTCAATGTGTTTGGTGTAGTTATCTATGACTTTTGTAATATATTCAGTGTATTCATTGTCTTCTAAGAAACTGTTATTAAATTTCCCACGTTTCGATTGGGGAGTTAGTTTCAATGATATTGCTTGGTGATCTGTGAATGATATAGAAGCAGGTCTTATATCTGAACTAAGTATGGTTGGGGTTAAGTTTTCGTCTGTTAACCATAGATCGATCCTGCTTTTTTCGTAACCGTTTGTTCTTCTCCATGTATACTGCTGTTTATGTTTATTTAAACCCCGCCATATGTCGCTTAGTTTGAGTGTGTTTATAAGATTAGTTAGTGTTTTACATGGTTTCGATTGTATTGTTTTAGATATCCTATCTTTACCGGTGAGTGTTTCGTTGAAATCACCTCCAATGATGATGAAACCTTGACCATGGTCATTTATTAATTGGTGTATATTCTCAAAGAACTTATTTCTGTTATGTTTGTTGTTATGTGCATATATATTGATTAAAGTGTATATGTTGTCTTCAATTGAGATATTCATAAATACGTATCTTCCATTTATACATGTTTTAGATTCAATAAGATCGTAATTTAATTTTTTGTTAATAAGAATAGAGCATCCAGCACTTGACGAGGTACCGTAAGCATTAAATGAATCTCATTCATTAAATTCAACGTTCAAGTTATTTATTATTTCTGCAGTGTAGTGTGTTTCTTGTATAAATAGTATGTCTACTTTCTGTTGATTCATGTATTCTTTTAGTCTATTTCGTTTGTTTATGTTTCTTAATCCTTGGGTGTTAAGCGATAAGAAATGTATTTTAGATGACGTCATGTTAATTGTATATTATAATTATTTAAATCTTTATATGGAGATAGAAAGACACAGCAATGTGAAAAGACACATTGGGATAATGACACAAAACCTAGCCATGTGTAAAAAATGGAAAGAATGCAGAAATGCGATCAGACAATTTGAGATTATAGTATAAACATACAAAAAAGACGATATGAAAGACATACATAGGAGATGATATGATATGAAAGACATTGGAAAAAACGATATTCAATAAAACATGTATGGGGTGGACAGAGTATGCGGAATCGTCATGCTATGGAAACATAGCATGCTGACTACACATACTGTGCAAATTATATTACACTACCGCCCTGTGTAGCTGTTTTTTTTGTTGGGAAACTGCGTTAAAATCAAATAAGAAGGTATACATTTAGCAAATACGATGATCCGTCGTTCTTTTGTGTAACAGCAGAGGATACTCTAAAGTCCAAACTTTCCGAGCCACTGAAGTGCTGGGCATTGGGTGCTTTTCTAGCAATTAATTGATTTAAATTTTCTTTAATGTTTGAAGATTGTAGCTCGGAAAGTTTATGTAGCATATCGTCGGTGGTGTACTTTTGCATCAACTCTTGGAGTGCAGATTTGTGGGATTTACCGGAAAGGTCTTTTTCGAAAGGAAGTCTTCTATGTGTGTACTGGCCGTTCTTTTCATACTTGCACCAAGTGTTGTCGCACGCAGCATGATCGCCAAATGCATGTGGAATGATGGCATTCAGATTGTTTTTCATTGCGTTGATGTCATTTGAATTTTACTTCACGGCATATGAAATAATCAATGGATAGTTTAAGGGCAACTTGGTGTAAAACTTTGTGCTTTTTATTTATTTCAATTAGGGATAATGTAAAGTTTTTGAAAACATGGTTAGAGTCACTACTTTTTTCTAGGTTAGAATTAACATACTTTCGTGCACGTACAAGTGTTGTTGTGTCGTCATCCATAGTAATCTTGTTGACATTTAGCCCCTGGTCATTAAGTTCCTTCAAACTCTTCACCGCTAAAAAATGCTCCATCGCTTTTGAATTTCCTGACCAATTTAATATACAGTCGTGTGTTTTCACGGGTTTGCCATGTCTCTTTGCTGATGTGCATCGTCTACATTGCTTTTTGGCCGTACAGAATCCTACACACTTTTTAGTATAGTTGCCGACAACAGTAACATGTCCAGAAATACAAAATTGAATGAGAAATATCACTATAGCATAGAATACATAAGATTTTATTTCAAGTCAATATCAATATAAAAATGCAAATATAAAATAAACTGCCAACCAAGTGAGTTTGCACTTCATAAACTATATAACTTGTTAGACAATTTGTCCCAACATCATAAATCTGACTATTTAACAAACAGAGAGTATGAGTGTAGTTTTATACTAAATGGTCAATTAATGGCATTTTTGTCCCGATTCTATTGTACACACAGTGTATAAACATTATCACTGTATTATTCTTTGCAAAGATGCATCCACTAATAAACGTTACAACTATGTAATTACAAATGTGTATACAATTAAATGTGTACCACTTCTTGCGACAAACCGAGATTGACTTTTTTACACACTATAAAGGAGTGGTGTGTATATGTTTGACATGTTATATCACAAATACAATCGGAACTCCTCGGCGTTTATCAAACTAAAGTGCCTCGCACATAATATGGAAGCCTCTATTATCACGGACTACTTTGCAACATGGCTCACGAGAATCAAACGATGGAAACGAGGAGAACTAAAAGGTTACATACTCATGGGAAGGTATCAACTCATAAAAGGAGACCAGTAATTGAAGGGCTTCTTGATAGCATTGAAAAACTGATGATTGGCTGTCATCGGAAACCGCAGTATGTAACCCTACACTTATGTACGAGGCGTATTTCTCAGTTACGGAAATGCCCGAGTAGTGATATGGGTTTTGTGAAAAAAATATTACAGCAGCCTATGTCAACACGTTACACCAGCTTACCTGATGAGCTGTTCCTACTGCGACCAGTCCCGCGCCTCTGCCAACCACCGTCAATTGATACCTCCGTTTGAATATTCTTTGTCGAGCTGTGAGAGTAGAATCTTAATACAACAGTCAATTATTATTGGGGACGACCGAGGGGAATTAGACATTGTCGATTATTTGACGTCTAAATCCTAACCCTGTAGGCAATGTTTACTGTCTAAATACCTGGGGTCAGGACACGTTATTACATACTGATCATTTCCCGGGTCTTCGAACCGCCCAGAGTCTATTTCCCAGGACTAGCATTCGATGAGGTTGTCTAATGCCTGCTGTGCAAATCACTGTAACTATTCCGGTGCAACTAAAATTCAACGTGTACCATATATTGCTATTAAAAGCACATATAAATTCTGATCAATGTATGACTTACTGTCGTACTATATAATTTGCCGTGAATGCCTAATTGTACTTGCCGAGAACACATTAATATCATGAGACATGGAAACAAATACTGCAATCGAGGCTAATGATTTCAAGCGTGTAGTAGAACTTTCAAACAAAACAAAGAGCAAACTAGTGGCGTAAATTTTTCACCTCGGTAGCCTAGCGATAGAGCGTCCGCTTGGAGTGCAAACAGTCGAAAATGCAACATACTTAAAACCGAGTGCTAGGCGCTCTTCAAATTAATCACATGTAACTGATGGTTCATCCGGTGCAAATGGTCTGACTACATGGTAGTTTCCATATCATTGAAATTAATTGAATACTTTCTAGCAGTGGGATTAAAATCCATTTTAAAAAATACCTGTTTAACTCGGAAACATGCTGTATAGCTTCAATCTCATCAACAATAGCCTGTTTACAAGATTCTGCTGGCACAGACTCAGTTGCATTGCCGATTTCACGTTCTCTTCGTTTTAGCGTAGTATGATGAATTGGTGGTATGTTCAGCTCGGCTAAGCTATTGTTGATCTGGGTTTCTCCTACACCGGCATTAACCATTGCTTAAAGAAAGAAAAATAATGAATCAAATCATTTTCAATTCTTCATTTCATAACTGAAACAAGGTACAATCGTTAATGCATGGTAAAATTGTGACGTGATTGAATACATGCAGGTGCTGTTAACATACCTCATATTGTTCATTGTAACGATTCTAACAGCATTCTCAGTATTTTGGTATTTGATAAAATCAAACTAAAATAACGAGTTGACTTATACAAATTGAACATATGCAAACTAAGACATAAATTAGATGTATGGTTATACCTGCTGCCAACTTAGTATTGACGTCAAATATTCGTGATGATGTTGTGTCGCCACCAGGTCCACTGGCACTACAGTGTCGCTTTCCGGTCAGCACTGGCTTTAATGTAGAGACGTTACGCACAAAACTGGTACATAAAACGTTGCGTCAAAAACGTCAACTTTTACGAGTCGACGTAGTTTTCTACAAATGCGTAAAGTTACTTACATGACTTAAAGCGATGGCGGAAAGTTGATTACATTTTCAAACTTATATACATGTTCTTATTTTAATATAGTGTTTGATAAGGCGAAAATAGTTTTCTTGGGGGAAAAATAACAGCAATTGTTCTTCATGTGGCCTTTTTGTAGAGACAAGTACAGTGATATTGATAGGATTATAAAGAGTCTGTATTTTAATCAAATTTACACTAATGAAAATGATACGACATAGAAACTCATTTACAATTATTCAAAACTAAGTAATTCAAATGTAAAAATGTCATTCTAAGTGGAAATATTCAATTTACCCTGTCATTTACGCGAAGTTGATGAAAAAGTGACGTTAAAATTGGCGCCCGGACATTTACACTGGGCAATTTCAATGTTTTGCACTAAGATGGTCTTACATACCAGTCTATGAGGAATGATATCTTCCAACGGGGTTAATATGGCCATTTAGTATGCTATATTTTATAATTAACATGTACGCGTTTTATGATGCTCTAACCATACTGAACGAAAACGACATGCATCCAAATGTTGCACAACAACGTTAAATCGCGTCAAGTGGACATTTTCACTGGGCAATTGTAATATTGAGTATTTCTGTTAATTAGCGGAATTGATTAGGGATCTTTATATCAATCATTCAGTTTATTTATTACAGTTTAACCTATATATGTTAAAGACGGTAAAAGTGTTATCCATACTTAATTTTTTCGTTTTGAAACCACGGCACACGTAAAAATGGAATGGGACATTTTTGCGGATTTTCGTTGATATGTAACTCCGAGACAATCTGAAGTGCTATCAGCAATTAGACAACCATGATGTATAAGCACTCGCTAACAGACAATAATAGCAAAATATCAATAAATTCAATGCTTGTGGTATATGTAACTAAAAGAGGAATATTTTAACGAAGTCGAGCGAAGACGCAGCGTTGGGACAACGTCAACCTAGACAGTATTTATGTCAATTAAAGATGTAGCTAGAGTATTTTTAGAAATAAAATATAGACACATATTCAAAAAATATAAAGAAACAGTATTACCAAAAGTGTAAACAAATTCGCACCATCTTTATCAATTAACTCGAGTTTTTCATGGATGCCTAAAATTTCTCATAAAACGTGACACCGTTTTCACATTCAGTAAACAGTGTGTCATGAATTTGCTAATTCATTTGAGATATAGTGGAAATTATATAACATCAGTTACTTGCTTACGCATATTGTGGCGTAATTTCAACGAATTTGAATCAGCAGTTCGCTTACTATGGAGTGTTATATCAAGCGACGCAGAGATACGCGCAACGCATGACAGCAGTTTTTGACGTGATTTTCCACTTTGAAATGAAAATATAAGGGAATTTTCTTTTATTTCTTTGAAATAACTATTGCTATTGCAGTATTGGTTACAAAAATCTGTCTATCGATGTATAAGACTTTAATATTTCTTCAACGGTTGAATTTAAAATGGTCAAAAACTCTTAGTAACCACCCGAAATTCATAAAACGTCCGAGTTTCGTGCGTAACGTCAGAGCAATTCTGACATTTCACATAAAGTATTGACCCAAGGCCGTGTCTCGTCTCCGAGGTAGTGCAGCGAAGATGCAAACGTGACTGACATACATCACATATAAGCTGGTCAGATAAAAGCTAAAGTTCCACCACTCTTCTTCCAACTCTCCATTGTCCGTCAGATAAATTTACAATTTTGAAATTATTGTTAAAAATCACCAATTATTATTTAAGTATTATATGGTACATAGTCACACTGTTTTTTTAAGAAATGCTGTATGCGCGACTGACGGCTTGTTAAAATGGAGTTCACCATGTACTAGTAACTGTCAAGTTTGACAGACAAGCATACCGCTAGAACTACTGGAAGTCGTGCGTAGGTTCGAGTCCCATGTCGAATGCATTTTCCATAATACGTGGGGTGTTCCACAATTAATAGGACTTTTTTCATAGCGACACGGCAAATAAGAAATTATGAAAACTAATTGTTTATGATTAAATTTTGATCTTTCACTGATTAATATGTGTAATATCAAAGAAATTGGTTGAACAATAAGAAATTTATTGAACATTAAATATACTATGTACCAAGGAGGCGGGTCGCACCGTGACGTTATTATGACGTCGCATTTCAAGCACAGTATTTTAACATAAAGAAACATTCAATATTTTTGTTTTTAGTCATCCTGACCTTCTAAACAGACCTAAGAACACTTCTCTGATTGTTTAAATATGTTTCCGTACCCCTGTTCACAAAAATGTGTTGCAATGATGTTAGAAATTGCTCAAACCTTGGAGCGTGTATCAGTGTACAAAGAGTGTTTATCAACTTCAACTTAATTGTCTATGACCTCACCTGTGCTTACTTGTAAGTTCATAAATCCGTGATCTGTAAACAATTTGAGCCAACAGAACACTAGTAGCTGCTAAATGCCATTACATTATACGTATTTGATCATTTCATTGGTTAGCAACGTTGGTTTACCAAATGTATACCATTATTTGACAATCGCGCGGTTTCTGTTCCTAGGCGTTGACGTCATTTTCATCCATGACGCGCTTGGATACATACAATTGATTACTGAATTATGATGATAAATACAGCGCGATTTCTTCGAAAGTTTGCGTCCGCATGTGAAAGTCGTCCATGTAATGTCGTACAATTAGGCGTTAATATTTATCAAGTGGTTATTAAGATATTCACATTTTTAATAAGGATGGTAATGACAAATTTTTGTGTGACCCGCCTTGGCGTTACATGGTTTCTATGACAACGCTTTGTATGAGCATGATCAACTACAACAACATTATGTTGCTGTCAGTATATAGAGCATACATTGCTATGCATATGGGACAAATTTCATTAAATTGTAATTTTTAAGTAAGAGGTTATGAGAAAAGTCCTATTATTTCTGGAACACCTCTCGTACATGTACATATATGCGAATTATCCATTCGAACATATAGTTGGAATAATATAAGCTATATGATGACAACAGAACAGATCTATATCAACAATGAATAATGTTCCTTGAATGTTTATTCGCTATGGTTGAAGCGAGACACTAAATGCTGATTAAGTGATATTCAGAATTTCTGATAAGTATTGATATAAACATTGCATTTCCATAATTGCCGCACGTGTTAACAGTTGCGCAGTGTGCTTATATGACTATCTTTGAATATTTACTCGTGAAGCTACTATAAATGGAAAAAAGATGATACGGTTGCTCTTACCTCGTGTAGTGAAACAACTGGACTGTCGTTTATCACATGCTTGTTTATGTTTTTCCGAAACAAATCTTCCTCGCTTCGATCGGTGCGACATTTTAAAACCGTCCAATCCAGCTAATGTATGGGAGTTTTCATCACGTCACTTACGTCGAAATATCGTGCAAACTTGTTGGCGCCAAAACTTAAAAATTAAACGAGATTTTAACTGAAGTGCTGGGTAAGCGTTGAAAATTCGTATAATTTCAAATTAGTTGTACAATCACATTTGTTGAAAACATACATATATTCTACATATTTAGGGACATAAAATATATTGACTATAGAAAACACTTATTTTAACGCGGTATCAACTAAAGAAAATTACTTAAATAAAAAGATATACAACTGCCGCAGAGAAAATACTAGTTCTAAAGGTATTTTATACTCATATATGTGAAACATTATTCTTCATGACGTCACGCAAATAACTACTAAAATGTAGCGTAATTTTTTATTTCATATCGATTTTTAGTCAACATTTTGCGGTCATCCACCTAGATTTTGTTACGTCGATGGAAAGACAAATTATCCAGTTGTGTTTTAATATATAGAGGATATTTGTATTTTTCCGTGTATGATCGGCTGATAATTCACCGAGTGAGCAGCTGATGTAATATTTTCACGGGTGGCGTAGCCACGAGTGAAAATATAAGTCAGCTGCTCACGAGGTGAATTATCAAACGATTATACACGGTAAAATACTAATATTCTATTTATTTCATGCTTCAAATAGCTTAAATGATGGAAATACTCCACGATATACCTGAAATGTTGTGCGTGACGTCGTTTTCCCGCCATGCACACGTCGAGTTGCAATCAAATAGTTCTTCTGCAATGGCTTCAATTTCGTCCATTTAATTTACATTTATGTACATATAATGTTGTGTTATTTGTTAAAGATTAAGAGAGCAAGTGAAAATGCTTATTATTTTATTTTTGACGGCAAGGAAATTTGATTTTTAAAAAATAACCTGTTTGCCGTGAAATTATGAACTGTGAAATTATGAACAGTGAAATTATCGGGGAATAATCCACCGTTATTCCGCCGTAAACCACCGGTAAGCATGAAATAAAATACAATAATAGGTTTACCTCGCAAATGTTGCATAATATTAATATAACGTCAGCATAGTCGCGTTATAATAACAGCGTGAAAAGACACTGCGTGCGTCACAACAAAAATAAATAGGGTTCTCGCGTCGTACTTAATATTTATTTTTATTCACGTTAACGGTCGCGAGCGGGGCTTTCCAGTGGTTATTTATACGCAATAATCGAATAGCGCAAAAAACCTGTAGCTTCGCAAAACATCGAACACGGTCTTACGTCACCGTGCACTTAGGAGACGTTAAATAAATATATATTGCGTTTGTCGATTTTTAAAAAAAAAATATCTTCAGAAACTAGATATATTATAGATTTAGCCATAGAAATTTCATATAAATCGGCGAGATGTCGGAAAAAAAACATTGACGTCGCGCAATGGTAGCGAATTACCTTAAGGAGAAATTTGGTCAGCGCCTGTCAAATGGTATGAATAGTGACATGAAATAGGATTGTATTTGTGCTAAAATGGTATTCTGAACCCAAATTTTGCAGAAGTGGCCTAATAATATGTCTATTCCTCAGATTTAATCACAATTATCATTGTCTGGTACTAAAATAAGGGCAACATTCGCAAAAAAATGACAATTTAAGAAAAATAAATCTGAACTTTTCTGGATTTTTCATGATAAAAATCTAAATTTTCACTTTTTTAGACATTTTACACAGTGAGTAAAATAATCTTGAGTGCATTTCCAATCATTTAAATGCATAAAAATGAAAACATGATTTTAATGGAGTTTTGCATGTCTTTATTAAGGCAACCCTTTTTGGGTTGTTTAAGTGTTTTTTTTTTGCAGTTTTTTCAATGCTACTATATATAATATGCAGCACACAACAATCAATTCTAGACAAATTGGGCATGAATTCCAGAAAAAATACAAACCCGCATATGCGCCTTTAAGGAGAAATTTGGTCAGCGCCTGTCAAATGGTATGATAAGTGACATGAAATAGGGTTGTATTGGTGCTATAATGGTATTTTAAACCCAAATTTTGCATTGGATGCCTAATAATATGTCTATTCTTCATATTTAATCACAATTATCCTTGTCCGGTACTAAAATAAGGGCAACATTCGCAAAAAAATGACAATTTGAGAAAAAATAAATCTGATTTTTCCGGATTTTTCATGATAAAAATCTAAATTTTCACTTTTTTAGACATTTTACACCGATAAAAAAGGTTTAAACCCCATCGTGAGTGCATTTCCATTAATTTAAATGCAAAAAAATGCAAACATGATTTTAATGGAATTTTGCATGTCTTTAACCCTTTTTGGGTTATTTAAGTGTTTTTTGCAGTTTTTTCAATGTTACTATATATATGCAGCACCCTTTTTGGGTTGTTTAAGTGGGTTTTTTTGCAGTTTTTTCAATGCTACTATACATAATATGCAGCACACAACAATCAATTCTAGACAAATTGGGCATGAATTCCAGAAAAAAATACAAACCCGCATATGCGCCTTTAAGGAGAAATTTGGTCAGCGCCTGTCAAATGGTATGATTAGTGACATGAAATAGGGTTGTATTGGTGCTATAATGGTATTTTAAACCCAAATTTTGCATTAGATGCCTAATAATATGTCTATTCTTCATATTTAATCACAATTATCCTTGTCCGGTACTAAAATAAGGGCAACATTCGCAAAAAAATGACAATTTGAGAAAAAATAAATCTGATTTTTTCCGGATTTTTCATGATAAAAATCTAAATTTTCACTTTTTTAGACATTTTACACCGATAAAAAAGGTTTAAACCCCATCGTGAGTGCATTTTCATTAATTTAAATGCAAAAAAATGCAAACATGATTTTAATGGAATTTTGCATGTCTTTAACCCTTTTTGGGTTATTTAAGTGTTTTTTGCAGTTTTTTCAATGTTACTATATATATGCAGCACCCTTTTTGGGTTGTTTAAGTGGTTTTTTTTGCAGTTTTTTCAATGCTACTATATATAATATGCAGCACACAACAATCAATTCTAGACAAATTGGGCATGAATTCCAGAAAAAAATACAAACCGCATATGCGCCTTTCAGGGTACTCACATTTGACGATTTTGCATCATCTGCGCATCTAGACCTGGGCTTTTATTATTATGCATATTGTTTACTGCATGTTCGCATTCGTTTAAGCTAAGAAGACCTTCGCAGAGATTCGCTTCATTATCATTTAGTATGTATTCTGGTTTTGTCGTGATTAGATAATCATCGATAACTTCGTGACATTTATTATTTGAGGAATAAAGGGTTTTGTAAAAGTTGACCTCTTCTTGTAGTATTGTTTTAGTGTCTGTTATAATACGATCGTTTAATTTTAGTGTATGGAGTGTTTTCCTTGATTGTCTTGACCTTTCAAGATTCAAAAAATATTTTGTATTTTTTTCTGAGTAGTTAAGTTGAAATATTTTAGATCTTATCTGTGCTCCTTTTGCTTTATCCTCGTAGTATGTTTGTAACTCTAATTCGATTTTTCTTCTATTTTCTTTTATGATGTTAGTATTTGGATCTTGTTCGTATAGATCTGAGAGTTTTTTGTCAAGATTTATAATTCTGTCGTTCTTGTATTTTGATTTCTTTTTTGCATAGTCGTTGGTTTTGTTTTGGATGTCAATCTTACAGAGTTCCCACACCGTTTGTTGTGATTCTTGTTCAATGTGTTTGGTGTAGTTATCTATGACTTTTGTAATATATTCAGTGTATTCATTGTCTTCTAAGAAACTGTTATTAAATTTCCCACGTTTCGATTGGGGAGTTAGTTTCAATGATATTGCTTGGTGATCTGTGAATGATATAGAAGCAGGTCTTATATCTGAACTAAGTATAGTTGGGGTTAAGTTTTCGTCTGTTAACCATAGATCGATCCTGCTTTTTTCGTAACCGTTTGTTCTTCTCCATGTATACTGCTGTTTATGTTTATTTAAAACCCGCCATATGTCGCTTAGTTTGAGTGTGTTTATAAGATTAGTTAGTGTTTTACATGGTTTCGATTGTATTGTTTTAGATATCCTATCTTTACCGGTGAGTGTTTCGTTGAAATCACCTCCAATGATGATGAAACCTTGACCATGGTCATTTATTAATTGGTGTATATTCTCAAAGAACTTATTTCTGTTATGTTTGTTGTTATGTGCATATATATTGATTAAAGTGTATATGTTGTCTTCAATTGAGATATTCATAAATACGTATCTTCCATTTATACATGTTTTAGATTCAATAAGATCGTAATTTAATGTTTTGTTAATAAGAATAGAGCATCCAGCACTTGACGAGGTACCGTAAGCATTAAATGAATCTCATTCATTAAATTCAACGTTCAAGTTATTTATTATTTCTGCAGTGTAGTGTGTTTCTTGTATAAATAGTATGTCTACTTTCTGTTGATTCATGTATTCTTTTAGTCTATTTCGTTTGTTTATGTTTCTTAATCCTTGGGTGTTAAGCGATAAGAAATGTATTTTAGTTGACGTCATGTTAATTGTATATTATAATTATTTAAATCTTTATATGGAGATAGAAAGACACAGCAATGTGGAAAGACACATTGGGATAATGACACAAAACCTAGCCATGTGTAAAAAATGGAAAGAATGCAGAAATGCGATCAGACAATTTGAGATTATAGTATAAACATACAAAAAAGACGATATGAAAGACATACATAGGAGATGATATGATATGAAAGACATTGGAAAAAACGATATTCAATAAAACATGTATGGGGTGGACAGAGTATGCGGAATCGTCATGCTATGGAAACATAGCATGCTGACTACACATACTGTGCAAATTATATTACACTACCGCCCTGTGTAGCTGTTTTTTTGTTGGGAAACTGCGTTAAAATCAAATAAGAAGGTATACATTTAGCAAATACGATGATCCGTCGTTCTTTTGTGTAACAGCAGAGGATACTCTAAAGTCCAAACTTTCCGAGCCACTGAAGTGCTGGGCATTGGGTGCTTTTCTAGCAATTAATTGATTTAAATTTTCTTTAATGTTTGAAGATTGTAGCTCGGAAAGTTTATGTAGCATATCGTCGGTGGTGTACTTTTGCATCAACTCTTGGAGTGCAGATTTGTGGGATTTACCGGAAAGGTCTTTTTCGAAAGGAAGTCTTCTATGTGTGTACTGGCCGTTCTTTTCATACTTGCACCAAGTGTTGTCGCACGCAGCATGATCGCCAAATGCATGTGGAATGATGGCATTCAGATTGTTTTTCATTGCGTTGATGTCATTTGAATTTTACTTCACGGCATATGAAATAATCAGTGGATAGTTTAAGGGCAACTTGGTGTAAAACTTTGTGCTTTTTATTTATTTCAATTAGGGATGATGTAAAGTTTTTGAAAACATGGTTAGAGTAATATAAAAATGCAAATATAAAATAAACTGCCAACCAAGTGAGTTTGCACTTCATAAACTATATAACTTGTTAGACAATTTGTCCCAACATCATAAATCTGACTATTTAACAAACAGAGAGTATGAGTGTAGTTTTATACTAAATGGTCAATTAATGGCATTTTTGTCCCGATTCTATTGTACACACAGTGTATAAACATTATCACTGTATTATTCTTTGCAAAGATGCATCCACTAATAAACGTTACAACTATGTAATTACAAATGTGTATACAATTAAATGTGTACCACTTCTTGCGACAAACCGAGATTGACTTTTTTACACACTATAAAGGAGTGGTGTGTATATGTTTGACATGTTATATCACAAATACAATCGGAACTCCTCGGCGTTTATCAAACTAAAGTGCCTCGCACATAATATGGAAGCCACTATTATCACGGACTACTTTGCAACATGGCTCACGAGAATCAAACGATGGAATCGAGGAGAACTAAAAGGTTACATACTCGTGGGAAGGTATCAACTCATAAAAGGAGACCAGTAATTGAAGGGCTTCTTGATAGCATTGAAAAACTGATGATTGGCTGTCATCGGAAACCGCAGTATGTAACCCTACACTTATGTACGATGCGTATTTCTCAGTTACGGAAATGCCCGAGTAGTGATATGGGTTTTGTGAAAAAAATATTACAGCAGCCTATGTCAACACGTTACACCAGCTTACCTGATGAGCTGTTCCTACTGCGACCAGTCCCGCGCCTCTGCCAACCACCGTCAATTGATACCTCCGTTTGAATATTCTTTGTCGAGCTGTGAGAGTAGAATCTTAATACAACAGTCAATTATTATTGGGGACGACCGAGTGGAATTAGACATTGTCGATTATTTGACGTCTAAATCCTAACCCTGTAGGCAATGTTTACTGTCTAAATACCTGGGGTCAGGACACGTTATTACATACTGATCATTTCCCGGGTCTTCGAACCGCCCAGAGTCTATTTCCCAGGACTAGCATTCGATGAGGTTGTCTAATGCCTGCTGTGCAAATCACTGTAACTATTCCGGTGCAACTAAAATTCAACGTGTACCATATATTGCTATTAAAAGCACATATAAATTCTGATCGATGTATGACTTACTGTCGTACTATATAATTTGCCGTGTATGCCTAATTGCACTTGCCGAGAACACATTAATATCATGAGACATGGAAACATATACTGCAATCGAGGCTTATGATTTCTAGCGTGTAGTAGAACTTTCAAACAAAACAAAGAGCAAACTAGTGGCGTAAATTTTTCACCTCGGTAGCCTAGCGATAGAGCGTCCGCTTGGAGTGCAAACAGTCGAAAATGCAACATACTTAAAACCGAGTGCTAGGCGCTCTTCAAATTAATCACATGTAACTGATGGTTCATCCGGTGCAAATGGTCTGACTACATGGTAGTTTCCATATCATTGAAATTAATTGAATACTTTCTAGCAGTGGGATTAAAATCCATTTAAAAAAAATACCTGTTTAACTCGGAAACATGCTGTATAGCTTCAATCTCATCAACAATAGCCTGTTTACAAGATTCTGCTGGCACAGACTCAGTTGCATTGCCGATTTCACGTTCTCTTCGTTTTAGCGTAGTATGATGAATTGGTGGTATGTTCAGCTCGGCTAAGCTATTGTTGATCTGGGTTTCTCCTACACCGGCATTAACCATTGCTTAAAGAAAGAAAAATAATGAATCAAATCATTTTCAATTCTTCATTTTATAACTGAAACAAGATACAATCGTTAATGCATGGTAAAATTGTGACGTGATTGAATACATGCAGGTGCTGTTAACATACCTCATATTGTTCATTGTAACGATTCTAACAGCATCAAACTAAAATAACGAGTTGACTTATACAAATTGAACATATGCAAACTAAGACATAAATTAGATGTATGGTTATACCTGCTGCCAACTTAGTATTGACGTCAAATATTCGTGATGATGTTGCGTCGCCACCAGGTCCACTGGCACTACAGTATCGCTTTCCGGTCAGCACAGGCTTTAATGTAGAGACGTTACGCACAAAACTGGTACATAAAACGTTGCGTCAAAAACGTCAACTTTTACGAGTCGACGTAGTTTTCTACAAATGCGTAAAGTTACTTACATGACTTAAAGCGATGGAGGAAAGTTGATTACATTTTCAAACTTATATACATGTTCTTATTTTAATATAGTGTTTGATAAGGCGAAAATAGTTTTCTTGGGGGAAAAATAACAGCAATTGTTCTTCATGTGGCCTTTTTGTAGAGACAAGTACAGTGATATTGATAGGATTATAAAGTCTGTATTTTAATCAAATTTACACTAATGAAAATGATACGACATAGAAACTCATTTACAATTATTCAAAACTAAGTAATGCAAATGTAAAAATGTCATTCTAAGTGGAAATATTCAATTTACCCTGTCATTTACGCGAAGTTGATGAAAAAGTGACGTTAAAATTGGCGCCCGGACATTTACACTGGGCAATTTCACTGTTTTGCACTAAGATGGTCTTACATACCAGTCTATGAGGAATGATATCTTCCAACGGGGTTAATATGGCCATTTAGTATGCTATATTTTATAATTAACATGTACGCGTTTTATGATGCTCTAACCATACTGAACGAAAACGACATGCATCCAAATGTTGCACAACAACGTTAAATCGCGTCAAGTGGACATTTTCACTGGGCAATTGTAATATTGAGTATTTCTGATAATTAGCGGAATTGATTAGGGATCTTTATATCAATCATTCAGTTTATTTATTACAGTTTAACCTATATATGTTAAAGACGGTAAAAGTGTTATCAATACTTAATTTTTTCGTTTTGAAACCACGGCACACGTAAAAATGGAATGGGACATTTTTGCGGATTTTCGTTGATATGTAATTCCGAGACAATCTGAAGTGCTATCAGCAATTAGACAACCATGATGTATAAGCACTCGCTAACAGACAATAATAGCAAAATATCAATAAATTCAATGCTTGTGGTATATGTAACTAAAAGAGGAATATTTTACCGAAGTCGAGCGAAGACGCAGCGTTGGGACAACGTCAACCTAGACAGTATTTATGTCAATTAAAGATGTAGCTAGAGTATTTTTAGAAATAAAATATAGACACATATTCAAAAAATATAAAGAAACAGTATTACCAAAAGTGTAAACAAATTCGCACCATCTTTATCAATTAACTCGAGTTTTTCATGGATGCCTAAAATTTCTCTTAAAACGTGACACATTCTCATTTTCACATTCAGTAAACAGTGTGTCATGAATTTGCTAATTTATTTGAGATATAGTGGAAATTATATAACATCAGTTACTTGCTTACGCATATTGTGGCGTAATTTCAACGAATTTGAATCAGCAGTTCGCTTACTATGGAGTGTTATATCAAGCGACGCAGAGATACGCGCAACGCATGACAGCAGTTTTTGACGTGATTTTCCACTTTGAAATGAAAATATAAGGGAATTTTCTTTTATTTCTTTGAAATAACTATTGCTATTGCAGTATTGGTTACAAAAATCTGTCTATCGATGTATAAGACTTTAATATTTCTTCAACGGTTGAATTTAAAATGGTCAAAAACTCTTAGTAACCACCCGAAATTCATAAAACGTCCGAGTTTCGTGCGTAACGTCAGAGCAATTCTGACATTTCACATAAAGTATTGACCCAAGGCCGTGTCTCGTCTCCGAGGTAGTGCAGCGAAGATGCAAACGTGACTGACATACATCACATATAAGCTGGTCAGATAAAAGCTAAAGTTCCACCACTCTTCTTCCAACTCTCCATTGTCCGTCAGATAAATTTACAATTTTGAAATTATTGTTAAAAATCACCAATTATTATTTAAGTATTATATGGTACATAGTCACACTGTTTTTTTAAGAAATGCTGTATGCGCGACTGACGGCTTGTTAAAATGGAGTTCACCATGTACTAGTAACTGTCAAGTTTGACAGACAAGCATACCGCTAGAACTACTGGAAGTCGTGCGTAGGTTCGAGTCCCATGTCGAATGCATTTTCCATAATACGTGGGGTGTTCCACAATTAATAGGACTTTTTTCATAGCGACACGGCAAATAAGAAATTATGAAAACTAATTGTTTATGATTAAATTTTGATCTTTCACTGATTAATATGTGTAATATCAAAGAAATTGGTTGAACAATAAGAAATTTATTGAACATTAAATATACTATGTACCAAGGAGGCGGGTCGCACCGTGACGTTATTATGACGTCGCATTTCAAGCACAGTATTTTAACATAAAGAAACATTCAATATTTTTGTTTTTAGTCATCCTGACCTTCTAAACAGACCTAAGAACACTTCTCTGATTGTTTAAATATGTTTCCGTACCCCTGTTCACAAAAATGTGTTGCAATGATGTTAGAAATTGCTCAAACCTTGGAGCGTGTATCAGTGTACAAAGAGTGTTTATCAACTTCAACTTAATTGTCTATGACCTCACCTGTGCTTACTTGTAAGTTCATAAATCCGTGATCTGTAAACAATTTGAGCCAACAGAACACTAGTAGCTGCTAAATGCCATTACATTATACGTATTTGATCATTTCATTGGTTAGCAACGTTGGTTTACCAAATGTATACCATTATTTGACAATCGCGCGGTTTCTGTTCCTAGGCGTTGACGTCATTTTCATCCATGACGCGCTTGGATACATACAATTGATTACTGAATTATGATGATAAATACAGCGCGATTTCTTCGAAAGTTTGCGTCCGCATGTGAAAGTCGTCCATGTAATGTCGTACAATTAGGCGTTAATATTTATCAAGTGGTTATTAAGATATTCACATTTTTAATAAGGATGGTAATGACAAATTTTTGTGTGACCCGCCTTGGCGTTACATGGTTTCTATGACAACGCTTTGTATGAGCATGATCAACTACAACAACATTATGTTGCTGCCAGTATATAGAGCATACATTGCTATGCATATGGGACAAATTTCATTAAATTGTAATTTTTAAGTAAGAGGTTATGAGAAAAGTCCTATTATTTCTGGAACACCTCTCGTACATGTACATATATGCGAATTATCCATTCGAACATATAGTTGGAATAATATAAGCTATATGATGACAACAGAACAGATCTATATCAACAATGAATAATGTTCCTTGAATGTTTATTCGCTATGGTTGAAGCGAGACACTAAATGCTGATTAAGTGATATTCAGAATTTCTGATAAGTATTGATATAAACATTGCATTTCCATAATTGCCGCACGTGTTAACAGTTGCGCAGTGTGCTTATATGACTATCTTTGAATATTTACTCGTGGAGCTACTATAAATGGAAAAAAGATGATACGGTTGCTCTTACCTCGTGTAGTGAAACAACTGGACTGTCGTTTATCACATGCTTGTTTATGTTTTTCCGAAACAAATCTTCCTCGCTTCGATCGGTGCGACATTTTAAAACCGTCCAATCCAGCTAATGTATGGGAGTTTTCATCACGTCACTTACGTCGAAATATCGTGCAAACTTGTTGGCGCCAAAACTTAAAAATTAAACGAGATTTTAACTGAAGTGCTGGGTAAGCGTTGAAAATTCGTATAATTTCAAATTAGTTGTACAATCACATTTGTTGAAAACATACATATATTCTACATATTTAGGGACATAAAATATATTGACTATAGAAAACACTTATTTTAACGCGGTATCAACTAAAGACAATTACTTAAATAAAAAGATATACAACTGCCGCAGAGAAAATACTAGTTCTAAAGGTATTTTATACTCATATATGTGAAACATTATTCTTCATGACGTCACGCAAATAACTACTAAAATGTAGCGTAATTTTTTATTTCATATCGATTTTTAGTCAACATTTTGCGGTCATCCACCTAGATTTTGTTACGTCGATGGAAAGACAAATTATTCAGTTGTGTTTTAATATATAGAGGATATTTGTATTTTTCCGTGTATGATCGGCTGATAATTCACCGAGTGAGCAGCTGATGTAATATTTTCACGGGTGGCGTAGCCACGAGTGAAAATATAAGTCAGCTGCTCACGAGGTGAATTATCAAACGATTATACACGGTAAAATACTAATATTCTATTTATTTCATGCTTCAAATAGCTTAAATGATGGAAATACTCCACGATATACCTGAAATGTTGTGCGTGACGTCGTTTTCCCGCCATGCACACGTCGAGTTGCAATCAAATAGTTCTTCTGCAATGGCTTCAATTTCGTCCATTTAATTTACATTTATGTACATATAATGTTGTGTTATTTGTTAAAGATTAAGAGAGCAAGTGAAAATGCTTATTATTTTATTTTTGACGGCAAGGAAATTTGATTTTTAAAAAATAACCTGTTTGCCGTGAAATTATGAACTGTGAAATTATGAACAGTGAAATTATCGGGGAATAATCCACCGTTATTCCGCCGTAAACCACCGGTAAGCATGAAATAAAATACAATAATAGGTTTACCTCGCAAATGTTGCATAATATTAATATAACGTCAGCATAGTCGCGTTATAATAACAGCGTGAAAAGACACTGCGTGCGTCACAACAAAAATAAATAGGGTTCTCGCGTCGTACTTAATATTTATTTTTATTCACGTTAACGGTCGCGAGCGGGGCTTTCCAGTGGTTATTTATACGCAATAATCGAATAGCACAAAAAACCTGTAGCTTCGCAAAACATCGAACACGGTCTTACGTCACCGTGCACTTATGAGACGTTAAATAAATATATATTGCGTTTGTCGATTTTTAAAAAAAAAATATCTTCAGAAACTAGATATATTATAGATTTAGCCATAGAAATTTCATATAAATCGGCGAGATGTCGGAAAAAAAACATTGACGTCGCGCAATGGTAGCGAATTACCTTAAGGAGAAATTTGGTCAGCGCCTGTCAAATGGTATGAATAGTGACATGAAATAGGATTGTATTTGTGCTAAAATGGTATTCTGAACCCAAATTTTGCAGAAGTGGCCTAATAATATGTCCATTCCTCAGATTTAATCACAATTATCATTGTCTGGTACTAAAATAAGGGCAACATTCGCAAAAAAATGACAATTTAAGAAAAATAAATCTGAACTTTTCTGGATTTTTCATGATAAAAATCTAAATTTTCACTTTTTTAGACATTTTACACAGTGAGTAAAATAATCTTGAGTGCATTTCCAATCATTTAAATGCATAAAAATGAAAACATGATTTTAATGGAGTTTTGCATGTCTTTATTAAGGCAACCCTTTTTGGGTTGTTTAAGTGGGGTTTTTTTGCAGTTTTTTCAATGCTACTATATATAATATGCAGCACACAACAATCAATTCTAGACAAATTGGGCATGAATTCCAGAAAAAAATACAAACCCGCATATGCGCCTTTAAGGAGAAATTTGGTCAGCGCCTGTCAAATGGTATGATAAGTGACATGAAATAGGGTTGTATTGGTGCTATAATGGTATTTTAAACCCAAATTTTGCATTAGATGCCTAATAATATGTCTATTCTTCATATTTAATCACAATTATCCTTGTCCGGTACTTAAATAAGGGCAACATTCGCAAAAAAATGACAATTTGAGAAAAAATAAATCTGATTTTTCCGGATTTTTCATGATAAAAATCTAAATTTTCACTTTTTTAGACATTTTACACCGATAAAAAAGGTTTAAACCCCATCGTGAGTGCATTTCCATTAATTTAAATGCAAAAAAATGCAAACATGATTTTAATGGAATTTTGCATGTCTTTAACCCTTTTTGGGTTATTTAAGTGTTTTTTGCAGTTTTTTCAATGTTACTATATATATGCAGCACCCTTTTTGGGTTGTTTAAGTGGTTTTTTTTGCAGTTTTTTCAATGCTACTATATATAATATGCAGCACACAACAATCAATTCTAGACAAATTGGGCATGAATTCCAGAAAAAAATACAAACCCGCATATGCGCCTTTAAGGAGAAATTTGGTCAGCGCCTGTCAAATGGTATGATTAGTGACATGAAATAGGGTTGTATTGGTGCTATAATGGTATTTTAAACCCAAATTTTGCATTAGATGCCTAATAATATGTCTATTCTTCATATTTAATCACAATTATCCTTGTCCGGTACTAAAATAAGGGCAACATTCGCAAAAAAATGACAATTTGAGAAAAAATAAATCTGATTTTTTCCGGATTTTTCATGATAAAAATCTAAATTTTCACTTTTTTAGACATTTTACACCGATAAAAAAGGTTTAAACCCCATCGTGAGTGCATTTCCATTAATTTAAATGCAAAAAAATGCAAACATGATTTTAATGGAATTTTGCATGTCTTTAACCCTTTTTGGGTTATTTAAGTGTTTTTTGCAGTTTTTTCAATGTTACTATATATATGCAGCACCCTTTTTGGGTTGTTTAAGTGGTTTTTTTTGCAGTTTTTTCAATGCTACTATATATAATATGCAGCACACAACAATCAATTCTAGACAAATTGGGCATGAATTCCAGAAAAAAATACAAACCGCATATGCGCCTTTCAGGGTACTCACATTTGACGATTTTGCATCATCTGCGCATCTAGACCTGGGCTTTTATTATTATGCATATTGTTTACTGCATGTTCGCATTCGTTTAAGCTAAGAAGACCTTCGCAGAGATTCGCTTCATTATCATTTAGTATGTATTCTGGTTTTGTCGTGATTAGATAATCATCGATAACTTCGTGACATTTATTATTTGAGGAATAAAGGGTTTTGTAAAAGTTGACCTCTTCTTGTAGTATTGTTTTAGTGTCTGTTATAATACGATCGTTTAATTTTAGTGTATGGAGTGTTTTCCTTGATTGTCTTGACCTTTCAAGATTCAAAAAATATTTTGTATTTTTTTCTGAGTAGTTAAGTTGAAATATTTTAGATCTTATCTGTGCTCCTTTTGCTTTATCCTCGTAGTATGTTTGTAACTCTAATTCGATTTTTCTTCTATTTTCTTTTATGATGTTAGTATTTGGATCTTGTTCGTATAGATCTGAGAGTTTTTTGTCAAGATTTATAATTCTGTCGTTCTTGTATTTTGATTTCTTTTTTGCATAGTCGTTGGTTTTGTTTTGGATGTCAATCTTACAGAGTTCCCACACCGTTTGTTGTGATTCTTGTTCAATGTGTTTGGTGTAGTTATCTATGACTTTTGTAATATATTCAGTGTATTCATTGTCTTCTAAGAAACTGTTATTAAATTTCCCACGTTTCGATTGGGGAGTTAGTTTCAATGATATTGCTTGGTGATCTGTGAATGATATAGAAGCAGGTCTTATATCTGAACTAAGTATAGTTGGGGTTAAGTTTTCGTCTGTTAACCATAGATCGATCCTGCTTTTTTCGTAACCGTTTGTTCTTCTCCATGTATACTGCTGTTTATGTTTATTTAAAACCCGCCATATGTCGCTTAGTTTGAGTGTGTTTGTAAGATTAGTTAGTGTTTTACATGGTTTCGATTGTATTGTTTTAGATATCCTATCTTTACCGGTGAGTGTTTCGTTGAAATCACCTCCAATGATGATGAAACCTTGACCATGGTCATTTATTAATTGGTGTATATTCTCAAAGAACTTATTTCTGTTATGTTTGTTGTTATGTGCATATATATTGATTAAAGTGTATATGTTGTCTTCAATTGAGATATTCATAAATACGTATCTTCCATTTATACATGTTTTAGATTCAATAAGATCGTAATTTAATGTTTTGTTAATAAGAATAGAGCATCCAGCACTTGACGAGGTACCGTAAGCATTAAATGAATCTCATTCATTAAATTCAACGTTTAAGTTATTTATTATTTCTGCAGTGTAGTGTGTTTCTTGTATAAATAGTATGTCTACTTTCTGTTGATTCATGTATTCTTTTAGTCTATTTCGTTTGTTTATGTTTCTTAATCCTTGGGTGTTAAGCGATAAGAAATGTATTTTAGATGACGTCATGTTAATTGTATATTATAATTATTTAAATCTTTATATGGAGATAGAAAGACACAGCAATGTGGAAAGACACATTGGGATAATGACACAAAACCTAGCCATGTGTAAAAAATGGAAAGAATGCAGAAATGCGATCAGACAATTTGAGATTATAGTATAGACGATATGAAAGACATACATAGGAGATGATATGATATGAAAGACATTGGAAAAAACGATATTCAATAAAACATGTATGGGGTGGACAGAGTATGCGGAATCGTCATGCTATGGAAACATAGCATGCTGACTACACATACTGTGCAAATTATATTACACTACCGCCCTGTGTAGCTGTTTTTTTGTTGGGAAACTGCGTTAAAATCAAATAAGAAGGTATACATTTAGCAAATACGATGATCCGTCGTTCTTTTGTGTAACAGCAGAGGATACTCTAAAGTCCAAACTTTCCGAGCCACTGAAGTGCTGGGCATTGGGTGCTTTTCTAGCAATTAATTGATTTAAATTTTCTTTAATGTTTGAAGATTGTAGCTCGGAAAGTTTATGTAGCATATCGTCGGTGGTGTACTTTTGCATCAACTCTTGGAGTGCAGATTTGTGGGATTTACCGGAAAGGTCTTTTTCGAAAGGAAGTCTTCTATGTGTGTACTGGCCGTTCTTTTCATACTTGCACCAAGTGTTGTCGCACGCAGCATGATCGCCAAATGCATGTGGAATGATGGCATTCAGATTGTTTTTCATTGCGTTGATGTCATTTGAATTTTACTTCACGGCATATGAAATAATCAGTGGATAGTTTAAGGGCAACTTGGTGTAAAACTTTGTGCTTTTTATTTATTTCAATTAGGGATGATGTTAAGTTTTTGAAAACATGGTTAGAGTAATATAAAAATGCAAATATAAAATAAACTGCCAACCAAGTGAGTTTGCACTTCATAAACTATATAACTTGTTAGACAATTTGTCCCAACATCATAAATCTGACTATTTAACAAACAGAGAGTATGAGTGTAGTTTTATACTAAATGGTCAATTAATGGCATTTTTGTCCCGATTCTATTGTACACACAGTGTATAAACATTATCACTGTATTATTCTTTGCAAAGATGCATCCACTAATAAACGTTACAACTATGTAATTACAAATGTGTATACAATTAAATGTGTACCACTTCTTGCGACAAACCGAGATTGACTTTTTTACACACTATAAAGGAGTGGTGTGTATATGTTTGACATGTTATATCACAAATACAATCGGAACTCCTCGGCGTTTATCAAACTAAAGTGCCTCGCACATAATATGGAAGCCACTATTATCACGGACTACTTTGCAACATGGCTCACGAGAATCAAACGATGGAATCGAGGAGAACTAAAAGGTTACATACTCATGGGAAGGTATCAACTCATAAAAGGAGACCAGTAATTGAAGGGCTTCTTGATAGCATTGAAAAACTGATGATTGGCTGTCATCGGAAACCGCAGTATGTAACCCTACACTTATGTACGATGCGTATTTCTCAGTTACGGAAATGCCCGAGTAGTGATATGGGTTTTGTGAAAAAAATATTACAGCAGCATATGTCAACACGTTACACCAGCTTACCTGATGAGCTGTTCCTACTGCGACCAGTCCCGCGCCTCTGCCAACCACCGTCAATTGATACCTCCGTTTGAATATTCTTTGTCGAGCTGTGAGAGTAGAATCTTAATACAACAGTCAATTATTATTGGGGACGACCGAGTGGAATTAGACATTGTCGATTATTTGACGTCTAAATCCTAACCCTGTAGGCAATGTTTACTGTCTAAATACCTGGGGTCAGGACACGTTATTACATACTGATCATTTCCCGGGTCTTCGAACCGCCCAGAGTCTATTTCCCAGGACTAGCATTCGATGAGGTTGTCTAATGCCTGCTGTGCAAATCACTGTAACTATTCCGGTGCAACTAAAATTCAACGTGTACCATATATTGCTATTAAAAGCACATATAAATTCTGATCGATGTATGACTTACTGTCGTACTATATAATTTGCCGTGTATGCCTAATTGCACTTGCCGAGAACACATTAATATCATGAGACATGGAAACATATACTGCAATCGAGGCTTATGATTTCTAGCGTGTAGTAGAACTTTCAAACAAAACAAAGAGCAAACTAGTGGCGTAAATTTTTCACCTCGGTAGCCTAGCGATAGAGCGTCCGCTTGGAGTGCAAACAGTCGAAAATGCAACATACTTAAATCGAGTGCTAGGCGCTCTTCAAATTAATCACATGTAACTGATGGTTCATCCGGTGCAAATGGTCTGACTACATGGTAGTTTCCATATCATTGAAATTAATTGAATACTTTCTAGCAGTGGGATTAAAATCCATTTAAAAAAAATACCTGTTTAACTCGGAAACATGCTGTATAGCTTCAATCTCATCAACAATAGCCTGTTTACAAGATTCTGCTGGCACAGACTCAGTTGCATTGCCGATTTCACGTTCTCTTCGTTTTAGCGTAGTATGATGAATTGGTGGTATGTTCAGCTCGGCTAAGCTATTGTTGATCTGGGTTTCTCCTACACCGGCATTAACCATTGCTTAAAGAAAGAAAAATAATGAATCAAATCATTTTCAATTCTTCATTTCATAACTGAAACAAGATACAATCGTTAATGCATGGTAAAATTGTGACGTGATTGAATACATGCAGGTGCTGTTAACATACCTCATATTGTTCATTGTAACGATTCTAACAGCATCAAACTAAAATAACGAGTTGACTTATACAAATTGAACATATGCAAACTAAGACATAAATTAGATGTATGGTTATACCTGCTGCCAACTTAGTATTGACGTCAAATATTCGTGATGATGTTGCGTCGCCACCAGGTCCACTGGCACTACAGTGTCGCTTTCCGGTCAGCACAGGCTTTAATGTAGAGACGTTACGCACAAAACTGGTACATAAAACGTTGCGTCAAAAACGTCAACTTTTACGAGTCGACGTAGTTTTCTACAAATGCGTAAAGTTACTTACATGACTTAAAGCGATGGAGGAAAGTTGATTACATTTTCAAACTTGTATACATGTTCTTATTTTAATATAGTGTTTGATAAGGCGAAAATAGTTTTCTTGGGGGAAAAATAACAGCAATTGTTCTTCATGTGGCCTTTTTGTAGAGACAAGTACAGTGATATTGATAGGATTATAAAGTCTGTATTTTAATCAAATTTACACTAATGAAAATGATACGACATAGAAACTCATTTACAATTATTCAAAACTAAGTAATGCAAATGTAAAAATGTCATTCTAAGTGGAAATATTCAATTTACCCTGTCATTTACGCGAAGTTGATGAAAAAGTGACGTTAAAATTGGCGCCCGGACATTTACACTGGGCAATTTCAATGTTTTGCACTAAGATGGTCTTACATACCAGTCTATGAGGAATGATATCTTCCAACGGGGTTAATATGGCCATTTAGTATGCTATATTTTATAATTAACATGTACGCGTTTTATGATGCTCTAACCATACTGAACGAAAACGACATGCATCCAAATGTTGCACAACAACGTTAAATCGCGTCAAGTGGACATTTTCACTGGGCAATTGTAATATTGAGTATTTCTGATAATTAGCGGAATTGATTAGGGATCTTTATATCAATCATTCAGTTTATTTATTACAGTTTAACCTATATATGTTAAAGACGGTAAAAGTGTTATCAATACTTAATTTTTTCGTTTTGAAACCACGGCACACGTAAAAATGGAATGGGACATTTTTGCGGATTTTCGTTGATATGTAATTCCGAGACAATCTGAAGTGCTATCAGCAATTAGACAACCATGATGTATAAGCACTCGCTAACAGACAATAATAGCAAAATATCAATAAATTCAATGCTTGTGGTATATGTAACTAAAAGAGGAATATTTTACCGAAGTCGAGCGAAGACGCAGCGTTGGGACAACGTCAACCTAGACAGTATTTATGTCAATTAAAGATGTAGCTAGAGTATTTTTAGAAATAAAATATAGACACATATTCAAACAATATAAAGAAACAGTATTACCAAAAGTGTAAACAAATTCGCACCATCTTTATCAATTAACTCGAGTTTTTCATGGATGCCTAAAATTTCTCTTAAAACGTGACACATTCTCATTTTCACATTCAGTAAACAGTGTGTCATGAATTTGCTAATTCATTTGAGATATAGTGGAAATTATATAACATCAGTTACTTGCTTACGCATATTGTGGCGTAATTTCAACGAATTTGAATCAGCAGTTCGCTTACTATGGAGTGTTATATCAAGCGACGCAGAGATACGCGCAACGCATGACAGCAGTTTTTGACGTGATTTTCCACTTTGAAATGAAAATATAAGGGAATTTTCTTTTATTTCTTTGAAATAACTATTGCTATTGCAGTATTGGTTACAAAAATCTGTCTATCGATGTATAAGACTTTAATATTTCTTCACCTATGAAATTTAAAATGGTCAAAAACTCTTAGTAACCACCCGAAATTCATAAAACGTCCGAGTTTCGTGCGTAACGTCAGAGCAATTCTGACATTTCACATAAAGTATTGACCCAAGGCCGTGTCTCGTCTCCGAGGTAGTGCAGCGAAGATGCAAACGTGACTGACATACATCACATATAAGCTGGTCAGATAAAAGCTAAAGTTCCACCACTCTTCTTCCAACTCTCCATAGTCCGTCAGATAAATTTACAATTTTGAAATTATTGTTAAAAATCACCAATTATTATTTAAGTATTATATGGTACATAGTCACACTGTTTTTTTAAGAAATGCTGTATGCGCGACTGACGGCTTGTTAAAATGGAGTTCACCATGTACTAGTAACTGTCAAGTTTGACAGACAAGCATACCGCTAGAACTACTGGAAGTCGTGCGTAGGTTCGAGTCCCATGTCGAATGCATTTTCCATAATACGTGGGGTGTTCCACAATTAATAGGACTTTTTTCATAGCGACACGGCAAATAAGAAATTATGAAAACTAATTGTTTATGATTAAATTTTGATCTTTCACTGATTAATATGTGTAATATCAAAGAAATTGGTTGAACAATAAGAAATTTATTGAACATTAAATATACTATGTACCAAGGAGGCGGGTCGCACCGTGACGTTATTATGACGTCGCATTTCAAGCACAGTATTTTAACATAAAGAAACATTCAATATTTTTGTTTTTAGTCATCCTGACCTTCTAAACAGACCTAAGAACACTTCTCTGATTGTTTAAATATGTTTCCGTACCCCTGTTCACAAAAATGTGTTGCAATGATGTTAGAAATTGCTCAAACCTTGGAGCGTGTATCAGTGTACAAAGAGTGTTTATCAACTTCAACTTAATTGTCTATGACCTCACCTGTGCTTACTTGTAAGTTCATAAATCCGTGATCTGTAAACAATTTGAGCCAACAGAACACTAGTAGCTGCTAAATGCCATTACATTATACGTATTTGATCATTTCATTGGTTAGCAACGTTGGTTTACCAAATGTATACCATTATTTGACAATCGCGCGGTTTCTGTTCCTAGGCGTTGACGTCATTTTCATCCATGACGCGCTTGGATACATACAATTGATTACTGAATTATGATGATAAATACAGCGCGATTTCTTCGAAAGTTTGCGTCCGCATGTGAAAGTCGTCCATGTAATGTCGTACAATTAGGCGTTAATATTTATCAAGTGGTTATTAAGATATTCACATTTTTAATAAGGATGGTAATGACAAATTTTTGTGTGACCCGCCTTGGCGTTACATGGTTTCTATGACAACGCTTTGTATGAGCATGATCAACTACAACAACATTATGTTGCTGCCAGTATATAGAGCATACATTGCTATGCATATGGGACAAATTTCATTAAATTGTAATTTTTAAGTAAGAGGTTATGAGAAAAGTCCTATTATTTCTGGAACACCTCTCGTACATGTACATATATGCGAATTATCCATTCGAACATATAGTTGGAATAATATAAGCTATATGATGACAACAGAACAGATCTATATCAACAATGAATAATGTTCCTTGAATGTTTATTCGCTATGGTTGAAGCGAGACACTAAATGCTGATTAAGTGATATTCAGAATTTCTGATAAGTATTGATATAAACATTGCATTTCCATAATTGCCGCACGTGTTAACAGTTGCGCAGTGTGCTTATATGACTATCTTTGAATATTTACTCGTGAAGCTACTATAAATGGAAAAAAGATGATACGGTTGCTCTTACCTCGTGTAGTGAAACAACTGGACTGTCGTTTATCACATGCTTGTTTATGTTTTTCCGAAACAAATCTTCCTCGCTTCGATCGGTGCGACATTTTAAAACCGTCCAATCCAGCTAATGTATGGGAGTTTTCATCACGTCACTTACGTCGAAATATCGTGCAAACTTGTTGGCGCCAAAACTTAAAAATTAAACGAGATTTTAACTGAAGTGCTGGGTAAGCGTTGAAAATTCGTATAATTTCAAATTAGTTGTACAATCACATTTGTTGAAAACATACATATATTCTACATATTTAGGGACATAAAATATATTGACTATAGAAAACACTTATTTTAACGCGGTATCAACTAAAGACAATTACTTAAATAAAAAGATATACAACTGCCGCAGAGAAAATACTAGTTCTAAAGGTATTTTATACTCATATATGTGAAACATTATTCTTCATGACGTCACGCAAATAACTACTAAAATGTAGCGTAATTTTTTATTTCATATCGATTTTTAGTCAACATTTTGCGGTCATCCACCTAGATTTTGTTACGTCGATGGAAAGACAAATTATCCAGTTGTGTTTTAATATATAGAGGATATTTGTATTTTTCCGTGTATGATCGGCTGATAATTCACCGAGTGAGCAGCTGATGTAATATTTTCACGGGTGGCGTAGCCACGAGTGAAAATATAAGTCAGCTGCTCACGAGGTGAATTATCAAACGATTATACACGGTAAAATACTAATATTCTATTTATTTCATGCTTCAAATAGCTTAAATGATGGAAATACTCCACGATATACCTGAAATGTTGTGCGTGACGTCGTTTTCCCGCCATGCACACGTCGAGTTGCAATCAAATAGTTCTTCTGCAATAGCTTCAATTTCGTCCATTTAATTTACATTTATGTACATATAATGTTGTGTTATTTGTTAAAGATTAAGAGAGCAAGTGAAAATGCTTATTATTTTATTTTTGACGGCAAGGAAATTTGATTTTTAAAAAATAACCTGTTTGCCGTGAAATTATGAACTGTGAAATTATGAACAGTGAAATTATCGGGGAATAATCCACCGTTATTCCGCCGTAAACCACCGGTAAGCATGAAATAAAATACAATAATAGGTTTACCTCGCAAATGTTGCATAATATTAATATAACGTCAGCATAGTCGCGTTATAATAACAGCGTGAAAAGACACTGCGTGCGTCACAACAAAAATAAATAGGGTTCTCGCGTCGTACTTAATATTTATTTTTATTCACGTTAACGGTCGCGAGCGGGGCTTTCCAGTGGTTATTTATACGCAATAATCGAATAGCGCAAAAAACCTGTAGCTTCGCAAAACATCGAACACGGTCTTACGTCACCGTGCACTTAGGAGACGTTAAATAAATATATATTGCGTTTGTCGATTTTTAAAAAAAAAATATCTTCAGAAACTAGATATATTATAGATTTAGCCATAGAAATTTCATATAAATCGGCGAGATGTCTGAAAAAAAACATTGACGTCGCGCAATGGTAGCGAATTACCTTAAGGAGAAATTTGGTCAGCGCCTGTCAAATGGTATGAATAGTGACATGAAATAGGATTGTATTTGTGCTAAAATGGTATTCTGAACCCAAATTTTGCAGAAGTGGCCTAATAATATGTCTATTCCTCAGATTTAATCACAATTATCATTGTCTGGTACTAAAATAAGGGCAACATTCGCAAAAAAATGACAATTTAAGAAAAATAAATCTGAACTTTTCTGGATTTTTCATGATAAAAATCTAAATTTTCACTTTTTTAGACATTTTACACAGTGAGTAAAATAATCTTGAGTGCATTTCCAATCATTTAAATGCATAAAAATGAAAACATGATTTTAATGGAGTTTTGCATGTCTTTATTAAGGCAACCCTTTTTGGGTTGTTTAAGTGTTGTTTTTTTGCAGTTTTTTCAATGCTACTATATATAATATGCAGCACACAACAATCAATTCTAGACAAATTGGGCATGAATTCCAGAAAAAAATACAAACCCGCATATGCGCCTTTAAGGAGAAATTTGGTCAGCGCCTGTCAAATGGTATGATAAGTGACATGAAATAGGGTTGTATTGGTGCTATAATGGTATTTTAAACCCAAATTTTGCATTAGATGCCTAATAATATGTCTATTCTTCATATTTAATCACAATTATCCTTGTCCGGTACTAAAATAAGGGCAACATTCGCAAAAAAATGACAATTTGAGAAAAAATAAATCTGATTTTTCCGGATTTTTCATGATAAAAATCTAAATTTTCACTTTTTTAGACATTTTACACCGATAAAAAAGGTTTAAACCCCATCGTGAGTGCATTTCCATTAATTTAAATGCAAAAAAATGCAAACATGATTTTAATGGAATTTTGCATGTCTTTAACCCTTTTTGGGTTATTTAAGTGTTTTTTGCAGTTTTTTCAATGTTACTATATATATGCAGCACCCTTTTTGGGTTGTTTAAGTGGTTTTTTTTGCAGTTTTTTCAATGCTACTATATATAATATGCAGCACACAACAATCAATTCTAGACAAATTGGGCATGAATTCCAGAAAAAAATACAAACCCGCATATGCGCCTTTAAGGAGAAATTTGGTCAGCGCCTGTCAAATGGTATGATTAGTGACATGAAATAGGGTTGTATTGGTGCTATAATGGTATTTTAAACCCAAATTTTGCATTAGATGCCTAATAATATGTCTATTCTTCATATTTAATCACAATTATCCTTGTCCGGTACTAAAATAAGGGCAACATTCGCAAAAAAATGACAATTTGAGAAAAAATAAATCTGATTTTTTCCGGATTTTTCATGATAAAAATCTAAATTTTCACTTTTTTAGACATTTTACACCGATAAAAAAGGTTTAAACCCCATCGTGAGTGCATTTCCATTAATTTAAATGCAAAAAAATGCAAACATGATTTTAATGGAATTTTGCATGTCTTTAACCCTTTTTGGGTTATTTAAGTGTTTTTTGCAGTTTTTTCAATGTTACTATATATATGCAGCACCCTTTTTGGGTTGTTTAAGTGGTTTTTTTTGCAGTTTTTTCAATGCTACTATATATAATATGCAGCACACAACAATCAATTCTAGACAAATTGGGCATGAATTCCAGAAAAAAATACAAACCGCATATGCGCCTTTCAGGGTACTCACATTTGACGATTTTGCATCATCTGCGCATCTAGACCTGGGCTTTTATTATTATGCATATTGTTTACTGCATGTTCGCATTCGTTTAAGCTAAGAAGACCTTCGCAGAGATTCGCTTCATTATCATTTAGTATGTATTCTGGTTTTGTCGTGATTAGATAATCATCGATAACTTCGTGACATTTATTATTTGAGGAATAAAGGGTTTTGTAAAAGTTGACCTCTTCTTGTAGTATTGTTTTAGTGTCTGTTATAATACGATCGTTTAATTTTAGTGTATGGAGTGTTTTCCTTGATTGTCTTGACCTTTCAAGATTCAAAAAATATTTTGTATTTTTTTCTGAGTAGTTAAGTTGAAATATTTTAGATCTTATCTGTGCTCCTTTTGCTTTATCCTCGTAGTATGTTTGTAACTCTAATTCGATTTTTCTTCTATTTTCTTTTATGATGTTAGTATTTGGATCTTGTTCGTATAGATCTGAGAGTTTTTTGTCAAGATTTATAATTCTGTCGTTCTTGTATTTTGATTTCTTTTTTGCATAGTCGTTGGTTTTGTTTTGGATGTCAATCTTACAGAGTTCCCACACCGTTTGTTGTGATTCTTGTTCAATGTGTTTGGTGTAGTTATCTATGACTTTTGTAATATATTCAGTGTATTCATTGTCTTCTAAGAAACTGTTAATAAATTTCCCACGTTTCGATTGGGGAGTTAGTTTCAATGATATTGCTTGGTGATCTGTGAATGATATAGAAGCAGGTCTTATATCTGAACTAAGTATAGTTGGGGTTAAGTTTTCGTCTGTTAACCATAGATCGATCCTGCTTTTTTCGTAACCGTTTGTTCTTCTCCATGTATACTGCTGTTTATGTTTATTTAAAACCCGCCATATGTCGCTTAGTTTGAGTGTGTTTATAAGATTAGTTAGTGTTTTACATGGTTTCGATTGTATTGTTTTAGATATCCTATCTTTACCGGTGAGTGTTTCGTTGAAATCACCTCCAATGATGATGAAACCTTGACCATGGTCATTTATTAATTGGTGTATATTCTCAAAGACTTATTTCTGTTATGTTTGTTGTTATGTGCATATATATTGATTAAAGTGTATATGTTGTCTTCAATTGAGATATTCATAAATACGTATCTTCCATTTATACATGTTTTAGATTCAATAAGATCGTAATTTAATGTTTTGTTAATAAGAATAGAGCATCCAGCACTTGACGAGGTACCGTAAGCATTAAATGAATCTCATTCATTAAATTCAACGTTCAAGTTATTTATTATTTCTGCAGTGTAGTGTGTTTCTTGTATAAATAGTATGTCTACTTTCTGTTGATTCATGTATTCTTTTAGTCTATTTCGTTTGTTTATGTTTCTTAATCCTTGGGTGTTAAGCGATAAGAAATGTATTTTAGATGACGTCATGTTAATTGTATATTATAATTATTTAAATCTTTATATGGAGATAGAAAGACACAGCAATGTGGAAAGACACATTGGGATAATGACACAAAACCTAGCCATGTGTAAAAAATGGAAAGAATGCAGAAATGCGATCAGACAATTTGAGATTATAGTATAAACATACAAAAAAGACGATATGAAAGACATACATAGGAGATGATATGATATGAAAGACATTGGAAAAAACGATATTCAATAAAACATGTATGGGGTGGACAGAGTATGCGGAATCGTCATGCTATGGAAACATAGCATGCTGACTACACATACTGTGCAAATTATATTACACTACCGCCCTGTGTAGCTGTTTTTTTTGTTGGGAAACTGCGTTAAAATCAAATAAGAAGGTATACATTTAGCAAATACGATGATCCGTCGTTCTTTTGTGTAACAGCAGAGGATACTCTAAAGTCCAAACTTTCCGAGCCACTGAAGTGCTGGGCATTGGGTGCTTTTCTAGCAATTAATTGATTTAAATTTTCTTTAATGTTTGAAGATTGTAGCTCGGAAAGTTTATGTAGCATATCGTCGGTGGTGTACTTTTGCATCAACTCTTGGAGTGCAGATTTGTGGGATTTACCGGAAAGGTCTTTTTCGAAAGGAAGTCTTCTATGTGTGTACTGGCCGTTCTTTTCATACTTGCACCAAGTGTTGTCGCACGCAGCATGATCGCCAAATGCATGTGGAATGATGGCATTCAGATTGTTTTTCATTGCGTTGATGTCATTTGAATTTTACTTCACGGCATATGAAATAATCAGTGGATAGTTTAAGGGCAACTTGATGTAAAACTTTGTGCTTTTTATTTATTTCAATTAGGGATGATGTAAAGTTTTTGAAAACATGGTTAGAGTCACTACTTTTTTCTAGGTTAGAATTAACATACTTTCGTGCACGTACAAGTGTTGTTGTGTCGTCATCCATAGTAATCTTGTTGACATTTAGCCCCTGGTCATTAAGTTCCTTCAAACTCTTCACCGCTAAAAAATGCTCCATCGCTTTTGAACTTCCTGACCAATTTAATCTACAGTCGTTTGTTTTCACGGGTTTGCCATGTCTCTTTGCTGATGTGCATCGTCTACATTGCTTTTTGACCGTACAGAATCCTACACACTTTTTAGTATAGTTGCCGACAACAGTAACATGTCCAGAAATACAAAATTGAATGAGAAATATCACTATAGCATAGAATACATAAGATTTTATTTCAAGTCAATATCAATATAAAAATGCAAATATAAAATAAACTGCCAACCAAGTGAGTTTGCACTTCATAAACTATATAACTTGTTAGACAATTTGTCCCAACATCATAAATCTGACTATTTAACAAACAGAGAGTATGAGTGTAGTTTTATACTAAATGGTCAATTAATGGCATTTTTGTCCCGATTCTATTGTACACACAGTGTATAAACATTATCACTGTATTATTCTTTGCAAAGATGCATCCACTAATAAACGTTACAACTATGTAATTACAAATGTGTATACAATTAAATGTGTACCACTTCTTGCGACAAACCGAGATTGACTTTTTTACACACTATAAAGGAGTGGTGTGTATATGTTTGACATGTTATATCACAAATACAATCGGAACTCCTCGGCGTTTATCAAACTAAAGTGCCTCGCACATAATATGGAAGCCACTATTATCACGGACTACTTTGCAACATGGCTCACGAGAATCAAACGATGGAATCGAGGAGAACTAAAAGGTTACATACTCATGGGAAGGTATCAACTCATAAAAGGAGACCAGTAATTGAAGGGCTTCTTGATAGCATTGAAAAACTGATGATTGGCTGTCATCGGAAACCGCAGTATGTAACCCTACACTTATGTACGATGCGTATTTCTCAGTTACGGAAATGCCCGAGTAGTGATATGGGTTTTGTGAAAAAAATATTACAGCAGCCTATGTCAACACGTTACACCAGCTTACCTGATGAGCTGTTCCTACTGCGACCAGTCCCGCGCCTCTGCCAACCACCGTCAATTGATACCTCCGTTTGAATATTCTTTGTCGAGCTGTGAGAGTAGAATCTTAATACAACAGTCAATTATTATTGGGGACGACCGAGTGGAATTAGACATTGTCGATTATTTGACGTCTAAATCCTAACCCTGTAGGCAATGTTTACTGTCTAAATACCTGGGGTCAGGACACGTTATTACATACTGATCATTTCCCGGGTCTTCGAACCGCCCAGAGTCTATTTCCCAGGACTAGCATTCGATGAGGTTGTCTAATGCCTGCTGTGCAAATCACTGTAACTATTCCGGTGCAACTAAAATTCAACGTGTACCATATATTGCTATTAAAAGCACATATAAATTCTGATCGATGTATGACTTACTGTCGTACTATATAATTTGCCGTGTATGCCTAATTGCACTTGCCGAGAACACATTAATATCATGAGACATGGAAACATATACTGCAATCGAGGCTTATGATTTCTAGCGTGTAGTAGAACTTTCAAACAAAACAAAGAGCAAACTAGTGGCGTAAATTTTTCACCTCGGTAGCCTAGCGATAGAGCGTCCGCTTGGAGTGCAAACAGTCGAAAATGCAACATACTTAAAACCGAGTGCTAGGCGCTCTTCAAATTAATCACATGTAACTGATGGTTCATCCGGTGCAAATGGTCTGACTACATGGTAGTTTCCATATCATTGAAATTAATTGAATACTTTCTAGCAGTGGGATTAAAATCCATTTAAAAAAAATACCTGTTTAACTCGGAAACATGCTGTATAGCTTCAATCTCATCAACAATAGCCTGTTTACAAGATTCTGCTGGCACAGACTCAGTTGCATTGCCGATTTCACGTTCTCTTCGTTTTAGCGTAGTATGATGAATTGGTGGTATGTTCAGCTCGGCTAAGCTATTGTTGATCTGGGTTTCTCCTACACCGGCATTAACCATTGCTTAAAGAAAGAAAAATAATGAATCAAATCATTTTCAATTCTTCATTTCATAACTGAAACAAGATACAATCGTTAATGCATGGTAAAATTGTGACGTGATTGAATACATGCAGGTCCTGTTAACATACCTCATATTGTTCATTGTAACGATTCTAACAGCATCAAACTAAAATAACGAGTTGACTTATACAAATTGAACATATGCAAACTAAGACATAAATTAGATGTATGGTTATACCTGCTGCCAACTTAGTATTGACGTCAAATATTCGTGATGATGTTGCGTCGCCACCAGGTCCACTGGCACTACAGTGTCGCTTTCCGGTCAGCACAGGCTTTAATGTAGAGACGTTACGCACAAAACTGGTACATAAAACGTTGCGTCAAAAACGTCAACTTTTACGAGTCGACGTAGTTTTCTACAAATGCGTAAAGTTACTTACATGACTTAAAGCGATGGAGGAAAGTTGATTACATTTTCAAACTTATATACATGTTCTTATTTTAATATAGTGTTTGATAAGGCGAAAATAGTTTTCTTGGGGGAAAAATAACAGCAATTGTTCTTCATGTGGCCTTTTTGTAGAGACAAGTACAGTGATATTGATAGGATTATAAAGTCTGTATTTTAATCAAATTTACACTAATGAAAATGATACGACATAGAAACTCATTTACAATTATTCAAAACTAAGTAATGCAAATGTAAAAATGTCATTCTAAGTGGAAATATTCAATTTACCCTGTCATTTACGCGAAGTTGATGAAAAAGTGACGTTAAAATTGGCGCCCGGACATTTACACTGGGCAATTTCAATGTTTTGCACTAAGATGGTCTTACATACCAGTCTATGAGGAATGATATCTTCCAACGGGGTTAATATGGCCATTTAGTATGCTATATTTTATAATTAACATGTACGCGTTGAACGAAAACGACATGCATCCAAATGTTGCACAACAACGTAAAATCGCGTCAAGTGGACATTTTCACTGGGCAATTGTAATATTGAGTATTTCTGATAATTAGCGGAATTGATTAGGGATCTTTATATCAATCATTCAGTTTATTTATTACAGTTTAACCTATATATGTTAAAGACGGTAAAAGTGTTATCAATACTTAATTTTTTCGTTTTGAAACCACAGCACACAGTTATTTCGGAAAAAATAATGACGTAAAAATGGAATGGGACATTTTTGCGGATTTTCGTTGATATGTAATTCCGAGACAATCTGAAGTGCTATCAGCAATTAGACAACCATGATGTATAAGCACTCGCTAACAGACAATAATAGCAAAATATCAATAAATTCAATGCTTGTGGTATATGTAACTAAAAGAGGAATATTTTAACGAAGTCGAGCGAAGACGCAGCGTTGGGACAACGTCAACCTAGACAGTATTTATGTCAATTAAAGATGTAGCTAGAGTATTTTTAGAAATAAAATATAGACACATATTCAAAAAATATAAAGAAACAGTATTACCAAAAGTGTAAACAAATTCGCACCATCTTTATCAATTAACTCGAGTTTTTCATGGATGCCTAAAATTTCTCTTAAAACGTGACACCGTTTTCACATTCAGTAAACAGTGTGTCATGAATTTGCTAATTCATTTGAGATATAGTGGAAATTATATAACATCAGTTACTTGCTTACGCATATTGTGGCGTAATTTCAACGAATTTGAATCAGCAGTTCGCTTACTATGGAGTGTTATATCAAGCGACGCAGAGATACGCGCAACGCATGACAGCAGTTTTTGACGTGATTTTCCACTTTGAAATGAAAATATAAGGGAATTTTCTTTTATTTCTTTGAAATAACTATTGCTATTGCAGTATTGGTTACAAAAATCTGTCTATCGATGTATAAGACTTTAATATTTCTTCAACGGTTGAATTTAAAATGGTCAAAAACTCTTAGTAACCACCCGAAATTCATAAAACGTCCGAGTTTCGTGCGTAACGTCAGAGCAATTCTGACATTTCACATAAAGTATTGACCCAAGGCCGTGTCTCGTCTCCGAGGTAGTGCAGCGAAGATGCAAACGTGACTGACATACATCACATATAAGCTGGTCAGATAAAAGCTCAAGTTCCACCACTCTTCTTCCAACTCTCCATTGTCCGTCAGATAAATTTACAATTTTGAAATTATTGTTAAAAATCACCAATTATTATTTAAGTATTATATGGTACATAGTCACACTGTTTTTTTAAGAAATGCTGTATGCGCGACTGACGGCTTGTTAAAATGGAGTTCACCATGTACTAGTAACTGTCAAGTTTGACAGACAAGCATACCGCTAGAACTACTGGAAGTCGTGCGTAGGTTCGAGTCCCATGTCGAATGCATTTTCCATAATACGTGGGGTGTTCCACAATTAATAGGACTTTTTTCATAGCGACACGGCAAATAAGAAATTATGAAAACTAATTGTTTATGATTAAATTTTGATCTTTCACTGATTAATATGTGTAATATCAAAGAAATTGGTTGAACAATAAGAAATTTATTGAACATTAAATATACTATGTACCAAGGAGGCGGGTCGCACCGTGACGTTATTATGACGTCGCATTTCAAGCACAGTATTTTAACATAAAGAAACATTCAATATTTTTGTTTTTAGTCATCCTGACCTTCTAAACAGACCTAAGAACACTTCTCTGATTGTTTAAATATGTTTCCGTACCCCTGTTCACAAAAATGTGTTGCAATGATGTTAGAAATTGCTCAAACCTTGGAGCGTGTATCAGTGTACAAAGAGTGTTTATCAACTTCAACTTAATTGTCTATGACCACACCTGTGCTTACTTGTAAGTTCATAAATCCGTGATCTGTAAACAATTTGAGCCAACAGAACACAAGTAGCTGCTAAATGCCATTACATTATACGTATTTGATCATTTCATTGGTTAGCAACGTTGGTTTACCAAATGTATACCATTATTTGACAATCGCGCGGTTTCTGTTCCTAGGCGTTGACGTCATTTTCATCCATGACGCGCTTGGATACATACAATTGATTACTGAATTATGATGATAAATACAGCGCGATTTCTTCGAAAGTTTGCGTCCGCATGTGAAAGTCGTCCATGTAATGTCGTACAATTAGGCGTTAATATTTATCAAGTGGTTATTAAGATATTCACATTTTTAATAAGGATGGTAATGACAAATTTTTGTGTGACCCGCCTTGGCGTTACATGGTTTCTATGACAACGCTTTGTATGAGCATGATCAACTACAACAACATTATGTTGCTGCCAGTATAAAGAGCATACATTGCTATGCATATGGGACAAATTTCATTAAATTGTAATTTTTAAGTAAGAGGTTATGAGAAAAGTCCTATTATTTCTGGAACACCTCTCGTACATGTACATATATGCGAATTATCCATTCGAACATATAGTTGGAATAATATAAGCTATATGGTGACAACAGAACAGATCTATATCAACAATGAATAATGTTCCTTGAATGTTTATTCGCTATGGTTGAAGCGAGACACTAAATGCTGATTTAGAGATATTCAGAATTTCTGATAAGTATTGATATAAACATTGCATTTCCATAATTGCCGCACGTGTTAACAGTTGCGCAGTGTGCTTATATGACTATCTTTGAATATTTACTCGTGAAGCTACTATAAATGGAAAAAAGATGATACGGTTGCTCTTACCTCGTGTAGTGAAACAACTGGACTGTCGTTTATCACATGCTTGTTTATGTTTTTCCGAAACAAATCTTCCTCGCTTCGATCGGTTCGACATTTTAAAACCGTCCAATCCAGCTAATGTATGGGAGTTTTCATCACGTCACTTACGTCGAAATATCGTGCAAACTTGTTGGCGCCAAAACTTAAAAATTATACGAGATTTTAACTGAAGTGCTGGGTAAGCGTTGAAAATTCGTATAATTTCAAATTAGTTGTACAATCACATTTGTTGAAAACATACATATATTCTACATATTTAGGGACATAAAATATATTGACTATAGAAAACACTTATTTTAACGTGGTATCAACTAAAGACAATTACTTAAATAAAAAGATATACAACTGTCGCAGAGAAAATACTAGTTCTAAAGGTATTTTATACTCATATATGTGAAACATTATTCTTCATGACGTCACGCAAATAACTACTAAAATGTAGCGTAATTTTTTATTTCATATCGATTTTTAGTCAACATTTTGCGGTCATCCACCTAGATTTTGTTACGTCGATGGAAAGACAAATTATTCAGTTGTGTTTTAATATATAGAGGATATTTGTATTTTTCCGTGTATGATCGGCTGATAATTCACCGAGTGAGCAGCTGATGTAATATTTTCACGGGTGGCGTAGCCACGAGTGAAAATATAAGTCAGCTGCTCACGAGGTGAATTATCAAACGATTATACACGGTAAAATACTAATATTCTATTTATTTCATGCTTCAAATAGCTTAAATGATGGAAATACTCCACTATATACCTGAAATGTTGTGCGTGACGTCGTTTTCCCGCCATGCACACGTCGAGTTGCAATCAAATAGTTCTTCTGCAATGGCTTCAATTTCGTCCATTTAATTTACATTTATGTACATATAATGTTGTGTTATTTGTTAAGTGAAAATGCTTATTATTTTATTTTTGACGGCAAGGAAATTTGATTTTTAAAAAATAACCTGTTTGCCGTGAAATTATGAACTGTGAAATTATGAACAGTGAAATTATCGGGGAATAATCCACCGTTATTCCGCCGTAAACCACCGGTAAGCATGAAATAAAATACAATAATAGGTTTACCTCGCAAATGTTGCATAATATTAATATAACGTCAGCATAGTCGCGTTATAATAACAGCGTGAAAAGACACTGCGTGCGTCACAACAAAAATAAATAGGGTTCTCGCGTCGTACTTAATATTTATTTTTATTCACGTTAACGGTCGCGAGCGGGGCTTTCCAGTGGTTATTTATACGCAATAATCGAATAGCGCAAAAAACCTGTAGCTTCGCAAAACATCGAACACGGTCTTACGTCACCGTGCACTTAGGAGACGTTAAATAAATATATATTGCGTTTGTCGATTTTTAAAAAAAAAATATCTTCAGAAACTAGATATATTATAGATTTAGCCATAGAAATTTCATATAAATCGGCGAGATGTCGAAAAAAAAACATTGACGTCGCGCAATGGTAGCGAATTACCTTAAGGAGAAATTTGGTCAGCGCCTGTCAAATGGTATGAATAGTGACATGAAATAGGATTGTATTTGTGCTAAAATGGTATTCTGAACCCAAATTTTGCAGAAGTGGCCTAATAATATGTCTATTCCTCAGATTTAATCACAATTATCATTGTCTGGTACTAAAATAAGGGCAACATTCGCAAAAAAATGACAATTTAAGAAAAATAAATCTGAACTTTTCTGGATTTTTCATGATAAAAATCTAAATTTTCACTTTTTTAGACATTTTACACAGATAAAAATGGTTAAAACCCCATCTTGAGTGCATTTCCAATCATTTAAATGCATAAAAATGAAAACATGATTTTAATGGAGTTTTGCATGTCTTTATTAAGGCAACCCTTTTTGGGTTGTTTAAGTGGTTTTTTTTGCAGTTTTTTCAATGCTACTATATATAATATGCAGCACACAACAATCAATTCTAGACAAATTGGGCATGAATTCCAGAAAAAAATACAAACCCGCATATGCGCCTTTAAGGAGAAATTTGGTCAGCGCCTGTCAAATGGTATGATAAGTGACATGAAATAGGGTTGTATTGGTGCTATAATGGTATTCTAAACCCAAATTTTGCATTAGATGCCTAATAATATGTCTATTCTTCATATTTAATCACAATTATCCTTGTCCGGTACTAAAATAAGGGCAACATTCGCAAAAAAATGACAATTTGAGAAAAAATAAATCTGATTTTTTTCCGGATTTTTCATGATAAAAATCTAAATTTTCACTTTTTTAGACATTTTACACCGATAAAAAAGATTTAAACCCCATCGTGAGTGCATTTCCATTAATTTAAATGCAAAAAAATGCAAACATGATTTTAATGGAACTATGCATGTCTTTAACCCTTTTTGGGTTATTTAAGTGTTTTTTGCAGTTTTTTCAATGTTACTATATATATGCAGCACCCTTTTTGGGTTGTTTAAGTGTTTTTTTTTGCAGTTTTTTCAATGCTACTATATATAATATGCAGCACACAACAATCAATTCTAGACAAATTGGGCATGAATTCCAGAAAAAAATACAAACCGCATATGCGCCTTTCAGGGTACTCACATTTGACGATTTTGCATCATCTGCGCATCTAGACCTGGGCTTTTATTATTATGCATATTGTTTACTGCATGTTCGCATTCGTTTAAGCTAAGAAGACCTTCGCAGAGATTCGCTTCATTATCATTTAGTATGTATTCTGGTTTTGTCGTGATTAGATAATCATCGATAACTTCGTGACATTTATTATTTGAGGAATAAAGGGTTTTGTAAAAGTTGACCTCTTCTTGTAGTATTGTTTTAGTGTCTGTTATAATACGATCGTTTAATTTTAGTGTATGGAGTGTTTTCCTTGATTGTCTTGACCTTTCAAGATTCAAAAAATATTTTGTATTTTTTTCTGAGTAGTTAAGTTGAAATATTTTAGATCTTATCTGTGCTCCTTTTGCTTTATCCTCGTAGTATGTTTGTAACTCTAATTCGATTTTTCTTCTATTTTCTTTTATGATGTTAGTATTTGGATCTTGTTCGTATATTTCTGAGAGTTTTTTGTCAAGATTTATAATTCTGTCGTTCTTGTATTTTGATTTCTTTTTTGCATAGTCGTTGGTTTTGTTTTGGATGTCAATCTTACAGAGTTCCCACACCGTTTGTTGTGATTCTTGTTCAATGTGTTTGGTGTAGTTATCTATGACTTTTGTAATATATTCAGTGTATTCATTGTCTTCTAAGAAACTGTTATTAAATTTCCCACGTTTCGATTGGGGAGTTAGTTTCAATGATATTGCTTGGTGATCTGTGAATGATATAGAAGCAGGTCTTATATCTGAACTAAGTATAGTTGGGGTTAAGTTTTCGTCTGTTAACCATAGATCGATCCTGCTTTTTTCGTAACCGTTTGTTCTTCTCCATGTATACTGCTGTTTATGTTTATTTAAAACCCGCCATATGTCGCTTAGTTTGAGTGTGTTTATAAGATTAGTTAGTGTTTTACATGGTTTCGATTGTATTGTTTTAGATATCCTATCTTTACCGGTGAGTGTTTCGTTGAAATCACCTCCAATGATGATGAAACCTTGACCATGGTCATTTATTAATTGGTGTATATTCTCAAAGAACTTATTTCTGTTATGTTTGTTGTTATGTGCATATATATTGATTAAAGTGTATATGTTGTCTTCAATTGAGATATTCATAAATACGTATCTTCCATTTATACATGTTTTAGATTCAATAAGATCGTAATTTAATGTTTTGTTAATAAGAATAGAGCATCCAGCACTTGACGAGGTACCGTAAGCATTAAATGAATCTCATTCATTAAATTCAACGTTCAAGTTATTTATTATTTCTGCAGTGTAGTGTGTTTCTTGTATAAATAGTATGTCTACTTTCTGTTGATTCATGTATTCTTTTAGTCTATTTCGTTTGTTTATGTTTCTTAATCCTTGGGTGTTAAGCGATAAGAAATGTATTTTAGATGACGTCATGTTAATTGTATATTATAATTATTTAAATCTTTATATGGAGATAGAAAGACACAGCAATGTGGAAAGACACATTGGGATAATGACACAAAACCTAGCCATGTGTAAAAAATGGAAAGAATGCAGAAATGCGATCAGACAATTTGAGATTATAGTATAAACATACAAAAAAGACGATATGAAAGACATACATAGGAGATGATATGATATGAAAGACATTGGAAAAAACGATATTCAATAAAACATGTATGGGGTGGACAGAGTATGCGGAATCGTCATGCTATGGAAACATAGCATGCTGACTACACATACTGTGCAAATTATATTACACTACCGCCCTGTGTAGCTGTTTTTTTGTTGGGAAACTGCGTTAAAATCAAATAAGAAGGTATACATTTAGCAAATACGATGATCCGTCGTTCTTTTGTGTAACAGCAGAGGATACTCTAAAGTCCAAATTTTCCGAGCCACTGAAGTGCTGGGCATTGGGTGCTTTTCTAGCAATTAATTGATTTAAATTTTCTTTAATGTTTGAAGATTGTAGCTCGGAAAGTTTATGTAGCATATCGTCGGTGGTGTACTTTTGCATCAACTCTTGGAGTGCAGATTTGTGGGATTTACCGGAAAGGTCTTTTTCGAAAGGAAGTCTTCTATGTGTGTACTGGCCGTTCTTTTCATACTTGCACCAAGTGTTGTCGCACGCAGCATGATCGCCAAATGCATGTGGAATGATGGCATTCAGATTGTTTTTCATTGCGTTGATGTCATTTGAATTTTACTTCACGGCATATGAAATAATCAGTGGATAGTTTAAGGGCAACTTGGTGTAAAACTTTGTGCTTTTTATTTATTTCAATTAGGGATGATGTAAAGTTTTTGAAAACATGGTTAGAGTCACTACTTTTTTCTAGGTTAGAATTAACATACTTTCGTGCACGTACAAGTGTTGTTGTGTCGTCATCCATAGTAATCTTGTTGACATTTAGCCCCTGGTCATTAAGTTCCTTCAAACTCTTCACCGCTAAAAAATGCTCCATCGCTTTTGAACTTCCTGACCAATTTAATCTACAGTCGTGTGTTTTCACGGGTTTGCCATGTCTCTTTGCTGATGTGCATCGTCTACATTGCTTTTTGGCCGTACAGAATCCTACACACTTTTTAGTATAGTTGCCGACAACAGTAACATGTCCAGAAATACAAAATTGAATGAGAAATATCACTATAGCATAGAATACATAAGATTTTATTTCAAGTCAATATCAATATAAAAATGCAAATATAAAATAAACTGCCAACCAAGTGAGTTTGCACTTCATAAACTATATAACTTGTTAGACAATTTGTCCCAACATCATAAATCTGACTATTTAACAAACAGAGAGTATGAGTGTAGTTTTATACTAAATGGTCAATTAATGGCATTTTTGTCCCGATTCTATTGTACACACAGTGAATAAACATTATCACTGTATTATTCTTTGCAAAGATGCATCCACTAATAAACGTTACAACTATGTAATTACAAATGTGTATACAATTAAATGTGTACCACTTCTTGCGACAAACCGAGATTGACTTTTTTACACACTATAAAGGAGTGGTGTGTATATGTTTGACATGTTATATCACAAATACAATCGGAACTCCTCGGCGTTTATCAAACTAAAGTGCCTCGCACATAATATGGAAGCCACTATTATCACGGACTACTTTGCAACATGGCTCACGAGAATCAAACGATGGAATCGAGGAGAACTAAAAGGTTACATACTCATGGGAAGGTATCAACTCATAAAAGGAGACCAGTAATTGAAGGGCTTCTTGATAGCATTGAAAAACTGATGATTGGCTGTCATCGGAAACCGCAGTATGTAACCCTACACTTATGTACGATGCGTATTTCTCAGTTACGGAAATGCCCGAGTAGTGATATGGGTTTTGTGAAAAAAATATTACAGCAGCCTATGTCAACACGTTACACCAGCTTACCTGATGAGCTGTTCCTACTGCGACCAGTCCCGCGCCTCTGCCAACCACCGTCAATTGATACCTCCGTTTGAATATTCTTTGTCGAGCTGTGAGAGTAGAATCTTAATACAACAGTCAATTATTATTGGGGACGACCGAGTGGAATTAGACATTGTCGATTATTTGACGTCTAAATCCTAACCCTGTAGGCAATGTTTACTGTCTAAATACCTGGGGTCAGGACACGTTATTACATACTGATCATTTCCCGGGTCTTCGAACCGCCCAGAGTCTATTTCCCAGGACTAGCATTCGATGAGGTTGTCTAATGCCTGCTGTGCAAATCACTGTAACTATTCCGGTGCAACTAAAATTCAACGTGTACCATATATTGCTATTAAAAGCACATATAAATTCTGATCGATGTATGACTTACTGTCGTACTATATAATTTGCCGTGTATGCCTAATTGCACTTGCCGAGAACACATTAATATCATGAGACATGGAAACATATACTGCAATCGAGGCTAATGATTTCTAGCGTGTAGTAGAACTTTCAAACAAAACAAAGAGCAAACTAGTGGCGTAAATTTTTCACCTCGGTAGCCTAGCGATAGAGCGTCCGCTTGGAGTGCAAACAGTCGAAAATGCAACATACTTAAAACCGAGTGCTAGGCGCTCTTCAAATTAATCACATGTAACTGATGGTTCATCCGGTGCAAATGGTCTGACTACATGGTAGTTTCCATATCATTGAAATTAATTGAATACTTTCTAGCAGTGGGATTAAAATCCATTTAAAAAAAATACCTGTTTAACTCGGAAACATGCTGTATAGCTTCAATCTCATCAACAATAGCCTGTTTATAAGATTCTGCTGGCACAGACTCAGTTACATTGCCGATTTCACGTTCTCTTCGTTTTAGCGTAGTATGATGAATTGGTGGTATGTTCAGCTCGGCTAAGCTATTGTTGATCTGGGTTTCTCCTACACCGGCATTAACCATTGCTTAAAGAAAGAAAAATAATGAATCAAATCATTTTCAATTCTTCATTTCATAACTGAAACAAGGTACAATCGTTAATGCATGGTAAAATTGTGACGTGATTGAATACATGCAGGTGCTGTTAACATACCTCATATTGTTCATTGTAACGATTCTAACAGCATTCTCAGTATTTTGGTATTTTATAAAATCAAACTAAAATAACGAGTTGACTTATACAAATTGAACATATGCAAACTAAGACATAAATTAGATGTATGGTTATACCTGCTGCCAACTTAGTATTGACGTCAAATATTCGTGATGATGTTGCGTCGCCACCAGGTCCACTGGCACTACAGTGTCGCTTTCCGGTCAGCACAGGCTTTAATGTAGAGACGTTACGCACAAAACTGGTACATAAAACGTTGCGTCAAAAACGTCAACTTTTACGAGTCGACGTAGTTTTCTACAAATGCGTAAAGTTACTTACATGACTTAAAGCGATGGCGGAAAGTTGATTACATTTTCAAACTTATATACATGTTCTTATTTTAATATAGTGTTTGATAAGGCGAAAATAGTTTTCTTGGGGGAAAAATAACAGCAATTGTTCTTCATGTGGCCTTTTTGTAGAGACAAGTACAGTGATATTGATAGGATTATAAAGTCTGTATTTTAATCAAATTTACACTAATGAAAATGATACGACATAGAAACTCATTTACAATTATTCAAAACTAAGTAATGCAAATGTAAAAATGTCATTCTAAGTGGAAATATTCAATTTACCCTGTCATTTACGCGAAGTTGATGAAAAAGTGACGTTAAAATTGGCGCCCGGACATTTACACTGGGCAATTTCAATGTTTTGCACTAAGATGGTCTTACATACCAGTCTATGAGGAATGATATCTTCCAACGGGGTTAATATGGCCATTTAGTATGCTATATTTTATAATTAACATGTACGCGTTTTATGATGCTCTAACCATACTGAACGAAAACGACATGCATCCAAATGTTGCACAACAACGTTAAATCGCGTCAAGTGGACATTTTCACTGGGCAATTGTAATATTGAGTATTTCTGATAATTAGCGGAATTGATTAGGGATCTTTATATCAATCATTCAGTTTATTTATTACAGTTTAACCTATATATGTTAAAGACGGTAAAAGTGTTATCAATACTTAATTTTTTCGTTTTGAAACCACGGCACACAGTTATTTCGGAAAAAATAATGACGTAAAAATGGAATGGGACATTTTTGCGGATTTTCGTTGATATGTAATTCCGAGACAATCTGAAGTGCTATCAGCAATTAGACAACCATGATGTATAAGCACTCGCTAACAGACAATAATAGCAAAATATCAATAAATTCAATGCTTGTGGTATATGTAACTAAAAGAGGAATATTTTAACGAAGTCGAGCGAAGACGCAGCGTTGGGACAACGTCAACCTAGACAGTATTTATGTCAATTAAAGATGTAGCTAGAGTATTTTTAGAAATAAAATATAGACACATATTCAAAAAATATAAAGAAACAGTATTACCAAAAGTGTAAACAAATTCGCACCATCTTTATCAATTAACTCGAGTTTTTCATGGATGCCTAAAATTTCTCTTAAAACGTGACACCGTTTTCACATTCAGTAAACAGTGTGTCATGAATTTGCTAATTCATTTGAGATATAGTGGAAATTATATAACATCAGTTACTTGTTTACGCATATTGTGGCGTAATTTCAACGAATTTGAATCAGCAGTTCGCTTACTATGGAGTGTTATATCAAGCGACGCAGAGATACGCGCAACGCATGACAGCAGTTTTTGACGTGATTTTCCACTTTGAAATGAAAATATAAGGGAATTTTCTTTTATTTCTTTGAAATAACTATTGCTATTGCAGTATTGGTTACAAAAATCTGTCTATCGATGTATAAGACTTTAATATTTCTTCAACGGTTGAATTTAAAATGGTCAAAAACTCTTAGTAACCACCCGAAATTCATAAAACGTCCGAGTTTCGTGCGTAACGTCAGAGCAATTCTGACATTTCACATAAAGTATTGACCCAACGCCGTGTCTCGTCTCCGAGGTAGTGCAGCGAAGATGCAAACGTGACTGACATACATCACATATAAGCTGGTCAGATAAAAGCTCAAGTTCCACCACTCTTCTTCCAACTCTCCATTGTCCGTCAGATAAATTTACAATTTTGAAATTATTGTTAAAAATCACCAATTATTATTTAAGTATTATATGGTACATAGTCACACTGTTTTTTTAAGAAATGCTGTATGCGCGACTGACGGCTTGTTAAAATGGAGTTCACCATGTACTAGTAACTGTCAAGTTTGACAGACAAGCATACCGCTAGAACTACTGGAAGTCGTGCGTAGGTTCGAGTCCCATGTCGAATGCATTTTCCATAATACGTGGGGTGTTCCACAATTAATAGGACTTTTTTCATAGCGACACGGCAAATAAGAAATTATGAAAACTAATTGTTTATGATTAAATTTTGATCTTTCACTGATTAATATGTGTAATATCAAAGAAATTGGTTGAACAATAAGAAATTTATTGAACATTAAATATACTATGTACCAAGGAGGCGGGTCGCACCGTGACGTTATTATGACGTCGCATTTCAAGCACAGTATTTTAACATAAAGAAACATTCAATATTTTTGTTTTTAGTCGTCCTGACCTTCTAAACAGACCTAAGAACACTTCTCTGATTGTTTAAATATGTTTCCGTACCCCTGTTCACAAAAATGTGTTGCAATGATGTTAGAAATTGCTCAAACCTTGGAGCGTGTATCAGTGTACAAAGAGTGTTTATCAACTTCAACTTAATTGTCTATGACCTCACCTGTGCTTACTTGTAAGTTCATAAATCCGTGATCTGTAAACAATTTGAGCCAACAGAACACTAGTAGCTGCTAAATGCCATTACATTATACGTGTTTGATCATTTCATTGGTTAGCAAAGTTGGTTTACCAAATGTATACCATTATTTGACAATCGCGCGGTTTCTGTTCCTAGGCGTTGACGTCATTTTCATCCATGACGCGCTTGGATACATACAATTGATTACTGAATTATGATGATAAATACAGCGCGATTTCTTCGAAAGTTTGCGTCCGCATGTGAAAGTCGTCCATGTAATGTCGTACAATTAGGCGTTAATATTTATCAAGTGGTTATTAAGATATTCACATTTTTAATAAGGATGGTAATGACAAATTTTTGTGTGACCCGCCTTGGCGTTACATGGTTTCTATGACAACGCTTTGTATGAGCATGATCAACTACAACAACATTATGTTGCTGCCAGTATATAGAGCATACATTGCTATGCATATGGGACAAATTTCATTAAATTGTAATTTTTAAGTAAGAGGTTATGAGAAAAGTCCTATTATTTCTGGAACACCTCTCGTACATGTACATATATGCGAATTATCCATTCGAACATATAGTTGGAATAATATAAGCTATATGGTGACAACAGAACAGAAATATATCAACAATGAATAATGTTCCTTGAATGTTTATTCGCTATGGTTGAAGCGAGACACTAAATGCTGATTTAGAGATATTCAGAATTTCTGATAAGTATTGATATAAACATTGCATTTCCATAATTGCCGCACGTGTTAACAGTTGCGCAGTGTGCTTATATGACTATCTTTGAATATTTACTCGTGAAGCTACTATAAATGGAAAAAAGATGATACGGTTGCTCTTACCTCGTGTAGTGAAACAACTGGACTGTCGTTTATCACATGCTTGTCTATGTTTTTCCGAAACAAATCTTCCTCGCTTCGATCGGTGCGACATTTTAAAACCGTCCAATCCAGCTAATGTATGGGAGTTTTCATCACGTCACTTACGTCGAAATATCGTGCAAACTTGTTGGCGCCAAAACTTAAAAATTATACGAGATTTTAACTGAAGTGCTGGGTAAGCGTTGAAAATTCGTATAATTTCAAATTAGTTGTACAATCACATTTGTTGAAAACATACATATATTCTACATATTTAGGGACATAAAATATATTGACTATAGAAAACACTTATTTTAACGTGGTATCAACTAAAGACAATTACTTAAATAAAAAGATATACAACTGCCGCAGAGAAAATACTAGTTCTAAAGGTATTTTATACTCATATATGTGAAACATTATTCTTCATGACGTCACGCAAATAACTACTAAAATGTAGCGTAATTTTTTATTTCATATCGATTTTTAGTCAACATTTTGCGGTCATCCACCTAGATTTTGTTACGTCGATGGAAAGACAAATTATTCAGTTGTGTTTTAATATATAGAGGATATTTGTATTTTTCCGTGTATGATCGGCTGATAATTCACCGAGTGAGCAGCTGATGTAATATTTTCACGGGTGGCGTAGCCACGAGTGAAAATATAAGTCAGCTGCTCACGAGGTGAATTATCAAACGATTATACACGGTAAAATACTAATATTCTATTTATTTCATGCTTCAAATAGCTTAAATGATGGAAATACTCCACGATATACCTGAAATGTTGTGCGTGACGTCGTTTTCCCGCCATGCACACGTCGAGTTGCAATCAAATAGTTCTTCTGCAATGGCTTCAATTTCGTCCATTTAATTTACATTTATGTACATATAATGTTGTGTTATTTGTTAAAGATTAAGAGAGCAAGTGAAAATGCTTATTATTTTATTTTTGACGGCAAGGAAATTTGATTTTTAAAAAATAACCTGTTTGCCGTGAAATTATGAACTGTGAAATTATGAACAGTGAAATTATCGGGGAATATTCCACCGTTATTCCGCCGTAAACCACCGGTAAGCATGAAATAAAATACAATAATAGGTTTACCTCGCAAATGTTGCATAATATTAATATAACGTCAGCATAGTCGCGTTATAATAACAGCGTGAAAAGACACTGCGTGCGTCACAACAAAAATAAATAGGGTTCTCGCGTCGTACTTAATATTTATTTTTATTCACGTTAACGGTCCCGAGCGGGGCTTTCCAGTGGTTATTTATACGCAATAATCGAATAGCGCAAAAAACCTGTAGCTTCGCAAAACATCGAACACGGTCTTACGTCACCGTGCACTTAGGAGACGTTAAATAAATATATATTGCGTTTGTCGATTTTTAAAAAAAAAATATCTTCAGAAACTAGATATATTATAGATTTAGCCTTGGAAATTTCATATAAATCGGCGAGATGTCGGAAAAAAACATTGACGTCGCGCAATGGTAGCGAATTACCTTAAGGAGAAATTTGGTCAGCGCCTGTCAAATGGTATGAATAGTGACATGAAATAGGATTGTATTTGTGCTAAAATGGTATTCTGAACCCAAATTTTGCAGAAGTGGCCTAATAATATGTCTATTCCTCAGATTTAATCACAATTATCATTGTCTGGTACTAAAATAAGGGCAACATTCGCAAAAAAATGACAATTTAAGAAAAATAAATCTGAACTTTTCTGGATTTTTCATGATAAAAATCTAAATTTTCACTTTTTTAGACATTTTACACAGATAAAAATGGTTAAAACCCCATCTTGAGTGCATTTCCAATCATTTAAATGCATAAAAATGAAAACATGATTTTAATGGAGTTTTGCATGTCTTTATTAAGGCAACCCTTTTTGGGTTGTTTAAGTGGTTTTCTTTTGCAGTTTTTTCAATGCTACTATATATAATATGCAGCACACAACACTCAATTCTAGACAAATTGGGCATGAATTCCAGAAAAAAATACAAACCCGCATATGCGCCTTTAAGGAGAAATTTGGTCAGCGCCTGTCAAATGGTATGATAAGTGACATGAAATAGGGTTGTATTGGTGCTATAATGGTATTCTAAACCCAAATTTTGCATTAGATGCCTAATAATATGTCTATTCTTCATATTTAATCACAATTATCCTTGTCCGGTACTAAAATAAGGGCAACATTCGCAAAAAATGACAATTTGAGAAAAAATAAATCTGATTTTTTTCCGGATTTTTCATGATAAAAATCTAAATTTTCACTTTTTTAGACATTTTACACCGATAAAAAAGGTTTAAACCCCATCGTGAGTGCATTTCCATTAATTTAAATGCAAAAAAATGCAAACATGATTTTAATGGAACTTTGCATGTCTTTAACCCTTTTTGGGTTATTTAAGTGTTTTTTGCAGTTTTTTCAATGTTACTATATATATGCAGCACCCTTTTTGGGTTGTTTAAGTGGTTTTTTTTGCAGTTTTTTCAATGCTACTATATATAATATGCAGCACACAACAATCAATTCTAGACAAATTGGGCATGAATTCCAGAAAAAAATACAAACCGCATATGCGCCTTTCAGGGTACTCACATTTGACGATTTTGCATCATCTGCGCATCTAGACCTGGGCTTTTATTATTATGCATATTGTTTACTGCATGTTCGCATTCGTTTAAGCTAAGAAGACCTTCGCAGAGATTCGCTTCAGTATTCTGGTTTTGTCGTGATTAGATAATCATCGATAACTTCATGACATTTATTATTTGAGGAATAAAGGGTTTTGTAAAAGTTGACCTCTTCTTGTAGTATTGTTTTAGTGTCTGTTATAATACGATCGTTTACTTTTAGTGTATGGAGTGTTTTCCTTGATTGTCTTGACCTTTCAAGATTCAAAAAATATTTTGTATTTTTTTCTGAGTAGTTAAGTTGAAATATTTTAGATCTTATCTGTGCTCCTTTTGCTTTATCATCGTAGTATGTTTGTAACTCTAATTCGATTTTTCTTCTATTTTCTTTTATGATGTTAGTATTTGGATCTTGTTCGTATAGATCTGAGAGTTTTTTGTCAAGATTTATAATTCTGTCGTTCTTGTATTTTGATTTCTTTTTTGCATAGTCGTTGGTTTTGTTTTGGATGTCAATCTTACAGAGTTCCCACACCGTTTGTTGTGATTCTTGTTCAATGTGTTTGGTGTAGTTATCTATGACTTTTGTAATATATTCAGTGTATTCATTGTCTTCTAAGAAACTGTTATTAAATTTCCCACGTTTCGATTGGGGAGTTAGTTTCAATGATATTGCTTGGTGATCTGTGAATGATATAGAAGCAGGTCTTATATCTGAACTAAGTATAGTTGGGGTTAAGTTTTCGTCTGTTAACCATAGATCGATCCTGCTTTTTTCGTAACCGTTTGTTCTTCTCCATGTATACTGCTGTTTATGTTTATTTAAAACCCGCCATATGTCGCTTAGTTTGAGTGTGTTTATAAGATTAGTTAGTGTTTTACATGGTTTCGATTGTATTGTTTTAGATATCCTATCTTTACCGGTGAGTGTTTCGTTGAAATCACCTCCAATGATGATGAAACCTTGACCATGGTCATTTATTAATTGGTGTATATTCTCAAAGAACTTATTTCTGTTATGTTTGTTGTTATGTGCATATATATTGATTAAAGTGTATATGTTGTCTTCAATTGAGATATTCATAAATACGTATCTTCCATTTATACATGTTTTAGATTCAATAAGATCGTAATTTAATGTTTTGTTAATAAGAATAGAGCATCCAGCACTTGACGAGGTACCGTAAGCATTAAATGAATCTCATTCATTAAATTCAACGTTCAAGTTATTTATTATTTCTGCAGTGTAGTGTGTTTCTTGTATAAATAGTATGTCTACTTTCTGTTGATTCATGTATTCTTTTAGTCTATTTCGTTTGTTTATGTTTCTTAATCCTTGGGTGTTAAGCGATAAGAAATGTATTTTAGATGACGTCATGTTAATTGTATATTATAATTATTTAAATCTTTATATGGAGATAGAAAGACACAGCAATGTGGAAAGACACATTGGGATAATGACACAAAACCTAGCCATGTGTAAAAAATGGAAAGAATGCAGAAATGCGATCAGACAATTTGAGATTATAGTATAAACATACAAAAAAGACGATATGAAAGACATACATAGGAGATGATATGATATGAAAGACATTGGAAAAAACGATATTCAATAAAACATGTATGGGGTGGACAGAGTATGCGGAATCGTCATGCTATGGAAACATAGCATGCTGACTACACATACTGTGCAAATTATATTACACTACCGCCCTGTGTAGCTGTTTTTTTGTTGGGAAACTGCGTTAAAATCAAATAAGAAGGTATACATTTAGCAAATACGATGATCCGTCGTTCTTTTGTGTAACAGCAGAGGATACTCTAAAGTCCAAACTTTCCGAGCCACTGAAGTGCTGGGCATTGGGTGCTTTTCTAGCAATTAATGGATTTAAATTTTCTTTAATGTTTGAAGATTGTAGCTCGGAAAGTTTATGTAGCATATCGTCGGTGGTGTACTTTTGCATCAACTCTTGGAGTGCAGATTTGTGGGATTTACCGGAAAGGTCTTTTTCGAAAGGAAGTCTTCTATGTGTGTACTGGCCGTTCTTTTCATACTTGCACCAAGTGTTGTCGCACGCAGCATGATCGCCAAATGCATGTGGAATGATGGCATTCAGATTGTTTTTCATTGCGTTGATGTCATTTGAATTTTACTTCACGGCATATGAAATAATCAGTGGATAGTTTAAGGGCAACTTGGTGTAAAACTTTGTGCTTTTTATTTATTTCAATTAGGGATGATGTAAAGTTTTTGAAAACATGGTTAGAGTCACTACTTTTTTCTAGGTTAGAATTAACATACTTTCGTGCACGTACAAGTGTTGTTGTGTCGTCATCCATAGTAATCTTGTTGACATTTAGCCCCTGGTCATTAAGTTCCTTCAAACTCTTCACCGCTAAAAAATGCTCCATCGCTTTTGAACTTCCTGACCAATTTAATCTACAGTCGTGTGTTTTCACGGGTTTGCCATGTCTCTTTGCTGATGTGCATCGTCTACATTGCTTTTTGGCCGTACAGAATCCTACACACTTTTTAGTATAGTTGCCGACAACAGTAACATGTCCAGAAATACAAAATTGAATGAGAAATATCACTATAGCATAGAATACATAAGATTTTATTTCAAGTCAATATCAATATAAAAATGCAAATATAAAATAAACTGCCAACCAAGTGAGTTTGCACTTCATAAACTATATAACTTGTAAGACAATTTGTCCCAACATCATAAATCTGACTATTTAACAAACAGAGAGTATGAGTGTAGTTTTATACTAAATGGTCAATTAATGGCATTTTTGTCCCGATTCTATTGTACACACAGTGTATAAACATTATCACTGTATTATTCTTTGCAAAGATGCATCCACTAATAAACGTTACAACTATGTAATTACAAATGTGTATACAATTAAATGTGTACCACTTCTTGCGACAAACCGAGATTGACTTTTTTACACACTATAAAGGAGTGGTGTGTATATGTTTGACATGTTATATCACAAATACAATCGGAACTCCTCGGCGTTTATCAAACTAAAGTGCCTCGCACATAATATGGAAGCCACTATTATCACGGACTACTTTGCAACATGGCTCACGAGAATCAAACGATGGAATCGAGGAGAACTAAAAGGTTACATACTCATGGGAAGGTATCAACTCATAAAAGGAGACCAGTAATTGAAGGGCTTCTTGATAGCATTGAAAAACTGATGATTGGCTGTCATCGGAAACCGCAGTATGTAACCCTACACTTATGTACGATGCGTATTTCTCAGTTACGGAAATGCCCGAGTAGTGATATGGGTTTTGTGAAAAAAATATTACAGCAGCCTATGTCAACACGTTACACCAGCTTACCTGATGAGCTGTTCCTACTGCGACCAGTCCCGCGCCTCTGCCAACCACCGTCAATTGATACCTCCGTTTGAATATTCTTTGTCGAGCTGTGAGAGTAGAATCTTAATACAACAGTCAATTATTATTGGGGACGACCGAGTGGAATTAGACATTGTCGATTATTTGACGTCTAAATCCTAACCCTGTTTACTGTCTAAATACCTGGGGTCAGGACACGTTATTACATACTGATCATTTCCCGGGTCTTCGAACCGCCCAGAGTCTATTTCCCAGGACTAGCATTCGATGAGGTTGTCTAATGCCTGCTGTGCAAATCACTGTAACTATTCCGGTGCAACTAAAATTCAACGTGTACCATATATTGCTATTAAAAGCACATATAAATTCTGATCGATGTATGACTTACTGTCGTACTATATAATTTGCCGTGTATGCCTAATTGCACTTGCCGAGAACACATTAATATCATGAGACATGGAAACATATACTGCAATCGAGGCTAATGATTTCTAGCGTGTAGTAGAACTTTCAAACAAAACAAAGAGCAAACTAGTGGCGTAAATTTTTCACCTCGGTAGCCTAGCGATAGAGCGTCCGCTTGGAGTGCAAACAGTCGAAAATGCAACATACTTAAAACCGAGTGCTAGGCGCTCTTCAAATTAATCACATGTAACTGATGGTTCATCCGGTGCAAATGGTCTGACTACATGGTAGTTTCCATATCATTGAAATTAATTGAATACTTTCTAGCAGTGGGATTAAAATCCATTTAAAAAAAATACCTGTTTAACTCGGAAACATGCTGTATAGCTTCAATCTCATCAACAATAGCCTGTTTATAAGATTCTGCTGGCACAGACTCAGTTGCATTGCCGATTTCACGTTCTCTTCGTTTTAGCGTAGTATGATGAATTGGTGGTATGTTCAGCTCGGCTAAGCTATTGTTGATCTGGGTTTCTCCTACACCGGCATTAACCATTGCTTAAAGAAAGAAAAATAATTAATCAAATCATTTTCAATTCTTCATTTCATAACTGAAACAAGGTACAATCGTTAATGCATGGTAAAATTGTGACGTGATTGAATACATGCAGGTGCTGTTAACATACCTCATATTGTTCATTGTAACGATTCTAACAGCATTCTCAGTATTTTGGTATTTTATAAAATCAAACTAAAATAACGAGTTGACTTATACAAATTGAACATATGCAAACTAAGACATAAATTAGATGTATGGTTATACCTGCTGCCAACTTAGTATTGACGTCAAATATTCGTGATGATGTTGCGTCGCCACCAGGTCCACTGGCACTACAGTGTCGCTTTCCGGTCAGCACAGGCTTTAATGTAGAGACGTTACGCACAAAACTGGTACATAAAACGTTGCGTCAAAAACGTCAACTTTTACGAGTCGACGTAGTTTTCTACAAATGCGTAAAGTTACTTACATGACTTAAAGCGATGGCGGAAAGTTGATTACATTTTCAAACTTATATACATGTTCTTATTTTAATATAGTGTTTGATAAGGCGAAAATAGTTTTCTTGGGGGAAAAATAACAGCAATTGTTCTTCATGTGGCCTTTTTGTAGAGATAAGTACAGTGATATTGATAGGATTATAAAGTCTGTATTTTAATCAAATTTACACTAATGAAAATGATACGACATAGAAACTCATTTACAATTATTCAAAACTAAGTAATGCAAATGTAAAAATGTCATTCTAAGTGGAAATATTCAATTTACCCTGTCATTTACGCGAAGTTGATGAAAAAGTGACGTTAAAATTGGCGCCCGGACATTTACACTGGGCAATTTCAATGTTTTGCACTAAGATGGTCTTACATACCAGTCTATGAGGAATGATATCTTCCAACGGGGTTAATATGGCCATTTAGTATGCTATATTTTATAATTAACATGTACGCGTTTTATGATGCTCTAACCATACTGAACGAAAACGACATGCATCCAAATGTTGCACAACAACGTTAAATCGCGTCAAGTGGACATTTTCACTGGGCAATTGTAATATTGAGTATTTCTGATAATTAGCGGAATTGATTAGGGATCTTTATATCAATCATTCAGTTTATTTATTACAGTTTAACCTATATATGTTAAAGACGGTAAAAGTGTTATCAATACTTAATTTTTTCGTTTTGAAACCACGGCACACAGTTATTTCGGAAAAAATAATGACGTAAAAATGGAATGGGACATTTTTGCGGATTTTCGTTGATATGTAATTCCGAGACAATCTGAAGTGCTATCAGCAATTAGACAACCATGATGTATAAGCACTCGCTAACAGACAATAATAGCAAAATATCAATAAATTCAATGCTTGTGGTATATGTAACTAAAAGAGGAATATTTTAACGAAGACGCAGCGTTGGGACAATGTCAACCTAGACAGTATTTATGTAAATTAAAGATGTAGCTAGAGTATTTTTAGAAATAAAATATAGACACATATTCAAAAAATATAAAGAAACAGTATTACCAAAAGTGTAAACAAATTCGCACCATCTTTATCAATTAACTCGAGTTTTTCATGGATGCCTAAAATTTCTCTTCTAAACGTGACACCGTTTTCACATTCAGTAAACAGTGTGTCATGAATTTGCTAATTCATTTGAGATATAGTGGAAATTATATAACATCAGTTACTTGCTTACGCATATTGTGACGTAATTTCAACGAATTTGAATCAGCAGTTCGCTTACTATGGAGTGTTATATCAAGCGACGCAGAGATACGCGCAACGCATGACAGCAGTTTTTGACGTGATTTTCCACTTTGAAATGAAAACATAAGGGAATTTTCTTTTATTTCTTTAAAATAACTATTGCTATTGCAGTATTGGTTACAAAAATCTGTCTATCGATGTATAAGACTTTAATATTTCTTCAACGGTTGAATTTAAAATGGTCAAAAACTCTTAGTAACCACCCGAAATTCATAAAACGTCCGAGTTTCGTGCGTAACGTCAGAGCAATTCTGACATTTCACATAAAGTATTGACCCAAGGCCGTGTCTCGTCTCCGAGGTAGTGCAGCGAAGATGCAAACGTGACTGACATACATCACATATAAGCTGGTCAGATAAAAGCGCAAGTTCCACCACTCTTCTTCCAACTCTCCATTGTCCGTCAGATAAATTTACAATTTTGAAATTATTGTTAAAAATCACCAATTATTATTTAAGTATTATATGGTACATAGTCACACTGTTTTTTTAAGAAATGCTGTATGCGCGACTGACGGCTTGTTAAAATGGAGTTCACCATGTACTAGTAACTGTCAAGTTTGACAGACAAGCATACCGCTAGAACTACTGGAAGTCGTGCGTAGGTTCGAGTCCCATGTCGAATGCATTTTCCATAATACATGTACATATATGCGAATTATCCATTCGAACATATAGTTGGAATAATATAAGCTATATGGTGACAACAGAACAGATCTATATCAACAATGAATAATGTTCCTTGAATGTTTATTCGCTATGGTTGAAGCGAGACACTAAATGCTGATTTAGAGATATTCAGAATTTCTGATAAGTATTGATATAAACATTGCATTTCCATAATTGCAGCACGTGTTAACAGTTGCGCAGTGTGCTTATATGACTATCTTTGAATATTTACTCGTGAAGCTACTATAAATGGAAAAAAGATGATACGGTTGCTCTTACCTCGTGTAGTGAAACAACTGGACTGTCGTTTATCACATGCTTGTTTATGTTTTTCCGAAACAAATCTTCCTCGCTTCGATCGGTGCGACATTTTAAAACCGTCCAATCCAGCTAATGTATGGGAGTTTTCATCACGTCACTTACGTCGAAATATCGTGCAAACTTGTTGGCGCCAAAACTTAAAAATTATACGAGATTTTAACTGAAGTGCTGGGTAAGCGTTGAAAATTCGTATAATTTCAAATTAGTTGTACAATCACATTTGTTGAAAACATACATATATTCTACATATTTAGGGACATAAAATATATTGACTATAGAAAACACTTATTTTAACGCGGTATCAACTAAAGACAATTACTTAAATAAAAAGATATACAACTGCCGCAGAGAAAATACTAGTTCTAAAGGTATTTTATACTCATATATGTGAAACTCTATTCTTCATGACGTCACGCAAATAACTACTAAAATGTAGCGTAAATTTTTATTTCGTATCGATTTTTAGTCAACATTTTGCGGTCATCCACCTAGATTTTGTTACGTCGATGGAAAGACAAATTATCCAGTTGTGTTTTAATATATAGAGGATATTTGTATTTTTCCGTGTATGATCGGCTGATAATTCACCGAGTGAGCAGCTGATGTAATATTTTCACGAGTGGCGTAGCCACGAGTGAAAATATAAGTCAGCTGCTCACGAGGTGAATTATCAAACGATTATACACGGTAAAATACTAATATTCTATTTATTTCATGCTTACCGGTGGTTTACGGCGGAATAACGGTGGATTATTCCCCGATAATTTCACTGTTCATAATTTCACAGTTCATAATTTCACGGCAAACAGGTTATTTTTTAAAAATCAATTTTCCTTGGCGTCAAAAATAAAATAATAAGCATTTTCACTTGCTCTCTTAATCTTTAACAAATAACACAACATTATATGTACATTAAATGGACGAAATTGAAGCCATTGCAGAAGAACTATTTGATTGCAACTCGACGTGTGCATGGCGGGAAAACGACGTCACGCACAACATTTCAGGTATATAGTGGAGTTTTTCCATCATTTAAGCTATTTGAAGCATGAAATAAATAGAATATTAGTATTTTACCATGTATAATCGTTTGATAATTCACCTCGTGAGCAGCTGACTTATATTTTCACTCGTGGCTACGCCACTCGTGAAAATATTACATCAGCTGCTCACTCGGTGAATTATCAGCCGATCATACACGGAAAAATACAAATATCCTCTAGGTTTACCTCGCAAATGTTGCATAATATTAATATAACGTCAGCCTAGTCGCGTTATAATAACAGCGTGAAAAGACACTGCGTGCGTCACAACAAAAATAAATAGGGTTCTCGCGTCGAACTTAATATTTATTTTTATTCACGTTAACGGTCGCGAGCGGGGCTTTCCAGTGGTTATTTATACGCAATAATCGAATAGCGCAAAAAACCTGTAGCTTCGCAAAACATCGAACACGGTCTTACGTCACCGTGCACTTAGGAGACGTTAAATAAATATATATTGCGTTTGTCGATTTTTAAAAAAAACATATCTTCAGAAACTAGATATATTATAGATTTAGCCTTGGAAATTTCATATAAATCGGCGAGATGTCGGAAAAAAAACATTGACGTCGCGCAATGGTAGCTCCTTAAGGAGAAATTTGGTCAGCGCCTGTCAAATGGTATGAATAGTGACATAAAATAGGATTGTATTTGTGCTAAAATGGTATTCTGAACCCAAATTTTGCAGAAGTGGCCTACTAATATGTCTATTCCTCAGATTTAATCACAATTATCATTGTCTGGTACTAAAATAAGGGCAACATTCGCAAAAAAATGACAATTTAAGCAAAATAAATCTGAACTTTTCTGGATTTTTCATGATAAAAATCTAAATTTTCACTTTTTTAGACATTTTACACAGATAAAAATGGTTAAAACCCCATCTTGAGTGCATTTCCAATCATTTAAATGCATAAAAATGAAAACATGATTTTAATGGAGTTTTGCATGTCTTTATTAAGGCAACCCTTTTTGGGTTGTTTAAGTGTTTTTTTTGCAGTTTTTTCAATGCTACTATATATAATATGCAGCACACAACACTCAATTCTAGACAAATTGGGCATGAATTCCAGAAAAAAATACAAACCCGCATATGCGCCTTTAAGGAGAAATTTGGTCAGCGCCTGTCAAATGGTATGATTAGTGACATGAAATAGGGTTGTATTTGAGCTATAATGGTATTCTGAACCCAAATTTTGCATTAGATGCCTAATAATATGTCTATTCTTCATATTTAATCACAATTATCCTTGTCCGGTACTAAAATAAGGGCAACATTCGCAAAAAAATGACAATTTGAGAAAAAATAAATCTGATTTTTTCCGGATTTTTCATGATAAAAATCTAAATTTTCACTTTTTTAGACATTTTACACAGATAAAAATGGTTAAAACCCCATCTTGAGTGCATTTCCAATCATTTAAATGCATAAAAATGAAAACATGATTTTAATGGAGTTTTGCATGTCTTTATTAAGGCAACCCTTTTTGGGTTGTTTAAGTGTTTTTTTTACGTCACATGCAAATGTTTAACATGAAATGAATAGTGGTGATAAAAAGTGGATTTAAAACACTATGTGTGCGAATAGAATCATAGAATGTTGTCATAGAAAACATGAGCAACTTATACATGGCCAGGTCCAACCGTTTAACGTACACCGTTACTGTGGAAGGTGACAGAAGCAAGAAACTCTTGAAAGTTGTCAGGCCACAGAAATTCACAGATCTGACCTGCAGCATTCAATGATTCAGCTACTTATCGTCACTGATCGTAAGTTGAAAATCAATGAGTTGACATGTCTCAAAACTGCCTTTCAATAAAAACACCAATCAATATTTTGCAACGGACTCAATAGCAGGCAAATGCCAGGGGAATAAGACTAAATATTGTGGGGGAGGGGGTGCCCCAGAGCCAAACAAATTCAACATTTAATGTGTCTAAGTTCTTCTTCTTCTCTTTTTTATATATCTACCTGTCAGTTGCATACACGGCTCAGGGATGGGTGGTTGATAGCCGGGGAAATTGGCCGGGGTTTAATCGGTATCATGACATATGGCATTGCATTCGGAAACTGCTGCTATTTATAAAAATTAATCGGACACCTGGCTGATGTTGGTGTAATTAATGTTTACCCTAGGTATTGTGTGACAATGAACCTCGTTGAAATGAATGCTGGACAATTCAGTTGGGTAGAAATGTTTTCATGTAGCCAGTTTATCTCCAAAAGTAGGCATGCAATTATGAATTAATTTGATATCTCACTGCTACACGGTGTATACCCGTATCGGCACCCTCTCTGTGCAAAACGTTGTATCGGCACCCTCTCTGTGCTGGCACCGGACTTTCTCTGTGCAAAACAATGCTTTCTGAGGACAAAATCGACACGAGAGGTAAGAAAATCATTGTTTTTGCCAAAAATACAGATTTTTGCTTAAAAAACGATAGCCCACGGAACGACCCAATGCTTAAACACTGTCCCCATGTTGTTCGATTTGTTATATCAGTTGCCACAAGTTCAAACTAAGATGGAATGTTGACCGAGGGTACTGGTAAGAATGAACACGGAGTTCTGTTTCGGACAGTTAAATGCGATTTTTCATCAATATAAAATATCTCGCCCCTCAGATGGAAAGTCATTGAACTAATCCGGCCTTTAAATGCTTTTTATATGGTTATTTTAATCAAATAACGTTAAAAACAACCTACTTTCGGTTTAGTTGTGGCACCGGCACCCTCTCTGTTCTGGCACCGGCACCCTCTCTGTGCGTTGCAGCTTACTGGCACCGGCACCCTCTCTGTGCTCACAATAATCAAAGCGCTAATTAGCGCTGAAAGAACAGTCTGGTTCCCGCGGTCAGACAACTATATTTCCAAAGGTTGTGACACACACCCTGAGCGTGATAATGCATTGATGAAAGAATCGAACATTATTATTAGTTAAAGCCCTCCATTATTCAATACATTGTATAAACAATCACAAATCATGTACAAAGTAAGTTGCTGTGCTAAATACAATAAAGCAAAATATGCATGTTAACACAATATGTGTCCATTTCGATGACGGGATAAAATAATAGCATCTTCATATGTACATTGTATAACTAAATCATGCGCGTTTTAGTAGAAGCAGACGTATGTGAAGAATAGTTTTGCCTTAATGTACACCCATACACAAATATGATATTCCGCACCTGCGTTTTGTATGCAAAAAAATCAAATAATATCATATCAATTTTAGTCGTTATTATTCACGGGTGGTAATCACATGACTTCGTCTTGTATGAAGCACGTATAATGGCGGACATTCAGCCTCGGTAAGTGCCTATTTTTCTTGGTGTTATATGTCTTCCATCCTCTATATCGAAACTTCACATAGCCTATCATATGCGCATTGCTTTTTTACTAACGTTACAAGTTAGTTTGGTCTCCTAAGTTGAACAGATTATGAGAACACTCGTTGAATTTGTTCCGGAGTTTCATCGCAAGACACGTAAGTTGCACGTCAAGTGTAAATAGTTGACCAATTATGGAAAATAAAGGTTTTTGTGACAAGAAAGGTAAAAAATCATAACTGTTGTTTGATTATATCACGAAAGAACCATGTACCGATTTTTTGCAAGGATTTTTCGGCCGTTTATTTACATTTTACGAAAGTAGTATGATACACGTTCGATTTTGTAAAGTAAATCACACGAACAAATATCGCCATGTTTCAGATCGTTCAGTTTCTTTGTTTTTAACATCTTATAGTTTTAACATATACCAACCCATAATTGTATCTATGTATGTACTACGTTTACAAAGTTTGATTTAAATGAATTTCAGTCATACTGTGAACAACAAACATCAACCATACAGAAAGAGCATTGAATTCAATGCATGTATGTTTACGTCATCAAATGATATGTTTGACTGATACTGTTGGTTTATACGTGTCCATGCCTGATGCTCGATACTATGCATATTACGATCATTATATACATATCTACATCATTAATGCATATCACGTGAAGCACACTAGTCCATTTGTAAGCTAGCTTGTTTCCATTACTTTTACCAGAGATTCTTTATTTTAACAAGTCCTGCTTCAAAACAGCCATAACAAAAACTGCACAAATCAAGTACATGGTCAACATACATGTACCGACCAATGTAAATGTTACATGTCAGTTTCACACACATTGTACTTACTTTTTCAGATAATGACGAAGGCAAAGTCACGCCTCACCATACAGAGGCCAAAAAACATCTATAGGAAAATAAAGTCGTCAACTATATTAGAAAATAACAACTCTGTCAAAAGACCTTAAGTTTAAGTAAAACTCCACTGAAATCGCCATACAAGTCTACTAGCAGCTTCAAATCACCACCAGCTACATGTATAAAAAAGGAAGGTCGGATCATCCCGGTGTCTTTTCCGAGACATAACCAATATCGAAACAAACAGAAGTGACCGGACACCATCGATTGATTCTGATGATATATTATTTGCTAGACCACTATCATACGAGGAATGCGTTTCATTTGCTAACCAACCAAATGAATCGGCAGAAGAAAGAACTGGGGCGAAGACACAAGTGTTGGATGAATTGAAAGCTCTTTTGCCGGAGGTGATGGCTATATTAGCAAGCAATGGAGACATTGATAGGTCGATTCTATCATTCTTCCAGCAGGTCAAGGACGACAGATTTCCATTGAATAACATGTCGTTTCAATTGTGGCTGGAAGTCGTCAGGTGGTTTGACAACAAATCTACAACAAACATGAGATACTCTGGGCGGGTAACCCGTTATTTATTGATTTCAATAGTCATGGTCTAACGATATGATAGTTACTAATATTTGTAATTTATCAATTGGCAATTTAACACAGTTAGTCAATGCCGTAACAAGCTTTATCGGCGAATTGATTAAACTTTAAAAGTGCAGTCACGGCTCAATGCTCGAAATCGAACTATACATGTATAGAGTCAACTTAGTTAAAGTATACACATGTACTCATCAAAACACGTTAACGTAAAAGAGCTTTCAATTCATCCAACACTTGTGTCTTCGCCCCAGTTCTTTCTTCTGCCGATTCATTTGGTTGGTTAGCAAATGAAACGCATTCCTCGTATGATAGTGGTCTAGCAAATAATATATCATCAGAATCAATCGATGGTGTCCGGTCACTTCTGTTTGTTTCGATATTGGTTATGTCTCGGAAAAGACACCGGGATGATCCGACCTTCCTTTTTTATACATGTAGCTGGTGGTGATTTGAAGCTGCTAGTAGACTTGTATGGCGATTTCAGTGGAGTTTTACTTAAACTTAAGGTCTTTTGACAGAGTTGTTATTTTCTAATATAGTTGACGACTTTATTTTCCTATAGATGTTTTTTGGCCTCTATATGGTGAGGCGTGACTTTGCCTTCGTCATTATCTGAAAAAGTTAGTACAATGTGTGTGAAACTGACATGTAACATTTACATTGGTCGGTACATGTATGTTGACCATGTACTTGATTTGTGCAGTTTTTGTTATGGCTGTTTTGAAGCAGGACTTGTTAAAATAAAGAATCTCTGGTAAAAGTAATGGAAACAAGCTAGCTTACAAATGGACTAGTGTGCTTCACGTGATATGCATTAATGATGTAGATATGTATATAATGATCGTAATATGCATAGTATCGAGCATCAGGCATGGACACGTATAAACCAACAGTATCAGTCAAACATATCATTTGATGACGTAAACATACATGCATTGAATTCAATGCTCTTTCTGTATGGTTGATGTTTGTTGTTCACAGTATGACTGAAATTCATTTAAATCAAACTTTGTAAACGTAGAACATACATAGATACAATTATGGGTTGGTATATGTTAAAACTATAAGATGTTAAAAACAAAGAAACTGAACGATCTGAAACATGGCGATATTTGTTCGTGTGATTTACTTTACAAAATCGAACGTGTATCATACTACTTTCGTAAAATGTAAATATACGGCCGAAAAATCCTTGCAAAAAATCGGTACATGGTTCTTTCGTGATATAATCAAACAACAGTTATGATTTTTTACCTTTCTTGTCACAAAAACCTTTATTTTCCATAATTGGTCAACTATTTACACTTGACGTGCAACTTACGTGTCTTGCGATGAAACTCCGGAACAAATTCAACGAGTGTTCTCATAATCTGTTCAGCTTAGGAGACCAAACTAACTTGTAACGTTAGTAAAAAAGCAATGCGCATATGATAGGCTATGTGAAGTTTCGATATAGAGGATGGAAGACATATAACACCAAGAAAAATAGGTACTTACCGAGGCTGAATGTCCGCCATTATACGTGCTTCATACAAGACGAAGTCATGTGATTACCACCCGTGATTATTACTGAACTTTATTCATTTCTTTTTCAGCTCTCTGAAGCGTAAACGGAAATCAAACGTATGGCTCCATCAATTAAAACGACGCGGCTCAGCAGAAAACCAGAACCATGTTCGGTCACCTGATCATTCTTGAACACCAAAAACAAAGTGCAAATACTCGGTAAGGTGTTCATTACATATGTGCAACAAATGATCATGGACGCCAACGTCCTCAAATAAATGGTAGCATCTGTAACGATGTTTTACCTTTATATGCAACCGATCCTATTTGGACTACACTGACTTATGTAAATTCAGTTTATCATGGAACTGCAAAGCTTAAATCTACACCTTCAAAATGCAAAAAAATGCCAACGAAATAAAACACAGCGCTTTTTGATGCAGAATCAATGGACGCTCTTCGAAAAGAAATGAGCAAAAAACTGCCAACCATATTGTCACATTAGAAGCAACTGAAAAACATGTTGATTTGAACAGCCATTTCCTTCGACTCATTGCCGCGGACAGATTTTACCATTTTTGCTTCTGTTGGATTTTTAAAGTGTAACTCGCTGCATAATACTTTGCAGATGATTTATAAAATGGATATAATGAAGTTTTTGAAGACATTATACCGACTCTTTCATGTTTATGATTTGAGAGAAGTCACCTGAACCGAATATGACAAGACTCGGACTGAATTTGAAGGACTTGAAATTGTTAATCAGTACCATATCATATAAACGAGTCAACTTCTGTTGATCAAAATGTGTTGTATATTCAATGTGTATTGTAAAGTATCATAATAAGTCTTACTTTGATTAATGCATAAGATGTACGTATAATAACTAGTCTTTATCACTGCTGTCATTGGATTGATGTATGTGTATGAATATTGCTCCCATGGTAAATTGAGGATACTGAGTCGGGTGTGTGTTTATTGTTGAATTTATAGACATAACTTCAATAATAAATATTTAACACTCATTGAGTATCTTAATTTTCACCCGATAAAATAAGACAAAATACGATATAGTTTAAACAATCTTTTTATGCTATAGCGGAACAACAACAACGTTAAACATGTTAACAAATGGTGTTTTAACAAGTGTTAATTTCACACGCATGTATAGCTTTTGAAATACAATTTATCAAATTTAGATCTATCTTTTGTTTTGAATTTTAATACATGTACATACTTCGTATGAATTGTCTTTTATGTACATTCTTACCAAAAATCTTTTTAATTCTAAGCATACTTAACGCCATGTCTTTGTGCCATTTTCTATTGGCTGATCAAATTGCAGGATACTATATTCTATAAGTAAGTTAGAAGTTTTAATGAATACAAATGACTTGTTGCGCTTGCACCGTCCGGTGCAATCATCACACATAATCTGACACAGCTTTATAATAAAGCATCCTACTTTGGTTGGCAAATAGGTTTACTCTCTAACACCTGACACTTCTAAAGGGGCAACCTATAAAGTATGGTGTTTATTATATGACCACCACAAATAGACCTTAAATATCATTGGTTGAAAATGTAGAACACATTTTAAATGTGATAATTATATGAATAAATGATTCGGTTGACAATCGTGAATATACATGCTATAAGGTACATAAACAAACAATGTTCAAAAAATGTTAAAATAGTTCAAGATCATTTAAGTCACTTCTGTAGTTATATCCCTTTCCACGTGCATCACAGAAGAAGGCAAATGTAGACTTATGTGTATTATTTACATGTCGTGTCAGTCCGAGTTTTGAGCTATACCATTTCTTACATGTTTCACAGAAATTTTAGATGTGTATACAGCTACTAAGTATGCATTAGTAAAGTATACTTTTCAACATCGAACATATGGCACTCCCATTGACGCATGTCTTTGCACATGTCTTTTCAAATAACTTTTTCTACCAAATACTTCATCACGATATGTATATTTTAGTGCAGTTTTCCCTGTCATTTCACCACTGACGACTTCATTTACACTTAAATACTCATGTTTGTTGTCGTTTGAAACAGTCCCATGGCATCTGGGACTAAATGTTGGCGTCCATGCTCGATTAGTTGGACATATGGAAAGATCACCGATGATTTCATTTTGCGTATGTAGACTGTGTTTTGGTGACCAAGAATGTTTAGTTGACCAAGCAAGGGTCTGGTTTTCTGCCGAAATGCGTCTTTTTGCATGATGGGTTTGGTTTCGGTTTACGCTTCAGAGAGCTAAAAAAGAAATGAAAAATCCTATTCAGTATAAAACAAATACGTTGAGTGCAGAAATAGTAACGAACAAAAATTGATATATTTGATTTTTTGGCAAACAAAAAATAGCTTGGGAATGTCAATTTAGTTATACATACATGTATGAAGATGCTACACTTAAAACAGTTTTCAAAATTATTTTATCCCGTCATCGAAATGGACACATATTTTGTTAACGCGCATAATTTGGTTATTGTATTTAGCACAACAACTAAATACATGATTTGTATTGGTTTGTATTGAATACTGCGATTATGAAGGGCTTTAACTACTAATAATGTTTGATACTTCAATAAATGCATTATCAAGCTCAGGGTGTGTGTCACAGCCTTTGCAACTGGAAATATAGTTGTCTGACCGCGAGAACCAGACTGTTCTTTCAGCGCTAATTAGCGCTTTGATTATTGTGAGCACAGAGAGGGTGCCGGTGCCAGTAAGCTGCAACACACAGAGAGGGTGCCGGTGCCAGAACAGAGAGGGTGCCGGTGCCACAACTAAACCGAAAGTAGGCTGTTTTTAACGTTATTTGATTAAAATTACCATAATTTGAACTTCCTGACCAATTTAATCTACAGTCGTGTGTTTTCACGGGTTTGCCATGTCTCTTTGCTGATGTGCATCGTCTACATTGCTTTTTGGCCGTACAGAATCCTACACACTTTTTAGTATAGTTGCCGACAACAGTAACATGTCCAGAAATACAAAAATGAATGAGAAATATCACTATAGCATAGAATACATAAGATTTTATTTCAAGTCAATATCAATATAAAAATGCAAATATAAAATAAACTGCCAACCAAGTGAGTTTGCACTTCATAAACTATATAACTTGTTAGACAATTTGTCCCAGCATCATAAATCTGACTATTTAACAAACAGAGACTATGAGTGTAGTTTTATACTAAATGGTCAATTAATGGCATTTTTGTCCCGATTCTATTGTACACACAGTGTATAAACATTATCACTGTATTATTCTTTGCAAAGATGCATCCACTAATAAACGTTACAACTATGTAATTACAAATGTGTATACAATTAAATGTGTACCACTTCTTGCGACAAACCGAGATTGACTTTTTTACACACTATAAAGGAGTGGTGTGTATATGTTTGACATGTTATATCACAAATACAATCGGAACTCCTCGGCGTTTATCAAACTAAAGTGCCTCGCACATAATATGGAAGCCACTATTATCACGGACTACTTTGCAACATGGCTCACGAGAATCAAACGATGGAATCGAGGAGAACTAAAAGGTTACATACTCATGGGAAGGTATCAACTCATAAAAGGAGACCAGTAATTGAAGGGCTTCTTGATAGCATTGAAAAACTGATGATTGGCTGTCATCGGAAACCGCAGTATGTAACCCTACACTTATGTACGATGCGTATTTCTCAGTTACGGAAATGCCCGAGTAGTGATATGGGTTTTGTGAAAAAAATATTACAGCAGCCTATGTCAACACGTTACACCAGCTTACCTGATGAGCTGTTCCTACTGCGACCAGTCCCGCGCCTCTGCCAACCACCGTCAATTGATACCTCCGTTTGAATATTCTTTGTCGAGCTGTGAGAGTAGAATCTTAATACAACAGTCAATTATTATTGGGGACGACCGAGTGGAATTAGATATTGTCGATTATTTGACGTCTAAATCCTAACCCTGTAGGCAATGTTTACTGTCTAAATACCTGGGGTCAGGACACGTTATTACATACTGATCATTTCCCGGGTCTTCGAACCGCCCAGAGTCTATTTCCCAGGACTAGCATTCGATGAGGTTGTCTAATGCCTGCTGTGCAAATCACTGTAACTATTCCGGTGCAACTAAAATTCAACGTGTACCATATATTGCTATTAAAAGCACATATAAATTCTGATCGATGTATGACTTACTGTCGTACTATATAATTTGCCGTGTATGCCTAATTGCACTTGCCGAGAACACATTAATATCATGAGACATGGAAACATATACTGCAATCGAGGCTAATGATTTCTAGCGTGTAGTAGAACTTTCAAACAAAACAAAGAGCAAACTAGTGGCGTAAATTTTTCACCTCGGTAGCCTAGCGATAGAGCGTCCGCTTGGAGTGCAAACAGTCGAAAATGCAACATACTTAAAACCGAGTGCTAGGCGCTCTTCAAATTAATCACATGTAACTGATGGTTCATCCGGTGCAAATGGTCTGACTACATGGTAGTTTCCATATCATTGAAATTAATTGAATACTTTCTAGCAGTGGGATTAAAATCCATTTAAAAAAAATACCTGTTTAACTCGGAAACATGCTGTATAGCTTCAATCTCATCAACAATAGCCTGTTTATAAGATTCTGCTGGCACAGACTCAGTTGCATTGCCGATTTCACGTTCTCTTCGTTTTAGCGTAGTATGATGAATTGGTGGTATGTTCAGCTCGGCTAAGCTATTGTTGATCTGGGTTTCTCCTACACCGGCATTAACCATTGCTTAAAGAAAGAAAAATAATGAATCAAATCATTTTCAATTCTTCATTTCATAACTGAAACAAGGTACAATCGTTAATGCATGGTAAAATTGTGACGTGATTGAATACATGCAGGTGCTGTTAACATACCTCATATTGTTCATTGTAACGATTCTAACAGCATTCTCAGTATTTTGGTATTTTATAAAATCAAACTAAAATAACGAGTTGACTTATACAAATTGAACATATGCAAACTAAGACATAAATTAGATGTATGGTTATACCTGCTGCCAACTTAGTATTGACGTCAAATATTCGTGATGATGTTGCGTCGCCACCAGGTCCACTGGCACTACAGTGTCGCTTTCCGGTGAGCACAGGCTTTAATGTAGAGACGTTACGCACAAAACTGGTACATAAAACGTTGCGTCAAAAACGTCAACTTTTACGAGTCGACGTAGTTTTCTACAAATGCGTAAAGTTACTTACATGACTTAAAGCGATGGCGGAAAGTTGATTACATTTTCAAACTTATATACATGTTCTTATTTTAATATAGTGTTTGATAAGGCGAAAATAGTTTTCTTGGGGGAAAAATAACAGCAATTGTTCTTCATGTGGCCTTTTTGTAGAGACAAGTACAGTGATATTGATAGGATTATAAAGTCTGTATTTTAATCAAATTTACACTAATGAAAATGATACGACATAGAAACTCATTTACAATTATTCAAAACTAAGTAATGCAAATGTAAAAATGTCATTCTAAGTGGAAATATTCAATTTACCCTGTCATTTACGCGAAGTTGATGAAAAAGTGACGTTAAAATTGGCGCCCGGACATTTACACTGGGCAATTTCAATGTTTTGCACTAAGATGGTCTTACATACCAGTCTATGAGGAATGATATCTTCCAACGGGGTTAATATGGCCATTTAGTATGCTATATTTTATAATTAACATGTACGCGTTTTATGATGCTCTAACCATACTGAACGAAAACGACATGCATCCAAATGTTGCACAACAACGTTAAATCGCGTCAAGTGGACATTTTCACTGGGCAATTGTAATATTGAGTATTTCTGATAATTAGCGGAATTGATTAGGGATCTTTATATCAATCATTCAGTTTATTTATTACAGTTTAACCTATATATGTTAAAGACGGTAAAAGTGTTATCAATACTTAATTTTTTCGTTTTGAAACCACGGCACACAGTTATTTCGGAAAAAATAATGACGTAAAAATGGAATGGGACATTTTTGCGGATTTTCGTTGATATGTAATTCCGAGACAATCTGAAGTGCTATCAGCAATTAGACAACCATGATGTATAAGCACTCGCTAACAGACAATAATAGCAAAATATCAATAAATTCAATGCTTGTGGTATATGTAACTAAAAGAGGAATATTTTAACGAAGACGCAGCGTTGGGACAATGTCAACCTAGACAGTATTTATGTAAATTAAAGATGTAGCTAGAGTATTTTTAGAAATAAAATATAGACACATATTCAAAAAATATAAAGAAACAGTATTACCAAAAGTGTAAACAAATTCGCACCATCTTTATCAATTAACTCGAGTTTTTCATGGATGCCTAAAATTTCTCTTCTAAACGTGACACCGTTTTCACATTCAGTAAACAGTGTGTCATGAATTTGCTAATTCATTTGAGATATAGTGGAAATTATATAACATCAGTTACTTGCTTACGCATATTGTGACGTAATTTCAACGAATTTGAATCAGCAGTTCGCTTACTATGGAGTGTTATATCAAGCGACGCAGAGATACGCGCAACGCATGACAGCAGTTTTTGACGTGATTTTCCACTTTGAAATGAAAACATAAGGGAATTTTCTTTTATTTCTTTGAAATAACTATTGCTATTGCAGTATTGGTTACAAAAATCTGTCTATCGATGTATAAGACTTTAATATTTCTTCAACGGTTGAATTTAAAATGGTCAAAAACTCTTAGTAACCACCCGAAATTCATAAAACGTCCGAGTTTCGTGCGTAACGTCAGAGCAATTCTGACATTTCACATAAAGTATTGACCCAAGGCCGTGTCTCGTCTCCGAGGTAGTGCAGCGAAGATGCAAACGTGACTGACATACATCACATATAAGCTGGTCAGATAAAAGCGCAAGTTCCACCACTCTTCTTCCAACTCTCCATTGTCCGTCAGATAAATTTACAATTTTGAAATTATTGTTAAAAATCACCAATTATTATTTAAGTATTATATGGTACATAGTCACACTGTTTTTTTAAGAAATGCTGTATGCGCGACTGACGGCTTGTTAAAATGGAGTTCACCATGTACTAGTAACTGTCAAGTTTGACAGACAAGCATACCGCTAGAACTACTGGAAGTCGTGCGTAGGTTCGAGTCCCATGTCGAATGCATTTTCCATAATACATGTACATATATGCGAATTATCCATTCGAACATATAGTTGGAATAATATAAGCTATATGGTGACAACAGAACAGATCTATATCAACAATGAATAATGTTCCTTGAATGTTTATTCGCTATGGTTGAAGCGAGACACTAAATGCTGATTTAGAGATATTCAGAATTTCTGATAAGTATTGATATAAACATTGCATTTCCATAATTGCAGCACGTGTTAACAGTTGCGCAGTGTGCTTATATGACTATCTTTGAATATTTACTCGTGAAGCTACTATAAATGGAAAAAAGATGATACGGTTGCTCTTACCTCGTGTAGTGAAACAACTGGACTGTCGTTTATCACATGCTTGTTTATGTTTTTCCGAAACAAATCTTCCTCGCTTCGATCGGTGCGACATTTTAAAACCGTCCAATCCAGCTAATGTATGGGAGTTTTCATCACGTCACTTACGTCGAAATATCGTGCAAACTTGTTGGCGCCAAAACTTAAAAATTATACGAGATTTTAACTGAAGTGCTGGGTAAGCGTTGAAAATTCGTATAATTTCAAATTAGTTGTACAATCACATTTGTTGAAAACATACATATATTCTACATATTTAGGGACATAAAATATATTGACTATAGAAAACACTTTTAACGCGGTATCAACTAAAGACAATTACTTAAATAAAAAGATATACAACTGCCGCAGAGAAAATACTAGTTCTAAAGGTATTTTATACTCATATATGTGAAACTCTATTCTTCATGACGTCACGCAAATAACTACTAAAATGTAGCGTAAATTTTTATTTCGTATCGATTTTTAGTCAACATTTTGCGGTCATCCACCTAGATTTTGTTACGTCGATGGAAAGACAAATTATTCAGTTGTGTTTTAATATATAGAGGATATTTGTATTTTTCCGTGTATGATCGGCTGATAATTCACCGAGTGAGCAGCTGATGTAATATTTTCACGAGTGGCGTAGCCACGAGTGAAAATATAAGTCAGCTGCTCACGAGGTGAATTATCAAACGATTATACACGGTAAAATACTAATATTCTATTTATTTCATGCTTACCGGTGGTTTACGGCGGAATAACGGTGGATTATTCCCCGATAATTTCACTGTTCATAATTTCACAGTTCATAATTTCACGGCAAACAGGTTATTTTTTAAAAATCAATTTTCCTTAGCGTCAAAAATAAAATAATAAGCATTTTCACTTGCTCTCTTAATCTTTAACAAATAACACAACATTATATGTACATTAAATGGACGAAATTGAAGCCATTGCAGAAGAACTATTTGATTGCAACTCGACGTGTGCATGGCGGGAAAACGACGTCACGCACAACATTTCAGGTATATAGTGGAGTTTTTCCATCATTTAAGCTATTTGAAGCATGAAATAAATAGAATATTAGTATTTTACCATGTATAATCGTTTGATAATTCACCTCGTGAGCAGCTGACTTATATTTTCACTCGTGGCTACGCCACTCGTGAAAATATTACATCAGCTGCTCACTCGGTGAATTATCAGCCGATCATACACGGAAAAATACAAATATCCTCTAGGTTTACCTCGCAAATGTTGCATAATATTAATATAACGTCAGCCTAGTCGCGTTATAATAACAGCGTGAAAAGACACTGCGTGCGTCACAACAAAAATAAATAGGGTTCTCGCATCGAACTTAATATTTATTTTTATTCACGTTAACGGTCGCGAGCGGGGCTTTCCAGTGGTTATTTATACGCAATAATCGAATAGCGCAAAAAACCTGTAGCTTCGCAAAACATCGAACACGGTCTTACGTCACCATGCACTTAGGAGACGTTAAATAAATATATATTGCGTTTGTCGATTTTTAAAAAAAACATATCTTCAGAAACTAGATATATTATAGATTTAGCCTTGGAAATTTCATATAAATCGGCGAGATGTCGGAAAAAAAACATTGACGTCGCGCAATGGTAGCTCCTTAAGGAGAAATTTGGTCAGCGCCTGTCAAATGGTATGAATAGTGACATAAAATAGGATTGTATTTGTGCTAAAATGGTATTCTGAACCCAAATTTTGCAGAAGTGGCCTACTAATATGTCTATTCCTCAGATTTAATCACAATTATCATTGTCTGGTACTAAAATAAGGGCAACATTCGCAAAAAAATGACAATTTAAGCAAAATAAATCTGAACTTTTCTGGATTTTTCATGATAAAAATCTAAATTTTCACTTTTTTAGACATTTTACACAGATAAAAATGGTTAAAACCCCATCTTGAGTGCATTTCCAATCATTTAAATGCATAAAAATGAAAACATGATTTTAATGGAGTTTTGCATGTCTTTATTAAGGCAACCCTTTTTGGGTTGTTTGAGTGTTTTTTTTGCAGTTTTTTCAATGCTACTATATATAATATGCAGCACACAACAATCAATTCTAGACAAATTGGGCATGAATTCCAGAAAAAAATACAAACCCGCATATGCGCCTTTAAGGAGAAATTTGGTCAGCGCCTGTCAAATGGTATGATTAGTGACATGAAATAGGGTTGTATTTGAGCTATAATGGTATTCTGAACCCAAATTTTGCATTAGATGCCTAATAATATGTCTATTCTTCATATTTAATCACAATTATCCTTGTCCGGTACTAAAATAAGGGCAACATTCGCAAAAAAATGACAATTTGAGAAAAAATAAATCTGATTTTTTCCGGATTTTTCATGATAAAAATCTAAATTTTCACTTTTAATCAATATTTTGCAACGGACTCAATAGCAGGCAAATGCCAGGGGAATAAGACTAAATATTGTGGGGGAGGGGGTGCCCCAGAGCCAAACAAATTCAACATTTAATGTGTCTAAGTTCTTCTTCTTCTCTTTTTTATATATCTACCTGTCAGTTGCATACACGGCTCAGGGATGGGTGGTTGATAGCCGGGGAAATTGGCCGGGGTTTAATCGGTATCATGACATATGGCATTGCATTCGGAAACTGCTGCTATTTATAAAAATTAATCGGACACCTGGCTGATGTTGGTGTAATTAATGTTTACCCTAAGTATTGTGTGACAATGAACCTCGTTGAAATGAATGCTGGACAATTCAGTTGGGTAGAAATGTTTTCATGTAGCCAGTTTATCTCCAAAAGTAGGCATGCAATTATGAATTAATTTGATATCTCACTGCTACACGGTGTATACCCGTATCGGCACCCTCTCTGTGCAAAACGTTGTATCGGCACCCTCTCTGTGCTGGCACCGGACTTTCTCTGTGCAAAACAATGCTTTCTGAGGACAAAATCGACACGAGAGGTAAGAAAATCATTGTTTTTGCCAAAAATACAGATTTTTGCTTAAAAAACGATAGCCCACGGAACGACCCAATGCTTAAACACTGTCCCCATGTTGTTCGATTTGTTATATCAGTTGCCACAAGTTCAAACTAAGATGGAATGTTGACCGAGGGTACTGGTAAGAATGAACACGGAGTTCTGTTTCGGACAGTTAAATGCGATTTTTCATCAATATAAAATATCTCGCCCCTCAGATGGAAAGTCATTGAACTAATCCGGCCTTTAAATGCTTTTTATATGGTTATTTTAATCAAATAACGTTAAAAACAACCTACTTTCGGTTTAGTTGTGGCACCGGCACCCTCTCTGTTCTGGCACCGGCACCCTCTCTGTGCGTTGCAGCTTACTGGCACCGGCACCCTCTCTGTGCTCACAATAATCAAAGCGCTAATAAGCGCTGAAAGAACAGTCTGGTTCCCGCGGTCAGACAACTATATTTCCAAAGGTTGTGACACACACCCTGAGCGTGATAATGCATTGATGAAAGAATCGAACATTATTATTAGTTAAAGCCCTCCATTATTCAATACATTGTATAAACAATCACAAATCATGTACAAAGTAAGTTGCTGTGCTAAATACAATAAAGCAAAATATGCATGTTAACACAATATGTGTCCATTTCGATGACGGGATAAAATAATAGCATCTTCATATGTACATTGTATAACTAAATCATGCGCGTTTTAGTAGAAGCAGACGTATGTGAAGAATAGTTTTGCCTTAATGTACACCCATTCACAAATATGATATTCCGCACCTGCGTTTTGTATGCAAAAAAATCAAATAATATCATATCAATTTTAGTCGTTATTATTACTGAACTTTATTCATTTCTTTTTCAGCTCTCTGAAGCGTAAACGGAAATCAAACGTATGGCTCCATCAATTAAAACGACGCGGCTCAGCAGAAAACCAGAACCATGTTCGGTCACCTGATCATTCTTGAACACCAAAAACAAAGTGCAAATACTCGGTAAGGTGTTCATTACATATGTGCAACAAATGATCATGGACGCCAACGTCCTCAAATAAATGGTAGCATCTGTAACGATGTTTTACCTTTATATGCAACCGATCCTATTTGGACTACACTGACTTATGTAAATTCAGTTTATCATGGAACTGCAAAGCTTAAATCTACACCTTCAAAATGCAAAAAAATGCCAACGAAATAAAACACAGCGCTTTTTGATGCAGAATCAATGGACGCTCTTCGAAAAGAAATGAGCAAAAAACTGCCAACCATATTGTCACATTAGAAGCAACTGAAAAACATGTTGATTTGAACAGCCATTTCCTTCGACTCATTGCCGCGGACAGATTTTACCATTTTTGCTTCTGTTGGATTTTTAAAGTGTAACTCGCTGCATAATACTTTGCAGATGATTTATAAAATGGATATAATGAAGTTTTTGAAGACATTATACCGACTCTTTCATGTTTATGATTTGAGAGAAGTCACCTGAACCGAATATGACAAGACTCGGACTGAATTTGAAGGACTTGAAATTGTTAATCAGTACCATATCATATAAACGAGTCAACTTCTGTTGATCAAAATGTGTTGTATATTCAATGTGTATTGTAAAGTATCATAATAAGTCTTACTTTGATTAATGCATAAGATGTACGTATAATAACTAGTCTTTATCACTGCTGTCATTGGATTGATGTATGTGTATGAATATTGCTCCCATGGTAAATTGAGGATACTGAGTCGGGTGTGTGTTTATTGTTGAATTTATAGACATAACTTCAATAATAAATATTTAACACTCATTGAGTATCTTAATTTTCACCCGATAAAATAAGACAAAATACGATATAGTTTAAACAATCTTTTTATGCTATAGCGGAACAACAACAACGTTAAACATGTTAACAAATGGTGTTTTAACAAGTGTTAATTTCACACGCATGTATAGCTTTTGAAATACAATTTATCAAATTTAGATCTATCTTTTGTTTTGAATTTTAATACATGTACATACTTCGTATGAATTGTCTTTTATGTACATTCTTACCAAAAATCTTTTTAATTCTAAGCATACTTAACGCCATGTCTTTGTGCCATTTTCTATTGGCTGATCAAATTGCAGGATACTATATTCTATAAGTAAGTTAGAAGTTTTAATGAATACAAATGACTTGTTGCGCTTGCACCGTCCGGTGCAATCATCACACATAATCTGACACAGCTTTATAATAAAGCATCCTACTTTGGTTGGCAAATAGGTTTACTCTCTAACACCTGACACTTCTAAAGGGGCAACCTATAAAGTATGGTGTTTATTATATGACCACCACAAATAGACCTTAAATATCATTGGTTGAAAATGTAGAACACATTTTAAATGTGATAATTATATGAATAAATGATTCGGTTGACAATCGTGAATATACATGCTATAAGGTACATAAACAAACAATGTTCAAAAAATGTTAAAATAGTTCAAGATCATTTAAGTCACTTCTGTAGTTATATCCCTTTCCACGTGCATCACAGAAGAAGGCAAATGTAGACTTATGTGTATTATTTACATGTCGTGTCAGTCCGAGTTTTGAGCTATACCATTTCTTACATGTTTCACAGAAATTTTAGATGTGTATACAGCTACTAAGTATGCATTAGTAAAGCATACTTTTCAACATCGAACATATGGCACTCCCATTGACGCATGTCTTTGCACATGTCTTTTCAAATAACTTTTTCTACCAAATACTTCATCACGATATGTATATTTTAGTGCAGTTTTCCCTGTCATTTCACCACTGACGACCTCATTTACACTTAAATACTCATGTTTGTTGTCGTTTGAAACAGTCCCATGGCATCTGGGACTAAATGTTGGCGTCCATGCTCGATTAGTTGGACATATGGAAAGATCACCGATGATTTCATTTTGCGTATGTAGACTGTGTTTTGGTGACCAAGAATGTTTAGTTGACCAAGCAAGGGTCTGGTTTTCTGCCGAAATGCGTCTTTTTGCATGATGGGTTTGGTTTCGGTTTACGCTTCAGAGAGCTAAAAAAGAAATGAAAAATCCTATTCAGTATAAAACAAATACGTTGAGTGCAGAAATAGTAACGAACAAAAATTGATATATTTGATTTTTTGGCAAACAAAAAATAGCTTGGGAATGTCAATTTAGTTATACATACATGTATGAAGATGCTACACTTAAAACAGTTTTCAAAATTATTTTATCCCGTCATCGAAATGGACACATATTTTGTTAACGCGCATAATTTGGTTATTGTATTTAGCACAACAACTAAATACATGATTTGTATTGGTTTGTATTGAATACTGCGATTATGAAGGGCTTTAACTACTAATAATGTTTGATACTTCAATAAATGCATTATCAAGCTCAGGGTGTGTGTCACAGCCTTTGCAACTGGAAATATAGTTGTCTGACCGCGAGAACCAGACTGTTCTTTCAGCGCTAATTAGCGCTTTGATTATTGTGAGCACAGAGAGGGTGCCGGTGCCAGTAAGCTGCAACACACAGAGAGGGTGCCGGTGCCAGAACAGAGAGGGTGCCGGTGCCACAACTAAACCGAAAGTAGGCTGTTTTTAACGTTATTTGATTAAAATTACCATAATTTGAACTTCCTGACCAATTTAATCTACAGTCGTGTGTTTTCACGGGTTTGCCATGTCTCTTTGCTGATGTGCATCGTCTACATTGCTTTTTGGCCGTACAGAATCCTACACACTTTTTAGTATAGTTGCCGACAACAGTAACATGTCCAGAAATACAAAATTGAATGAGAAATATCACTATAGCATAGAATACATAAGATTTTATTTCAAGTCAATATCAATATAAAAATGCAAATATAAAATAAACTGCCAACCAAGTGAGTTTGCACTTCATAAACTATATAACTTGTTAGACAATTTGTCCCAGCATCATAAATCTGACTATTTAACAAACAGAGACTATGAGTGTAGTTTTATACTAAATGGTCAATTAATGGCATTTTTGTCCCGATTCTATTGTACACACAGTGTATAAACATTATCACTGTATTATTCTTTGCAAAGATGCATCCACTAATAAACGTTACAACTATGTAATTACAAATGTGTATACAATTAAATGTGTACCACTTCTTGCGACAAACCGAGATTGACTTTTTTACACACTATAAAGGAGTGGTGTGTATATGTTTGACATGTTATATCACAAATACAATCGGAACTCCTCGGCGTTTATCAAACTAAAGTGCCTCGCACATAATATGGAAGCCACTATTATCACGGACTACTTTGCAACATGGCTCACGAGAATCAAACGATGGAATCGAGGAGAACTAAAAGGTTACATACTCATGGGAAGGTATCAACTCATAAAAGGAGACCAGTAATTGAAGGGCTTCTTGATAGCATTGAAAAACTGATGATTGGCTGTCATCGGAAACCGCAGTATGTAACCCTACACTTATGTACGATGCGTATTTCTCAGTTACGGAAATGCCCGAGTAGTGATATGGGTTTTGTGAAAAAAATATTACAGCAGCCTATGTCAACACGTTACACCAGCTTACCTGATGAGCTGTTCCTACTGCGACCAGTCCCGCGCCTCTGCCAACCACCGTCAATTGATACCTCCGTTTGAATATTCTTTGTCGAGCTGTGAGAGTAGAATCTTAATACAACAGTCAATTATTATTGGGGACGACCGAGTGGAATTAGACATTGTCGATTATTTGACGTCTAAATCCTAACCCTGTAGGCAATGTTTACTGTCTAAATACCTGGGGTCAGGACACGTTATTACATACTGATCATTTCCCGGGTCTTCGAACCGCCCAGAGTCTATTTCCCAGGACTAGCATTCGATGAGGTTGTCTAATGCCTGCTGTGCAAATCACTGTAACTATTCCGGTGCAACTAAAATTCAACGTGTACCATATATTGCTATTAAAAGCACATATAAATTCTGATCGATGTATGACTTACTGTCGTACTATATAATTTGCCGTGTATGCCTAATTGCACTTGCCGAGAACACATTAATATCATGAGACATGGAAACATATACTGCAATCGAGGCTAATGATTTCTAGCGTGTAGTAGAACTTTCAAACAAAACAAAGAGCAAACTAGTGGCGTAAATTTTTCACCTCGGTAGCCTAGCGATAGAGCGTCCGCTTGGAGTGCAAACAGTCGAAAATGCAACATACTTAAAACCGAGTGCTAGGCGCTCTTCAAATTAATCACATGTAACTGATGGTTCATCCGGTGCAAATGGTCTGACTACATGGTAGTTTCCATATCATTGAAATTAATTGAATACTTTCTAGCAGTGGGATTAAAATCCATTTAAAAAAAATACCTGTTTAACTCGGAAACATGCTGTATAGCTTCAATCTCATCAACAATAGCCTGTTTATAAGATTCTGCTGGCACAGACTCAGTTGCATTGCCGATTTCACGTTCTCTTCGTTTTAGCGTAGTATGATGAATTGGTGGTATGTTCAGCTCGGCTAAGCTATTGTTGATCTGGGTTTCTCCTACACCGGCATTAACCATTGCTTAAAGAAAGAAAAATAATGAATCAAATCATTTTCAATTCTTCATTTCATAACTGAAACAAGGTACAATCGTTAATGCATGGTAAAATTGTGACGTGATTGAATACATGCAGGTGCTGTTAACATACCTCATATTGTTCATTGTAACGATTCTAACAGCATTCTCAGTATTTTGGTATTTTATAAAATCAAACTAAAATAACGAGTTGACTTATACAAATTGAACATATGCAAACTAAGACATAAATTAGATGTATGGTTATACCTGCTGCCAACTTAGTATTGACGTCAAATATTCGTGATGATGTTGCGTCGCCACCAGGTCCACTGGCACTACAGTGTCGCTTTCCGGTGAGCACAGGCTTTAATGTAGAGACGTTACGCACAAAACTGGTACATAAAACGTTGCGTCAAAAACGTCAACTTTTACGAGTCGACGTAGTTTTCTACAAATGCGTAAAGTTACTTACATGACTTAAAGCGATGGCGGAAAGTTGATTACATTTTCAAACTTATATACATGTTCTTATTTTAATATAGTGTTTGATAAGGCGAAAATAGTTTTCTTGGGGGAAAAATAACAGCAATTGTTCTTCATGTGGCCTTTTTGTAGAGACAAGTACAGTGATATTGATAGGATTATAAAGTCTGTATTTTAATCAAATTTACACTAATGAAAATGATACGACATAGAAACTCATTTACAATTATTCAAAACTAAGTAATGCAAATGTAAAAATGTCATTCTAAGTGGAAATATTCAATTTACCCTGTCATTTACGCGAAGTTGATGAAAAAGTGACGTTAAAATTGGCGCCCGGACATTTACACTGGGCAATTTCAATGTTTTGCACTAAGATGGTCTTACATACCAGTCTATGAGGAATGATATCTTCCAACGGGGTTAATATGGCCATTTAGTATGCTATATTTTATAATTAACATGTACGCGTTTTATGATGCTCTAACCATACTGAACGAAAACGACATGCATCCAAATGTTGCACAACAACGTTAAATCGCGTCAAGTGGACATTTTCACTGGGCAATTGTAATATTGAGTATTTCTGATAATTAGCGGAATTGATTAGGGATCTTTATATCAATCATTCAGTTTATTTATTACAGTTTAACCTATATATGTTAAAGACGGTAAAAGTGTTATCAATACTTAATTTTTTCGTTTTGAAACCACGGCACACAGTTATTTCGGAAAAAATAATGACGTAAAAATGGAATGGGACATTTTTGCGGATTTTCGTTGATATGTAATTCCGAGACAATCTGAAGTGCTATCAGCAATTAGACAACCATGATGTATAAGCACTCGCTAACAGACAATAATAGCAAAATATCAATAAATTCAATGCTTGTGGTATATGTAACTAAAAGAGGAATATTTTAACGAAGACGCAGCGTTGGGACAATGTCAACCTAGACAGTATTTATGTAAATTAAAGATGTAGCTAGAGTATTTTTAGAAATAAAATATAGACACATATTCAAAAAATATAAAGAAACAGTATTACCAAAAGTGTAAACAAATTCGCACCATCTTTATCAATTAACTCGAGTTTTTCATGGATGCCTAAAATTTCTCTTCTAAACGTGACACCGTTTTCACATTCAGTAAACAGTGTGTCATGAATTTGCTAATTCATTTGAGATATAGTGGAAATTATATAACATCAGTTACTTGCTTACGCATATTGTGACGTAATTTCAACGAATTTGAATCAGCAGTTCGCTTACTATGGAGTGTTATATCAAGCGACGCAGAGATACGCGCAACGCATGACAGCAGTTTTTGACGTGATTTTCCACTTTGAAATGAAAACATAAGGGAATTTTCTTTTATTTCTTTGAAATAACTATTGCTATTGCAGTATTGGTTACAAAAATCTGTCTATCGATGTATAAGACTTTAATATTTCTTCAACGGTTGAATTTAAAATGGTCAAAAACTCTTAGTAACCACCCGAAATTCATAAAACGTCCGAGTTTCGTGCGTAACGTCAGAGCAATTCTGACATTTCACATAAAGTATTGACCCAAGGCCGTGTCTCGTCTCCGAGGTAGTGCAGCGAAGATGCAAACGTGACTGACATACATCACATATAAGCTGGTCAGATAAAAGCGCAAGTTCCACCACTCTTCTTCCAACTCTCCATTGTCCGTCAGATAAATTTACAATTTTGAAATTATTGTTAAAAATCACCAATTATTATTTAAGTATTATATGGTACATAGTCACACTGTTTTTTTAAGAAATGCTGTATGCGCGACTGACGGCTTGTTAAAATGGAGTTCACCATGTACTAGTAACTGTCAAGTTTGACAGACAAGCATACCGCTAGAACTACTGGAAGTCGTGCGTAGGTTCGAGTCCCATGTCGAATGCATTTTCCATAATACATGTACATATATGCGAATTATCCATTCGAACATATAGTTGGAATAATATAAGCTATATGGTGACAACAGAACAGATCTATATCAACAATGAATAATGTTCCTTGAATGTTTATTCGCTATGGTTGAAGCGAGACACTAAATGCTGATTTAGAGATATTCAGAATTTCTGATAAGTATTGATATAAACATTGCATTTCCATAATTGCAGCACGTGTTAACAGTTGCGCAGTGTGCTTATATGACTATCTTTGAATATTTACTCGTGAAGCTACTATAAATGGAAAAAAGATGATACGGTTGCTCTTACCTCGTGTAGTGAAACAACTGGACTGTCGTTTATCACATGCTTGTTTATGTTTTTCCGAAACAAATCTTCCTCGCTTCGATCGGTGCGACATTTTAAAACCGTCCAATCCAGCTAATGTATGGGAGTTTTCATCACGTCACTTACGTCGAAATATCGTGCAAACTTGTTGGCGCCAAAACTTAAAAATTATACGAGATTTTAACTGAAGTGCTGGGTAAGCGTTGAAAATTCGTATAATTTCAAATTAGTTGTACAATCACATTTGTTGAAAACATACATATATTCTACATATTTAGGGACATAAAATATATTGACTATAGAAAACACTTTTAACGCGGTATCAACTAAAGACAATTACTTAAATAAAAAGATATACAACTGCCGCAGAGAAAATACTAGTTCTAAAGGTATTTTATACTCATATATGTGAAACTCTATTCTTCATGACGTCACGCAAATAACTACTAAAATGTAGCGTAAATTTTTATTTCGTATCGATTTTTAGTCAACATTTTGCGGTCATCCACCTAGATTTTGTTACGTCGATGGAAAGACAAATTATTCAGTTGTGTTTTAATATATAGAGGATATTTGTATTTTTCCGTGTATGATCGGCTGATAATTTACCGAGTGAGCAGCTGATGTAATATTTTCACGACGTCACGCACAATATTTCAGGTATATAGTGGAGTTTTTCCATCATTTAAGCTATTTGAAGCATGAAATAAATAGAATATTAGTATTTTACCATGTATAATCGTTTGATAATTCACCTCGTGAGCAGCTGACTTATATTTTCACTCGTGGCTACGCCACTCGTGAAAATATTACATCAGCTGCTCACTCGGTGAATTATCAGCCGATCATACACGGAAAAATACAAATATCCTCTAGGTTTACCTCGCAAATGTTGCATAATATTAATATAACGTCAGCCTAGTCGCGTTATAATAACAGCGTGAAAAGACACTGCGTGCGTCACAACAAAAATAAATAGGGTTCTCGCATCGAACTTAATATTTATTTTTATTCACGTTAACGGTCGCGAGCGGGGCTTTCCAGTGGTTATTTATACGCAATAATCGAATAGCGCAAAAAACCTGTAGCTTCGCAAAACATCGAACACGGTCTTACGTCACCATGCACTTAGGAGACGTTAAATAAATATATATTGCGTTTGTCGATTTTTAAAAAAAACATATCTTCAGAAACTAGATATATTATAGATTTAGCCTTGGAAATTTCATATAAATCGGCGAGATGTCGGAAAAAAAACATTGACGTCGCGCAATGGTAGCTCCTTAAGGAGAAATTTGGTCAGCGCCTGTCAAATGGTATGAATAGTGACATAAAATAGGATTGTATTTGTGCTAAAATGGTATTCTGAACCCAAATTTTGCAGAAGTGGCCTACTAATATGTCTATTCCTCAGATTTAATCACAATTATCATTGTCTGGTACTAAAATAAGGGCAACATTCGCAAAAAAATGACAATTTAAGCAAAATAAATCTGAACTTTTCTGGATTTTTCATGATAAAAATCTAAATTTTCACTTTTTTAGACATTTTACACAGATAAAAATGGTTAAAACCCCATCTTGAGTGCATTTCCAATCATTTAAATGCATAAAAATGAAAACATGATTTTAATGGAGTTTTGCATGTCTTTATTAAGGCAACCCTTTTTGGGTTGTTTGAGTGTTTTTTTTGCAGTTTTTTCAATGCTACTATATATAATATGCAGCACACAACAATCAATTCTAGACAAATTGGGCATGAATTCCAGAAAAAAATACAAACCCGCATATGCGCCTTTAAGGAGAAATTTGGTCAGCGCCTGTCAAATGGTATGATTAGTGACATGAAATAGGGTTGTATTTGAGCTATAATGGTATTCTGAACCCAAATTTTGCATTAGATGCCTAATAATATGTCTATTCTTCATATTTAATCACAATTATCCTTGTCCGGTACTAAAATAAGGGCAACATTCGCAAAAAAATGACAATTTGAGAAAAAATAAATCTGATTTTTTCCGGATTTTTCATGATAAAAATCTAAATTTTCACTTTTAATCAATATTTTGCAACGGACTCAATAGCAGGCAAATGCCAGGGGAATAAGACTAAATATTGTGGGGGAGGGGGTGCCCCAGAGCCAAACAAATTCAACATTTAATGTGTCTAAGTTCTTCTTCTTCTCTTTTTTATATATCTACCTGTCAGTTGCATACACGGCTCAGGGATGGGTGGTTGATAGCTGGGGAAATTGGCCGGGGTTTAATCGGTATCATGACATATGGCATTGCATTCGGAAACTGCTGCTATTTATAAAAATTAATCGGACACCTGGCTGATGTTGGTGTAATTAATGTTTACCCTAAGTATTGTGTGACAATGAACCTCGTTGAAATGAATGCTGGACAATTCAGTTGGGTAGAAATGTTTTCATGTAGCCAGTTTATCTCCAAAAGTAGGCATGCAATTATGAATTAATTTGATATCTCACTGCTACACGGTGTATACCCGTATCGGCACCCTCTCTGTGCAAAACGTTGTATCGGCACCCTCTCTGTGCTGGCACCGGACTTTCTCTGTGCAAAACAATGCTTTCTGAGGACAAAATCGACACGAGAGGTAAGAAAATCATTGTTTTTGCCAAAAATACAGATTTTTGCTTAAAAAACGATAGCCCACGGAACGACCCAATGCTTAAACACTGTCCCCATGTTGTTCGATTTGTTATATCAGTTGCCACAAGTTCAAACTAAGATGGAATGTTGACCGAGGGTACTGGTAAGAATGAACACGGAGTTCTGTTTCGGACAGTTAAATGCGATTTTTCATCAATATAAAATATCTCGCCCCTCAGATGGAAAGTCATTGAACTAATCCGGCCTTTAAATGCTTTTTATATGGTTATTTTAATCAAATAACGTTAAAAACAACCTACTTTCGGTTTAGTTGTGGCACCGGCACCCTCTCTGTTCTGGCACCGGCACCCTCTCTGTGCGTTGCAGCTTACTGGCACCGGCACCCTCTCTGTGCTCACAATAATCAAAGCGCTAATTAGCGCTGAAAGAACAGTCTGGTTCCCGCGGTCAGACAACTATATTTCCAAAGGTTGTGACACACACCCTGAGCGTGATAATGCATTGATGAAAGAATCGAACATTATTATTAGTTAAAGCCCTCCATTATTCAATACATTGTATAAACAATCACAAATCATGTACAAAGTAAGTTGCTGTGCTAAATACAATAAAGCAAAATATGCATGTTAACACAATATGTGTCCATTTCGATGACGGGATAAAATAATAGCATCTTCATATGTACATTGTATAACTAAATCATGCGCGTTTTAGTAGAAGCAGACGTATGTGAAGAATAGTTTTGCCTTAATGTACACCCATTCACAAATATGATATTCCGCACCTGCGTTTTGTATGCAAAAAAATCAAATAATATCATATCAATTTTAGTCGTTATTATTACTGAACTTTATTCATTTCTTTTTCAGCTCTCTGAAGCGTAAACGGAAATCAAACGTATGGCTCCATCAATTAAAACGACGCGGCTCAGCAGAAAACCAGAACCATGTTCGGTCACCTGATCATTCTTGAACACCAAAAACAAAGTGCAAATACTCGGTAAGGTGTTCATTACATATGTGCAACAAATGATCATGGACGCCAACGTCCTCAAATAAATGGTAGCATCTGTAACGATGTTTTACCTTTATATGCAACCGATCCTATTTGGACTACACTGACTTATGTAAATTCAGTTTATCATGGAACTGCAAAGCTTAAATCTACACCTTCAAAATGCAAAAAAATGCCAACGAAATAAAACACAGCGCTTTTTGATGCAGAATCAATGGACGCTCTTCGAAAAGAAATGAGCAAAAAACTGCCAACCATATTGTCACATTAGAAGCAACTGAAAAACATGTTGATTTGAACAGCCATTTCCTTCGACTCATTGCCGCGGACAGATTTTACCATTTTTGCTTCTGTTGGATTTTTAAAGTGTAACTCGCTGCATAATACTTTGCAGATGATTTATAAAATGGATATAATGAAGTTTTTGAAGACATTATACCGACTCTTTCATGTTTATGATTTGAGAGAAGTCACCTGAACCGAATATGACAAGACTCGGACTGAATTTGAAGGACTTGAAATTGTTAATCAGTACCATATCATATAAACGAGTCAACTTCTGTTGATCAAAATGTGTTGTATATTCAATGTGTATTGTAAAGTATCATAATAAGTCTTACTTTGATTAATGCATAAGATGTACGTATAATAACTAGTCTTTATCACTGCTGTCATTGGATTGATGTATGTGTATGAATATTGCTCCCATGGTAAATTGAGGATACTGAGTCGGGTGTGTGTTTATTGTTGAATTTATAGACATAACTTCAATAATAAATATTTAACACTCATTGAGTATCTTAATTTTCACCCGATAAAATAAGACAAAATACGATATAGTTTAAACAATCTTTTTATGCTATAGCGGAACAACAACAACGTTAAACATGTTAACAAATGGTGTTTTAACAAGTGTTAATTTCACACGCATGTATAGCTTTTGAAATACAATTTATCAAATTTAGATCTATCTTTTGTTTTGAATTTTAATACATGTACATACTTCGTATGAATTGTCTTTTATGTACATTCTTACCAAAAATCTTTTTAATTCTAAGCATACTTAACGCCATGTCTTTGTGCCATTTTCTATTGGCTGATCAAATTGCAGGATACTATATTCTATAAGTAAGTTAGAAGTTTTAATGAATACAAATGACTTGTTGCGCTTGCACCGTCCGGTGCAATCATCACACATAATCTGACACAGCTTTATAATAAAGCATCCTACTTTGGTTGGCAAATAGGTTTACTCTCTAACACCTGACACTTCTAAAGGGGCAACCTATAAAGTATGGTGTTTATTATATGACCACCACAAATAGACCTTAAATATCATTGGTTGAAAATGTAGAACACATTTTAAATGTGATAATTATATGAATAAATGATTCGGTTGACAATCGTGAATATACATGCTATAAGGTACATAAACAAACAATGTTCAAAAAATGTTAAAATAGTTCAAGATCATTTAAGTCACTTCTGTAGTTATATCCCTTTCCACGTGCATCACAGAAGAAGGCAAATGTAGACTTATGTGTATTATTTACATGTCGTGTCAGTCCGAGTTTTGAGCTATACCATTTCTTACATGTTTCACAGAAATTTTAGATGTGTATACAGCTACTAAGTATGCATTAGTAAAGTATACTTTTCAACATCGAACATATGGCACTCCCATTGACGCATGTCTTTGCACATGTCTTTTCAAATAACTTTTTCTACCAAATACTTCATCACGATATGTATATTTTAGTGCAGTTTTCCCTGTCATTTCACCACTGACGACCTCATTTACACTTAAATACTCATGTTTGTTGTCGTTTGAAACAGTCCCATGGCATCTGGGACTAAATGTTGGCGTCCATGCTCGATTAGTTGGACATATGGAAAGATCACCGATGATTTCATTTTGCGTATGTAGACTGTGTTTTGGTGACCAAGAATGTTTAGTTGACCAAGCAAGGGTCTGGTTTTCTGCCGAAATGCGTCTTTTTGCATGATGGGTTTGGTTTCGGTTTACGCTTCAGAGAGCTAAAAAAGAAATGAAAAATCCTATTCAGTATAAAACAAATACGTTGAGTGCAGAAATAGTAACGAACAAAAATTGATATATTTGATTTTTTGGCAAACAAAAAATAGCTTGGGAATGTCAATTTAGTTATACATACATGTATGAAGATGCTACACTTAAAACAGTTTTCAAAATTATTTTATCCCGTCATCGAAATGGACACATATTTTGTTAACGCGCATAATTTGGTTATTGTATTTAGCACAACAACTCAATACATGATTTGTATTGGTTTGTATTGAATACTGCGATTATGAAGGGCTTTAACTACTAATAATGTTTGATACTTCAATAAATGCATTATCAAGCTCAGGGTGTGTGTCACAGCCTTTGCAACTGGAAATATAGTTGTCTGACCGCGAGAACCAGACTGTTCTTTCAGCGCTAATTAGCGCTTTGATTATTGTGAGCACAGAGAGGGTGCCGGTGCCAGTAAGCTGCAACACACAGAGAGGGTGCCGGTGCCAGAACAGAGAGGGTGCCGGTGCCACAACTAAACCGAAAGTAGGCTGTTTTTAACGTTATTTGATTAAAATTACCATAATTTGAACTTCCTGACCAATTTAATCTACAGTCGTGTGTTTTCACGGGTTTGCCATGTCTCTTTGCTGATGTGCATCGTCTACATTGCTTTTTGGCCGTACAGAATCCTACACACTTTTTAGTATAGTTGCCGACAACAGTAACATGTCCAGAAATACAAAATTGAATGAGAAATATCACTATAGCATAGAATACATAAGATTTTATTTCAAGTCAATATCAATATAAAAATGCAAATATAAAATAAACTGCCAACCAAGTGAGTTTGCACTTCATAAACTATATAACTTGTTAGACAATTTGTCCCAGCATCATAAATCTGACTATTTAACAAACAGAGACTATGAGTGTAGTTTTATACTAAATGGTCAATTAATGGCATTTTTGTCCCGATTCTATTGTACACACAGTGTATAAACATTATCACTGTATTATTCTTTGCAAAGATGCATCCACTAATAAACGTTACAACTATGTAATTACAAATGTGTATACAATTAAATGTGTACCACTTCTTGCGACAAACCGAGATTGACTTTTTTACACACTATAAAGGAGTGGTGTGTATATGTTTGACATGTTATATCACAAATACAATCGGAACTCCTCGGCGTTTATCAAACTAAAGTGCCTCGCACATAATATGGAAGCCACTATTATCACGGACTACTTTGCAACATGGCTCACGAGAATCAAACGATGGAATCGAGGAGAACTAAAAGGTTACATACTCATGGGAAGGTATCAACTCATAAAAGGAGACCAGTAATTGAAGGGCTTCTTGATAGCATTGAAAAACTGATGATTGGCTGTCATCGGAAACCGCAGTATGTAACCCTACACTTATGTACGATGCGTATTTCTCAGTTACGGAAATGCCCGAGTAGTGATATGGGTTTTGTGAAAAAAATATTACAGCAGCCTATGTCAACACGTTACACCAGCTTACCTGATGAGCTGTTCCTACTGCGACCAGTCCCGCGCCTCTGCCAACCACCGTCAATTGATACCTCCGTTTGAATATTCTTTGTCGAGCTGTGAGAGTAGAATCTTAATACAACAGTCAATTATTATTGGGGACGACCGAGTGGAATTAGACATTGTCGATTATTTGACGTCTAAATCCTAACCCTGTAGGCAATGTTTACTGTCTAAATACCTGGGGTCAGGACACGTTATTACATACTGATCATTTCCCGGGTCTTCGAACCGCCCAGAGTCTATTTCCCAGGACTAGCATTCGATGAGGTTGTCTAATGCCTGCTGTGCAAATCACTGTAACTATTCCGGTGCAACTAAAATTCAACGTGTACCATATATTGCTATTAAAAGCACATATAAATTCTGATCGATGTATGACTTACTGTCGTACTATATAATTTGCCGTGTATGCCTAATTGCACTTGCCGAGAACACATTAATATCATGAGACATGGAAACATATACTGCAATCGAGGCTAATGATTTCTAGCGTGTAGTAGAACTTTCAAACAAAACAAAGAGCAAACTAGTGGCGTAAATTTTTCACCTCGGTAGCCTAGCGATAGAGTGCAAACAGTCGAAAATGCAACATACTTAAAACCGAGTGCTAGGCGCTCTTCAAATAAATTACATGTAACTGATGGTTCATCCGGTGCAAATGGTCTGACTACATGGTAGTTTCCATATCATTGAAATTAATTGAATACTTTCTAGCAGTGGGATTAAAATCCATTTAAAAAAATACCTGTTTAACTCGGAAACATGCTGTATAGCTTCAATCTCATCAACAATAGCCTGTTTATAAGATTCTGCTGGCACAGACTCAGTTGCATTGCCGATTTCACGTTCTCTTCGTTTTAGCGTAGTATGATGAATTGGTGGTATGTTCAGCTCGGCTAAGCTATTGTTGATCTGGGTTTCTCCTACACCGGCATTAACCATTGCTTAAAGAAAGAAAAATAATGAATCAAATCATTTTCAATTCTTCATTTCATAACTGAAACAAGGTACAATCGTTAATGCATGGTAAAATTGTGACGTGATTGAATACATGCAGGTGCTGTTAACATACCTCATATTGTTCATTGTAACGATTCTAACAGCATTCTCAGTATTTTGGTATTTTATAAAATCAAACTAAAATAACGAGTTGACTTATACAAATTGAACATATGCAAACTAAGACATAAATTAGATGTATGGTTATACCTGCTGCCAACTTAGTATTGACGTCAAATATTCGTGATGATGTTGCGTCGCCACCAGGTCCACTGGCACTACAGTGTCGCTTTCCGGTGAGCACAGGCTTTAATGTAGAGACGTTACGCACAAAACTGGTACATAAAACGTTGCGTCAAAAACGTCAACTTTTACGAGTCGACGTAGTTTTCTACAAATGCGTAAAGTTACTTACATGACTTATAGCGATGGCGGAAAGTTGATTACATTTTCAAACTTATATACATGTTCTTATTTTAATATAGTGTTTGATAAGGCGAAAATAGTTTTCTTGGGGGAAAAATAACAGCAATTGTTCTTCATGTGGCCTTTTTGTAGAGACAAGTACAGTGATATTGATAGGATTATAAAGTCTGTATTTTAATCAAATTTACACTAATGAAAATGATACGACATAGAAACTCATTTACAATTATTCAAAACTAAGTAATGCAAATGTAAAAATGTCATTCTAAGTGGAAATATTCAATTTACCCTGTCATTTACGCGAAGTTGATGAAAAAGTGACGTTAAAATTGGCGCCCGGACATTTACACTGGGCAATTTCAATGTTTTGCACTAAGATGGTCTTACATACCAGTCTATGAGGAATGATATCTTCCAACGGGGTTAATATGGCCATTTAGTATGCTATATTTTATAATTAACATGTACGCGTTTTATGATGCTCTAACCATACTGAACGAAAACGACATGCATCCAAATGTTGCACAACAACGTTAAATCGCGTCAAGTGGACATTTTCACTGGGCAATTGTAATATTGAGTATTTCTGATAATTAGCGGAATTGATTAGGGATCTTTATATCAATCATTCAGTTTATTTATTACAGTTTAACCTATATATGTTAAAGACGGTAAAAGTGTTATCAATACTTAATTTTTTCGTTTTGAAACCACGGCACACAGTTATTTCGGAAAAAATAATGACGTAAAAATGGAATGGGACATTTTTGCGGATTTTCGTTGATATGTAATTCCGAGACAATCTGAAGTGCTATCAGCAATTAGACAACCATGATGTATAAGCACTCGCTAACAGACAATAATAGCAAAATATCAATAAATTCAATGCTTGTGGTATATGTAACTAAAAGAGGAATATTTTAACGAAGACGCAGCGTTGGGACAATGTCAACCTAGACAGTATTTATGTAAATTAAAGATGTAGCTAGAGTATTTTTAGAAATAAAATATAGACACATATTCAAAAAATATAAAGAAACAGTATTACCAAAAGTGTAAACAAATTCGCACCATCTTTATCAATTAACTCGAGTTTTTCATGGATGCCTAAAATTTCTCTTCTAAACGTGACACCGTTTTCACATTCAGTAAACAGTGTGTCATGAATTTGCTAATTCATTTGAGATATAGTGGAAATTATATAACATCAGTTACTTGCTTACGCATATTGTGACGTAATTTCAACGAATTTGAATCAGCAGTTCGCTTACTATGGAGTGTTATATCAAGCGACGCAGAGATACGCGCAACGCATGACAGCAGTTTTTGACGTGATTTTCCACTTTGAAATGAAAACATAAGGGAATTTTCTTTTATTTCTTTGAAATAACTATTGCTATTGCAGTATTGGTTACAAAAATCTGTCTATCGATGTATAAGACTTTAATATTTCTTCAACGGTTGAATTTAAAATGGTCAAAAACTCTTAGTAACCACCCGAAATTCATAAAACGTCCGAGTTTCGTGCGTAACGTCAGAGCAATTCTGACATTTCACATAAAGTATTGACCCAAGGCCGTGTCTCGTCTCCGAGGTAGTGCAGCGAAGATGCAAACGTGACTGACATACATCACATATAAGCTGGTCAGATAAAAGCGCAAGTTCCACCACTCTTCTTCCAACTCTCCATTGTCCGTCAGATAAATTTACAATTTTGAAATTATTGTTAAAAATCACCAATTATTATTTAAGTATTATATGGTACATAGTCACACTGTTTTTTTAAGAAATGCTGTATGCGCGACTGACGGCTTGTTAAAATGGAGTTCACCATGTACTAGTAACTGTCAAGTTTGACAGACAAGCATACCGCTAGAACTACTGGAAGTCGTGCGTAGGTTCGAGTCCCATGTCGAATGCATTTTCCATAATACATGTACATATATGCGAATTATCCATTCGAACATATAGTTGGAATAATATAAGCTATATGGTGACAACAGAACAGATCTATATCAACAATGAATAATGTTCCTTGAATGTTTATTCGCTATGGTTGAAGCGAGACACTAAATGCTGATTTAGAGATATTCAGAATTTCTGATAAGTATTGATATAAACATTGCATTTCCATAATTGCAGCACGTGTTGACAGTTGCGCAGTGTGCTTATATGACTATCTTTGAATATTTACTCGTGAAGCTACTATAAATGGAAAAAAGATGATACGGTTGCTCTTACCTCGTGTAGTGAAACAACTGGACTGTCGTTTATCACATGCTTGTTTATGTTTTTCCGAAACAAATCTTCCTCGCTTCGATCGGTGCGACATTTTAAAACCGTCCAATCCAGCTAATGTATGGGAGTTTTCATCACGTCACTTACGTCGAAATATCGTGCAAACTTGTTGGCGCCAAAACTTAAAAATTATACGAGATTTTAACTGAAGTGCTGGGTAAGCGTTGAAAATTCGTATAATTTCAAATTAGTTGTACAATCACATTTGTTGAAAACATACATATATTCTACATATTTAGGGACATAAAATATATTGACTATAGAAAACACTTATTTTAACGCGGTATCAACTAAAGACAATTACTTAAATAAAAAGATATACAACTGCCGCAGAGAAAATACTAGTTCTAAAGGTATTTTATACTCATATATGTGAAACTCTATTCTTCATGACGTCACGCAAATAACTACTAAAATGTAGCGTAAATTTTTATTTCGTATCGATTTTTAGTCAACATTTTGCGGTCATCCACCTAGATTTTGTTACGTCGATGGAAAGACAAATTATTCAGTTGTGTTTTAATATATAGAGGATATTTGTATTTTTCCGTGTATGATCGGCTGATAATTCACCTCGTGAGCAGCTGACTTATATTTTCACTCGTGGCTACGCCACTCGTGAAAATATTACATCAGCTGCTCACTCGGTGAATTATCAAACGATTATACACGGTAAAATACTAATATTCTATTTATTTCATGCTTACCGGTGGTTTACGGCGGAATAACGGTGGATTATTCCCCGATAATTTCACTGTTCATAATTTCACAGTTCATAATTTCACGGCAAACAGGTTATTTTTTAAAAATCAATTTTCCTTAGCGTCAAAAATAAAATAATAAGCATTTTCACTTGCTCTCTTAATCTTTAACAAATAACACAACATTATATGTACATTAAATGGACGAAATTGAAGCCATTGCAGAAGAACTATTTGATTGCAACTCGACGTGTGCATGGCGGGAAAACGACGTCACGCACAATATTTCAGGTATATAGTGGAGTTTTTCCATCATTTAAGCTATTTGAAGCATGAAATAAATAGAATATTAGTATTTTACCATGTATAATCGTTTGATAATTCACCTCGTGAGCAGCTGACTTATATTTTCACTCGTGGCTACGCCACTCGTGAAAATATTACATCAGCTGCTCACTCGGTGAATTATCAGCCGATCATACACGGAAAAATACAAATATCCTCTAGGTTTACCTCGCAAATGTTGCATAATATTAATATAACGTCAGCCTAGTCGCGTTATAATAACAGCGTGAAAAGACACTGCGTGCGTCACAACAAAAATAAATAGGGTTCTCGCATCGAACTTAATATTTATTTTTATTCACGTTAACGGTCGCGAGCGGGGCTTTCCAGTGGTTATTTATACGCAATAATCGAATAGCGCAAAAAACCTGTAGCTTCGCAAAACATCGAACACGGTCTTACGTCACCATGCACTTAGGAGACGTTAAATAAATATATATTGCGTTTGTCGATTTTTAAAAAAAACATATCTTCAGAAACTAGATATATTATAGATTTAGCCTTGGAAATTTCATATAAATCGGCGAGATGTCGGAAAAAAAAACATTGACGTCGCGCAGTGGTAGCTCCTTAAGGAGAAATTTGGTCAGCGCCTGTCAAATGGTATGAATAGTGACATAAAATAGGATTGTATTTGTGCTAAAATGGTATTCTGAACCCAAATTTTGCAGAAGTGGCCTACTAATATGTCTATTCCTCAGATTTAATCACAATTATCATTGTCTGGTACTAAAATAAGGGCAACATTCGCAAAAAAATGACAATTTAAGCAAAATAAATCTGAACTTTTCTGGATTTTTCATGATAAAAATCTAAATTTTCACTTTTTTAGACATTTTACACAGATAAAAATGGTTAAAACCCCATCTTGAGTGCATTTCCAATCATTTAAATGCATAAAAATGAAAACATGATTTTAATGGAGTTTTGCATGTCTTTATTAAGGCAACCCTTTTTGGGTTGTTTGAGTGTTTTTTTTGCAGTTTTTTCAATGCTACTATATATAATATGCAGCACACAACAATCAATTCTAGACAAATTGGGCATGAATTCCAGAAAAAAATACAAACCCGCATATGCGCCTTTAAGGAGAAATTTGGTCAGCGCCTGTCAAATGGTATGATTAGTGACATGAAATAGGGTTGTATTTGAGCTATAATGGTATTCTGAACCCAAATTTCGCATTAGATGCCTAATAATATGTCTATTCTTCATATTTAATCACAATTATCCTTGTCCGGTACTAAAATAAGGGCAACATTCGCAAAAAAATGACAATTTGAGAAAAAATAAATCTGATTTTTTCCGGATTTTTCATGATAAAAATCTAAATTTTCACTTTTAATCAATATTTTGCAACGGACTCAATAGCAGGCAAATGCCAGGGGAATAAGACTAAATATTGTGGGGGAGGGGGTGCCCCAGAGCCAAACAAATTCAACATTTAATGTGTCTAAGTTCTTCTTCTTCTCTTTTTTATATATCTACCTGTCAGTTGCATACACGGCTCAGGGATGGGTGGTTGATAGCCGGGGAAATTGGCCGGGGTTTAATCGGTATCATGACATATGGCATTGCATTCGGAAACTGCTGCTATTTATAAAAATTAATCGGACACCTGGCTGATGTTGGTGTAATTAATGTTTACCCTAAGTATTGTGTGACAATGAACCTCGTTGAAATGAATGCTGGACAATTCAGTTGGGTAGAAATGTTTTCATGTAGCCAGTTTATCTCCAAAAGTAGGCATGCAATTATGAATTAATTTGATATCTCACTGCTACACGGTGTATACCCGTATCGGCACCCTCTCTGTGCAAAACGTTGTATCGGCACCCTCTCTGTGCTGGCACCGGACTTTCTCTGTGCAAAACAATGCTTTCTGAGGACAAAATCGACACGAGAGGTAAGAAAATCATTGTTTTTGCCAAAAATACAGATTTTTGCTTAAAAAACGATAGCCCACGGAACGACCCAATGCTTAAACACTGTCCCCATGTTGTTCGATTTGTTATATCAGTTGCCACAAGTTCAAACTAAGATGGAATGTTGACCGAGGGTACTGGTAAGAATGAACACGGAGTTCTGTTTCGGACAGTTAAATGCGATTTTTCATCAATATAAAATATCTCGCCCCTCAGATGGAAAGTCATTGAACTAATCCGGCCTTTAAATGCTTTTTATATGGTTATTTTAATCAAATAACGTTAAAAACAACCTACTTTCGGTTTAGTTGTGGCACCGGCACCCTCTCTGTTCTGGCACCGGCACCCTCTCTGTGCGTTGCAGCTTACTGGCACCGGCACCCTCTCTGTGCTCACAATAATCAAAGCGCTAATTAGCGCTGAAAGAACAGTCTGGTTCCCGCGGTCAGACAACTATATTTCCAAAGGTTGTGACACACACCCTGAGCGTGATAATGCATTGATGAAAGAATCGAACATTATTATTAGTTAAAGCCCTCCATTATTCAATACATTGTATAAACAATCACAAATCATGTACAAAGTAAGTTGCTGTGCTAAATACAATAAAGCAAAATATGCATGTTAACACAATATGTGTCCATTTCGATGACGGGATAAAATAATAGCATCTTCATATGTACATTGTATAACTAAATCATGCGCGTTTTAGTAGAAGCAGACGTATGTGAAGAATAGTTTTGCCTTAATGTACACCCATTCACAAATATGATATTCCGCACCTGCGTTTTGTATGCAAAAAAATCAAATAATATCATATCAATTTTAGTCGTTATTATTACTGAACTTTATTCATTTCTTTTTCAGCTCTCTGAAGCGTAAACGGAAATCAAACGTATGGCTCCATCAATTAAAACGACGCGGCTCAGCAGAAAACCAGAACCATGTTCGGTCACCTGATCATTCTTGAACACCAAAAACAAAGTGCAAATACTCGGTAAGGTGTTCATTACATATGTGCAACAAATGATCATGGACGCCAACGTCCTCAAATAAATGGTAGCATCTGTAACGATGTTTTACCTTTATATGCAACCGATCCTATTTGGACTACACTGACTTATGTAAATTCAGTTTATCATGGAACTGCAAAGCTTAAATCTACACCTTCAAAATGCAAAAAAATGCCAACGAAATAAAACACAGCGCTTTTTGATGCAGAATCAATGGACGCTCTTCGAAAAGAAATGAGCAAAAAACTGCCAACCATATTGTCACATTAGAAGCAACTGAAAAACATGTTGATTTGAACAGCCATTTCCTTCGACTCATTGCCGCGGACAGATTTTACCATTTTTGCTTCTGTTGGATTTTTAAAGTGTAACTCGCTGCATAATACTTTGCAGATGATTTATAAAATGGATATAATGAAGTTTTTGAAGACATTATACCGACTCTTTCATGTTTATGATTTGAGAGAAGTCACCTGAACCGAATATGACAAGACTCGGACTGAATTTGAAGGACTTGAAATTGTTAATCAGTACCATATCATATAAACGAGTCAACTTCTGTTGATCAAAATGTGTTGTATATTCAATGTGTATTGTAAAGTATCATAATAAGTCTTACTTTGATTAATGCATAAGATGTACGTATAATAACTAGTCTTTATCACTGCTGTCATTGGATTGATGTATGTGTATGAATATTGCTCCCATGGTAAATTGAGGATACTGAGTCGGGTGTGTGTTTATTGTTGAATTTATAGACATAACTTCAATAATAAATATTTAACACTCATTGAGTATCTTAATTTTCACCCGATAAAATAAGACAAAATACGATATAGTTTAAACAATCTTTTTATGCTATAGCGGAACAACAACAACGTTAAACATGTTAACAAATGGTGTTTTAACAAGTGTTAATTTCACACGCATGTATAGCTTTTGAAATACAATTTATCAAATTTAGATCTATCTTTTGTTTTGAATTTTAATACATGTACATACTTCGTATGAATTGTCTTTTATGTACATTCTTACCAAAAATCTTTTTAATTCTAAGCATACTTAACGCCATGTCTTTGTGCCATTTTCTATTGGCTGATCAAATTGCAGGATACTATATTCTATAAGTAAGTTAGAAGTTTTAATGAATACAAATGACTTGTTGCGCTTGCACCGTCCGGTGCAATCATCACACATAATCTGACACAGCTTTATAATAAAGCATCCTACTTTGGTTGGCAAATAGGTTTACTCTCTAACACCTGACACTTCTAAAGGGGCAACCTATAAAGTATGGTGTTTATTATATGACCACCACAAATAGACCTTAAATATCATTGGTTGAAAATGTAGAACACATTTTAAATGTGATAATTATATGAATAAATGATTCGGTTGACAATCGTGAATATACATGCTATAAGGTACATAAACAAACAATGTTCAAAAAATGTTAAAATAGTTCAAGATCATTTAAGTCACTTCTGTAGTTATATCCCTTTCCACGTGCATCACAGAAGAAGGCAAATGTAGACTTATGTGTATTATTTACATGTCGTGTCAGTCCGAGTTTTGAGCTATACCATTTCTTACATGTTTCACAGAAATTTTAGATGTGTATACAGCTACTAAGTATGCATTAGTAAAGTATACTTTTCAACATCGAACATATGGCACTCCCATTGACGCATGTCTTTGCACATGTCTTTTCAAATAACTTTTTCTACCAAATACTTCATCACGATATGTATATTTTAGTGCAGTTTTCCCTGTCATTTCACCACTGACGACCTCATTTACACTTAAATACTCATGTTTGTTGTCGTTTGAAACAGTCCCATGGCATCTGGGACTAAATGTTGGCGTCCATGCTCGATTAGTTGGACATATGGAAAGATCACCGATGATTTCATTTTGCGTATGTAGACTGTGTTTTGGTGACCAAGAATGTTTAGTTGACCAAGCAAGGGTCTGGTTTTCTGCCGAAATGCGTCTTTTTGCATGATGGGTTTGGTTTCGGTTTACGCTTCAGAGAGCTAAAAAAGAAATGAAAAATCCTATTCAGTATAAAACAAATACGTTGAGTGCAGAAATAGTAACGAACAAAAATTGATATATTTGATTTTTTGGCAAACAAAAAATAGCTTGGGAATGTCAATTTAGTTATACATACATGTATGAAGATGCTACACTTAAAACAGTTTTCAAAATTATTTTATCCCGTCATCGAAATGGACACATATACGCGCATAATTTGGTTATTGTATTTGGTTATTGTATTTAGCACAACAACTAAATACATGATTTGTATTGGTTTGTATTGAATACTGCGATTATGAAGGGCTTTAACTACTAATAATGTTTGATACTTCAATAAATGCATTATCAAGCTCAGGGTGTGTGTCACAGCCTTTGCAACTGGAAATATAGTTGTCTGACCGCGAGAACCAGACTGTTCTTTCAGCGCTAATTAGCGCTTTGATTATTGTGAGCACAGAGAGGGTGCCGGTGCCAGTAAGCTGCAACACACAGAGAGGGTGCCGGTGCCAGAACAGAGAGGGTGCCGGTGCCACAACTAAACCGAAAGTAGGCTGTTTTTAACGTTATTTGATTAAAATTACCATAATTTGAACTTCCTGACCAATTTAATCTACAGTCGTGTGTTTTCACGGGTTTGCCATGTCTCTTTGCTGATGTGCATCGTCTACATTGCTTTTTGGCCGTACAGAATCCTACACACTTTTTAGTATAGTTGCCGACAACAGTAACATGTCCAGAAATACAAAATTGAATGAGAAATATCACTATAGCATAGAATACATAAGATTTTATTTCAAGTCAATATCAATATAAAAATGCAAATATAAAATAAACTGCCAACCAAGTGAGTTTGCACTTCATAAACTATATAACTTGTTAGACAATTTGTCCCAACATCATAAATCTGACTATTTAACAAACAGAGAGTATGAGTGTAGTTTTATACTAAATGGTCAATTAATGGCATTTTTGTCCCGATTCTATTGTACACACAGTGTATAAACATTATCACTGTATTATTCTTTGCAAAGATGCATCCACTAATAAACGTTACAACTATGTAATTACAAATGTGTATACAATTAAATGTGTACCACTTCTTGCGACAAACCGAGATTGACTTTTTTACACACTATAAAGGAGTGGTGTGTATATGTTTGACATGTTATATCACAAATACAATCGGAACTCCTCGGCGTTTATCAAACTAAAGTGCCTCGCACATAATATGGAAGCCACTATTATCACGGACTACTTTGCAACATGGCTCACGAGAATCAAACGATGGAATCGAGGAGAACTAAAAGGTTACATACTCATGGGAAGGTATCAACTCATAAAAGGAGACCAGTAATTGAAGGGCTTCTTGATAGCATTGAAAAACTGATGATTGGCTGTCATCGGAAACCGCAGTATGTAACCCTACACTTATGTACGATGCGTATTTCTCAGTTACGGAAATGCCCGAGTAGTGATATGGGTTTTGTGAAAAAAATATTACAGCAGCCTATGTCAACACGTTACACCAGCTTACCTGATGAGCTGTTCCTACTGCGACCAGTCCCGCGCCTCTGCCAACCACCGTCAATTGATACCTCCGTTTGAATATTCTTTGTCGAGCTGTGAGAGTAGAATCTTAATACAACAGTCAATTATTATTGGGGACGACCGAGTGGAATTAGACATTGTCGATTATTTGACGTCTAAATCCTAACCCTGTAGGCAATGTTTACTGTCTAAATACCTGGGGTCAGGACACGTTATTACATACTGATCATTTCCCGGGTCTTCGAACCGCCCAGAGTCTATTTCCCAGGACTAGCATTCGATGAGGTTGTCTAATGCCTGCTGTGCAAATCACTGTAACTATTCCGGTGCAACTAAAATTCAACGTGTACCATATATTGCTATTAAAAGCACATATAAATTCTGATCGATGTATGACTTACTGTCGTACTATATAATTTGCCGTGTATGCCTAATTGCACTTGCCGAGAACACATTAATATCATGAGACATGGAAACATATACTGCAATCGAGGCTAATGATTTCTAGCGTGTAGTAGAACTTTCAAACAAAACAAAGAGCAAACTAGTGGCGTAAATTTTTCACCTCGGTAGCCTAGCGATAGAGCGTCCGCTTGGAGTGCAAACAGTCGAAAATGCAACATACTTAAAACCGAGTGCTAGGCGCTCTTCAAATTAATCACATGTAACTGATGGTTCATCCGGTGCAAATGGTCTGACTACATGGTAGTTTCCATATCATTGAAATTAATTGAATACTTTCTAGCAGTGGGATTAAAATCCATTTAAAAAAAATACCTGTTTAACTCGGAAACATGCTGTATAGCTTCAATCTCATCAACAATAGCCTGTTTATAAGATTCTGCTGGCACAGACTCAGTTGCATTGCCGATTTCACGTTCTCTTCGTTTTAGCGTAGTATGATGAATTGGTGGTATGTTCAGCTCGGCTAAGCTATTGTTGATCTGGGTTTCTCCTACACCGGCATTAACCATTGCTTAAAGAAAGAAAAATAATGAATCAAATCATTTTCAATTCTTCATTTCATAACTGAAACAAGGTACAATCGTTAATGCATGGTAAAATTGTGACGTGATTGAATACATGCAGGTGCTGTTAACATACCTCATATTGTTCATTGTAACGATTCTAACAGCATTCTCAGTATTTTGGTATTTTATAAAATCAAACTAAAATAACGAGTTGACTTATACAAATTGAACATATGCAAACTAAGACATAAATTAGATGTATGGTTATACCTGCTGCCAACTTAGTATTGACGTCAAATATTCGTGATGATGTTGCGTCGCCACCAGGTCCACTGGCACTACAGTGTCGCTTTCCGGTCAGCACAGGCTTTAATGTAGAGACGTTACGCACAAAACTGGTACATAAAACGTTGCGTCAAAAACGTCAACTTTTACGAGTCGACGTAGTTTTCTACAAATGCGTAAAGTTACTTACATGACTTAAAGCGATGGCGGAAAGTTGATTACATTTTCAAACTTATATACATGTTCTTATTTTAATATAGTGTTTGATAAGGCGAAAATAGTTTTCTTGGGGGAAAAATAACAGCAATTGTTCTTCATGTGGCCTTTTTGTAGAGACAAGTACAGTGATATTGATAGGATTATAAAGTCTGTATTTTAATCAAATTTACACTAATGAAAATGATACGACATAGAAACTCATTTACAATTATTCAAAACTAAGTAATGCAAATGTAAAAATGTCATTCTAAGTGGAAATATTCAATTTACTCTGTCATTTACGCGAAGTTGATGAAAAAGTGACGTTAAAATTGGCGCCCGGACATTTACACTGGGCAATTTCAATGTTTTGCACTAAGATGGTCTTACATACCAGTCTATGAGGAATGATATCTTCCAACGGGGTTAATATGGCCATTTAGTATGCTATATTTTACATGTACGCGTTTTATGATGCTCTAACCATACTGAACGAAAACGACATGCATCCAAATGTTGCACAACAACGTTAAATCGCGTCAAGTGGACATTTTCACTGGGCAATTGTAATATTGAGTATTTCTGATAATTAGCGGAATTGATTAGGGATCTTTATATCAATCATTCAGTTTATTTATTACAGTTTAACCTATATATGTTAAAGACGGTAAAAGTGTTATCAATACTTAATTTTTTCGTTTTGAAACCACGGCACACAGTTATTTCGGAAAAAATAATGACGTAAAAATGGAATGGGACATTTTTGCGGATTTTCGTTGATATGTAATTCCGAGACAATCTGAAGTGCTATCAGCAATTAGACAACCATGATGTATAAGCACTCGCTAACAGACAATAATAGCAAAATATCAATAAATTCAATGCTTGTGGTATATGTAACTAAAAGAGGAATATTTTAACGAAGACGCAGCGTTGGGACAATGTCAACCTAGACAGTATTTATGTAAATTAAAGATGTAGCTAGAGTATTTTTAGAAATAAAATATAGACACATATTCAAAAAATATAAAGAAACAGTATTACCAAAAGTGTAAACAAATTCGCACCATCTTTATCAATTAACTCGAGTTTTTCATGGATGCCTAAAATTTCTCTTCTAAACGTGACACCGTTTTCACATTCAGTAAACAGTGTGTCATGAATTTGCTAATTCATTTGAGATATAGTGGAAATTATATAACATCAGTTACTTGCTTACGCATATTGTGACGTAATTTCAACGAATTTGAATCAGCAGTTCGCTTACTATGGAGTGTTATATCAAGCGACGCAGAGATACGCGCAACGCATGACAGCAGTTTTTGACGTGATTTTCCACTTTGAAATGAAAACATAAGGGAATTTTCTTTTATTTCTTTGAAATAACTATTGCTATTGCAGTATTGGTTACAAAAATCTGTCTATCGATGTATAAGACTTTAATATTTCTTCAACGGTTGAATTTAAAATGGTCAAAAACTCTTAGTAACCACCCGAAATTCATAAAACGTCCGAGTTTCGTGCGTAACGTCAGAGCAATTCTGACATTTCACATAAAGTATTGACCCAAGGCCGTGTCTCGTCTCCGAGGTAGTGCAGCGAAGATGCAAACGTGACTGACATACATCACATATAAGCTGGTCAGATAAAAGCGCAAGTTCCACCACTCTTCTTCCAACTCTCCATTGTCCGTCAGATAAATTTACAATTTTGAAATTATTGTTAAAAATCACCAATTATTATTTAAGTATTATATGGTACATAGTCACACTGTTTTTTTAAGAAATGCTGTATGCGCGACTGACGGCTTGTTAAAATGGAGTTCACCATGTACTAGTAACTGTCAAGTTTGACAGACAAGCATACCGCTAGAACTACTGGAAGTCGTGCGTAGGTTCGAGTCCCATGTCGAATGCATTTTCCATAATACATGTACATATATGCGAATTATCCATTCGAACATATAGTTGGAATAATATAAGCTATATGGTGACAACAGAACAGATCTATATCAACAATGAATAATGTTCCTTGAATGATTATTCGCTATGGTTGAAGCGAGACACTAAATGCTGATTTAGAGATATTCAGAATTTCTGATAAGTATTGATATAAACATTGCATTTCCATAATTGCAGCACGTGTTAACAGTTGCGCAGTGTGCTTATATGACTATCTTTGAATATTTACTCGTGAAGCTACTATAAATGGAAAAAAGATGATACGGTTGCTCTTACCTCGTGTAGTGAAACAACTGGACTGTCGTTTATCACATGCTTGTTTATGTTTTTCCGAAACAAATCTTCCTCGCTTCGATCGGTGCGACATTTTAAAACCGTCCAATCCAGCTAATGTATGGGAGTTTTCATCACGTCACTTACGTCGAAATATCGTGCAAACTTGTTGGCGCCAAAACTTAAAAATTATACGAGATTTTAACTGAAGTGCTGGGTAAGCGTTGAAAATTCGTATAATTTCAAATAAGTTGTACAATCACATTTGTTGAAAACATACATATATTCTACATATTTAGGGACATAAAATATATTGACTATAGAAAACACTTATTTTAACGCGGTATCAACTAAAGACAATTACTTAAATAAAAAGATATACAACTGCCGCAGAGAAAATACTAGTTCTAAAGGTATTTTATACTCATATATGTGAAACTCTATTCTTCATGACGTCACGCAAATAACTACTAAAATGTAGCGTAAATTTTTATTTCGTATCGATTTTTAGTCAACATTTTGCGGTCATCCACCTAGATTTTGTTACGTCGATGGAAAGACAAATTATTCAGTTGTGTTTTAATATATAGAGGATATTTGTATTTTTCCGTGTATGATCGGCTGATAATTCACCGAGTGAGCAGCTGATGTAATATTTTCACGAGTGGCGTAGCCACGAGTGAAAATATAAGTCAGCTGCTCACGAGGTGAATTATCAAACGATTATACACGGTAAAATACTAATATTCTATTTATTTCATGCTTACCGGTGGTTTACGGCGGAATAACGGTGGATTATTCCCCGATAATTTCACTGTTCATAATTTCACAGTTCATAATTTCACGGCAAACAGGTTATTTTTTAAAAATCAATTTTCCTTGGCGTCAAAAATAAAATAATAAGCATTTTCACTTGCTCTCTTAATCTTTAACAAATAACACAACATTATATGTACATTAAATGGACGAAATTGAAGCCATTGCAGAAGAACTATTTGATTGCAACTCGACGTGTGCATGGCGGGAAAACGACGTCACGCACAACATTTCAGGTATATAGTGGAGTTTTTCCATCATTTAAGCTATTTGAAGCATGAAATAAATAGAATATTAGTATTTTACCATGTATAATCGTTTGATAATTCACCTCGTGAGCAGCTGACTTATATTTTCACTCGTGGCTACGCCACTCGTGAAAATATTACATCAGCTGCTCACTTGGTGAATTATCAGCCGATCATACACGGAAAAATACAAATATCCTCTAGGTTTACCTCGCAAATGTTGCATAATATTAATATAACGTCAGCCTAGTCGCGTTATAATAACAGCGTGAAAAGACACTGCGTGCGTCACAACAAAAATAAATAGGGTTCTCGCGTCGAACTTAATATTTATTTTTATTCACGTTAACGGTCGCGAGCGGGGCTTTCCAGTGGTTATTTATACGCAATAATCGAATAGCGCAAAAAACCTGTAGCTTCGCAAAACATCGAACACGGTCTTACGTCACCGTGCACTTAGGAGACGTTAAATAAATATATATTGCGTTTGTCGATTTTTAAAAAAAATATATCTTCAGAAACTAGATATATTATAGATTTAGCCTTGGAAATTTCATATAAATCGGCGAGATGTCGGAAAAAAAACATTGACGTCGCGCAATGGTAGCTCCTTAAGGAGAAATTTGGTCAGCGCCTGTCAAATGGTATGAATAGTGACATAAAATAGGATTGTATTTGTGCTAAAATGGTATTCTGAACCCAAATTTTGCAGAAGTGGCCTACTAATATGTCTATTCCTCAGATTTAATCACAATTATCATTGTCTGGTACTAAAATAAGGGCAACATTCGCAAAAAAATGACAATTTAAGCAAAATAAATCTGAACTTTTCTGGATTTTTCATGATAAAAATCTAAATTTTCACTTTTTTAGACATTTTACACAGATAAAAATGGTTAAAACCCCATCTTGAGTGCATTTCCAATCATTTAAATGCATAAAAATGAAAACATAATTTTAATGGAGTTTTGCATGTCTTTATTAAGGCAACCCTTTTTGGGTTGTTTAAGTGTTTTTTTTGCAGTTTTTTCAATGCTACTATATATAATATGCAGCACACAACAATCAATTCTAGACAAATTGGGCATGAATTCCAGAAAAAAATACAAACCCGCATATGCGCCTTTAAGGAGAAATTTGGTCAGCGCCTGTCAAATGGTATGATTAGTGACATGAAATAGGGTTGTATTTGAGCTATAATGGTATTCTGAACCCAAATTTTGCATTAGATGCCTAATATGTCTATTCTTCATATTTAATCACAATTATCCTTGTCCGGTACTAAAATAAGGGCAACATTCGCAAAAAAATGACAATTTGAGAAAAAATAAATCTGATTTTTTCCGGATTTTTCATGATAAAAATCTAAATTTTCACTTTTTTAGACATTTTACACAGATAAAAATGGTTAAAACCCCATCTTGAGTGCATTTCCAATCATTTAAATGCATAAAAATGAAAACATGATTTTAATGGAGTTTTGCATGTCTTTATTAAGGCAACCCTTTTTGGGTTGTTTAAGTGTTCTTTTTACGTCACATGCAAATGTTTAACATGAAACGAATAGTGGTGATAAAAAGTGGATTTAAAACACTATGTGTGCGAATAGAATCATAGAATGTTGTCATAGAAAACATGAGCAACTTATACATGGCCAGGTCCAACCGTTTAACGTACACCGTTACTGTGGAAGGTGACAGAAGCAAGAAACTCTTGAAAGTTGTCAGGCCACAGAAATTCACAGATCTGACCTGCAGCATTCAATGATTCAGCTACTTATCGTCACTGATCGTAAGTTGAAAATCAATGAGTTGACATGTCTCAAAACTGCCTTTCAATAAAAACACCAATCAATATTTTGCAACGGACTCAATAGCAGGCAAATGCCAGGGGAATAAGACTAAATATTGTGGGGGAGGGGGTGCCCCAGAGCCAAACAAATTCAACATTTAATGTGTCTAAGTTCTTCTTCTTCTCTTTTTTATATATCTACCTGTCAGTTGCATACACGGCTCAGGGATGGGTGGTTGATAGCCGGGGAAATTGGCCGGGGTTTAATCGGTATCATGACATATGGCATTGCATTCGGAAACTGCTGCTATTTATAAAAATTAATCGGACACCTGGCTGATGTTGGTGTAATTAATGTTTACCCTAAGTATTGTGTGACAATGAACCTCGTTGAAATGAATGCTGGACAATTCAGTTGGGTAGAAATGTTTTCATGTAGCCAGTTTATCTCCAAAAGTAGGCATGCAATTATGAATTAATTTGATATCTCACTGCTACACGGTGTATACCCGTATCGGCACCCTCTCTGTGCAAAACGTTGTATCGGCACCCTCTCTGTGCTGGCACCGGACTTTCTCTGTGCAAAACAATGCTTTCTGAGGACAAAATCGACACGAGAGGTAAGAAAATCATTGTTTTTGCCAAAAATACAGATTTTTGCTTAAAAAACGATAGCCCACGGAACGACCCAATGCTTAAACACTGTCCCCATGTTGTTCGATTTGTTATATCAGTTGCCACAAGTTCAAACTAAGATGGAATGTTGACCGAGGGTACTGGTAAGAATGAACACGGAGTTCTGTTTCGGACAGTTAAATGCGATTTTTCATCAATATAAAATATCTCGCCCCTCAGATGGAAAGTCATTGAACTAATCCGGCCTTTAAATGCTTTTTATATGGTTATTTTAATCAAATAACGTTAAAAACAACCTACTTTCGGTTTAGTTGTGGCACCGGCACCCTCTCTGTTCTGGCACCGGCACCCTCTCTGTGCGTTGCAGCTTACTGGCACCGGCACCCTCTCTGTGCTCACAATAATCAAAGCGCTAATTAGCGCTGAAAGAACAGTCTGGTTCCCGCGGTCAGACAACTATATTTCCAAAGGTTGTGACACACACCCTGAGCGTGATAATGCATTGATGAAAGAATCGAACATTATTATTAGTTAAAGCCCTCCATTATTCAATACATTGTATAAACAATCACAAATCATGTACAAAGTAAGTTGCTGTGCTAAATACAATAAAGCAAAATATGCATGTTAACACAATATGTGTCCATTTCGATGACGGGATAAAATAATAGCATCTTCATATGTACATTGTATAACTAAATCATGCGCGTTTTAGTAGAAGCAGACGTATGTGAAGAATAGTTTTGCCTTAATGTACACCCATACACAAATATGATATTCCGCACCTGCGTTTTGTATGCAAAAAAATCAAATAATATCATATCAATTTTAGTCGTTATTATTACTGAACTTTATTCATTTCTTTTTCAGCTCTCTGAAGCGTAAACGGAAATCAAACGTATGGCTCCATCAATTAAAACGACGCGGCTCAGCAGAAAACCAGAACCATGTTCGGTCACCTGATCATTCTTGAACACCAAAAACAAAGTGCAAATACTCGGTAAGGTGTTCATTACATATGTGCAACAAATGATCATGGACGCCAACGTCCTCAAATAAATGGTAGCATCTGTAACGATGTTTTACCTTTATATGCAACCGATCCTATTTGGACTACACTGACTTATGTAAATTCAGTTTATCATGGAACTGCAAAGCTTAAATCTACACCTTCAAAATGCAAAAAAATGCCAACGAAATAAAACACAGCGCTTTTTGATGCAGAATCAATGGACGCTCTTCGAAAAGAAATGAGCAAAAAACTGCCAACCATATTGTCACATTAGAAGCAACTGAAAAACATGTTGATTTGAACAGCCATTTCCTTCGACTCATTGCCGCGGACAGATTTTACCATTTTTGCTTCTGTTGGATTTTTAAAGTGTAACTCGCTGCATAATACTTTGCAGATGATTTATAAAATGGATATAATGAAGTTTTTGAAGACATTATACCGACTCTTTCATGTTTATGATTTGAGAGAAGTCACCTGAACCGAATATGACAAGACTCGGACTGAATTTGAAGGACTTGAAATTGTTAATCAGTACCATATCATATAAACGAGTCAACTTCTGTTGATCAAAATGTGTTGTATATTCAATGTGTATTGTAAAGTATCATAATAAGTCTTACTTTGATTAATGCATAAGATGTACGTATAATAACTAGTCTTTATCACTGCTGTCATTGGATTGATGTATGTGTATGAATATTGCTCCCATGGTAAATTGAGGATACTGAGTCGGGTGTGTGTTTATTGTTGAATTTATAGACATAACTTCAATAATAAATATTTAACACTCATTGAGTATCTTAATTTTCACCCGATAAAATAAGACAAAATACGATATAGTTTAAACAATCTTTTTATGCTATAGCGGAACAACAACAACGTTAAACATGTTAACAAATGGTGTTTTAACAAGTGTTAATTTCACACGCATGTATAGCTTTTGAAATACAATTTATCAAATTTAGATCTATCTTTTGTTTTGAATTTTAATACATGTACATACTTCGTATGAATTGTCTTTTATGTACATTCTTACCAAAAATCTTTTTAATTCTAAGCATACTTAACGCCATGTCTTTGTGCCATTTTCTATTGGCTGATCAAATTGCAGGATACTATATTCTATAAGTAAGTTAGAAGTTTTAATGAATACAAATGACTTGTTGCGCTTGCACCGTCCGGTGCAATCATCACACATAATCTGACACAGCTTTATAATAAAGCATCCTACTTTGGTTGGCAAATAGGTTTACTCTCTAACACCTGATACTTCTAAAGGGGCAACCTATAAAGTATGGTGTTTATTATATGACCACCACAAATAGACCTTAAATATCATTGGTTGAAAATGTAGAACACATTTTAAATGTGATAATTATATGAATAAATGATTCGGTTGACAATCGTGAATATACATGCTATAAGGTACATAAACAAACAATGTTCAAAAAATGTTAAAATAGTTCAAGATCATTTAAGTCACTTCTGTAGTTATATCCCTTTCCACGTGCATCACAGAAGAAGGCAAATGTAGACTTATGTGTATTATTTACATGTCGTGTCAGTCCGAGTTTTGAGCTATACCATTTCTTACATGTTTCACAGAAATTTTAGATGTGTATACAGCTACTAAGTATGCATTAGTAAAGTATACTTTTCAACATCGAACATATGGCACTCCCATTGACGCATGTCTTTGCACATGTCTTTTCAAATAACTTTTTCTACCAAATACTTTATCACGATATGTATATTTTAGTGCAGTTTTCCCTGTCATTTCACCACTGACGACCTCATTTACACTTAAATACTCATGTTTGTTGTCGTTTGAAACAGTCCCATGGCATCTGGGACTAAATGTTGGCGTCCATGCTCGATTAGTTGGACATATGGAAAGATCACCGATGATTTCATTTTGCGTATGTAGACTGTGTTTTGGTGACCAAGAATGTTTAGTTGACCAAGCAAGGGTCTGGTTTTCTGCCGAAATGCGTCTTTTTGCATGATGGGTTTGGTTTCGGTTTACGCTTCAGAGAGCTAAAAAAGAAATGAAAAATCCTATTCAGTATAAAACAAATACGTTGAGTGCAGAAATAGTAACGAACAAAAATTGATATATTTGATTTTTTGGCAAACAAAAAATAGCTTGGGAATGTCAATTTAGTTATACATACATGTATGAAGATGCTACACTTAAAACAGTTTTCAAAATTATTTTATCCCGTCATCGAAATGGACACATATACGCGCATAATTTGGTTATTGTATTTGGTTATTGTATTTAGCACAACAACTAAATACATGATTTGTATTGGTTTGTATTGAATACTGCGATTATGAAGGGCTTTAACTACTAATAATGTTTGATACTTCAATAAATGCATTATCAAGCTCAGGGTGTGTGTCACAGCCTTTGCAACTGGAAATATAGTTGTCTGACCGCGAGAACCAGACTGTTCTTCCAGCGCTAATTAGCGCTTTGATTATTGTGAGCACAGAGAGGGTGCCGGTGCCAGTAAGCTGCAACACACAGAGAGGGTGCCGGTGCCAGAACAGAGAGGGTGCCGGTGCCACAACTAAACCGAAAGTAGGCTGTTTTTAACGTTATTTGATTAAAATTACCATAATTTGAACTTCCTGACCAATTTAATCTACAGTCGTGTGTTTTCACGGGTTTGCCATGTCTCTTTGCTGATGTGCATCGTCTACATTGCTTTTTGGCCGTACAGAATCCTACACACTTTTTAGTATAGTTGCCGACAACAGTAACATGTCCAGAAATACAAAATTGAATGAGAAATATCACTATAGCATAGAATACATAAGATTTTATTTCAAGTCAATATCAATATAAAAATGCAAATATAAAATAAACTGCCAACCAAGTGAGTTTGCACTTCATAAACTATATAACTTGTTAGACAATTTGTCCCAACATCATAAATCTGACTATTTAACAAACAGAGAGTATGAGTGTAGTTTTATACTAAATGGTCAATTAATGGCATTTTTGTCCCGATTCTATTGTACACACAGTGTATAAACATTATCACTGTATTATTCTTTGCAAAGATGCATCCACTAATAAACGTTACAACTATGTAATTACAAATGTGTATACAATTAAATGTGTACCACTTCTTGCGACAAACCGAGATTGACTTTTTTACACACTATAAAGGAGTGGTGTGTATATGTTTGACATGTTATATCACAAATACAATCGGAACTCCTCGGCGTTTATCAAACTAAAGTGCCTCGCACATAATATGGAAGCCACTATTATCACGGACTACTTTGCAACATGGCTCACGAGAATCAAACGATGGAATCGAGGAGAACTAAAAGGTTACATACTCATGGGAAGGTATCAACTCATAAAAGGAGACCAGTAATTGAAGGGCTTCTTGATAGCATTGAAAAACTGATGATTGGCTGTCATCGGAAACCGCAGTACACTGTCATCGGAAACCCTACACTTATGTACGATGCGTATTTCTCAGTTACGGAAATGCCCGAGTAGTGATATGGGTTTTGTGAAAAAAATATTACAGCAGCCTATGTCAACACGTTACACCAGCTTACCTGATGAGCTGTTCCTACTGCGACCAGTCCCGCGCCTCTGCCAACCACCGTCAATTGATACCTCCGTTTGAATATTCTTTGTCGAGCTGTGAGAGTAGAATCTTAATACAACAGTCAATTATTATTGGGGACGACCGAGTGGAATTAGACATTGTCGATTATTTGACGTCTAAATCCTAACCCTGTAGGCAATGTTTACTGTCTAAATACCTGGGGTCAGGACACGTTATTACATACTGATCATTTCCCGGGTCTTCGAACCGCCCAGAGTCTATTTCCCAGGACTAGCATTCGATGAGGTTGTCTAATGCCTGCTGTGCAAATCACTGTAACTATTCCGGTGCAACTAAAATTCAACGTGTACCATATATTGCTATTAAAAGCACATATAAATTCTGATCGATGTATGACTTACTGTCGTACTATATAATTTGCCGTGTATGCCTAATTGCACTTGCCGAGAACACATTAATATCATGAGACATGGAAACATATACTGCAATCGAGGCTAATGATTTCTAGCGTGTAGTAGAACTTTCAAACAAAACAAAGAGCAAACTAGTGGCGTAAATTTTTCACCTCGGTAGCCTAGCGATAGAGCGTCCGCTTGGAGTGCAAACAGTCGAAAATGCAACATACTTAAAACCGAGTGCTAGGCGCTCTTCAAATTAATCACATGTAACTGATGGTTCATCCGGTGCAAATGGTCTGACTACATGGTAGTTTCCATATCATTGAAATTAATTGAATACTTTCTAGCAGTGGGATTAAAATCCATTTAAAAAAAATACCTGTTTAACTCGGAAACATGCTGTATAGCTTCAATCTCATCAACAATAGCCTGTTTATAAGATTCTGCTGGCACAGACTCAGTTGCATTGCCGATTTCACGTTCTCTTCGTTTTAGCGTAGTATGATGAATTGGTGGTATGTTCAGCTCGGCTAAGCTATTGTTGATCTGGGTTTCTCCTACACCGGCATTAACCATTGCTTAAAGAAAGAAAAATAATGAATCAAATCATTTTCAATTCTTCATTTCATAACTGAAACAAGGTACAATCGTTAATGCATGGTAAAATTGTGACGTGATTGAATACATGCAGGTGCTGTTAACATACCTCATATTGTTCATTGTAACGATTCTAACAGCATTCTCAGTATTTTGGTATTTTATAAAATCAAACTAAAATAACGAGTTGACTTATACAAATTGAACATATGCAAACTAAGACATAAATTAGATGTATGGTTATACCTGCTGCCAACTTAGTATTGACGTCAAATATTCGTGATGATGTTGCGTCGCCACCAGGTCCACTGGCACTACAGTGTCGCTTTCCGGTCAGCACAGGCTTTAATGTAGAGACGTTACGCACAAAACTGGTACATAAAACGTTGCGTCAAAAACGTCAACTTTTACGAGTCGACGTAGTTTTCTACAAATGCGTAAAGTTACTTACATGACTTAAAGCGATGGCGGAAAGTTGATTACATTTTCAAACTTATATACATGTTCTTATTTTAATATAGTGTTTGATAAGGCGAAAATAGTTTTCTTGGGGGAAAAATAACAGCAATTGTTCTTCATGTGGCCTTTTTGTAGAGACAAGTACAGTGATATTGATAGGATTATAAAGTCTGTATTTTAATCAAATTTACACTAATGAAAATGATACGACATAGAAACTCATTTACAATTATTCAAAACTAAGTAATGCAAATGTAAAAATGTCATTCTAAGTGGAAATATTCAATTTACCCTGTCATTTACGCGAAGTTGATGAAAAAGTGACGTTAAAATTGGCGCCCGGACATTTACACTGGGCAATTTCAATGTTTTGCACTAAGATGGTCTTACATACCAGTCTATGAGGAATGATATCTTCCAACGGGGTTAATATGGCCATTTAGTATGCTATATTTTATAATTAACATGTACGCGTTTTATGATGCTCTAACCATACTGAACGAAAACGACATGCATCCAAATGTTGCACAACAACGTTAAATCGCGTCAAGTGGACATTTTCACTGGGCAATTGTAATATTGAGTATTTCTGATAATTAGCGGAATTGATTAGGGATCTTTATATCAATCATTCAGTTTATTTATTACAGTTTAACCTATATATGTTAAAGACGGTAAAAGTGTTATCAATACTTAATTTTTTCGTTTTGAAACCACGGCACACAGTTATTTCGGAAAAAATAATGACGTAAAAATGGAATGGGACATTTTTGCGGATTTTCGTTGATATGTAATTCCGAGACAATCTGAAGTGCTATCAGCAATTAGACAACCATGATGTATAAGCACTCGCTAACAGACAATAATAGCAAAATATCAATAAATTCAATGCTTGTGGTATATGTAACTAAAAGAGGAATATTTTAACGAAGACGCAGCGTTGGGACAATGTCAACCTAGACAGTATTTATGTAAATTAAAGATGTAGCTAGAGTATTTTTAGAAATAAAATATAGACACATATTAAAAAAATATAAAGAAACAGTATTACCAAAAGTGTAAACAAATTCGCACCATCTTTATCAATTAACTCGAGTTTTTCATGGATGCCTAAAATTTCTCTTCTAAACGTGACACCGTTTTCACATTCAGTAAACAGTGTGTCATGAATTTGCTAATTCATTTGAGATATAGTGGAAATTATATAACATCAGTTACTTGCTTACGCATATTGTGACGTAATTTCAACGAATTTGAATCAGCAGTTCGCTTACTATGGAGTGTTATATCAAGCGACGCAGAGATACGCGCAACGCATGACAGCAGTTTTTGACGTGATTTTCCACTTTGAAATGAAAACATAAGGGAATTTTCTTTTATTTCTTTGAAATAACTATTGCTATTGCAGTATTGGTTACAAAAATCTGTCTATCGATGTATAAGACTTTAATATTTCTTCAACGGTTGAATTTAAAATGGTCAAAAACTCTTAGTAACCACCCGAAATTCATAAAACGTCCGAGTTTCGTGCGTAACGTCAGAGCAATTCTGACATTTCACATAAAGTATTGACCCAAGGCCGTGTCTCGTCTCCGAGGTAGTGCAGCGAAGATGCAAACGTGACTGACATACATCACATATAAGCTGGTCAGATAAAAGCGCAAGTTCCACCACTCTTCTTCCAACTCTCCATTGTCCGTCAGATAAATTTACAATTTTGAAATTATTGTTAAAAATCACCAATTATTATTTAAGTATTATACTGGTACATAGTCACACTGTTTTTTTAAGAAATGCTGTATGCGCGACTGACGGCTTGTTAAAATGGAGTTCACCATGTACTAGTAACTGTCAAGTTTGACAGACAAGCATACCGCTAGAACTACTGGAAGTCGTGCGTAGGTTCGAGTCCCATGTCGAATGCATTTTCCATAATACATGTACATATATGCGAATTATCCATTCGAACATATAGTTGGAATAATATAAGCTATATGGTGACAACAGAACAGATCTATATCAACAATGAATAATGTTCCTTGAATGTTTATTCGCTATGGTTGAAGCGAGACACTAAATGCTGATTTAGAGATATTCAGAATTTCTGATAAGTATTGATATAAACATTGCATTTCCATAATTGCAGCACGTGTTAACAGTTGCGCAGTGTGCTTATATGACTATCTTTGAATATTTACTCGTGAAGCTACTATAAATGGAAAAAAGATGATACGGTTGCTCTTACCTCGTGTAGTGAAACAACTGGACTGTCGTTTATCACATGCTTGTTTATGTTTTTCCGAAACAAATCTTCCTCGCTTCGATCGGTGCGACATTTTAAAACCGTCCAATCCAGCTAATGTATGGGAGTTTTCATCACGTCACTTACGTCGAAATATCGTGCAAACTTGTTGGCGCCAAAACTTAAAAATTATACGAGATTTTAACTGAAGTGCTGGGTAAGCGTTGAAAATTCGTATAATTTCAAATTAGTTGTACAATCACATTTGTTGAAAACATACATATATTCTACATATTTAGGGACATAAAATATATTGACTATAGAAAACACTTATTTTAACGCGGTATCAACTAAAGACAATTACTTAAATAAAAAGATATACAACTGCCGCAGAGAAAATACTAGTTCTAAAGGTATTTTATACTCATATATGTGAAACTCTATTCTTCATGACGTCACGCAAATAACTACTAAAATGTAGCGTAAATTTTTATTTCGTATCGATTTTTAGTCAACATTTTGCGGTCATCCACCTAGATTTTGTTACGTCGATGGAAAGACAAATTATTCAGTTGTGTTTTAATATATAGAGGATATTTGTATTTTTCCGTGTATGATCGGCTGATAATTCACCGAGTGAGCAGCTGATGTAATATTTTCACGAGTGGCGTAGCCACGAGTGAAAATATAAGTCAGCTGCTCACGAGGTGAATTATCAAACGATTATACACGGTAAAATACTAATATTCTATTTATTTCATGCTTACCGGTGGTTTACGGCGGAATAACGGTGGATTATTCCCCGATAATTTCACTGTTCATAATTTCACAGTTCATAATTTCACGGCAAACAGGTTATTTTTTAAAAATCAATTTTCCTTGGCGTCAAAAATAAAATAATAAGCATTTTCACTTGCTCTCTTAATCTTTAACAAATAACACAACATTATATGTACATTAAATGGACGAAATTGAAGCCATTGCAGAAGAACTATTTGATTGCAACTCGACGTGTGCATGGCGGGAAAACGACGTCACGCACAACATTTCAGGTATATAGTGGAGTTTTTCCATCATTTAAGCTATTTGAAGCATGAAATAAATAGAATATTAGTATTTTACCATGTATAATCGTTTGATAATTCACCTCGTGAGCAGCTGACTTATATTTTCACTCGTGGCTACGCCACTCGTGAAAATATTACATCAGCTGCTCACTCGGTGAATTATCAGCCGATCATACACGGAAAAATACAAATATCCTCTAGGTTTACCTCGCAAATGTTGCATAATATTAATATAACGTCAGCCTAGTCGCGTTATAATAACAGCGTGAAAAGACACTGCGTGCGTCACAACAAAAATAAATAGGGTTCTCGCGTCGAACTTAATATTTATTTTTATTCACGTTAACGGTCGCGAGCGGGGCTTTCCAGTGGTTATTTATACGCAATAATCGAATAGCGCAAAAAACCTGTAGCTTCGCAAAACATCGAACACGGTCTTACGTCACCGTGCACTTAGGAGACGTTAAATAAATATATATTGCGTTTGTCGATTTTTAAAAAAAATATATCTTCAGAAACTAGATATATTATAGATTTAGCCTTGGAAATTTCATATAAATCGGCGAGATGTCGGAAAAAAAACATTGACGTCGCGCAATGGTAGCTCCTTAAGGAGAAATTTGGTCAGCGCCTGTCAAATGGTATGAATAGTGACATAAAATAGGATTGTATTTGTGCTAAAATGGTATTCTGAACCCAAATTTTGCAGAAGTGGCCTACTAATATTAATTGATTATAATAAATATTTAACACTCATTGAGTATCTTAATTTTCACCCGATAAAATAAGACAAAATACGATATAGTTTAAACAATCTTTTTATGCTATAGCGGAACAACAACAACGTTAAACATGTTAACAAATGGTGTTTTAACAAGTGTTAATTTCACACGCATGTATAGCTTTTGAAATACAATTTATCAAATTTAGATCTATCTTTTGTTTTGAATTTTAATACATGTACATACTTCGTATGAATTGTCTTTTATGTACATTCTTACCAAAAATCTTTTTAATTCTAAGCATACTTAACGCCATGTCTTTGTGCCATTTTCTATTGGCTGATCAAATTGCAGGATACTATATTCTATAAGTAAGTTAGAAGTTTTAATGAATACAAATGACTTGTTGCGCTTGCACCGTCCGGTGCAATCATCACACATAATCTGACACAGCTTTATAATAAAGCATCCTACTTTGGTTGGCAAATAGGTTTACTCTCTAACACCTGACACTTCTAAAGGGGCAACCTATAAAGTATGGTGTTTATTATATGACCACCACAAATAGACCTTAAATATCATTGGTTGAAAATGTAGAACACATTTTAAATGTGATAATTATATGAATAAATGATTCGGTTGACAATCGTGAATATACATGCTATAAGGTACATAAACAATGTTCAAAAAATGTTAAAATAGTTCAAGATCATTTAAGTCACTTCTGTAGTTATATCCCTTTCCACGTGCATCACAGAAGAAGGCAAATGTAGACTTATGTGTATTATTTACATGTCGTGTCAGTCCGAGTTTTGAGCTATACCATTTCTTACATGTTTCACAGAAATTTTAGATGTGTATACAGCTACTAAGTATGCATTAGTAAAGTATACTTTTCAACATCGAACATATGGCACTCCCATTGACGCATGTCTTTGCACATGTCTTTTCAAATAACTTTTTCTACCAAATACTTTATCACGATATGTATATTTTAGTGCAGTTTTCCCTGTCATTTCACCACTGACGACCTCATTTACACTTAAATACTCATGTTTGTTGTCGTTTGAAACAGTCCCATGGCATCTGGGACTAAATGTTGGCGTCCATGCTCGATTAGTTGGACATATGGAAAGATCACCGATGATTTCATTTTGCGTATGTAGACTGTGTTTTGGTGACCAAGAATGTTTAGTTGACCAAGCAAGGGTCTGGTTTTCTGCCGAAATGCGTCTTTTTGCATGATGGGTTTGGTTTCGGTTTACGCTTCAGAGAGCTAAAAAAGAAATGAAAAATCCTATTCAGTATAAAACAAATACGTTGAGTGCAGAAATAGTAACGAACAAAAATTGATATATTTGATTTTTTGGCAAACAAAAAATAGCTTGGGAATGTCAATTTAGTTATACATACATGTATGAAGATGCTACACTTAAAACAGTTTTCAAAATTATTTTATCCCGTCATCGAAATGGACACATATTTTGTTAACGCGCATAATTTGGTTATTGTATTTAGCACAACAACTAAATACATGATTTGTATTGGTTTGTATTGAATACTGCGATTATGAAGGGCTTTAACTACTAATAATGTTTGATACTTCAATAAATGCATTATCAAGCTCAGGGTGTGTGTCACAGCCTTTGCAACTGGAAATATAGTTGTCTGACCGCGAGAACCAGACTGTTCTTTCAGCGCTAATTAGCGCTTTGATTATTGTGAGCACAGAGAGGGTGCCGGTGCCAGTAAGCTGCAACACACAGAGAGGGTGCCGGTGCCAGAACAGAGAGGGTGCCGGTGCCACAACTAAACCGAAAGTAGGCTGTTTTTAACGTTATTTGATTAAAATTACCATATAAAAAGCATTTAAAGGCCGGATTAGTTCAATGACTTTCCATCTGAGGTGCGAGATATTTTTATATTGATGAAAAATCGCATTTAACTGTCTGCAACAAAACTCCGTGTTCATTCTTACCAGTACCCTCGGTCAACATTCCATCTTAGTCTGAACTTGTGGCAACTGATATAACAAATCGAACTACATGGAGGAAGTGTTAAAGCATTGGGTTGTTCCGTGGGCTATCGTTTTTTAAGCAAAAATCTGTAATTTTGGCAAAAACAATGATTTTCTTACCTCTCGTGTCGATTTTGTCCTCAGAAAGCATTGTTTTGCACAGAGAAAGTCCGGTGCCAGCACAGAGAGGGTGCCGATACAGCGTTTTGCACAGAGAGGGTGCCGATACGGGTATACACCGTGTGCTATATAAATTTATAAAGTAACAAAGAAGAAAACGGCAATATGTAGCCGACAATCATGTTCAAATAGCCAGTGAATTTTTCTGCCTTCCCCTCATTTCTACCCCCTGGGCAGATCATTTGTGTAATTTGTATGATGTCGGTCCAATGTCTAGTGGACATCAGATCTGTGGTACCCAACAAATGTCTTTGCCCCTTAGCCACATCTTGATCTGACCAACTTCACGAAGCAATGATTGCCACAAGACAACCCCAACCTGATGCACCTGTGGACCATTTTATAATGAAAATTTGTTAATCAATTATGTTATCCACCGAAAATAAAGACGTTATTATTATGCTGCCTGACCATCCGCCCGCCATCCAATTTGGGAGTGTGATTTGGGGTATTAAAGCATTACTCAATGTACTATCCCCCAAAAATAAAACTCTTCTGGAGGGGCAAGGCTGCCCCGCCCATATGGATGATCCAGTGAAGAGGATAAATTTGAAAGCATATAAAAATCAGCTTTACTGATCAATGCATCAGTACTAGTATAGAATTATAAAAACGTGTGATCTGTTGTCTAATATTTGTTTGGTTTTGTTTATTTCAGGTTTTGTTGGACCAGTGTGACAGGGAAAGCAATGAAACCCTAATTTGGAAGAATTACTATGTACAGTTCTATTAATTGGTACTATCATGAGTATGTTGGCCTGGTTTCAATCAGTCTGGATACAATCTGCAAACACCGGTAGTAATGTTATAACTTTTAATATGTATAAAACCTTGTTTATGATATATTTTTTTTATTTTCTCAACCTTTTTAAGTTATATATGGCAGCTGATTTCTTTAGCAGTTTTTTTTTGCTCGACTGCATCCTTGCCTTCCACAAAGAGCCAGCAACTTCTCCACATGTGGATGAAAAGTCAGCTGTACAAGGAAGGGTACTTAGTACAACCTGCCATAACTTGGAATATAATCTAGATAATAGATCACTCGGTTACCATTATACTACATCTTTATATTTTAAAAAATCTTTTATAAAATAATAATTTTAAGAGTTATTTGAGTGAAATTGCCTCTGGCATTATGCACAGCTTAAATGGATTGACAATACTGTGAGACCTGTGTGCAAGTTTTGGAATCTTCTTATTTGTGTGCATGCTCGTATATTGCTATAATACATGTAGTGCACATGACTTATTTGTACTTAATATACATTTGTATCACAATGAGTATTGCACATTCTGTTGCAGTAATAGTTGAATGATCTGGTGTCCCTTTTGTATAAAAATTATATTTGTTTACTTTCAGTTTTCTCTCTAGACACAAGATGATCATAATGTGAAAAGCTCATGAAGACACTCCTACCAGACATTTTTAAGGGCTCCATGTTAAATAATTATGCCAATGATTTAGTACATCAAGAGCATAACTTTGATATAGACTATAATTGAGAAGCAAATACAATAAGTGTTCACTGGATGTTTATACATGTACCAATATTTTCAGACTCTGAATTTGTGTTGAAAGTTATATTTACTCCTTAGTGCAATTATTGAAATTTGATAATTCTAGTGCAGAACTACAGTTATATAAAATGTGTGAAATCAATTGCAATTATATTGCATTTATAATACATATAGTTAAACCTGTTTTAAAGACCACCTTTATTATAAAGCCTGTATGACTGTGAAGACCACCTTTTGTCTCTCGTCAGATTATTTTTAGCTCACCTGTCACATAGTGACAAGGTAAACTTTTGTGATCACTCTCTGTTCGTCGTTCAACAATTTGCTTGTGTGCACTCTAGAGGCAACAGTTAAGATCCAATATGTCACAATGTTGTTCTCCATGAAATATATACCAAGTTTAAAACTGGGTCATGTGGGGTCAAAAATAGGTCACTAAGTCAAATCTTAGAAAAACATTGTGTTCAAACCTGAGGTCACAGTTTTTATCCAATGTACATGAAACTTATTCACAATATTATTCTCAATGAAATATAGGCCAAGTTTAAAACTGGGTCATGTTGGGTCAAAAACTAGGTCATTATGTCAAATCTCAGAAAAAAACTTTTGTTCTCTCTAGAGCATAGAGGTCACAGTTTTTATTCAGAATGCAATCCTACATAAAATCTAGGCAAATCCAGTTCAAATCTGAGTCATGTCAGGTCAAGAACTAGGTCATTAGGTCAAATCTTGGGATAAACCTTGTGCTCACTCTAAGAGACCCCTGATTTGATCCAATCCTCATGAAATAAGGTCAGAATGTATGTTTTACTGGTATATAGATCAAGGTTCAACAGGTGAGCGAGCACTCTTGTTTATTGGTATTGAATCTGTTTAGAGAGGGCTACCCAGCAATAGTAAATTTAGTAAAATTCTAAATTTTGCTTGCAGTCTTTGTATTACATGTATTATACCATGGGGCATATCTACACACAAGACTAACTGTAATTATAGTTGTGGATAATTGCAAAACAGCATAATACTGACACATAGTTGGATTATATTTTTTCTTTAATTTCACTATGATGGAAACAGCTCTGTTCTGTCAGCTATGGATAATTTATGCTTGGTTGATTTGTTGCATTTTAGGGGTCCAATAGTGGTGAATAAGGGTTATTGGTGTATTTAAACATGTTATACTATAATTACCATTCAATTGTTGCTAATAAGTCATGACTTAGAGATGCAAAGGTTTATTTTATCTTTAAAGAATAATTATTATGACCCAAAAGTTGATGAGGGGTATATTGCTGTGCTCAAGTTTGTCGGTCAGTAGACCACATGGTTCCCACTCACGTCAAGCTTTACATGGAGGTTGGTCAGCAACAGTAGATGAGCCTATTAATTTTGTGGTCATTAGGTCAAAGTCACTGTGACCTGTACTATACATGTTTTACACACATCTCTTGTTAGTTTCCTACCGGTGAAACCGGAGGGGACTTATGGTTTGCGCTCCGTCAGTCTGTCCGCACACACGAAAGCTACCTTAGGTGGTCGGAGGTGTGGCCTAACACAATAGAAATCTATTCAATTCATTCCGTGACCACTTAATTCTTTTGTCCTTTAAGTGGTCGTTCCTTTGATCTTAAACAATGGAATGACCACCTTAGGTAGCGATCGCGGGGGCGTCTGTCCGTCAGTCTGTCAGTCCGTCACAAAAGTTTGTCCGGAGCATGTATGTAATTATTTAAACCTCTCGGTCCTGGATAACCCATGAAAGTGCAAGCACTTATTTCCAATGGGGTCCTGTGTTTTTGCTGAAGGGACAGCAGGTGGAAGAGATAGTGGTGTGATACAAGGTATCCGGGCGAGATGCCCTAGCTATTTCCGAAGAGACACCTTGGTTCTTTAACGTGTCCGGTGTATAGCACCGATACACGCGAGACTACCTCTGGGTTGCTAACCAGTTCATCTCTAGTTAGGTGGGAAACACAGAAAAGCGTTTCAGAAATGATCAAGTGCCCCGGCCGAGGATCGAACCCGGGACCTCTCGATCAGCAGTCAAGCAGGCTATCCGCTCGACCACCGTACCACCTTAAGCATAACTTCAAAACTAAAGAAGCTATGACTTTGAAATTTCATGTGTATATATATCAATTAGGAGAAGTGCAGTGCACAAGAACCATAACTCCGCCTTACTTATTTTTTTAGTTATTCCCCTTGGTTAATTTTCATACTTAAATTTTGTCCGGAGCATAACTCCATTACCAAATAAGATATGATTTTGAAACTTTACATGTGGATAGATATCAATTAGGAAAAGTGCAGTGCACAAGAACCATAACTCTGCCTTACTTAATTTTTGAGTTATTCCCTTTTTTAATTTTCTTACTTAAATTTTGTCCGGAGCATAACTCCATTACCAAAAGAGATATGATTTTGAAACTTTACACGAGGATAGATATTAATGAGGAGAAGTGCAGTGCACAAGAACCATAACTCTCCCTTACTTAATTTTTTAGTTGTTCCCCTTAGTTAATTTTCTTACTTAAATTTTGTCCAGAGCCTAAAACGTAAAACAAACAAAAATATCCGAGGGTAAACAGCTTGGAACGGTCTTTAGGAGGTCTCAGTAGGAGGCTTAAACTAGTTTAACGGCGCCAACCTCACACTATCCTGTTACAATTGGCTACCGGTAGGGGACTTTCATTGCTTGGCAATAGTCTTGTTTATTTTAAAATGAATGGCTGACAGAAATCATACTCTTATGACTTACTTTTTATGAGCTAATGAACTTGTACTTTATTTAATCTTTTGTTGTATTTCTTTGAAACAGAACATGCATTTCAATGGATAAAAGTTGTCAGTAGAATTAAATACTGATTACAGTCATGAATACAGTATTTTGAGAAACGATTGCATTCTGTTATTTACATAAAAAAACATCTATGCAGTATTTTAAGATTTTTTTAGTATTTTCACAAAAATATTAACTTTCATCCATAGATAGTGTTCATCAACACTTAAATAATACTTTAAACAACTTTGTTTGTTGGAATTTCATTTGTTTGTTCCAATTAAGCTTGTAGTTATTTATGATATCATTTGATTAAACTGGTTTTCCAGGAACCAACCATACAATGCTCCTGCAACAGTCTATCCCAACATATGACTGGTTTGAGATGTACAACTGGACCAGTCGATTGTAACGAAACTGTTGATGTATGGCAATGCATACTCTGCCATCTCCATAGTATTTTGCCATTTCATGTGATAACCAGTTGTATGGTTTTTATGAAAGCAATAGTTCTCAAATAACTCTCACAGTATACAAGTTTGTCAACAAAATGACAACATTTGGAGTGTTACGCCTCCAACCGGGGTCAAAGATGGAGGTTACAAATGAAGATTTTATGTTGAAATGCACATTATACCTGGTCTGGACATTTATTTCCTCATGTATACATGTTAAAGAGTTTATTTATCATAAAAAATAATGAATAGACACAATTTCAACGAATTTTACCTTTTTTCTATTTCTGAATAACTGTTGCCATGACAACCATTTAAAATTTAAGAAGTGTATGGGACTTCCTTGTAAACAGAATCAAGTAGTTTTAAAGATTCCTTGCAAGATAAGGCCAACAGCTCATTCATTGAGATTCATTGAATCGTCTTCTATAGTCAGCACACCCCAAAGTGGTTTGGACCTAAACACACATATACACATCCTTACACCTACCGAAAATAGTTCGCCGATATACCCGCAACTTGGAACATGAAATGTCCAAGATATTATATATTTAAGTAATTTAAATATTTGATAAAATACATAAGTATATTTACAAGTGTACTCTTTACGAAAACAGCTTGAAAACAATACTTGGAAGACGATTCATTGAATCGTTTTCTATATATGGCTTCCCGGAAGTGGTTTGGACCTAAACACACATATACACACCCTTACACCTATCGAAAATAGTTCGATGATATTTGCGCAACTCGGAACATGAAATGTCCAAAATATTATATATTTCAGTAATTTAAATATTTGATAAACTACATAAGTATATTAACAAGCGTATTCTTTACGAAAACATCTTTAAAGCACTACGAGTCTGCGGTACATTTTGAGCGGTCACAATTCAGGACGAAGCGTATGAACCAAAAGGGAAGTAACTCCGTTTTGTTTGAGAAGAGTTACTGAGTAAAATTCACTTAGTACACGGCTTTTTAAACATATCCAACTATTTGTCCCATTTGTATTCGCACATGTGACAATTTTTTTACCATTGGAAGGCATGGGGACTCCACGTAAAATTGTCCATATGATAAAAACTATTTGAGAGATTCCTTATGTGCAAACATATTTTGTAGTTTGATATGCCTACAAAATAATGCACTAAATTTCATAATTGTATCTTTATGGGATCAACCCCCTTTTTAAAGGTTTTTACCATGACTATCACTCACATTGAACAAAGAAGGAAATGGACGGATTTGATATCAAACTTGTTTACTTTCTTGTCCGTAGTTCTTTTGTTTCTCGGGGAATATATTTTGTGCAAACTTGATTAATAGTTTAATTTCTTCCCGTCAGATTGGTGTTTTGATATAAGAAATGCGATAATTAGATCTGCCCCCTTTTTACGGTTTTTTAAAACAGGTATCTTTTTTTTTTAAGTAAAAAAGTGATACACATATTTAATTTGCACATTGTGAATTGTTTTATGACGCGCCCCGCTGCGATTGTCACAGCATGTGGGGTAATAAAAGTGGTACATTCGCTTGAAGGGTTATAACCGTTATATTTGTATAACCGCTATATTTCCTGTATACATACTTTATTATGATTTTAGAGATTTGAAACTTTGACTTTATTGCCGATTTGGAAAGTAATACATGCATTAAAATAATTAAAAGTGAAATGTCATCACGCATCATTTAAAATTATAATAATCGAACAGGTGAGACTTTATTATGATTTTAGAGATTTGAAACTTTGACTTTATTGCCGATTTGGAAAGTAATACATGCATTAAAATAATTAAAAGTGAAATGTCATATGCTCACGCTAGTTTAAAATTATGATAATCGAACAGGTGAGACATAAAAATGAAAAATCATGTCATTCCTATGACACTTGTTAAATAAACTGGTTAGTTGACACGTTGTACCACCTAATTGAATATATACGAATTCTAAATTGAAAATTAAATGTCAAAAAAGGTGAGGAAAAATCCGTCTAGACAATGTGATACTGTACACCTTTCCTTAAATCATGTTGTTATAAAATATGTCACATGTAGTTCTCATCCAGTACAGGAAAGAGCTATTTACTGAATAATAAGAAAAACAAGAAGACATCTGATGTTGTAAGTATATTCTCCTATTTAATTCAAGAAAAAAACGCTCTAGTTCACGAACTTAAAATTGTCATAACTTTTTATTTTTCAAGATATTAAAAATCATTTCCATAATTGTATGGTCTATGGCTCGAAGATGCAACTGAACAATCAACCGTACAACATACTTGAAAAATCAGCAGTGGTTGCTAAATTTCATTTACACTGTACTTTGTGATATTGCACACGTACTCAAGCATTGTACAGTTACTAGTAACCGGTTTTTTCATCCATCGAATATGCATGATAATAAGTATACATATCGTGACATGTATTGCGGTTACTAGTATAACAAATGCATAATTGTTAGATTCCTCACACAAGATCAACGAATTCTGAATGATACCATGGAAGTATTTAAATGTTCCTGATGATACCTATCTCATGAACAAAATTTCATAATGACAGAGCTATGCCCATAAAAAGATCCTGGTATGCATCATATACAAAATGTCAAAAATACCAAAGTGTAACTGAACGCACAAAACCCCTCCAGCAAATGATATACGTTAATTTATACACTCCGACAACCCGCTGGGTCAGCATAGCGCGATTACGCAATTGAGATAAGATCGATCAGATTAAAACCGGTAAAACACCAGTCAAGGGAAGGTAACTGTGGTCGACTTGAAAACACATTCAATACACATGGGACAAATAGTTGGATATGGGTAATTTTGATTGTACGAATCATTCCAACGGACTCGTTGTGCAACGCATTCGAGTAGCATAGTTTGTTTGTTTACGTTTTCAAGCACGCGCTTATTAACATTATAATCACTGATTCACAATGTTTGCAGTGCGTGTATTATCAATCCTGTTTATAGGCTCCGCCCCCAATACTATAGTTCAGTTCAGTTCAGGTAAATTCCGCTGCTAGGTATCGGCGCACTTCTTTTGAAGGCGGAGTCTATTTCGCTAGGACTATTTACCACGTATTGATTTTGAAACGGCATTTAGTATCCGTACGAAGAAAAATAAACCAACTTAAACTGCGTTTAATGTTAGCTTGAGTCAATATGTTCAATCTGGTTTCATAAATCTAACTTAGTATTGAATATATGGATAATGTATTGATGGTTAAATATGTAATGTTAATGAATTGATGTGTTTGTTATGATGATTAAAGGACGTTGTAACGAGTGTAAATGTTTAAATTATCAGCAGACTTTAAAAAGGGAAACAACTCTTTTTGGCATATACAGATAGTCTCCCTTTGTTAGATTCATGAAGCATTTATTTCTACTTAATAACATCTACGAGTATATACGATTTTCGGACTTGAAAAAAATAATTACATATTATAAGTTATCATTATGCATAACACCTCCACACCTTAATTTTCCCATTTAAATGTTAGATTCATGAAACCAGATTAGATTCATGTTAGATTCATTTGTCATTTATGAACTAATCAAAGAAGTGAATACTGATTTTTGTGCCAAAACTCGATTATAAGGACAGATTTGGGGTGACATCCATGAACAAGGCTGATTGGGCTGGTTTCAAAAGTAATATGAAGGTGTTGGTGACTATTATGCCAACTCGGCCAAAACTGACTCAAAACGCATCATGGAACAGCTAAAAGGCAGAAATAGACAGGCTGTCAGCCCTACACATCCCCACCAGGTCATGCACTGGAGTATCGCCTTCCACCAGTACTTTCAGTACCCATTTGCATGTTATAAAAGTGGGTCTGGTAATTTGACATGATTTTGAGTCAATTTGGTACGTTCTGAACGCAATGGATGAACAAATACATGATATTACAAATTCAAATAAATGATGTCATATGTGCAGTGGTTATTCAGTTGATTAAACATGACATGTGGAATGAAAGTGAATAAATTTACCAAATATTTGTATTTTTCCTTTTTCAAACACGGGTAGGTCACATATTTCACTTTATAACTCTCTAAAACGCACATTAGCATACATTTTTGATGATTCCTATTCGAACACAATATAATTTCCTTTCATTTTACCATGGTCATAAAAAATCGTAGTTATTATTTCAACAATATTTTTTTGGTTAAACTTTTAAATATTGCTCCGTTTTGGCGCAATTTTTTAGACAATAAAACGCTTATTAAACTACAATTCTGGTACTATTTGTGAAACTTTCAATCTTTTTATGAGTTATAATCTTAGTAGATCGAATAATACTTGAATTCTGATGTTCTAAGGGTAGTTTTGGGGCACATATATTTAAGTATAAGCCATTTCTTTATCCCTATCCCATTTTCAATGGCTACTGGCGAAAAAATGGCCATTTTAAGGTGGTTTTTTTCGATTGGATATAGCAAAAAAAAGTAAGTCATTAGCCTATGTTTTTCGACTAAAAAAAATGAACTTCACATAGGTTGTACTTTGCAAATAACATGGTTTTAAAAAATCGTAGTTATTTTGATCTCAGAAGTTGGTACCCTTAAGGAGAAATTTGGTCAGCGCCTGTCAAATGGTATGAATAGTGACATGAAATAGGGTTGTATTTGTGCTAAAATGGTATTCTGAACCCAAATTTTGCATTAGATGCCTAGTAATATGTCTATTCTTCATATTTAATCACAATTATCCTTGTCTGGTACTAAAATAAGGGCAACATTCGCATAAAAATGACAATTTTAGAAAACATAAATCTGAACTTTTCCGGATTTTTCATGATAAAAATCTAAATTTTCACTTTTTTAGACATTTTACACAGATAAAAATGGTTAAAACCCCATCTTGAGTGCATTTCCATTCATTTAAATGCAAAAAAATGAAAACATGAATTTAATGGAATTTTGCATGTCTTTATTAAGACAACTCTTTTTGGGTTGTTTAAGTGTTTTTTGCAGTTTTTTCAATGCTACTATATATATATGCAGCACAAAACAATCGATTCTAGACAAATTGGGCATGAATTCCAGAAAAATTAGCAAACCCGCATATTCGCCATTAAGGAGAAATTTGGTCAGCGCCTGTCAAATGGTATGAATAGTGACATGAAATAGGGTTGTATTTGTGTTAAAATGGTATTCTGAACCCAAATTTTGCATTAGATGCCTAATAATATGTCTATTCTTCATATTTAATCACAATTATCCTTGTCTGGATAGACATAAGGGCAACATTCGCATAAAATGACAATTTAAGAAAAAATAAATCTGAACTTTTCCGGATTTTTCATGATAAAAATCTAAATTTTCACTTTTTTAGAAGTTTTACACAGATGAAAATGGTTATAACCCCATCTTGAGTGCATTTCCGTTCATATAAATGCAAAAAATGAAAACATGATTTTAATGGAATTTTGCATGTCTTTATTAAGGCAACCCTTTTTGGGTTGTTTTAGTGTTTTTTTGCAGTTTTTTCAATGCTACTATATATATATATCCAGCATACAACAATCAATTCTAGACAAATTGGGCATGAATACCAGAACAAATTACAATCCCGCATATGCGCCTTTAAGGAGAAATTTGGTCAGCGCCTGTCAAATAGTATGAATTGTGACATGAAATAGGGTTGTATTTGTGCTAAAATGGTATTCTGAACCCAAATTTTGCATTAGATGCCAAATTATATGTCTATTCTTCATATTTAATCACAATTATCCATGTCTGGTACTAAAATAAGGGCAACATTCGCATAAAAATGACAATTTAAGAAAAAACAAATCTGATCTTTTCCGGATTTTTCATGATAAAAATCTAAATTTTCACTTTTTTAGACATTTTACACAGATAAAAATATTTAAAACCCCATCTTGAGTGCATTTCCATTCATTTAAATGCAAAAAGAATGAAAACATGATTTTAATGGATTTTGCATGTCTTTATTAAGGCAACCCTTTTTGGGTTGTTTAGTGTTTTTTTGCAGTTTTTTCAATGCTACTATGTATATATCCAGCATACAACAATCAGTTATAGACAAATTGGGCATGAATTCCAGAAAAAATTACAAACCCGCATATGCGCCTTTAAGGAGAAATTTGGTCAGCGCCTGTCAAATGGTATGAATAGTGACATGAAATAGGGTTGTATTTGTGCTAAAATGGTATTCTGAACCCAAATTTTGCATTAGATGCCAAATTATATGTCTATTCTTCATATTTAATCACAATTATCCTTGTCTGGTACTAAAATAAGGGCAACATTCGCATAAAAATGACAATTTAAGAAATAATAAATCTGATCTTTTGCGGATTTTTCATGATAAAAATCTAAATTTTCATTTTCTTAGACATTTAACACAGATAAAAATATTTAAAACTCCATCTTGAGTGCATTTCCATTCATTTAAATGCAAAAAAAATGAAAACACTATTTTAATGGATTTTGCATGTCTTTATTAAGGCAACCCTTTTTGGGTTGTTTAAGTGTTTTTTTTGCAGTTTTTTCAATGCTACTATATATATATATGCAGCACACAACAATCAATTCTAGACAAATTGGGCATGAATTCCAGAAAAATTACAAACCCGCATATGCGCCTTTAAGGAGAAATTTGGTCAGCGCCTGTCAAATGGTATGAATAGTGACATGAAATAGGGTTGTATTTGTGCTAAAATGGTATTCTGAACCCAAATTTTGCATTAGATGCCTAATAATATGTCTATTCTTCATATTTAATCACAATTATCCTCGTCTGGTACTAAAATAAGGGCAACATTCGCATAAAAATGACAATTTAAGAAAAAACAAATCTAAACTTTTCCGGATTTTTCATGATAAAAATCTAAATTTTCACTTTTTTAGACATTTTACACAGATAAAAATGGTTAAAACCCCTTTTTGAGTGCATTTCCATGCATTTAAACATAAAAATCGGCTCCGCTTTTTTCCATATTTTGAAGTATTTGTTTTACAATGCTTTTTATGCTATAATTGTTTATTAGGCATTGTTCTTTCATTCAAAATAAAAAACTTTTAAAAATTACGAGTTGTAATCGTTACATAGGTCACTAAACCCCACCCACTTTTAACAAAAATGTCATTTTTTTTACGAAATTTACCACTTTGAGCATCATTTTATATTGGCGGCATTGGTGAACAGCGACGAAATTTATACCAGTGATTTATAACTATAATAGAAGCCAAATACATAAAAATCATCGCTGTTCTTCAATGCCGCCAAGTTCAAAAACGAAAAAAATAGTAAATTTTAATCAAATTTCTGCAACGTCAGTGTAAGGCAATGACGTCATAGACGCGCGCTATTTTCCCGGATTTTCCAATCAATTAACGGACATGTGTACTAATAAGAATATTAATATTTTTGTTAAAACTCGCCTCTTACTTAATCCTTCTCCACGCAATTATTTTAGTGCAGTCTAACCGTTGCATGCAGTGATAGTTCTCTCCTCTACCATAGATGGCGTGAGTGTCGCTGTATTTACCGCATTAAAATATGGTTTTGTTGTAATATTGACGTGTATCGCGGTATGATCTGATAGTTATCGAGTGTTATAAGTATAGGTAAATAACCACTAAATGCCTACGCGGACCAAATTCAGATACAGTCAAATAGTCCGTTTAAAAACTTTAAAGCGACTGGAAATGGGGGTATGTCTTGACAAATCAGCATCAGAATCATGAAATTGGTGTTAAATGCTTTGTATGCATGTATGTGATGTAGTGAAATGGTTTTATTCAGAAATATTTTGTATTCTGGCTTAAATATGAAAGTGAAAGTAAGGTTGGGGCTAACGGACAGTGAGTAAATCCGTACATGTGAGAAAATCTGTTCACCGCGTTTGACGAACCAAATTTTTCTTATATAATACATGACCCCCTACTTTTTTTTCATTTTTTTCAAGCTGGATGCTATTTCTATTGATTAAAAGATTTTGAGAGGGCCCCATGGACAAAAAGTTGACATTTTTTTTGGCTGACCAAGGTCACTTTACATTGAGTTAAAGAACAACTCTATTTGGTGGTTTGTGACCTATAACGGACAGGTAAGTTGTTGTTTTATTTTCTGTAATTACACTGTCGCTGTAAATAACACTTAAAAATCGGGATCTACGTAATTTAAAATGACCCGGAAGTGTACAAGCATCGTCTGTTTATTTGTACATGGTGTTTGATTTGTCTAGGATTTGTCTAGGTTTGTGATTTTTGTCACGGACCTCCGTTATTGGCTTCAGTCTAGACTAAATAATTTAGTCATTTAGGCATAAATTCGATGCGACATCATGACAGTGTAGTTCTAGCCATGCCTAGCCTACGTGATTTATTCGTCTGTGAGATTCCTGGGTAGAATGGCCAAGCTACTGCTTCTTTTATAATAGGTGTATGTTATTTAAGCCATTCGATAATGTTTGTTTAGCTCGAAATGAAAGTACAATCCAGATGCTTGTTTTGACATTTATTGCGTCATATATGACGTCATGACTTGGCAAATATTTAAATCGTCCAAGGGACACAATCCCTACACTTTCAAGAGAACGGATATAATTGAGTTGTCCCCCTTATTATCGATCGCCACTCTGAACCGTCAAGCCGTTCACTTGTGACACGGCGCTCGACTTTGCCCCTTTTTTCCTTATAAATAGTACACTATTTGTTACGGCTCAACCTTGGATCATACAGGAATAAGGGAAGGCATATGAATGTCTCAATCTGTATTTAAACCCGGGTCGGCTGCTTGAGAACCACGGAGATCATGCATAAAGTGCAAAACACATTTTGGCTAAGTGCTTTAAAGGCAGGTCGAGCTGTTTAACACTTGTTATTGTAGATCTATATAGACATTGACAAAGTCACATATTTTTCCGGTTATCCATTGTGTTCTTCAACACAACACACAAAGAAAGTGCGAACTATGTGGAGATTACTGTGCTCGGTCACAGTCTCATAGGTAATCATTCTGTTTCATCTGTTAGTTTCGTTTTATATCTGTATCCTTCTCCTGGTCGTTGTCAAATTATGGTTAGAATTGTTCTAACAAGTTACAAGCGTTGTCCTTAAAGTTGGCAGTAGAAAGAACAGGTCGCACATATAAAAAGGATGAACACTTAGTCCTAACGCACATCGATTACAGCGAAAGTGACGCATCCATGAAATGTGCTACGAGGTGTCTGCGCACTCCCAAAAAGGTACCGAAGATAGAAAAAAAGTTAAGTTACCAATTGTCTAGGGCTCTTTTCAGCTGTTGGGCCCTTTGACATTTCAACTTCCCCTGGTCATTGGGCTACATATGGAAACATACACTCGTGTCTCCCTGGGGAGACTATTTCTCTCCTGTGGTATGGCAGCCAACATCAATCTGCGGCGCCCAGGAATAGACACTGCCCTCGCAGGTACGATTTTACACCATGGTCGAGTGGAGCTGTGGGTCTTGCTCAGAGAAATTAACCAGTGGTCCCGAGGGGGTCGAACCCGGGACCTCTCGATCCCGAAGCGCGCGTCCTACCTCTAGACCACCGCTCCCCAGCGCTAATCAGTGACCTTGCACGGATTCCTACGTGTTACCTCTATGTTTTAGCACATAGACAGCACGGCTCTAGTTGTGACCGCTGCGTTACTGTAAAGTGTAGTTGTGACAACTGATAATGAACTGGTTGATCAACTTTACTTATAATCACCAGAATTAAGGATTAATGGCAATATGTACCTAAGAATTTAGTATTTGGCTTATTGACCATTTCCAATCCATTACTTACAGCAGTTGTATTGCTTCGTGTAAAATGAAATAACATGATACCTGTCCATCTATATATAATGCTTCGCCCCGGTTTAGGAGTCATTGGTTCCTTTACTTGTTGTTTAATTAATTGCAGACAATACAAAAACACAATTGGCCTAAATCTCAGACAGTTCTCAGACACTTATTCTCGTACCAAGATCTATATTATACATGGTATATTGGTGCTGCAAAATCATATTATTTCATATGTTACCCTGCAGATGAACTGTGTAGTTTGCAAGTCAATACGAATATGTGGCTAGTCATATTATTGAAAAAAATATTTATAAGTTATTTATTGTCGTTATCATAGTACATGTGTTAAAACAAAATTGATCATCACTCGTACCAGAATGTTATGAAGTAAACCAGCAATAAATTATAGTAAACCGGTGTATCTCGTTATTTGTTATTTGTAGTTGTGAAATTATCTACAATTAGTTCAAATATATTCTTATGGCGAACAAAATTTGAAAATATGTGCATAAATGATAAATGGAACCATTTTCAGACTGTGCTCGTATCTAGCTTTTTAGAAAGCTAACATTCCGTCCCAATCGGGTATTTAGTACCGCCATCTTTCAAATCAGTCAAATATTCGTTAACTTTCATTACACGTCAAACTATTTGTTAAATTTAGTTAATAATGATTTATCTGACTTGCTCATACGACAAATATGTTCGCTACCTGATTGACTATTCGAAATAGGTAGGTTGTAACATTCATCAACGAGTGGGTACGAATCAATTTGGTGACGAACGTAACCAAGTAAACAAACATGCTTGACGACGACTTACTTCAGTGGCTGGGAAATCAATAAACAAGCATCGATACGAGTCAGAATTAATTTTGATAGTGGTTACCTACTTTGGTCAATAGTAAGTAGATCTATTCATTTTATTTCTTTCGTGTTTATTGTTAAGGCCCTTTTACGATTCAACTTTTTCCCAGTCAATTTTGACGCACCGTAATTTCTGATCTCTGAAAACCACAGAAATGTGGATTTATTCCCAGTGTAAATCTATTTGACGAGCTTCGAGCTTGTACTGTCCTATATGCAAGACTTATAAATGGATGCTAGACTTTTTAAACATAAATTTAACCTGCGCAGTATTTGCAAACAATCACATCCAGTGCGGATTTGTTGATTTGCATCAAGAGTTGTGGTTCTTGATGAGCAAATAGTGCATACGCTAGATGCGTGCCATGGTATTAAGTACTTTTTCTACAGCATGTTTCAAATGGGAACAAGCCAATTAATATTCTGGTCAATAGACTTGAAGTTACAAGGCCAGATTAAAATTTCATAATTTAGTATGGTTAATGATGAATATTAACATTGCTTGTTTACACAAGCGTCAATGGTCCAGTGGTTCACATCCGCTTTCAACTTCGGCGGTCCGGGTTCGATTCGTTGAGGATCAAACTTTTTTTTTCTTTTTTTTTAAATTTTATTAATTGATATTTAGGATATTATAATAGTACAAATGCATAATATGTTTACAATATCCAGTATTAATGCATATTATATATTTTGGACTTTTCAGAAAATTGTGAAAGTTAATAAAGGCCAAGTACTAAAAAGTCCACTACTCTTTAATACACTTTAGGACTTTGAAAACGCACCACTTATTCAAACCACGAAATTTAATAGTAAACATTGTTTAATTGTATTAAAATTTTGTCTATAGATAGCTCAATTTATGTTTTAACATCTATCAAACTTTCAAACCGACAGTTAACAATGTTACTAAGTCACGTGACATCCACGTGCTAAAGTCTAAAAACCAAATGCACATTTGTGGAAAGTGCGTGTAAAGTTATGTTTTGGTGCGTTCACAACAGCGGGTACTCATTACAATTTCAATCCGCTTCTGGGGAATGTTCCTCTATTCACCAACACAGGTTCGGACAATCATGTGGGCAGATCGGGTCATTGAACTTATCCATGGACTCAGGTGTGAAAGAACATGTCAAATGTTTTCGGTGGAATCAATATCTGGGACATTCCATCACGCAGATATTGCTTTCTTCAAGAAAATTGACTGTTATTCGTTATTTATACGCATGGTTATATTCATACTGTCCAAGGTTAACACTCGTGTCATCCGGAAATAGTAATACAAGAAGGAAGTGACTGCATGTTGAAGCACGTGTTCAATGTTAGATGAAACAAAAATTGGCAGGGTACTAAGTGAAAATGTTGTATTTCATAAATAAACGTGTTTGATATTTTTATTTGATGATTTAGCATATCTATCGACACCAAGCATTCTTTTGACAGGCACGTTTGTTGACCGGAAATCCTTTTTATGGCGGAGCATGCGCATTAATTTATCCGAATTCGGTGGCTTTTTATGCCTTTAATCCCTATTTGAAGATCAACGGTGGTTTCAGTTGGCATAAAACGCTATTGTAGACGAATATTTATTGTATCACGACAATTTAATCGTGCAAAAACCACGCGGTGGCTACTTCCGGTTTGTAACATGATTTTACCTCCAGATACATCAGATTCAGATTAACATTAAATGTAACCTTTGGTTTTGAAAATGAATCGTTTACACATCGTCATTTACACAGGTCGGATATTGTCATTCGCACGAAACTCACGCGCTAAAATATGGTATAAAATAATCCTAAATAGTTCATACAAAAAATACCGACCCCTGAAAAGTGGTGCGTTTTCAAAGTCCGTAAGTATATGGAAAATCAAGTATGTACATTATAACAATGATTTGGTAGGTTGACTTCTACCTACAAAAGCTTAAATTGGTAACTGTTAAGTTTAAATCAATGTAATCTAACAGTAATTGTAGTTCATTAGTTAAAATCAATCAGTAGTAATTGGTGCTCATTTAAAAAATCTATTCATTTGATGCACTTCTGTCTACAGGGACGGCTGATTCCAGGTTTTGTATGTTTATTTACTGTTAACAGTAGATTGTGTATACTTCTATATCTGTCTAGATCTGTTCATTTTTGTGAAATAATCATGCCCAACACATTTATTTATATATGTTTTGCAACGTGGAAATCTAAAATTTCACTTTTTTAGACATTTTACACTGATAAAAATGGTTAAAACCCCATCTTGAGTGCATTTCCATTCATTTAAATGCAAAAAATGAAAACATGATTTTAATGGATTTTGCATGTCTTTATCAGGCAACCCTTTTGGGTTGTTTAAGTGTTTTTTGCAGTTTTTTTAATGCTTCTATATATATGCAGCACACAACAATCAATTCTAGACAAATTGAGCATGAATTCCAAAAAAATTACAAACCCGCATATGCGCCTTTAATGAGAAATTTGGTCAGCGCCTATCAAATGGTATGGATAGTGACATGAAATATGGTTGTATTTGTAATAAAATGGTATTATGAACCCAAATTTTGCATTAGATGCCTAAGAATATGTCTATTCTTCATATTTAATCACAATTATCCTTGTCTGGTACTAAAATAAGGGCAACATTCGCATAAAAATGCAATTTAAGAAAATATAAATATGAACTTTTCCGGATTTTTCATGATAAAAATCTAAATTTTCACTTTTTTTAGATATTTTACACAGATAAAACTGGTTAAAACCCCATCTTAAGTGCATTTCCATTCATTTAAATGCAAAAAAATGAAAACAAGATTTTAATGGATTTTGCATGTCTTTATTAAGGCAACCCTTTTTGGGTTGTTTAAGTGTTTTTTGCAGTTTTTTCAATGCAACTATATATATGCAGCACACAACAATCAATTCTAGACAAATTGGGCATGAATTCCAGAAAAAATTACAAACCCGCATATGCGCCTTTAAGGAGAAATTATGTCAGCGCCTGTCAAATGGTATGAATAGTGACATGAAATAGGGTTGTATTTGTTCTAAAAGGGTATTCTGAACCCAAATTTTGCATTAGATGCCTAATAATATGTCTATTCTTCATATTTAATCACAATTATCCTTGTCTGGTACTAAAATAAGGGCAACATTCGCATAAAAATGACAATTTAAGAAAAAATAAATCTGAACTTTTCTGATTTTTCATGATAAAAATCAAAATTTTCACTTTTTTAGACATTTTACATTGATTAAAATGGTTAAAACCCCATCTTGAGTGCATTTCCATTCATTTAAATGCAAAAAAATGAAAACATGATTTTAATGGATTTTGCATGTCTTTATTAATGCAACCCTTTTGGGGTTGTTTAAGTGTTTTTTGCAGTTTTTTAAATGCAACTATATATATGCAGCACACAACAATCAATTCTAGACAAATTGGGCATGAATTCCAGAAAAAATAACAAACCCGCATATGCGCCTTTAAGGAGAAATTTGGTCAGCGCCTGTCAAATGGTATGAATAGTGACATGAAATAGGGTTGTATTTGTGCTAAAATGGTATTATGAACCCAAATTTTGCATTAGATGCCTAATAATATGTTTATTCTTCATATTTAATCACAATTATCCTTGTCTGGTACTAAAATAATGGCAACATTTTCAAAAAAATGACAATTTAAGAAAAAATAGATATGAACTTTTCCGGATTTTTCATGATAAAGATCTATATTTTCACTTTTTTAGACATTTTACACAGATAAAAATGGTTAAAGTCCCATATTGTGTGCATTTCCATTCATTTAAATGCAAATAAATGAAAACATGATTTTAATGGATTTTGCATGTCTTTATTAAGGCAACCCTTTTTGTGTTGTTTATGTGTTATTTGCAGTTATTTCAATGCAACTATATATATGCAGCACACAACAATCAATTCTAGACAAATTGGGCAAGAATTCCAGAAAAAATTTCAAACCCGCATATGCGCCTTTAAGGAGAAATTATGTCAGCGCCTGTCAAATGGTATGAATAGTGACATGAAATAGGGTTGTATTTGTGCTAAAATGGTATTCTGAACCCAAATTTTGCATTAGATGCCTAATAATAGGGGATTTAATAGCCCCGCGTAGCGGGGCTATTGAAAATACCCAGACCGGTAATACGAGTGACATGCGTATTTTCGTTGAGTCTCAGCAGGTACTAATGCTTTCAAAAAAAGTTATTTCCGGTCAAAAATTTCAGGCAGTTTTCCGAGGTGAATGGTCATTGGAATATAAAAAAATAGTAAGCTGTAAACGGTTGAGCCTATCGTTCTCTTTCGATTAATTATCATTTTTAAAAAAATGTGTAATAAATAAAACAAACTAGATCTATTTTTAAAAAACAAAGGGAAATAAGAAGTACTCAAAAAACACGGCCCGAAGAGCGTCGTGTTTTAAACACATCGACAACAAAGGGAAGTCATTCTAGTGTATTTAATTTTAACTCGCGCAAAATCAGCATTTTCGTTCGTCTGAGAGCAGCATTGGTCAAGTAAGTTTGTTTATTGCTACGGATCAGATTATTAATCATTATGCCTGTACGTTCAATTCAATATTTACCCGAAATTAATGTTGGTAATGATGTATTCCATATCGTTGACGTACCGGGTGATGGAAAAATTTTTTTTCATTGCTTGAGTTATTTGTTGTCCGGTGATTTTAACGAGACGCTCATTTACCGAAGGTTTATTTGTGGTCAAATTTATTACAACTGGGATACTTGGAGAGAAAAGATTGCAATACACCATGGTCAAAACATGTCTCGCGTCTGGTATCAGGATGGAATGGTTCTAGGTAACTGGTGGGCCACTGCATGCGAAATAGAGGCTGCGTCGGAACTGTTAGATTGTAAAATAAATATTTGGTTACAAGGAAGAAGGGATCACATATCTACGTTTACATTGACCACTTATCTTCCAGCATCTAATCCTGACCCTCAAACTAGTATTGATATTCTTTTGGGTGGCACGGTGGTCTAGTGGTAAGACGCTAGACTGCTGATCGAGAGGTCCCGGGTTCGATTCTCGGCCGGGACACTTGGTCATTTCAGAAACGCTATTTAGTGTTTCCCACCCAACTAGAGATGATCCTGGTTGGTAACCCAGGGGTAGTCTCGCGTGTATCGGTGCTTTACACCGGGCACGTTAAAGAACCAAGGAATCTATTCGAAACGAGCTTGGGTATCGCACCCGGATTCCTTGTATCTCACCTCTGTCTCTAATATTTGCGATAATGCCCCAGAGTGGGCCCTGCAAATTAAATGGAAGAAGAAGAAGAACAACAACCACCACTTTCAAGCTTTGAAGAAAAAGACTGGTGATGATGCGCAAAATCCTCACAATTCACAAACTTTAAATTCTAAGTCTACTGGCAACGAAGAAAGCCAAAGTTCACACGCAGCCTCTGGTTCAAGTTCACCCGCGGCTACCAGTTCTAGACTTGATGACCACACATATTCATGTTCATTTTCTTCTTCTGATCATATATCAAATTAAAATGAAGGTCCAGCTTCCTCAAACAAAACAAATTGTTATAAAAAGAGAAAATTATACAGACCTTTTTTTGTCCTTTTTGGTAAAAAGGCCCCAGCCAAATTTGGGAATTTTGTGTCGCTAAATTTTTGAAATTGGGATGCAATTTAATTGAATAAATCGCAAAAATTAGGATTTATTTGGTCCATGATTGAAAAGGGGTATTGAAAATAGAATGAACTTTACTGTTCCAATTGATCGACGCCAACAATTTCATTTGTGTATTGGTTAATAGTTCATTGGTTTAACTTAAATAAACACTTTACTTAGCTTTCATGATTTTGTTCTGCATGCAAACGATGTGCAAGAGACAAATCTGTTTTAAAAATGTTTTCCGCGCAGAATAATATGGATCCAGGTTTAATGCCTGAAGAATTAAAAGTCCTCTCCGTTGTTGAGCAACAATTGATATGCAGGATTTCACCGTGCATGAATATTCATATGCTGAAACAAGGTGGAATAGCATCAGGTGGTCACTGTGCATGATTGTTTATATTTTCTACTTCAAATTTTGTTCATGCTGTCATCACAAATGATAATAATATCTTACAGTGCCAATACTAAGTACACTCTGCCAAATTAACAATTAATGTCATTGTCATATAATTGGTAGCTTGTTGTCAGCAATATGTAACACTTGTAAGGGATTTATTTGACAAAAACATAGCCTGGTGACATTGCAACACTTATTGTTCATCCAAATGGTCAAATGTATGACGACTGGTTCACCACCAGGCAGTCTGGGTTCAAGTCCCAGTTTGGATTATATAGTTGTTGTGTTGCCTAGCTAAAACTTAGTATAAAAAATATGTTTGATATCATATTTTAAAAGGGAAAAGAGAAAGAGGGCTTAACTAGTTGCTGATAATTAGCGCCATATATTAACACCTAAATTCAGCTTATAATTTTTTAGTGTATACCTACAAACATACCCAATCAGAATTCAGATATTCAATATTTATTAAATCCCCATTTAGGCGGTGCCTTAGTTCATATTATGTCTATTCTTCATATTTAATCACAATTATCCTTGTCTGGTACTAAAATAAGGACAACATTCGCATAAAAATGACAGTTTAAGAAACAATACATCTGAACTTTTCCGGATTTTTCATGATAAAAATCTAAATTTTCACTTTTTTAGACATTTTACTCAGATAAAATGGTAAAAACCCCATCTTGAGTGCATTTCCGTTCATATAAATGCAAAAAAATGAAAACATGATCTTAATGGAATTTTGCATGTCTTTATTCAGGCAACCCTTTTTGAGTTGTTTAAGTGTTTTTTTGCAGTTTTTTCAATGCTTCTATATATATGCAGCACACAACAATCAATTCTAGATAAATTGGGCATGAATTCCAGAAAAAATTACAAACCCGCATATTCGCCATTGAGGAGAAATTTGGTCAGCGCCTGTCAAATGGTATGAATAGTGACATGAAATAGGGTTGTATTTATGTTAAAATGGTATTCTGAACCCATATTGTGCATTAGATGCCTAATTATATGTCTATTCTTCATATTTAATCACAATTATCCTTGTCTGGTACTAACATAAGGGCAACATTCGCATAAAAATGACAATTTAAGAAAAAATAAATCTGAACTTTTCCGGATTTTTCATGATAAAAATCTAAATTTTCACTTTTTTAGACATTTTACACAGATTAAAATGGTTAAACCCAAACCCATAGGCAACCCTTTTTGGGTTGTTTAAGTGTTATTTGCAGTTTTTTCAATGCTACTATATATATGCAGCACACTACAATCAATTCTTGACAAATTAGGCATGAATTCCAGAAAAAATTACAAACCCGCATATTCGCCATTGAGGAGAAATTTGGTCAGCGCCTGTCAAATGGTATGAATAGTGACATGAAATAGGGTTGTATTTGTGTTAAAATGGTATTGTGAACCCATATATTGCATTAGATGCCTAATAATATGTCTATTCTTCATATTTAATCACAATTATCCTTGTCTGGTACTAACATAAGGGCAACATTCGCATAAAAATGACAATTTAAGAAAAAATAAATCTGAACTTTTCCGGATTTTTCATGATAAAAATCTAAATTTTCACTTTTTTAGACATTTACACAGATAAAAATGGTTAAAACCCTATCTTGAGTGCATTTCGATTCATTTACATGCAAAAAAATGAAAAAATGATTTTAATGGATTTTGCATGTCTTTATTAAGGCAACCCTTTTGGGGTTGTTTTAGTGTTTTTTTGCAGTTTTTTCAATGCTACTATATATATATCCAGCATACAACAATCAGTTATAGACAAATTGGGCATGAATTCCAGAAAAAATTACAAACCCGCATATGCGCCTTTAAGGAGAAATTTGGTCAGCGCCTGTCAAATGGTATGAATAGTGACATGAAATAGGGTTGTATTTGTGCTAAAATGGTATTCTGAACCCAAATTTTGCATTAGATGCCAAATTATATGTCTATTCTTCATATTTAATCACAATTATCCTTGTCTGGTACTAAAATAAGGGCAACATTCGCATAAAAATGACAATTTAGGAAAAAGTACATCTGAACTTTTCCAGATTTTTCATGATAAAAATGTAAATTTTCACTTTTTTAGACATTTTACACAGATTAAAATGGTTAAAACCCCATATTGAGTGCATTTCCATTCATTTAAATGCAAAAAAATGAAAACATGATTTTAATGGATTTTGCATGTCTTAAATAGGCAACCCTTTTTGGGTTGTTTAAGTGTTATTTGCAGTTTTTTCAATGCTACTATATATATGCAGCACACTACAATCAATTCTAGACAAATTGGGCATGAATTCTAGAAAAAAATTAAAAACCCGCATATGCGCCTTTAAGGAGAAATTTGGTCAGCGCCTGTCAAATGGTATGATTAGTGACATGAAATAGGGTTGTATTTGTGCTAAAATGGTATTATGAACCCAAATTTTGCATTAGATGCCTAATTATATGTTTATTCTTCATATTTATTCACAATTATCCTTGTCTGGTACTAAAATAAGGGCAACATTCGCAAAAAAATGACAATTTAAGAAAAAATAAATATGAACTTTTCCGGATTTTTCATGATAAAGATCTAAATTTTCACTTTTTTTAGACATTTTACACAGATAAGAATGGTTAAAACCCCATCTTAAGTGCATTTCCATTCATTTAAATGCAAAAAAATGAAAACATGATTTTAATGGATTTTACATGTCTTTATTAAGGCAACCCTTTTTGGGTTGTTTAAGTGTTGTTTGCAGTTTTTTCAATGCAACTATATATATGCAGCACACAACAATCAATTCTAGACAAATTGGGCATGAATTCCAGAAAAAAACCCCGCATATGCGCCTTTAAGAAGAAATTATGTCAGCGCCTGTCAAATGGTATGAATAGTGACATGAAATAGGGTTGTATTTGTTCTAAAAGGGTATTATGAACCCTAATTATGCATTAGATGCCTAAGAATATGTCTATTCTTCATATTTAATCACAATTATCCTTGTCTGGTACTAAAATAAGGGCAACATTCGCATAAAAATGACAATTTTAGAAAAAATAAATCTGAACTTTTCGGATTTTTGATGATAAAAATCTAAATTTTCACTTTTTTAGACATTTTACACAGATAAAAATGGTTAAAACCCCATCTTGAGTGCATTTCCATTCATTTAAATGCAAAAAAATGAAAACACGATTTTAATGGATTTTGCATGTCTTTATTTAGGCAACCCTTTTTGGGTTGTTTAAGTGTTTTTTGCAGTTTTTTCAATGCTACTGTATATATGCAGCACACAACAATCAATTCTAGACAAATTGGGCATGAATTCCAGAAAAAATTACAAACCCGCATATGCGCCTTTAAGGAGAAATTTGGTCAGCGCCTGTCAAATTGTATGAATAGTGACATGAAATAGGGTTGCATTTGTGCTAAAAGGGTATTATGAACCCAAATTTTGCATTAGATGCCTTAGAATATGTCTATTCTTCATATTTAATCACAATTATCCTTGTCTGGTACTAAAATAAGGGCAACATTCGCATAAAAATGACAATTTAGGAAAAAGTACATCTGAACTTTTCCAGATTTTTCATGATAAAAATGTAAATTTTCACTTTTTTAGACATTTTACACAGATTAAAATGGTTAAAACCCCATATTGAGTGCATTTCCATTCATTTAAATGCAAAAAAATGAAAACATGATTTTAATGGATTTTGCATGTCTTAAATAGGCAACCCTTTTTGGGTTGTTTAAGTGTTATTTGCAGTTTTTTCAATGCTACTATATATATGCAGCACACTACAATCAATTCTAGACAAATTGGGCATGAATTCCAGAAAAAATTACAAACCCGCATATGCGCCTTTAAGGAGAAATTTGGTCAGCGCCTGTCAAATGGTATGAATAGTGACATGAAATAAGGTTTTATTTGTGCTAAAATGGTATTCTGAACCCAAATTTTGCATTAGATGCCTAATAATATGTCTATTCTTCATATTTAATCACAATTATCCTTGTCTGGTACTAAAATAAGGACAACATTCGCATAAAAATGACAGTTTAAGAAACAATACATCTGAACTTTTCCGGATTTTTCATGATAAAAATCTAAATTTTCACTTTTTTAGACATTTTACTCAGATAAAATGAGCGCCGTCATGAGAAAAGGGACACTCGGACGTTTATGACGCACCGTCAGAAAACGTAGGAAAAGTGACGACGTTCCGTGATAGCTTTTGCGACGCACCTGTATTAAGTATCGGAATCATTTTTCTGTCCGTTCAAGTAAAACATGAGAAAAGGCGTATAAAAATGGAACAATTCGAGGTAAGTATAATTTGTTAATGATTTAAAATGTATTCCTGTTCAGTTTAATTGTTAAATTTATTTTAAACCTTAACGAAAGACTGCCGTCTGCAGAAGCGCATTTTGGAAGGAAATTGCGGTGTTTCTGTCATAAAAGATAACAATTTGGTAATTCGCCTAAAATGTAAAACGATTCGATAAGAAAATACAATAATATAAAAACGGATGGCAATAATTTGTTGGTAAAAGCCTGATTAAATATCATAAACTGATGACAGTTGAAAGTTTGTTTACATGTTAACATGGCAACTATACTCGCTTACCTCCCTTATTGAGTTGTGTGTATATGAAATAGAAATTTTCGTATACAGACTAAGTGGCGCCGTGGTGTAGTGGCTTAGGTTCTCGGCTAGTAAATTTGCGATGCTGGTTCGATCCTTCGTGGAGCATCAATTTTTTTTTTTAATGCGCGAGAGTCAGGATTAACGCACTTAATTTTTTTTTATTAGGATTTGCTATTTTATAATAAGTTTGTTATGATTTTAATTGTATTCAAGCTTTTGTCTTTCGCAGGACCTGGATAACTTGTTCCAGGATTTCGGAATTAATGCTGATGGAGCTTCTTATACACCAGTTGAAGAATTTCCAATTGAGGAGCAAGGTTGGGGAGAAGAGGCGATAGAGGGAAGGGAAGAATACCTGATAGCGACTCGTGTAGAGAGTTTCTGTGAAGCTGCTCAATCAGATGTAGATTCTGATACAGAGACACAGGGTCCGACTGAAAACGCTGTAGATCTACCTACACAGTGCACATGTAAGACTGCATGTATTTTCCAATTTGATAAGCAAACTATTGAGGAACATAGACTATCTATTCAGGAAATGATTAAGAGTGAGAAAGAGATGTTTATAATTGGTTGTTTGAATCCAATCTCAGATGCAACGACGCGACTTGGAAAACGTCAACGTTCCCGGTTCCGTTTCTGTTTCAATGGGAAGCAAGTTTGCAAGAAAACATTTATGTTTATCAATGATGTTGGTATTAAGGCATTAAGGCACATACTAGAACACATAAATGAGAACGGGTTCGTACCACGTGTACACGGAAACGCTGGACGCAAGCCTCATCATGCCTTACAGTTCAATGATGTGAAACGATCCGTTGATTGGCTGCTGTGGTATGCAGATATATATGGCCTTCCTATGCCTGCTGCCCCTAGGGGAGAGGATGGTACTGCTCCAGTGTTACTACCGTCAAATCTATCCAAGGTGCATCTTCACAGGGAATACTTACGGTTCTGTGAGCATTCTAGTGTCAGAAGTATTGGAATATCTAGCTTCAAGGGAATCTGGAAAGCCTGTGTTCCACACATCCGAATTATGAGCCCCAGGGAGGATGTGTGTCCTAAATGTGAACTTCTCCGGAAGAAAGTCGCTGATGCAGGAACAGACGCCGAGAAGCTTGCTTCAGCCACAGCACTCAGTAACCACGTTCAGGTAATTATATGTAATCCTTCACAAATAACGATATTTTTTACTTTTACATGATAACTTACATTTTCATTTCTGACTAGATAAGATTTATATAGAGTTATTAATAGAAGTAAACTATAATAATTATAATTCTTTATTATGCGGCCTGTTCGGTTTGTCATACTATTTTAATGTATTTAATATTTCTATTTTTAGGATGCACAGTCAGAAAAAATGCTTTACAGAGAATGCATTATAGAAGCACAGGAGGAATTGATCAAACAACCGATAGTAAGAAACCAGATTGTTCTGCCACTGTCATCTAATCTGAATAAGGTAAATGTGTATACTTTATAGCATCATATAAACGAATATTTGTACATAGAATCTAAGTGCAACAAAATTATAATTTCAATTTATGTATTTTCACAGGTATGACTAACGATTTGTTCATGAATAACTCTAGCTTTGTATACAAACAAATAATGTCTAAAACAACAATACAATGTCGACTTGCCGCCTGCTTTCATTGTATCTTGAAAGAGTACTATGCATTTAAAGTAATTGAGCACATGAATAAACAGATGTGTTCACCGAAAATGCATTTTATTTCCATTTCCAAGTGTAAAGAAAGGCTAGCGTTATCACCGGCGTACTATAACTCATGTAATTCAGAATGACCAATGACCAGCTGTTATCACAATTACATTAAAATCTACATGATGCTTATGTGAAAACTCAATGTTGACACTAATAAGTTTTTTTACACAGGTACATTACACTTTCGACTACAGTCAAAGCGTTATATTGCCCCATCACAGCCAACAGATGGGACCTATGTACTTTGTTAGTGGTCGTAAGGTTAACATATTCGGTGTACGAGTAGACTCTTCAAGCCAGCAATACAATTACTTGATTGACGAACACCAGTCTATAGGTAAATAGTTCACATACCATTTTATGTACATGTACCATGGTCAAGCATGAATTTAATTAACATAGATCTAATTTTCATCACCGATAGATTTTTACTTTGTGTTTAACTAGGTTAAGTTTATATGATTGTTTTCTATATTTGTACATTCATTCCGATATGTATATAAACAATTGAGTACCCATGTATACAACTAATTGTAGGTCCAGATGGCAAAGGTACACATGGTCCCAACTCGGTGATTAGTATGTTACACCATAGTATCAACCACAATGGGTTTGGTGAGAGAAGCTGTATTCTACATGCAGATAATTGTGGGGGTAAGCACATTCATTCTATACCTTTTGTCAGGGAAGTATAAAACATAAGATTCCTGGTTGTTTTTAAGAATATATTAATATACAATTATAATACTCGTTTGAACCAGTATTCATGCATTATTCTGCTCTGCATCCAATAACGTTTTAATATAAAAACTAAATTGTCAATTTAAAGATTGTTTTCATTAATTTCGTCCAACATAACACTTCAGGTCAAAACAAGAACCGTTTCATGTTGGCTTACCTGAGTTGGCGAATCAACTGTGGATTGCACGAAAATATCACACTTCTAATGGCCATACCTGGACATACCAAGTAAGTGTTGTTATATTGTTCAAATGGCAATAAACTCAATGCATGTTCAATGCAAATCTTTTGTATAGTACAGTACCTATTTCAATCGGAATCAAACGGAACATGTCAATAATTTTTATTGTGTTGTCTTGCTGTTATTTAGTAAACATAGTGTTTACTGCGATCATTTCGAGTTTTAATTGTGACCTCATTTTTTAAATGCAACTTGTGTAAATTATACAGGTACATATCGGTACTGATGTAACCATTTGTAGACACGAACACCTGCCTGTGATAAACTATTACTAAACATTTGTAATACCGGGTATGTCATTTAGCACACTGAATTAAACCAAAATATATAATACTTGTTCAGGTGCCTAGTAGACGGAGGCTTCGGACACATCAAAAAGCTCTTCCGAAGAAGTGATTGCGATAGTGTTGAGCAGCTTACGACGCTGGTGGATAAATCAGCTATTTCCAACTATGCTGTTCCGTTCCTGGACTCAGATGGCCAGCAAACATGGCAGTGGTAAGTTAATGTAATATACACCGGCCGGTATACATATATTAATATTAATATTGTTTTATTTAATCGCATGTGACTATTGTTGTACAATCGAGAGTTTAATTTACATCTATACCACTTTCCTGAACGCCGCAATGGTGAGTAGTCACGTTACGTCATATTTTATTTCATTGCGACTCTGTAGCATCTTTTCTTTTATCGTTTGTCCATAGGTATGACTGGAAGACATTTTTGATGGAATACTTCACTCCAGTAAAAGGCATACAGAAGTTCCATCACTTTAGATTCACAACACATGACAAGATGGCTGTGTATGTGAGGGAACGAAATGGTGGTGACGAAGAAAGAGTTCAGATAATGAAGAGAAACGCTGTCATACCAGTAGGCGCTATGCCATCAGTCATTAATCCAGCAGGTCTGACACGTCAGAGACAACAGTACTTGTTCAGTAATGTGCGAGGATATGTTCGTCCTCCTTATCAGGATGTAACATGTCCCCGTGTATCCGAGGAGTAAATGATCTGTTAGTTACAACTACATTGCATTAATTGCATCAAGTTCATGTGATTAAATATGTTTGTTATTTGTTATTTCATACTTATAGTCCGTCGGTGACAACTCTATCCTTTGCTTACAATAAAAAATGAAATAAAATGCATTTTCGGTGATTATTTTTGTGCACTCTTGTAAGAAATTACTTTTAATACATTTAATTATTTCAATCTATACTAAAAACAAGGGACCTGTCGATCTTATTGTGTTATATTATAGATCGCCGGCAATAAAATGTTTCATAAAATTACACAATAAGATCGACAGGTCCCTTGTTTTTAGCCTATATATTGAAAGAATTAAATTTATTAAAAGTAATTTCTTACAAGAGTGTACAAAAATGATCACCGAAAATGCATTTTGTTTCATTTTTTCTTGTAAGCAAAGGGCGGACTATACCTTTATAATGTACATGATGATCTTAGTGTACAAGTGCGTTTATTGAATGTATATTACCGTTACGGATGATTATTGTGTTTGTTTATAAAACAGAACTGTGATTTGTATTATTAAATTATCCTTGTTCATGTTTTAAACATGCGTGTTTGTTTATTCTGTCATTAATATTTCCGCATTAAGCGCCGTTATTGATACATGACGTGACGTTACGTTCGACGTTTGACGACGTCGAATGTATTACGTGCATATAGACACTATTTTGCCAAGAATTCACATATCTTCACCGAATATCGTCCGATTTCAATCAAATAAAAAGCATGATATCGACAAATAAATTGCGTACAACATTAGCTAAAAAACACAAACTCGTAAAAAAATGTCCGAGTGTCCCTTTTCTCATGACGGCGCCCAAATGGTAAAAACCCCATCTTGAGTGAATTTCCGTTCATATAAATGCAAAAAAATGAAAACATGATCTTAATGGAATTTTGCATGTCTTTATTCAGGCAACCCTTTTTGAGTTGTTTAAGTGTTTTTTTTGCAGTTTTTTCAATGCTTCTATACATATGCAGCACACAACAATCAATTCTAGATAAATTGGGCATGAATTCCAGAAAAAATTACAAACCCGCATATTCGCCATTGAGGAGAAATTTCGTCAGCGCCTGTCAAATGGTATGAATAGTGACATGAAATAGGTTTGTATTTGTGTTAAAATGGTATTCTGAACCCATATTTTGCATTAGATGCCTAATAATATGTCTATTCTTCATATTTAATCACAATTATCCTTGTCTGGTACTAACATAAGGGCAACATTCGCATAAAAATGACAATTTAAGAAAAAATAAATCTGAACTTTTCCGGATTTTTCATGATAAAAATCTAAATTTTCACTTTTTTAGACATTTTACACAGATAAAAATGGTTAAAACCCTATCTTGAGTGCATTTCGATTCATTTACATGCAAAAAAATGAAAAAATGATTTTAATGGATTTTGCATGTCTTTATTAAGGCAACCCTATTGGGGTTGTTTAAGTGTTTTTTTGCAGTTTTTTCAATGCTACTATATATATATCCAGCATACAACAATCAGTTATAGACAAATTGGGCATGAATTCCAGAAAAAATTACAAACCTGCATATGCGCCTTTAAGGAGAAATTTGGTCAGCGCCTGTCAAATGGTATGAATAGTGACATGAAATAGGGTTGTATTTGTGCTAAAATGGTATTCTGAACCCAAATTTTGCATTAGATGCCAAATTATATGTCTATTCTTCATATTTAATCACAATTATCCTTGTCTGGTACTAAAATAAGGGCAACATCCGCATAAAAATAACAATTTAAGAAAAAATACATCTGAACTTTTCCAGATTTTTCATGATAAAAATCAAAATTTTCACTTTTTTAGACATTTTACACAGATTAAAATGGTTAAAACCCCATCTTGAGTGCATTTCCATTCATTTAAATGCAAAAAAATGAAAACATAATTTTAATGGATTTTGCATGTCTTAAATAGGCAACCCTTTTTGTGTTGTTTAAATGTTATTTGCAGTTTTTTCAATGCTACTATATATATGCAGCACACAACAATCAATTCTAGACAAATTGGGCATGAATTCCAGAAAAAATTACAAACCCGCATATGCGCCTTTAAGGAGAAATTTGGTCAGCGCCTGTCAAATGGTATGAATAGTGACATGAAATAAGGTTTTATTTGTGCTAAAATGGTATTCTGAACCCAAATTTTGCATTAGATGCCTAATAATATGTCTATTCTTCATATTTAATCACAATTATCCTTGTCTGGTACTAAAATAAGGACAACATTCGCATAAAAATGACAGTTTAAGAAACAATACATCTGAACTTTTCCGGATTTTTCATGATAAAAATCTAAATTTTCACTTTTTAAAACATTTTACTCAGATAAAATGGTAAAAACCCCATCTTGAGTGAATTTCCGTTCATATAAATGCAAAAAAATGAAAACATGATCTTAATGGAATTTTGCATGTCTTTATTCAGGCAACCCTTTTTGAGTTGTTTAAGTGTTTTTTTTGCAGTTTTTTCAATGCTTCTATATATATGCAGCACACAACAATCAATTCTAGATAAATTGGGCATGAATTCCAGAAAAAATTACAAACCCGCATATTCGCCATTGAGGAGAATTTGGTCAGCGCCTGTCAAATGGTATGAATAGTGACATGAAATAGGTTTGTATTTGTGTTAAAATGGTATTCTGAACCCATATTTTGCATTAGATGCCTAATAATATGTCTATTCTTCATATTTAATCACAATTATCCTTGTCTGGTACTAACATAAGGGCAACATTCGCATAAAAATGACAATTTAAGAAAAAATAAATCTGAACTTTTCCGGATTTTTCATGATAAAAATCTAAATTTTCACTTTTTTAGACATTTTACACAGATAAAAATGGTTAAAACCCTATCTTGAGTGCAATTCGATTCATTTACATGCAAAAAAATGAAAAAATGATTTTAATGGATTTTGCATGTCTTTATTAAGGCAACCCTATTGGGGTTGTTTAAGTGTTTTTTTGCAGTTTTTTCAATGCTACTATATATATATCCAGCATACAACAATCAGTTATAGACAAATTGGGCATGAATTCCAGAAAAAATTACAAACCTGCATATGCGCCTTTAAGGAGAAATTTGGTAAGCGCCTGTCAAATGGTATGAATAGTGACATGAAATAGGGTTGTATTTGTGCTAAAATGGTATTCTGAACCCAAATTTTGCATTAGATGCCAAATTATATGTCTATTCTTCATATTTAATCACAATCATCCTTGTCTGGTACTAAAATAAGGGCAACATCCGCATAAAAATAACAATTTAAGAAAAAATACATCTGAACTTTTCCAGATTTTTCATGATAAAAATCAAAATTTTCACTTTTTTAGACATTTTACACAGATTAAAATGGTTAAAACCCCATCTTGAGTGCATTTCCATTCATTTAAATGCAAAAAAATGAAAACATAATTTTAATGGATTTTGCATGTCTTAAATAGGCAACCCTTTTTGTGTTGTTTAAGTGTTATTTGCAGTTTTTTCAATGCTACTATATATATGCAGCACACAACAATCAATTCTAGACAAATTGGGCATGAATTCCTGAAAAAATTACAAACCCGCATATGCGCCTTTAAGGAGAAATTTGGTCAGCGTCTGTCAAATGGTATGAATAGTGACATGAAATAGGGTTGTATTTGTGTTAAAATGGTATTATGAACCCAAATTTTGCATTAGATGCCTAATAATATGTTTATTCTTCATATTTAATCACAATTATCCTTGTCTGGTACTAAAATAAGGGCAACATTCGCAAAAAAATGACAATTTAAGAAAAAATAAATACGAACTTTTCCGGATTTTTCATGATAAAGATCTAAATTTTCACTTTTTTAGACATTTTACACAGATAAAAATGGTTAAAACACCATCTTAAGTGCATTTTCATTCATTTAAATGCAAAAAAATGAAAACATGATTTTACTGGATTTTGCATGTCTTTATTAGGCAACCCTTTTTGGGTTGTTTAAGTGTTTTTTGCAGTTTTTTCAATGCTACTATATATATGCAGCACACAACAATCAATTCTAGACAAATTGGGCATGAATTCCAGAAAAAATTACAAACCCGCATATGCGCCTTTAAGGAGAAATTTGGTCAGCGCCTGTCAAATGGTATGAATAGTGACATAAAATAGGGTTGTATTTGTGCTAAAATGGAATTATGAACCCAAATTTTGCATTAGATGCCTAAGAATATGTCTATTCTTCATATTTAATCACAAATATCCCTGTCTGGTACTAAAATAAGGGCAACATCCGCATAAAAATGACAATTTAAGAAAATATAAATATGAACTTTTCCGGATTTTTCATGATAAAAATCTAAATTTTCACTTTTTTAGACATTTTACACAGATAAAAATGGTTAAAACCCCATCTTAAGTGCATTTCCATTCATTTAAATGCAAAAAAATGAAAACATGATTTTAATGGATTTTGCATGTCTTTATTAAGGCAACCCTTTTTGGGTTGTTTAAGTGTTATTTGCACTTTTTTCAATGCTACTATATATATGCAGCACACAACAATCAATTCTAGACAAATTGGGCATGAATTCCAGAAAAAATTACAAACCCGCATATGCGCCTTTAAGGAGAAATTTGGTCAGCGCCTGTCAAATGGTATGAATAGTGACATGAAATAGGGTTGTATTTGTGCTAAAATGGTATTCTGAACCCAAATTTTGCATTACCCTTTTGTAAATCTGCCATGGAATTCCATGGGAAAAAGAGCGGAAATCGACGGAGTATTGGAACGAGGGATTTTGTGGAAATTGATGTAAAACAACGGAAAATGGGAAAATGAGCGATCAATTTAAGATATTTCCGCTTTTTTACGTGGATTTACACCAAATGCCATTGATGATGGCAAACCACGGAATTTGATGGTAAAGGACGGAGTATTGGAACGATATTCCGCTCTTTTACGTGGATTTACGCCAAATACCATGATGATGGTAAACCACGGAATTTTATGGGAAACGACGGAGTATTGGAACGATATTCCGCTCTTTTACGTGGATTTACGCCAAATGCCATGATGATGGTAAACCACGGAATTTGATGGTAAACGACGGAGTATTGGAACGATATTCCGCTCTTTTACGTGGATTTACGCCAAATGTCATGATGATGGTAAACCACGGAATTTGATGGTAAACGAAGGATTATTGGAACGATATTCCGCTCTTTTACGTGGATTTACGCCAAATGCTATGATGATGGTAAACCATGGAATTTGATGGTAAACAACGGAATTTGATTGGAAACGATAGAGTATTGGAACGATTCCAGCTAATATTGATTCACACTGCACGCTTGAGTCGCCTTATACCTATATAGAAAGAATTTTAAAAAATAATTACATGAATTATGGTCAATATTTTACTTATGTCATTTGGATCAAAATAAAAGGTTTTCCAAAGCAAGACAATGCATTTCAAGGCTATTAGTAATGTCCCATTCATTGAAAATAAAATAAACAACAGCTTCAATGTTTTGTTCCGTTCTCAAAGTTTTGTTGATGATCTTATCACAAATTCTCTGGAACATATTCTTCATGTTCTGTATCCATGGCATTTTTCTGTTTGTCATTTTGAATTGTCCTCTCATTAAATTGTCTTGCACCATGACTGAAAATCAAATTTAACAAGTACATATACAATGTATCTTAATTTAGAACCAAACGGAAAGACATTGAAAAGAATGCTCATTTTAATTTTTTATATGTTAATTTTTATCAATACACATATTTTAGTGGAGGATTTGATAGTGTTTTCAAACAATAGAAGTTCACTGTTCAAGTATAATATAATATCATGAAACTCAGTGTTACATTGGGATGCTGAGTTACATAATGTATTAAATTTATTTGACCAACTCCTCTTAAACTCAATATATTTTACCTTTTAAAGGAACAGTATAAATCTCTGCAATGTCTACAGTAAACTTGGTTAGTACTGGCTGCCACAATACTGAAGAAGCTAAATTCCCGGTCAAGCCTGCAGTCATGCCACATTTGTATCAGCTAGTTGAACTATCTGAGTTTTGACCTGAAATGTATTATAGAAAAAAAAACTATAAATTATAAATGTGGCACATTTTTCAACCTGACACATTGGTTTTATTTCTTCATACTGTTGCACTAATGCAAATTGTTTCATTCTGGAGGTCCAATGCTGAATTTACAAAAAAATGTACTTTGCAACACTATTAAAGGACACTGTGATTAAAATCCAGCATAATTTTTCCAGTATGCTAAATTACTGATAAACCACTTTCGTAATGGTTGCATGCACACGTACTGAAGTAACATGTGGCTTTCATTTCCCTTAGTCTTAGTGCATGGTTGATTAAGCCAGCTTTATGTTTTTAATTAAATAATATAAGAAGGCAACACATACAAATATAATAGCAATGTCTGAATTAATTATTAAATATCAACACATCTTACCTGGTGTTTAATTGGGCTGCAATCCTTTTCATTCTGTTCTCCAGATTTTCACTGATTGGAATACACCATGGAATGTCTCCCAAAATGTTGTTAAGTCTATTATTAACTGACATAATTTAGTATCCTGATACAAATAGTTTTTCTGTGATCAAGAATGTTGATTTATATACATGTCCTCAGAATAAAAGCACTGTACACACATACACATATTTGTTTAGTCCATCACACCTTCAAACATTCAAATCTGGTAACATGTGTATGGACCAGTCTCCAGCCAATGGCTAATCAGATTCAGTTACAGCTGTGAGGTACACTCGGGGTGAAATGGCCACTTGGTTATTGTATACATACCAGCACATGTATTATTCTGCCTATTGGTGCCCCTCTACTCATGTACTACAGAAACTGGCTTATCAGCAGATCTAATTTTAGAACCTTCTCACATTGACCAGCAGGGTGTAATAATCTATAAAGGTTACTATGATGTCAATCCTAGAATCAGTTGCTCCATAGAATGTAATTGAAAAATCAGGTTTATGAAATAGGTATTAAAACAATTATCAGCAATTCTGAAATGGGCATTTCAGTGTATCTTTTTCTTTATGACCAGTACATAATTCTTTTTAAATAAGCATAATTAATGCTGTTTTATACTTCATGGTTCTTATAATTTTCCAAATAAATTCAATTTACTAATGATTTTATACTAAATTGTATTAATAAGCACTATTTATAAATTATAAAAAGGAATAAAGTATATACCAGTTTTTACAGAATTTTTATTTTTATTAATTATGCCTTATTTAGTCTGAAAATCAATAAATCAAATTAATATTATTTTCAGATTCTTCATTTTAAGTTCTTTGTTTTGAATCCCATTGTGCAGTGGAAAATAGTTTGGATTATGGCTTTATGAATTTTCAAAACATTTTTCATGTTTTTGGACTTAGAATTTTTCACTCCCACCACTGGATAAAAACTTCTAAGTACAAGTCTGATAAAAATTTCTAAGTGATTTCCATCGATTTCCGCTCCTGAAAATGACTAAGTTCAACTTTCCGTCATTTTCCATGCAAAATCCATGGATTTTGATGGTATTAGAGGGAAGAAATAAAGGAAAAGAGCGTAAAAATAATTTTCCACTCTTTTCCACGATGTTTTACATCAATTTCCATGGATTTCCACGGATATCCATGTAAAATGAGCGTAATTCATGTAATTTGATGGCAGATCTACAGAAGGGTAGATGCCTAATAATATGTCTATTCTTCATATTTAATCACAATTATCCTTGTCTGGTACTAAAATAAGGACAACATTCGCATAAAAATGACAGTTTAAGAAACAATACATCTGAACTTTTCCGGATTTTTCATGATAAAAATCTAAATTTTCACTTTTTTAGACATTTTACTCAGATAAAATGGTAAAAACCCCATCTTGAGTGCATTTCCGTTCATATAAATGCAAAAAAATGAAAACATGATCTTAATGGATTTTGCATGTCTTTATTCAGGCAACCCTTTTTGAGTTGTTTAAGTGTTTTTTTGCAGTTTTTTCAATGCTTCTATATATATATGCAGCACACAACAATCAATTCCAGATAAATTGGGCATTAATTCCAGAAAAAATTACAAACCCGCATATTCGCCATTGAGGAGAAATTTGGTCAGCGCCTGTCAAATGGTATGAATAGTGACATGAAATAGGGTTGTATTTGTGTTAAAATGGTATTCTGAACCCATATTTTGCATTAGATGCCTAATAATATGTCTATTCTTCATATTTAATCACAATTATCCTTGTCTGGTACTAACATAAGGGCAACATTCGCATAAAAATGACAATTTAAGAAAAAATAAATCTGAACTTTTCCGGATTTTTCATGATAAAAATCTAAATTTTCACTTTTTTTAGACATTTTACACAGATAAAAATGGTTAAAACCCTATCTTGAGTGCATTTCGATTCATTTACATGCAAAAAAATGAAAAAATGATTTTAATGGATTTTGCATGTCTTTATTAAGGCAACCCTTTTGGGGTTGTTTTAGTGTTTTTTTGCAGTTTTTTCAATGCTACTATATATATATCCAGCATACAACAATCAGTTATAGACAAATTGGGCATGAATTCCAGAAAAAATTACAAACCCGCATATGCGCCTTTAAGGAGAAATTATGTCAGCGCCTGTCAAATGGTATGAATAGTGACATGAAATAGGGTTGTATTTGTGCTAAAATGGTATTCTGAACCCAAATTTTGCATTAGATGCCAAATTATATGTCTATTCTTCATATTTAATCACAATTATCCTTGTCTGGTACTAAAATAAGGGCAACATTCGCATAAAAATGACAATTTAAGAAAAAATTCATCTGAACTTTTCCAGATTTTTGATGATAAAAATCTAAATTTTCACTTTTTTAGACATTTTACACAGATTAAAATGGTTAAAACCCCATCTTGAGTGCATTTCCATTCATTTAAATGCAAAAAAATGAAAACATGATTTTAACGGATTTTGCATGTCTTTAATAGGCAACCCTTTTTGTGTTGTTTAAGTGTTATTTGCAGTTTTTTCAATGCTACTATATATATGCAGCACACAACAATCAATTCTAGACAAATTGGGCATGAATTCCAGAAAAAATTACAAACCCGCATACTAGTATGCGCCTTTAAGAAGAAATTTGGTCAACGCCTGTCAAATGGTATGAATAGTGACATGAAATAAGGTTGCATTTGTGCTAAAAGGGTAGTATGAACCCAAATTTTGCATTAGATGCCTAAGAATATGTCTATTCTTCATATTTAATCACAATTATCCTTGTCTGGTACTAAAATAAGGGCAACATTCGTATAAAAATGACAATTTAAGAAAAAATAAATCTGAACCTTTCCGGATTTTTCATGATAAAAATCTAAATTTTCACTTTTTTAGACATTTTACACAGATAAAAATGGTTAAAACCCCATCTTGAGTGCATTTTCATTCATTTAAATGCAAAAAAATGAAAACATGATTTTAATGGATTTTGCATGTCTTTATTAGGCAACCCTTTTTGAGTTGTTTAAGTGTTTTTTTGCAGTTTTTTCAATGCTACTGTATATATGCAGCACACAACAATCAATTCTAGACAAATTGGGCATGAATTCCAGAAAAAATTACAAACCCGCATATGCGCCTTTAAGGAGAAATTTGGTCAGCGCCTGTCAAATGGTATGAATAGTGACATAAAATAGGGTTGTATTTGTGCTAAAATGGAATTATGAACCCAAATTTTGCATTAGATGCCTAAGAATATGTCTATTCTTCATATTTAATCACAAATATCCCTGTCTGGTACTAAAATAAGGGCAACATCCGCATAAAAATGACAATTTAAGAAAATATAAATATGAACTTTTCCGGATTTTTCATGATAAAAATCTAAATTTTCACTTTTTTAGACATTTTACACAGATAAAAATGGTTAAAACCCCATCTAAAGTGCATTTCCATTCATTTAAATGCAAAAAAATTAAAACATGATTTTAATGGATTTTGCATGTCTTTATTAAGGCAACCCTTTTTGGGTTGTTTAAGTGTTATTTGCAGTTTTTTCAATGCTACTGTATATATGCAGCACACAACAATCAATTCTAGACAAATTGGGCATGAATTCCAGAAAAAAATACAAACCCGCATATGCGCCTTTAAGGAGAAATTTGGTCAGCGCCTGTCAAATGGTATGAATAGTGACATGAAATAGGGTTGTATTTGTGCTAAAATGGTATTCTGAACCCAAATTTTGCATTACCCTTTTGTAAATCTGCCATGGAATTCCATGGGAAAAAGAGCGGAAATCGACGGAGTATTGGAACGAGGGATTTTGTGGAAATTGATGTAAAACAACGGAAAATGGGAAAATGAGCGATCAATTTAAGATATTTCCGCTTTTTTACGTGGATTTACACCAAATGCCATTGATGATGGCAAACCACGGAATTTGATGGTAAACGACGGAGTATTGGAACGATATTCCGCTCTTTTACGTGGATTTACGCCAAATACCATGATGATGGTAAACCACGGAATTTGATGGGAAACGACGGAGTATTGGAACGATATTCCGCTCTTTTACGTGGATTTACTCCAAATGCCATGATGATGGTAAACCACGGAATTTGATGGTAAACGACGGAGTATTGGAACGATATTCCGCTCTTTTACGTGGATTTACGCCAAATGCCATGATGATGGTAAACCACGGAATTTGATGGTAAACGAAGGATTATTGGAACGATATTCCGCTCTTTTACGTGGATTTACGCCAAATGCTATGATGATGGTAAACCATGGAATTTGATGGTAAACCACGGAATTTGATTGGAAACGATAGAGTATTGGAACGATTCCAGCTAATATTGATTCACACTGCACGCTTGAGTCGCCTTATACCTATATAGAAAGAATTTTAAAAAATAATTACATGAATTATGGTCAATATTTTACTTATGTCATTTGAATCAAAATAAAAGGTTTTCCAAAGCAAGACAATGCATTTCAAGGCTATTAGTAATGTCCCATTCAATTAAAATAAAATAAACAACAGCTTCAATGTTTTGTTCCGTTCTCAAAGTTTTGTTGATGATCTTATCACAAATTCTCTGGAACATATTCTTCATGTTCTGTATCCATGGCATTTTTCTGTTTGTCATTTTGAATTGTCCTCTCATTAAATTGTCTTGCACCATGACTGAAAATCAAATTTAACAAGTACATATACAATGTATCTTAATTTAGAACCAAACGGAAAGACATTGAAAAGAATGCTCATTTTAATTTTTTATATGTTAATTTTTATCAATACACATATTTTAGTGGAGGATTTGATAGTGTTTTCAAACAATAGAAGTTCACTGTTCAAGTATAATATAATATCATGAAACTCAGTGTTACATTGGGATGCTGAGTTACATAATGTATTAAATTTATTTGACCAACTCCTCTTAAACTCAATATATTTTACCTTTTAAAGGAACAGTATAAATCTCTGCAATGTCTACAGTAAACTTGGTTAGTACTGGCTGCCACAATACTGAAGAAGCTAAATTCCCGGTCAAGCCTGCAGTCATGCCACATTTGTATCAGCTAGTTGAACTATCTGAGTTTTGACCTGAAATGTATTATAGAAAAAAAAACCTATAAATTATAAATGTGGCACATTTTTCAACCTGACACATTGGTTTTATTTCTTCATACTGTTGCACTAATGCAAATTGTTTCATTCTGGAGGTCCAATGCTGAATTTACAAAAAAATGTACTTTGCAACACTATTAAAGGACACTGTGATTAAAATCCAGCATAATTTTTCCAGTATGCTAAATTACCGATAAACCACTTTCGTAATGGTTGCATGCACACGTACTGAAGTAACATGTGGCTTTCATTTCCCTTAGTCTTAGTGCATGGTTGATTAAGCCAGCTTTATGTTTTTAATTAAATAATATAAGAAGGCAACACATACAAATATAATAGCAATGTCTGAATTAATTATTAAATATCAACACATCTTACCTGGTGTTTAATTGGGCTGCAATCCTTTTCATTCTGTTCTCCAGATTTTCACTGATTGGAATACACCATGGAATGTCTCCCAAAATGTTGTTAAGTCTATTAGAGCCGCGTCAAGCATAAAAGGTCCTTATGGTATTTTTTCGACATTTTCATGTTTTGATATCAAAATAATCTTCATTCTTTCACCTTTCAAAAAATATATACATTATCGGGTATAAGATGACAATGTTTACCTCTATAAAGCATTAAAGACGTCAAGTTTGAAAGCAAAAAGGTTTAATGACGTCATGTTTTTTTCAGTCGACGTCGTTTAAATTTTTTACAACAATGATGAAATGTAGGAACAGTCAAAGACCAAACAAAATTATTAAGTCGTTATGAATTGATTATTATAAAACTATTGAATTGAAATACATTATTTTCTCCAATAACAGTAAATGTTACATATCTAAGTTAACTTTAAAGCGACCCCGTGCCAATGTCTAGCATAATTTATTCTACAACCTTATTTTTCCAGCAAAAAATGTAACTTATGGTAATATTTCAATACGTTCGTGTTTTGATATCAAAATAATCTTCGTTATTTAAGGTTTCTAAAATATATACATTGTCGCGTATTGCATGATCGTTTATACATGTTTAATACAGAGTTGAAGACATAAGTTGAAAAGCGAAACTGTTAAAATGACGTCACGTACGACAAACGTTTATCGATCTGCAATCAAATACGTGCCGCCAAATTAGATAACTTTTATACGACAAGCTCATGATGCTGCCGATTATGTATTAAGAACGCGCGCGTTCTGGATGCGACCAATAATTTTAACTGCTATTTGTACTCACAAAAAAAACGTGTTGACGTTTACATCTATCCGTATTCCTAGATATCTGATTGACACTTGCTGTACAATTAGCTACATATTTTCAATCATTACCAATCCAGAATATGGTCTGGTATATATTGTCACTCCGTGTAGGCAGTCGTGCTACAAATGTCCCGTTCACGACTATACTACGGTAATGCACGTGTCGATCTGCCCCAACCTAAGTCAAAGTATCAGGAAGGGATCTGCGTCAAAATCAAGAACAAATACAAAAGTTACTATCTTCACCGGTACGACCGATCTTCGTTTGTTCTACGATTTCTCTACGACTATGTACAACGTTTCTGGTCATTTTGATTCATGTTTTCCATATAAACCCCCCACACATATGAACAACACACATTTGTTGCCGATTTTACCACGATGTTACTGCGACAACCACCATCACAACAACGGCAACTTTATAATACTGTCAGTTTATGCTTAACTGATACACGAGCAATTGATATTACACCAGAGCAGAGATCACTCCTCCTGGTTGTATGTCGAAGGCTGCTTGGCAAAGGTTTTCAAGTTAATCCGTTGGACCATGCGAGTACGATTTACCGTTACTGACTGCTGGCGTAATGTCAATTGTGATATGAACCATATAGATCTCGTCATCATGGTACCCCGATATTACAAATAGATATCGTAATGGAAGTTGTGCGCCAGTGTGAGTAGGGTATTAAATTAAAAAAGCAGTTCACAAACGAAGCGCGGCATTATCAGTTGTTTGAAGACGTTTAATGGTTGCCGATAAAAGATGCCAAAGAGACCGACACATCCTAAGATCGACATGGGTTTGACAGGTGTTTTCCAAGATTTGTACAACAGTTGCTATTCCACGTGTATGCCTACATGCCAAACTTAAATTGGATGGTACACGTATATGATGATTATGTTAGTCTATATTTTAACCGACATTTGTGGAAATTAGGATTTATTTATTTGCCGTTGATCAATACTCGTACAAAAAGTAATAACAAATGCAATTTGATAGGTCTCTCATCGCCGTATGATATGTCCGGCGTCGACATTTATCAATTATAACCATTTGAAGAATGTTAATGCATCAGCTAATAGTATCCACGCACTCTGTTCTGGGGAGATGGTCGTGAATTTACATTCTGGCTTCTCTCGAACCGCCGGGGAAATGTTTTGGGATTTTGTTGTCGGAGCAATACCCCGGGAACATTATTTAGTTTTCAGTGGCCGGGGAAACGATCGTGTTTAACCTTCCAGCTTCCCCGCACTGCCGAGAATTTTTTTCTCTGAATCAATACCCCGGGGACAATATTTAGTTGTCATGGGCCATGGCAATACCGAATATTTCACCATCAGCTGTCCCCCTCGGGGACATGGAAGGCCGGTGGTTTGATACCCCAAAAAGTTAAAAACCCAGCCCATCCCCGGGGGTGGGGCCGTGGATGCAACTGACTGATATATTAGCTGTGTGTCGTTTGAAAACACAGATTGCAGATTTGCACTAAAAGTTGATCTACTTAGTAAAGGGTCGCTAAGTCCAAATTAAGAAATTATTCTAACGTCTGCAAAACTATATAATAAAAATAATAGGTGTAAATAATTAGACTCCGTAGAAACCCTAAAAATAGTATAAATATCATTTTAATAATATAAAGTAAAGTCACGCCTCGAACCAGGAACCTTAGCTTCCACAGACCGGCGTCTCTAACAATATACCACGGAATAAATGCAGTTGCATCCACGGCACCGGTACACCCCGGGGATCCTCAACGGAATATTTACCTTCCAGCTTCCCCCGTACTGACAGGGAAATGTGGAAGTTTTTTCTCCGAACCGATACCCCGGGGACAATATTTAGTTGCCAGGGGGCCGGGGAAATACCAGACATTTTACCCCCAGATGACCCCGGCAGGGCCGTGGAGGGCGGGGATTTTTCAACCCAAATGTTATAATCCTGACCTATCTCCGGGGTAGGGGGCGTTGATGCAACTGACTGGTGCATAAATATTATTGTTGTCATTAAAATGTATCATTATTAAATTAATAGGACCCTACGTGTCCGTGTTTTAAATCGGGAACCGAGTTTGATTATTGTACTCTAAATTTAGTGATTTGATTTATTATTGCAGAGCTGGATCTACACGAAAATTCTATTTGTGTCCCAATAGAAATCTAAAATACTAGGACCTACTGTAGGTCTAGATCTATTCTAATTTGTGCGGGAAAGATCCAAATCTAGATCGCAACTCGGTCTGAACTCAATGCGCTTTTTTCAGGATTACCCTGCTCCTTGAAATGTGTATTAATCTAACCTGGTTAATTCTTTGTGAGATTGTTGATTGACAGTTTAATTTGTCTGTCAATCAGGAAATAACTTATATCGACTCGTCATTCTTTACGCATTCTAGATCTAGGTCTAGATCTATTGTTTACAACAAATAATGAATAAGATTCTCTATTCTCATTGCCAGTGAATATGGCAACAATTTTAATGATACGCATAGATTCACACTATGTTTTAACATTCAAATCTACTTATTTCAAATGTATATAGAGCTCTATGCAGCTTGTTTTGACTATGTACAGACGGGGCTTTGAACACACCCTCCCGCTACGCACCTGAAGTTGAACTATTTATAGAATGTTGATCTATTTATAGATCTATTAATTATCCTATACATCCAGACTCATAAACTTTTAAAAAAACGTTCGTTATATTTATTTAATGTAAATAAAACAATCTAGACGTATTTTGAAATTGTTAAATATAGTGAAATGTTGAACTTTCCCTGGTTTAAACCTCAATATTTACACTACGTGTTTACAATGGGCGCAGCCATCTTGAAACGTCACGATTTCTTCTGACGTCATTTCTGGCTTATGACGTAATTTACGATAAGGACCTTTTATGCTTGACGCGGCTCATTATTAACTGACATAATTTAGTATCCTGATACAAATAGTTTTCCTGTGATCAAGAATGTTGATTTATATACATGCCCTCAGAATAAAAGCACTGTACACACATACACATATTTGTTTAGTCCATCACACCTTCAAACATTCAAATCTGGTAACATGTGTATGGACCAGTCTCCAGCCAATGGCTAATCAGATTCAGTTACAGCTGTGAGGCACACTCGGGGTGAAATGGCCAGTTGGTTATTGTATACATACCAGCACATGTATTATTCTGCCTATTGGTGCCCCTCTACTCATGTTCTACAGAAACTGGCTTATCAGCAGATCTAATTTTAGAACCTTCTCACATTGACCAGCAGGGTGTAATAATCTATAAAGGTTACTATGATGTCAATCCTAGAATCAGTTGCTCCATAGAATGTAATTGAAAAATCAGGTTTATGAAATAGGTATTAAAACAATTATCAGCAATTCTGAAATGGGCATTTCAGTGTATCTTTTTCTTTATGACCAGTACATAATTCTTTTTAAATAAGCATAATTAATGCTGTTTTATACTTCATGGTTCTTATAATTTTCCAAATAAATTCAATTTACTAATGATTTAATACTAAATTGTATTAATAAGCACTATTTATCAATTATAAAAAGGAATAAAGTATATACCAGTTTTTACAGAATTTTTATTTTTATTAATTATGCCTTATTTAGTCTGAAAATCAATAAATCAAATTAATATTATTTTCAGATTCTTCATTTTAAGTTCTTTGTTTTGAATCCCATTGTGCAGTTGAAAATAGTTTGGATTATGGCTTTATGAATTTTTAAAACATTTTTCATGTTTTTGGACTTAGAATTTTTCACTCCCACCACTGGATAAAAACTTCTAAGTACAAGTCTGATAAAAATGTCTAAGTGATTTCCATCGATTTCCGCTCCTGAAAATGACTAAGTTCAACTTTCCGTCATTTTCCATGCAAAATCCATGGACTTTGATGGTATTAGAGGGAAGAAATAAAGGAAAAGAGCGTAAAAATAATTTTCCACTCTTTTCCACGATGTTTTACATCAATTTCCATGGATTTCCACGGATATCCATGTAAAATGAGCGTAATTCATGTAATTTGATGGCAGATCTACAGAAGGGTAGATGCCTAATAATATGTCTATTCTTCATATTTAATCACAATTATCCTTGTCTGGTACTAAAATAAGGACAACATTCGCATAAAAATGACAGTTTAAGAAACAATACATCTGAACTTTTCCGGATTTTTCATGATAAAAATCTAAATTTTCACTTTTTTAGACATTTTACTCAGATAAAATGGTAAAAACCCCATCTTGAGTGCATTTCCGTTCATATAAATGCAAAAAAATGAAAACATGATCTTAATGGAATTTTGCATGTCTTTATTCAGGCAACCCTTTTTGAGTTGTTTAAGTGTTTTTTTGCAGTTTTTTCAATGCTTCTATATATATATGCAGCACACAACAATCAATTCTAGATAAATTGGGCATGAATTCCAGAAAAAATTACAAACCCGCATATTCGCCATTGAGGAGAAATTTGGTCAGCGCCTGTCAAATGGTATGAATAGTGACATGAAATAGGGTTGTATTTGTGTTAAAATGGTATTCTGAACCCATATTTTGCATTAGATGCCTAATAATATGTCTATTCTTCATATTTAATCACAATTATCCTTGTCTGGTACTAAAATAAGGGCAACATTCGTATAAAAATGACAATTTAACAAAAAATAAATCTGAACTTTTCCGGATTTTTCATGATAAAAATCTAAATTTTCACGTTTTTAGACATTTTACACAGATAAAAATGGTAAAACCCTATCTTGAGTGCATTTCGATTCATTTACATGCAAAAAATGAAAAAATGATTTTAATGGATTTTGCATGTCTTTATTAAGGCAACCCTTTTGGGGTTGTTTTAGTGTTTTTTTGCAGTTTTTTCAATGCTACTATATATATATCCAGCATACAACAATCAGTTATAGACAAATTGGGCATGAATTCCAGAAAAAATTACAAACCCGCATATGCGCCTTTAAGGAGAAATTTGGTCAGCGCCTGTCAAATGGTATGAATAGTGACATGAAATAGGGTTGTATTTGTGCTAAAATGGTATTCTGAACCCAAATTTTGCATTAGATGCCAAATTATATGTCTATTCTTCATATTAAATCACAATTATCCTTGTCTGGTACTAAAATAAGGGCAACATTCGCATAAAAATGACAATTTAAGAAAAAATACATCTGAACTTTTCCAGATTTTTCATGATAAAAATCAAAATTTTCACTTTTTTAGACATTTTACACAGATAAAAATGGTTAAAACCCCATCTTGAGTGCATTTCGATTCATTTAGATGCAAAAAAATGAAAAAATGATTTTAATGGATTTTGCATGTCTTTATTAGGCAACCCTTTTTGGGTTGTTTAAGTGTTTTTTGCAGTTTTTTCAATGCTACTATATATATGCAGCACACAGCAATCAATTCTAGACAAATTGGGCATGAATTCCAGAAAAAATTACAAACCCGCATATGCGCCTTTAAGGAGAAATTTGGTCAGCGCCTGTCAAATGGTATGAATAGTGACATGAAATAGGGTTGTATTTGTGCTAAAATGGTATTCTGAACCCAAATTTTGCATTAGATGCCAAATTATACGTCTATTCTTCATATTTAATCACAATTATCCTTGTCTGGTACTAACATAAGGGCAACATTCGCATAAAAATGACAATTTAAGAAAAAATACATCTGAACTTTTCCAGATTTTTCATGATAAAAATCTAAAGGACAAGGTTCACTAACTAGTAAAAATGGCCCAGTTACAGAAATTAATAATACTTTCGCAAATAACAAGTTACAGTATAACATGACCAAATATGATACTTTTTATCAAAACAATACTCTTGTGTTGCCATGGCAACACTAGTTTGCCCTTCATTCTATTTACAAATATGGCGAAATAAAAGAGGAAATAAAGGAAAAAGTACTCAGTCCAGTCACATAAAATGTTGCATAAAGTTTAAGGACAAAATGAACATTATGAATTTTGATCAATTATCCAGTTTAGGCTGAGGAATTGTCACTATGGCAACAAAATAGGTACAAAGAACGAACAAAACAGCAACAAAAAAATGGAATCATGCGATAACTCGAACAAATGGCAATTCTGGATTATAAAACTTAGTTCATGCATATGGTGCAATAAAGCCAATATGCATGTCTCCGTATCTTTAGACTTTGCACAAAGAAAGCGTTGCTATGGAAACCAAAACAGTGCGGAAAAGGAGGTTTTTCACATTGTGCAATAATGAGAGCAATTCTTAAGCTAGACCTATGAAACTTGGTATGTCGACAGAGGACTTTGATTGGCTTATGAAAATCATTAAAGTTTGTTAAACACAGACAATTTGTGGTTGCTATGGCAACATTAATATTTTTATTTTCAGATAATTTCACAAAGTACACTAATTGAGATTTATCATTTTGGCAAAGAATTCAAATTGACTGATCATTTCCCAGTCACTATTAAACACACAGGATTGGAAAATTCTCTGAAAATTCTTGGTGTTCGACTTCCATAGTTGCGATCGTTAAGTAAAACACACTTACGAGTTTGCGTAAGGTAGATATATATGCGCTACATTTACGCAGTGTAGTAAAACAGTGTCCCGGTGCACAAGGTGGCTTTTGAAGTTTGATTGCAAAATTACGACATTTAAACACTTGTTATTTGATACAAATGGCAAAAGCACGATATGCACGTGCACACCAATATCTGGAAAGATGGATGGTTTCACTAAAACAAAAAGACGGATTATACGGATCAATGTGTATAATATATGTGTACACGAAATTTGAAAGCGTTTTTTAGTATAATTATCAAAAATGAAAATGTATACTTAGAAAAGTTTCCTAGTACTCCTAGACAGAAAACTTACATCTCACAACACATGCTTCCGCATTTTAGATGGCTGATATTATATGCAAAAACATACGTCACAACACATGCTTCCGCATTTTAGATGGCTGATATTATATGCCAAAAACATACGTCAAGTATGTTCAAAGCATAATAATGATTAAATGATGCAATTACCAGCACATTGGCTCAAAGATTATTTTATACACGGGCATAAAAAATGTATTCGCCAATACACTGATACCATGCTACACACCCATGACAGAAATAAGCGTATTTTAGGACACAAGGTAAGAGCGCTGACTGAGTGACTGGTCCAATGCCTACAGTTGCCTTAGTTAAACAATCTCGACCTAGTGACTACGCGTCCGTGGAAGAAAACCACCGGAGATCGAAATCTTGTCTAACAGTTGCCTATTCAGAAATGGAACATTTTTTGTGGTTTCACAGGTATCTTCGAATCAACGTTACTATCTTATGATAAGACTAAAGTACATACACAGCTTCGAATGACTCGGGTTTCTCAACAGGTTTTAAAGTTGGAGCCTGTGGATACATTTTGTAAATTTATAAGGAATGAAGTATCTAAATTTATAAGCGACATATGGGAGCTGTGGAGAGAGTGTATACCCCTTCTGCTAGAGTGAGGAGGGAGGTTAGCTACCCTCTAGAAAACTTTGCTTTCTGGAAGATTAGCTACTGAAATCTGCTCAATTCTGAGACCAAATGCTTTCTAGCAGGCCTGGATGTAACACAAATGATGTTATTCTAGTTGTTTCCCAAAAACAGTCTAAAAAAGACTGTTCCTATTGTTTCCAGAGCAGCATGAACATTTCTCATTATAAATATATTGGTACCGTGCTGTTAACGTATGTTGATTCGAGTCAATGCTAGGCCTATATAGATTTTATATTGGATGAGACAATACTGTAAAATCATTAATTTTCGTGGGGGATTAAATTTCCTGGATTTCGTGGTTCACTTCAACCACGAACTAATCCCAACGAACATTGATTTTGACCTTTGTTTTGTTACCCGAAATGCAAAATCCACGAATTCATGTGCCAACGAAATTGTCTTTTTTACCAATAACCACGAACTTTCGTCCCAACGAAATTAAATAATTTTACATGGAGCAATGCCCACGTCAAATTGATGTCGCGAAAACATGCTACATTTGATTTAATGTAGTATTATTTGTGAATTAAATAAAATGGGTCTAACACAAAGCAATTGTTCAATTAAAACGACCGATCCGATTTGTTAACACGATTCATGTCACGTGTAACGAAGCTGGAGATGCACATTTTAAATTCTTCTTCGTAATCGTAACTAGATCAGATTCTATTCATGTCCGCGGTGATTTTGAATGTCTAGTTGGTAATTATCAATCAACAATTGAATTTATAAACAGCACTGTCCAACCCTCATAATCCAATCAAAATATCTTCTTAACCACCGATTAAAGAAGTGTTTTCCTAATGCGTTAATTACACAACCAGCAGTCAGAATTCAAGGTCGGTTCGTTGCAGGCGCTCTATTCATGTGTATGTAAACATGGCACCTCGCGAGAGCTGATTTTCACAGTAGCATAGTCCCGCCTACCGTCTATAGATGTTTACCAAATAAGTCTCCAACTTGTAATTTCATGGCTTTTGGTGAAACAAATTCAAAGAGTTCTGCGGGTCCCGTGAACTCGTATGTCGGCATTTTAAATTTTTCGCGTCTACATAATTAGAACAATATGCCCATGATCGATCCGAGAACCCTACATTTCAAGATTCAACGATTTTCGGAAAATTACCCGGTAGGTGTTTTGATGTTAATACATGCATGTGATTTATTTCATGCTATTTTTTTTATTTAATTACCGCGACCATGTCGACTCTAATAAATATATGACTGTTTCCGAAATATGCAGATCACTAGTTCTACAAAAGTTAATAATAGTTAATTGCATAATACAAGACGAAGAACGGGTTATATAAAGAAACTGCGATACTACTCGCGCTCCAGTCAATTAAGAAGTTTTCATAGCACGAGATTACATAGCCCGTCTCTGACGTCACAATGACGTCATTTTGCTTACAGGGGCGGAAATGTCGCGTTACGGTGTACATACTTTTTAATTTTAAACTATGAGCGCACGTTTGTCCCAAAAATTAACAGTGATGTCACGAATCTAAATGAAATTTGTCATCAATCTAACAAGTTTGAAGGTGGGACTCGCGTGCGCTCATATTAAATAATGATCAAATACCTCACGAAAAAGACGAATTTTGCCAAATTTCGGCAAACTGGGGGGTCTTAAAATGTTATTTTACTCACTTTAAAACGGGTTTTCTGTAGACAAATTACATTTTCATGAAGGTCAAATGTTATTTATTAGATATAGAAGACAAATAATCGTTTTATTCCAACTTTCATTTTTCATTATTTCTGGGCCATTTTAACCAGTTAGTGAACCTTGTCCTTTTCACGTTTTTAGACATTTTACACAGATAAAAATGGTTAAAACCCCATCTTAAGTGCATTTCCATTCATTTAAATGCAAAAAAATGAAAACATGATTTTAATGGATTTTGCATGTCTTTATTAAGGCAACCCTTTTTGGGTTGTTTAAGTGTTATTTGCAGTTTTTTCAATGCTACTATATATATGCAGCACACAACAATCAATTCTAGACATATTGGGCATGAATTCCAGAAAAAATTACAAACCCGCATATGCGCCTTTAAGGAGAAATTTGGTCAGCGCCTGTCAAATGGTATGAATAGTGACATGAAATAGGATTGTATTTGTGCTAAAATGGTATTCTGAACCCAAATTTTGCATTAGATGCCTAATAATATGTCTATTCTTCATATTTAATCACAATTATCCTTGTCTGGTACTAAAATAAGGACAACATTCGCATAAAAATGACAGTTTAAGAAACAATACATCTGAACTTTTCCGGATTTTTCATGATAAAAATCTAAATTTTCACTTTTTTAGACATTTTACTCAGATAAAATGGTTAAAACCCCATCTTGAGTGCATTTCCGTTCATATAAATGCAAAAAAATGAAAACATGATCTTAATGGAATTTTGCATGTCTTTATTCAGGCAACCCTTCTTGAGTTGTTTCAGTGTTTTTTTGCAGTTTTTTCAATGCTTCTATATATATGCAGCACACAACAATCAATTCTAGATAAATTGGGCATGAATTCCAGAAAAAATTACAAACCCGCATATGCGCCTTTAAGGAGAAATTTGGTCAGCGCCTGTCAAATGGTATGAATAGTGACATAAAATAGGGTTGTATTTGTGCTAAAATGGAATTATGAACCCAAATTTTGCATTAGATGCCTAATAATATGTCTATTCTTCATATTTAATCACAAATATCCCTGTCTGGTACTAAAATAAGGGCAACATCCGCATAAAAATGACAATTTAAGAAAATATAAATATGAACTTTTCCGGATTTTTCATGATAAAAATCTAAATTTTCACTTTTTTAGACATTTTACACAGATAAAAATGGTTAAAACCCCATCTTAAGTGCATTACCATTCATTTAAATGCAAAAAAATGAAAACATGATTTTAATGGAATTTGCATGTCTTTATTAAGGCAACACTTTTTGGGTTGTTTAAGTGTTATTTGCAGTTTTTTCAATGCTACTATATATATGCAGCACACAACAATCAATTCTAGACAAATTGGGCATGAATTCCAGAAAAAATTACAAACCCGCATATGCGCCTTTAAGGAGAAATTTGGTCAGCGCCTGTCAAATGGTATGAATAGTGACATGAAATAGGGTTGTATTTGTGCTAAAATGGTATTCTGAACCCAAATTTTGCATTAGATGCCTAATCATATGTCTATTCTTCATATTTAATCACAATTATTCTTGTCTGGTACTAAAATAAGGACAACATTCGCATAAAAATGACAGTTTAAGAAACAATACATCTGAACTTTTCCGGATTTTTCATGATAAAAATCTAAATTTTCACTTTTTTAGACATTTTACTCAGATAAAATGGTAAAAACCCCATCTTGAGTGCATTTCCGTTCATATAAATGCAAAAAAATGAAAACATGATCTTAATGGAATTTTGCATGTCTTTATTCAGGAAACCCTTTTTGAGTTGTTTAAGTGTTTTTTTTGCAGTTTTTTCAATACTTCTATATATATGCAGCACACAACAATCAATTCTAGATAAATTGGGCATGAATTCCAGAAAAAATTACAAACCCGCATATTCGCCATTGAGGAGAAATTTGGTCAGCGCCTGTCAAATGGTATGAATAGTGACATGAAATAGGGTTGTATTTGTGTTATAATGGTATTCTGAACCCATATTTTGCATTAGATGCCTAATAATATGTCTATTCTTCATATTTAATCACAATTATCCTTGTCTGGTACTAACATAAGGGCAACATTCGCATAAAAATGACAATTTAAGAAAAAATAAATCTGAACTTTTCCGGATTTTTCATGATAAAAATCTAAATTTTCACTTTTTTAGACATTTTACACAGATAAAAATGGTTAAAACCCTATCTTGAGTGCATTTCGATTCATTTACATGCAAAAAATGAAAAAATGATTTTAATGGATTTTGCATGTCTTTATTAAGGCAACCCTTTTGGGGTTGTTTTAGTGTTTTTTTGCAGTTTTTTCAATGCTACTATACACAGGGTGTCTCAAAATACATGTCCGCTTGTTGAGGACGTATAACTCTGTAATGTTTTGCTTTACATATCTACTTTATATGTAAGATCAAAGGGAATTCAAATCAATGAAGAAATTATGAAACAATTATCAAAAACAATACATACGAAACCTGTAGAATGCATTTTGAGTAGCTAACCCCAATTCGGTAAAAACTTGTGTTTTACGTCGTTTGACGATTTTAATGACGTTCACAAACCTTTGAGTCGGATGTGATGTTTCCATTTTCTCCACAAATTGATATTTTGAGTTTCGATGCAGTTATATTTCTTGAATTGTATAATCTAACTTTCAAATAGTATAAGAAAAAATAAATATTTAGAATGTTTTGGTCACTTTTTCCTGATTTGTAGGTAGCATAACCAAATTCATTCTCCTACCAATGCAGTTTTTGTTGATTGATACTTCATTAAGTACTATTTCATAATTTTAAGTTACATTATATGACAATTTTTGGACTGTAAGAGACACGCTAGACATACCGCTATACATTCAATCCAGTATGTTCATTTGAGACGATTGGTACACCTTTTTATAATTATGATATACCTAGAATTGCGTGAATATCAAAATTTCAGTCCTAATTTTTTTTAAAAATGTGTTCCTCCCATAAGTACGTCCGATTTTCTGATTTCATTTTCTAATGGCCCCTGACCAGTTCCTCAGCCAGTGTGTGCATAGTAGGGTACGACTGACCATTACTATACCGACATATGATATTAACTTTACCCATGTTACCGTACAAACTATGTTATCTGCCTCTTCGGACATTTTAGAAGGTCCGTTGCTAATGACGTTAGTATAACGTATATGACGTGTCATCAAATGTTCGAGTATTGACACATGATATAATTCACCCCACAATTTATAAATTTAGCTTTCGTATGATACTATGATTATCAATTTACTAACTCATTTGGCAAAGTAATGACCCCTCAACAAGCGGACATGTATTTTGAGACACCCTGTATATATCCAGCATACAACAATCAGTTATAGACAAATTGGGCATGAATTCCAGAAAAAATTACAAACCCGCATATGCGCCTTTAAGGAGAAATTTGGTCAAATGGTATGAATAGTGACATGAAATAGGGTTGTATTTGTGCTAAAATGGTATTCTGAACCCAAATTTTGCATTAGATGCCAAATTATATGTCTATTCTTCATATTTAATCACAATTATCCTTGTCTGGTACTAAAATAAGGACAACATTCGCATAAAAATGACAATTTAAGAAAAAATACATCTGAACTTTTCCAGATTTTTCATGATAAAAATCTAAATTTTCAATTTTTTAGACATTTTACACAGATTAAAATGGTTAAAACCCCATCTTGAGTGCATTTCCATTCATTTAAATGCAAAAAAATGAAAACATGATTTTAATGGATTTTGCATGTCTTTAATAGGCAACCCTTTTTGGGTTGTTTAAGTGTTATTTGCAGTTTTTTCAATGCTACTATATATATGCAGCACACAACAATCAATTCTAGACAAATTGGGCATGAATTCCAGAAAAAATTACAAACCCGCATACTAGTATGCGCCTTTAAGAAGAAATTTGGTCAACGCCTGTCAAATGGTATGAATAGTGACATGAAATAGGGTTGCATTTGTGCTAAAAGGGTATTATGAACCCAAATTTTGCATTAGATGCCTAAGAATATGTCTATTCTTCATTTTAATCACAATTATCCTTGTCTGGTACTAAAATAAGGGCAACATTCGTATAAAAATGACAATTTAAGAAAAAAATAAATCTGAACCTTTCCGGATTTTTCATGATAAAAATCTAAATTTTCACTTTTTTAGACATTTTACACAGATAAAAATGGTTAAAACCCCATCTTGAGTGCATTTCCATTCATTTAAATGCCAAAAAATGAAAACATAATTTTAATGGATTTTGCATGTCTTTATTAGGCAACCCTTTTTGGGTTGTTTAAGTGTTTTTTGCAGTTTTTTCAATGCTACTATATATATGCAGCACACAACAATCAATTCTAGACAAATTGGGCATGAATTCCAGAAAAAATTACAAACCCGCATATGCGCCTTTAAGGAGAAATTTAGTCAGCGCCTGTCAAATGGTATGAATAGTGACATAAAATAGGGTTGTATTTGTGCTAAAATGGAATAATGAACCCAAATTTTGCATTAGATGCCTAAGAATATGTCTATTCTTCATATTTAATCACAAATATCCCTGTCTGGTACTAAAATAAGGGCAACATCCGCATAAAAATGACAATTTAAGAAAATATAAATATGAACTTTTCCGGATTTTTCATGATAAAAATCTAAATTTTCACTTTTTTAGACATTTTACACAGATAAAAATGGTTAAAACCCCATCTTAAGTGCATTTCCATTCATTTAAATGCAAAAAAATGAAAGCATGATTTTAATGGATTTTGCATGTCTTTATTAAGGCAACCCTTTTTGGGTTGTTTAAGTGTTATTTGCAGTTTTTTCAATGCTACTATATATATGCAGCACACAACAATCAATTCTAGACAAATTGGGCATGAATTCCAGAAAAAAATACAAACCCGCATATGCGCCTTTAAGGAGAAATTTGGTCAGCGCCTGTCAAATGGTATGAATAGTGACATGAAATAGGGTTGTATTTGTGCTAAAATGGTATTCTGAACCCAAATTTTGCATTAGATGCCTAATCATATGTCTATTCTTCATATTTAATCACAATTATCCTTGTCTGGTACTAAAATAAGGACAACATTCGCATAAAAATGACAGTTTAAGAAACAATACATCTGTGGCGTGTTTAGCTAGCCTAGCTCTTGGCTAGATCTAGCAGTTCTCGCTCCTGAACAACAAGATAAATCGAGATCTCGGCGAGGGCTAGCCTAGTCTAGTAAGCTAGCAATGAGGCCGGGATTTGACTAAAATACGAAAGGATAATTTTTTGGCGCAACGAGGCGAAACGAGGATTAATAAATTGTGTATTTGGATTGCATTAGATTGTTCCTCTCAATAAATAATGACAATATTTTAAAATAAGCTAATTTGAAGCCTCCTTTCGCCGACCACACTGTCTGACACCTTCAAAGGTGCTATTCAAGGCAATTCTTCATGTAATTATACGAAATTATTAATGAAAAAAATTAAACCCCAATTTTTTTTTATAAAACCCTTTAAAACCCCTTATTGTCCTTAAAACCAATTTGGGTAGGGTTTTAAACGAAATAGTGGGTTTATGGCAACCCTGCATTATACATAATATGATGCATATTAAATAGCATAGTGCTGGTCATATCAAAATAATAACTAAATAAAATTCTCCCGTCTAATCATTCATTAGGGGTTGGCAAGTACACCCCGAATTCGGCCGTTATTGGCGAAATGGCATGGACGCCGCCTATAGTTCGGCAGTGGAGCTGTATCTCTACATATTGGACAAGATTAAATTCATTACATGCATCTCGTCTCACTAAACGTATAGCACTTTGGGCAATTTCTCTAGCAAATAATTCTTGTAAAAACTGGCATCATAATGTTAAAAGAAAATTGTTTGAGCTTGATTTGTATCAATATAGTGACATCAATATAACTATACCTAAACATAGTTTTAAACGCTCTGTGGAGGAACGTATGTTCAATATTTTTAAAACAGAATGGCTTAATTCGGTACAACAAGTTTCAAGTCGTAGTGGTAGGGGTGGAAATAAACTACGCACATATGCCCTGTTTAAACAACATATTACTGTTGAAAAGTATTGTAAAATGATCTTGCCATTTAATCATAGATCGGCTTTTTGTAAATTCAGATGTGGCGTTGCACCAATTAGGCTTGAAACAGGTAGATATGAAAGGTTGCCTGTTGATGAAAGAACTTGTCCTTTCTGTAATGTTTTTATTGAAGATGGATGCCATGTAATACTTAACTGCAGTTTATATGAAGACTTACGTTTTAATCTTGTACAACAAGCTACAGAAGTTTGTGATATATTTTATGATTTGTCAGACAACGATAAACTAGTCGTGATATTTACACACCCGGATTTGATTCGTTTAAGTGCCAAAACCTGCTGTAATATTTTAAATCGTAGAAGTTCTTATCTATGCAGATAACTTTGTTGTTGTTGTTTTTTTATTACATGTATTCTTAATAACTGGATTAAGTCTAGCATTCTTTTATTATTTATAAGCAAGTGTAGTTTTACTTTTTAACTCTTTTGTCGGTTTAAAACTAGATTTTTATTGTAATATAATATAATATGAATACATGTATAGTAAAAACAATAATTATATATACAGTGTATAAATATATGTAGTTTTATTTTTGTACTTTTCTTGTGAATAATTTTACCAGTCTCTTATAATTCTCTGTTAGAATGGTCACATAATAATGACTCTGTGATATAATATAATGTGATTGTATTTGTATATATGTGAATGAGACTTAAATAAAGAATATATATTCATCAATGATTGACAAATGAAACATTACTTTCGCAAACTGTGTGTCATTATTTTAAACAGATTATATATCGACGATAATTAGATTAACCACAGATTATCACATGTAGCCACGTGTCAAGTCACCGACTGTTTGTTGAATAAATTAATTATCGGGATGGTATTGTTATAAGTCACCGACGAAGGATCACACCTTTGTTGATTGAGTAGGAAGTATCAAGGCGCTGCTTATTGCTCGTAAAACTAGTTTCACTGTTATATCATAGTCAACGGTGGCAGAAGGAGGCTAGCATATTATTTAGTTGGTATGATAAAGCTCCTTTCGCTGATTTTTACAGTCGGCGAATGGGGGTCATAATATAAGTTATTTGATAGATTAATTAAGCTCCCTTCGCTGAAAATTTTAAAATTTAAAGTCGGCTAGAATATAACTAATTATTATGGTAAAACTCGTTTCGCTGTTATATCATGGTCAATGGTGGCGAAAAGCTAGAATTTTTATTATACATATATATATTCAATTTTGTACATACACACATTCAGCATAGAAAAAAATCACAACCAACGATCTAGCAAATATACCACTATGATATAACTTAGTTTAAGAAATAAAAATCTGTTCGCGTTTATTGTCGGTGAATAAAACACGGACGAGTGCGTAGCACGAGTGATTTAATTTTCCGCATCCGAACGAGTGTCCGTGTTTTATTCACCGACAATATACAAGAACAGAGTTTTTATTTCGATTCTAAATACCATAATATCCCGCACTATTTAACTGCGTGCATTCCATTTTCACCCATTTGACATTGAACATAATTCCACAGATATGTATTTAGAAGTTCCAAATACATATCTGTGATAATTCCACGCTGAAATTGAATGGCTTATTAGCTCGTACAATTACCTCCCTCGTTAATAAAAACGACCTTCGTAATTTTCTGAAGGAAATACCACAATTTAAACATTGAAACAATTTTAATAACACGAGTATATGGTATCTATTTCATAAAATGAAAAATATAAATGGATTGTTTATCAGAAGCTTTAATAAAACTTGGTTTCTAGAGTATATTGGAGTTTCTAAAAATAAATGCGTCATAGATGTAACACTGGATCCTCGTGCAACTCGCCTTGTCATCGTGACTCGTAGTAAAGTTTACTATAAAGTTTACGTTCATTCATTCATAAATATGTCAAGAGATACTTGGCGTAAATAGAAACAGCCAATTTGATAGGTATGTTTTATGGGGGCAATAAAACATGGTTCGGTTCGTTCTTTGTGTATTGGATTAATCCGCGAATCGTGTTAGAATGAAATATAAATGATAACGCTCATTGCAGTGGAATTTTACATTCTAACATTCTTTTGCCGATATTTCATGGTTTTGGTCGTATATGACTATGATGAATTTTACCGTCGGCAAAAAGCAGCTATTATGGAATAGGTTGGTACATGTAGATGAAGCTCCTTTCCCCAATATTTTAATTAACATTCTACCAACGTTTACAAGTTCACTGTCGGGCATCCGTCGGCGAAATGAGGCTATAGTATAACTAAGTTAGTTGATATGCTAAAGCTCCTTTCGCGGATATTTCATGGTTTACGGTCTGCGAAAGGAGTCTATAAAATAACTATTTATAAAGTATTTATGATAAAGCTCCTGTCGTCGATATTTTACATGCTACCGTCGGCGAAAGGAGGCTGTAGTGTAACTACCAAGCAAGCAATCGATATGGGTCCCACGTGGGCACCTATATGGGACCCATATGGGCTGCCTATATGGGACCAACATAGAAAGTGCAACAGGGGCCTTTGTGATCTGGGCTGCCCATATGCATCCAATATGGGACCCATATGGGTCCCATCTGGGCTACCACATGAACATTCGCCTGGGCTGCCTATATGGGTCCCATCTGGGCTGCCAATATTCATTCAGAAATGGTACCCATATGGGCAGCCTATATTCGTATGAGCACTCCAGATACATTGTAAATCAGAAATTTTATTTTTCAGCAAACACCACTCTATCCTCTGGTTTGCTACTACTATGCGTACATAGTGTCCTTGCAGGAAGGAGCAGTTGAACAGCTTCTTGTTTATACAAGGTGTTCTATATTATATACTTACAAGTTCGATATTTACAAGCTATATATCACATTAACATTTAAAGTTTCCAGACAACCATATGGTAGAATTTAGAAAAAAATGTACATATATCAATTTACTTTGAACTTATGAAACACTATTATTTGTACTGAAAGTAAATATAATAGTAAGAAGACGATTTTTATTTCATGCTTACCGGTGGTTTACGGCGGAATAACGGTGGATTATTCCCCGATAATTTCACTGTTCATAATTTCACAGTTCATAATTTCACGGCAAATGGACTAGTTTTAAAAAATCATATTTCCTCGCCGTCAAAAATAAAATAATAAGCACTTTCACTTGCTCTCTTAATCTTTAACAAATAACACAACATTATCTATACATAAATGTAAAACAAATGGACGCAATTGAAGCCGTTGCAGAAGAACTATTTGATTGCAACTCGACGCGTGCATGGCGGGAAACTGACGTCACGCAAAACATTTCAGGTAAATAGTGGAGTATTTCCAATATTTAAGCTATTTGAAGCATGAAATAAATAGAATATTAGTATTTTACCGTGTATGATCGTTTGATAATTCACCTCGTGAGCAGCTGACTTATATATTCACTCGTGGCTACGCCACTCATGAAAATATTACATCAGCTGCTCACTCGGTGAATTATCAGCCGATCATACACGGAAAAATACAAATATCCTCTATTTATTTCATGCTTACCGGTGGTTTACGGCGGAATAACGGTGGATTATTCCCCGATAATTTCACTGTTCATAATTTCACAGTTCATAATTTCACGGCAAATGGACTAGTTTTAAAAAATCATATTTCCTCGCCGTCAAAAATAAAATAATAAGCACTTTCACTTGCTCTCTTAATCTTTAACAAATAACACAACATTATCTATACATAAATGTAAAACAAATGGACGCAATTGAAGCCGTTGCAGAAGAACTATTTGATTGCAACTCGACGCGTGCATGGCGGGAAAACGACGTCACGCAAAACATTTCAGGTAAATAGTGGAGTATTTCCAATATTTAAGCTATTTGAAGCATGAAATAAATAGAATATTAGTATTTTACCGTGTATGATCGTTTGATAATTCACCTCGTGAGCAGCTGACTTATATTTTCACTCGTGGCTACGCCACTCATGAAAATATTACATCAGCTGCTCACTCGGTGAATTATCAGCCGATCATACACGAAAAATACAAATATCCTCTATATATTAAATTTACTAATATTTCAATTCAAGGGAAGTAATACTTTTTTGTTCTGTATGGGCTTGCTCAGGAATAGCCCATATGGAACCCGTAAAGGTACCCCATCTGGGTACTAGATGGGAAAGCCCATATGTGCTTGCCAAGGAATAGCGCATATGTGACCCGTATGTGTACCAGATGGGAGAGCTCATATGGGATAGTCCAGGAATAGCCAATATGAGACCCGTATGGGTACCCCAGATGGGAAAGCCCATATGGGCTTGCCCAGGAATAGCCCATATGGGACCCATATGTGTACCAGATCGGAAAGTCCATATGGGTAGCCCAGGACTATAGGTCCCATATGCGTCCAATATGGGCATACCCACATGGGCTTGCCCAGAAACATCCCATATGGGACATGGTCATGTTCACATAGGTCCCATATGGGTCCAATATGGGCATAACCCATATGGGCTTGTCTACATAGGTCCCATATGGGTCCAATATAGGCATACCCACATGGGCTTGTCCAGAAACGACCCATATGGGATACGGGCTTGTCCATAATGGTCCCATATTGGTCCAATATGGGCACTTCCCATATGGACATGTCCACATAGGTCCCATATAGGTCCAATATGGGCATAACCCATATGGGCTTGTCCACATAGGTCCAATAAGGGTCCAATATGGGCATAGCCACATGGGCTTGCCCAGAAACATCCCATATGGGACATGGTCATGTTCACATAGGTCCCATATGGGTCCAATATGGGCATAACCCATATGGGCTTGTCCACATAGGTCCCATATGGGTCCAATATAGGCATACCCACATGAACTTGTCCAGAAACGACCCATATGGGATACGGGCTTGTCCATAATGGTCCCATATTGGTCCAATATGGGCACTTCCCATATGGACATGTCCACATAGGTCCCATATAGGTCCAATATGGGCATAACCCATATGGGCTTGTCCACATAGGTCCAATAAGGGTCCAATATGGACATAGCCACATGGGCTTGCCCAGAAACAGCCCATATGGGACATGGTTACGTCCACATAGTTCCCATATGGGTCCAATATGGGCATAACCCATATGGGCTTGTCCACATAGGTCCCATATGGGTCCAATATGGGCATGCACACATGGGCTTACCCAGAAACAGCCCATATGGGATGTAAGCATGTCCATGTAGGTCCCATATTGGTCCAATATAGGCATAACCAATATGGGCTTGTCCACATAGGTCCCATATGGGTCCAATATAGGCATACACACATCGGCTTGCCCAGAAACGGCCCATATGGGATATGGGTTTGTCCATAATGGTCCCATATTGGTCCAATATGGGCACTACCCATATGGACATGTCCACATAGGTCCCATATAGGTCCAATATTTGCATAACCCATATTGGCTTGTCCACATAGGTCCCTTAAGGGTCCAATATGGGCATACCCACATGGGCTTGCCCAGAAACAGCCGATATCGGACATGGTTATATCCACTTAGGTCCCATATGGGTCCAATATGGGCATAACCCATATGGGCTTGTCCACATAAGTCCCATATGGGTCCAATATGGGCATACACACATTGGCTTGTCCAGAAACAGCCCATATGGGATATAAGCATGTCCATATAGGTCCCATGTGGGTCCAATATGGGCATAACTCATATGGGCTTGTCCACATAGGTCTCTTAAGGGTCCAATATGGGCATACCCACATAGGCTTGCCCAGAAACAGCCAATATCGGACATGGTTATATCCACTTAGGTCCCATATGGGTCCAATATGGGCATAACCCATATGGGCTTGTCCACATAGGTCCCATATGGGTCCAATATGGGCATACACACATGGGCTTGCCCAGAAACAGCCAATATGGGATATAAGCATGTCCATATAGGTCCCATATTGGTCCAATATGGGCATAACTCATATGGGCTTGTCCACATAGGTCCCTTAAGGGTCCAATATGGGCATACCCACATGGGCTTGCCCAGAAACAGCCCATATGGGATATGGGATTGTCCATAATGGTCCCATATGGGTCAATTATGGGCACTACCCATATCGACATGTCCACATAGGTCCCAATATGGGCATTACCCTTATGGACTTGTCCACATACGTACCATAAGAGTCCCATATGGACATACCCACATGGGCTTGCCCAGAAACAGCCCATATGGGACATGGTCATGTCCACATAGGTCCCATATGGGTCCAATATGGGCATAACCCTTATGGGCTTGTCCACATAGGTCCTATATGGGTCCAATATGGGCATATCCACATGGGCATGCCCAGAAACAGCCCATATGGGATATAAGCATGTCCATATAGGTCCCATATGGGTACAATATAGGCATAACCCTTATGGGCTTGTCCACATAGGTCCTATATGGGTCCAATATGGGCATACACACATGGGCTTGTCCAGAAACAGCCCATATGGGATATAAGCATGTCCATATAGGTCCCATATGGGTACAATATGGGCATAACCAATATGAGCTTGTCCACATAGGTCCCTTAAGGGTCAATATGGGCATACCCACATGGGCTTGCTCAGAAACAGCCCATATGGGACATGGTCATGTCCACATAGGTCCCATATGGGGCCAATATGGGCATAACCCGTATGGGCTTGTCCACATAGGTCCCATATGGGTTCAATATAGGCATATCCACATGGGCATGCCCAGAAACAGCCCATATGGGATATGGGCTGGTCCATAATGGTCCCATATGGGTCCAATATGGGCACAACCCATATGGACTTGTCCACATAGGTCCCATAAGGGTCCAGTATGGGCGTACCCACATGATCTTGCCCAGCAACAGCCCATATGGGACATGATCATGTCCACATAGGTCCCATATGGGTCCAATATGGGCATACACACGTGGACTTGCCCAGAAACAGCCCATATGGGATATAAGCATGTCCATATAGGTCCCATATGGGTCCAATAAAGGGCATAACCCATACGGGCTTGTCCACATAGGTCCGTTAAGGGTCAAATATGGACATAACCCATATGGGCTTGCCCACATAGGTCACATATGGGTCAAATATGGGCATACCCACATGGGCTCACCCAGAAACTGCCCAGATGGGATTTTGGCTTGTCCAAAATGGTTCCATATGGGTCCAATATGGGCATTACCCATAATAGCATGTCCACATAGGTCCCATATGGGTCCAATATGGGCATACCCACATGGGCTTGCCCAGAAACAGCTCATATGGGACCCATATAAGCATGTTTGCTTGGTATATATAAGTTGTTATGCTAAAGCTCCTTTGTCGATATTTTATGGTTTACGGTCGGCGAAAGGAGACTATAAAATAACTGAGAATGTATGATAAAGCTCCTTTCGCCGACAATTTACGTGCTACCTTCGGGCGGCGAAAGGAGACAATCCTATAAGGACCATCATATAACTAAGCAGGTATTTGATCTATAAAGCTTCTTTCGCCGATAGTTCGGGTTTACGGTTGGCGAAACGAGCATAGAGTATAACTAAGTTGGTACGCTAATTATTAAGGCTCCTTTCGCCGATATTTTATATTTTACCGACGGCGAAAAGAGGCCAGTAGATATATATGAGCCGTTTTCCAGGAAAACCGGGCTTATTGACAAGAATACGAAAATCATGATAATATATCGTTAGAAGGACGAGACTCTTATGAACACTCTCTGTAAATTTGAACGAATTATTGCATAAATTAACGGATGTATTGACTTTTGAAACTAACCAGTTTTTGAGTGACGTCGCAAACGTCATTCGAACGTTATTTGACGTAACGTTAATAATCATTTCATAAACCCAGTATCTGGTGAATTATTGACGTAAACTTTTCAAATTTTTGTCACATTATATAATAATATTCTGATTTTAATAAAACACGTAAAAATTGTGAGTGTCTGCTTCAAGGGAAAAGTAGCCGCTATTTTTAACCACTAACCCCTTGTTATTCTCAATTCGGGTAGTTTTCGGAAATTGGTCACCACAGCAACGACGGAAGTAATTTTATCATAATTTATCAGAAAATTTAACTTGTTCGGATAGTACTAAGGTATCCAACTACTTAAGATTTAATCGGTGAACATGACTTTTTTCTCATTTTAGACCTATTTCTAAATATCGTGACATAACTACTATTGTTATGTCAATAAGCCCAGTTTTCCCGGAGAACGGCTCATGTATATAATTAAGTTAGTATCATAAAACTCCTTTCGCCGATATTGTATAGTCAACAGTTGGCGAAAGGATGCTATGCCATAACTAAGTGGATAGGTAAAGTTCCTTTCGATCGCCGATATTTCAATGCCTACGGTCGACGAAAGGAGGCTTCAAATTAGCATATTTTAAAACAGTGTCATTATTTATTGATAGGAACAAGTTAATTGCATCCAAATACGCAATTCATTTATTTGGAATTGATATTTGTAAAAATAATAACTGTAATTCCTACAATATCAAATTTTAATCCCCGTTTCGCCTCGTTGCGCCAAAAATCCTCTTTTCGTATTTTAGTCATACCGCTATGTAGTCAAATGATAAATATCGTTCAGGATGTATATTTAGCACTAGGATAGCACTACATCGAGATCTAGGCGAGTGCTATCCTGTTGAACACGCCACTGAACTTTTCCGGATTTTTCATGATAAAAATCTAAATTTTCACTTTTTTAGACATTTTACTCAGATGAAATGGTAAAAGCCCCATCTTGAGTGCATTTCCGTTCATATAAATGCAAAAAGATGAAAACATGATCTTAATGGAATTTTGCATGTCTTTATTCAGGCAACCCTTTTTGAGTTGTTTAAGTGTTTTTTTGCAGTTTTTTCAATGCTTCTATATATATGCAGCACACAACAATCAATTCTAGATAAATTGGGCATGAATTCCAGAAAAAATTACAAACCCCCATATTCGCCTTTAAGAAGAAATTTGGTCAACGCCTGTCAAATGGTATGAATAGTGACATGAAATAGGGTTGCATTTGTGCTAAAAGGGTATTATGAACCCAAATTTTGCATTAGATGCCTAATAATATGTCTATTCTTCATATTTAATCACAATTATCCTTGTCTGGTACTAAGATAAGGACAACATTCGCATAAATATGACAGTTTAAGAAACAATACATCTGAACTTTTCCGGATTTTTCATGATAAAAATCTAAATTTTCACTTTTTTAGACATTTTACTCAGATAAAATGGTAAAAACCCCATCTGGAGTGCATTTCCGTTCATATAAATGCAAAAAAATGAAAACATGATCTTAATGGAATTTTGCATGTCTTTATTCAGGCAACCCTTTTTGAGTTGTTTAAGTGTTTTTTTTTTGCAGTTTTTTCAATGCTTCTATATATATGCAGCACACAACAATCAATTCTAGATAAATTGGGCATGAAGTCCAGAAAAAATTACAAACCCCCATATTCGCCATTGAGGAGAAATTTGGTCAGCGCCTGTCAAATGGTATGAATAGTGACATGAAATAGGGTTGTATTTGTGTTAAAATGGTATTCTGAACCCATATTTTGCATAAGATGCCTAATAATATGTCTATTCTTCATATTTAATCACAATTATCCTTGTCTGGTACTAACATAAGGGCAACATTCGCATAAAAATGACAATTTAAGAAAAATTAAATCTGAACTTTTCCGGATTTTTCATGATAAAAATCTAAATTTTCACTTTTTTAAACATTTTACACAGATAAAAATGGTTTAAACCCTATCTTGAGTGCATTTCGATTCATTTACATGCAAAAAATGAAAAAATGATTTTAATGGATTTTGCATGTCTTTATTAAGGCAACCCTTTTGGGGTTGTTTTAGTGTTTTTTTGCAGTTTTTTCAATGCTACTATATATATATCCAGTATACAACAATCAGTTATAGACAAATTGGGCATGAATTTCAGAAAAAATTACAAACCCGCATATGCGCCTTTAAGGAGAAATTTGGTCAAATGGTATGAATAGTGACATGAAATAGGGTTGTATTTGTGCTAAAATGGTAATTTGAACCCAAATTTTGCATTAGATGCCAAATTATATGTCTATTCTTCATATTTAATCACAATTATCCTTGTCTGGTACTAAAATAAGGGCAACATTCGCATAAAAATGACAATTTAAGAAAAAATACATCTGAACTTTTCCAGATTTTTCATGATAAAAATCTAAATTTTCACTTTTTTAGACATTTTACACAGATTAAAATGGTTAAAACCCCATCTTGAGTGCATTTCCATTCATTTAAATGCAAAAAAAATGAAAACATGATTTTAATGGATTTTGCATGTCTTTAATAGGCAACCCTTTTATTTATTTATTTATTTTATTATACCATATTTATATAGCCCTTTTTTCATGTATACACACGTTCAAAAGTGCTGTACAATCATGACTAATACATGGTTAAAACAGTATATAATGTACATAAAATATAAAAGTAGGACCTACTAAACCCAGTAGGCGGGGGCTCTACTTAACCCAGTAGACGGGGCTCTACTTAACCCAGTAGACGGGCTTCTACTTAACCCAGTAGACGGGGCCCTACTAAACCTAGTAGTAGGGATCTATTGAAGACAGTTGACGCAGCTCTACTTAACCCAGTAGGCGGGGCTCTACTTAACCCAGTAGACGGGGCCCTACTAAACTTAATAGTAGGGATCTACCAATAGGGGTTGTTTAAGTGTTATTTGCAGTTTTTTCAATGCTACTATATATATGCAGCACACAACAATCAATTCTAGACAAATTGGGCATGAATTCCAGAAAAATTACAAACCCGCATACAAGTATGCGCCTTTAAGAAGAAATTTAGATAACGCCTGTCAAATGGTATGAATAGTGACATGAAATAGGGTTGCATTTGTGCTAAAAGGGTATTATGAACCCAAATTTTGCATTAGATGCTTAATAATATGTCTATTCTTCATATTTAATCACAATTATCCTTGTCTGGTACTAAAGTAAGGACAACATTCGCATAAAAATGACAGTTTAAGAAACAATACATCTGAACTTTTCCGGATTTTTCATGATAAAAATCTAAATTTTCACTTTTTTAGACATTTTACTCAGATAAAATGGTAAAAACCCCATCTTGAGTGCATTTCCGTTCATATTAATGCAAAAAAATGAAAACATGATCTTAATGGAATTTTGCATGTCTTTATTCAGACAACCCTTTTTGAGTTGTTTAAGTGTTTTTTTGCAGTTTTTTCAATGCTACTATATATATGCAGCACACAACAATCAATTCTAGATAAATTGGGCATGAATTCCAGAAAAAATTACAAACCCGCATATGCGCCATTGAGGAAAAATTTGGTCAGCGCCTGTCAAATGGTATGAATAGTGACATAAAATAGGGTTGTATTTGTGCTAAAATGGAATTATGAACCCAAATTTTGCATTAGATGCCTAAGAATATGTCTATTCTTCATATTTAATCACAATTATCCTTGTCTGGTACTAACATAAGGGCAACATTCGCATAAAAATGACAATTTAAGAAAATATGAACTTTTCCGGATTTTTCATGATAAAAATCTAAATTTTCACTTTTTTAGACATTTTACACAGATAAAAATGGTTAAAACCCCATCTTAAGTGCATTTCAATTCATTTAAATGCAAAAAAATGAAAACATGATTTTAATGGATTTTGCATGTCTTTATTAAGGCAACCCTTTTTGGGTTGTTTAAGTGTTATTTGCAGTTTTTTTCAATGCTACTATATATATGCAGCACACAACAATCAATTCTAGACAAATTGGGCATGAATTCCAGAAAAAATTACAAACCCGCATATGCGCCTTTAAGGAGATATTTGGTCAGCGCCTGTGAAATGGTATGAATAGTGACATGAAATAGGGTTGTATTTGTGCTAAAATGGTATTCTGAACCCAAATTTTGCATTAGATGCCAAATTATATGTCTATTCTTCATATTTAATCACAATTATCCTTGTCTGGTACTAAAATAAGGGCAACATTCGCATAAAAAGGACAATTTAAGAAAAAATACATCTGAACTTTTCCAGATTTTTCATGATAAAAATCTAAATTTTCACTTTTTTAGACATTTTACACAGATAAAAATGGTTAAAACCCCATCTTAAGTGCATTTCCATTCATTTAAATGCAAAAAAATGAAAGCATGATTTTAATGGATTTTGCATGTCTTTATTAAGGCAACCCTTTTTGGGTTGTTTAAGTGTTTTTTTTGCAGTTTATTCAATGCAACTATATATATGCAGCACACAACAATCAATTCTAGACAAATTGGGCATGAATTCCAGATAAAATAACAAACCCGCATATGCGCCTTTAAGGAGAAATTATGTCAGCGCCTGTCAAATGGTATGAATAGTGACATGAAATAGGGTTGTATTTGTTCTAAAAGGGTATTATGAACCCATATTTTGCATTAGATGCCTAATAATATGTCTATTCTTCATATTTAATCACAATTATCCTTGTCTTTAGGTCACAAACCACCAAATAGAGTTGTTCTTAAACTCAATGTAAAGTGACCTGGGTCAGCCAAAGAAAATGTCAACTTTTTGTCCATGGGGCCCTCTCAAAATCTTTTAATCAACAGAAATAGCATCCAGCTTGAAGAAAATGAAAAAAGTAGGGGTCATGTATCATATAAGAAAAAGTTGGTTCGTCAAACACGGTGAACAGATTTTCTCACATGTACGGATTTACTCACTGTCCGTTAGCCCCAACCTTACTTTCACTTTCATATTTAAGCCAGAATAAAAAATATTTCTGAATAAAACCATTTTACTACATCACATACATGCATACAAAGCATTTAACACCAATTTCATGATTCTGATGCTGATTTATCAAGACATACCCCCATTTCCAGTCGCTTTAAAGTTTTTTACCGGACTATTTGACAGGTGCGTTCGTGACGTTACATGTATACTAAATTCCAGATTTTGTAAATCTATAGTATTACAGGTGCGGTTCGAGAGGGGTTACGACAATTAAGATGTTGTAGATCTATATAGTATTACAGGTGCGGTTCATGAGGTGAAAGGAATTCTATACATTGTTGAACATAGTAGTACAGGTGCGGCTCGTGAAGGTTTACAGCATTCAATATTATTATATACTTTAGTAAATTACAGATGCGGTTCGTTATGGGATACAAACTTCTACTGTAGATTTTGTTGAAGTTTAGTAATTTACAGGTGCGGTTTGAGAGGGGATATGAAATTCCAGATTTTGTAGATTTATGGTATTACAGGTGTGGTTCGAGAGGGGATATGAAATTCCAGATTTTGTAGATTTATGGTATTACGGGTGCGGTTCGAGAGGGGATATGAAATTCCAGATTTTGTCGATTTATTTGTATAGCATGTGTGGTTCGAGGGGGATACGGAATTTCAGATTTTGTTGAACACAGTAATACATGTGCGGCTCGTGAAGGCATTCAGCATTCAATATTTTGTTAAACTTTAGTATTACAGGTGCGGTTCATGAGGGGATACGAAATTTCAGATTTTTTTGATTGATTGTATTTACAGGTGCGGTTCAAGAGGGGATACGAAATTTTAGATTTTATAGAACTATAGTTGTACATATTCGGTTCGTGAGGGGATACGAAATGCAGATTTTGTGGAATTATAGTGTTACCGGTGCGGTTCAAGAGGGGATACTAAACTTCAGATTTGTAGATCTCAAATATCAATATGCATATTATTACATGTGTTGTTCATTAGGTGATACGAGTTTCCCAATTTTGAAGAACAATAATATTATTATGCACAGTAGTAAATATACGCGGTTCAAAAGTGGACATGGTTTCCAGATAGTGTGATTTATAATATGTATAGTATATGTTTATGAAGCGATAAGGGGGTTTGTTTTTCTTAAACACAGTATATATGCAGTTCGTGAAGGAATACTTATATCGGTATTTTGTAATATACAGTATACATGCAGGTGCGGTTCGTTAGGGGGTACTTCAGTCGGTATTTTATTTCATAATATAGTACAGTAACTTTGGGTGTTTACAGATTGGGTGGTTGTATCTACATGTCACTAGCCAATGTTGACCATTTTACACTGTGACTAAGCATTGGTTTTGTGTGCAACTTGTCTTCAGTGCATGTGCGGATTCTGAGTGGATACAGAAGTTCAGATTTTAAGTTAGTTGTTATATATACAAGTGTATTTACCCTGTTTTGTTTTATACATGATGGATATTCAGAATTTTGATGATAGTTAAATATATATGCAGCATTTGATGATGTACGGAATAAACGAACTTGGGCCTGTGTTTTAGAAATGTCAATTTTCATTAATGGGCTTAATTGGGTAGATTAAGTCCGCATTTGTATGTGCCTATTTGTCCATGAGCCTTTGGTTGATTGAGACTAAAATAAAATAATCATATGATATGATTGGTACCAAACACTGATTGGTTGCCACTTTGGTTAGAAGAAGTCATCACCTGGTAAATTAATGAATATCATTTTGCTCGGATTTATTCTTTAAAGCATTGTATTGTTTATTTTCACATTAAAAAAATTGCTCTGATAAAGTTTGGTTTAGAATAGAGTGTGTGTTAATATGAATTCCTTTGTATTTTGTAAATGAGCATGTGATTGCAAATGGGAAATTTACACTAATAGAGTTTCAGTTACTGGCTGACAAGCTGGTGAATTTTACTGGGTCTAAAGTATACATTCCAGTTGGGCGTTTGTCTGGTGTTACAATGATATACATAGCCAAAATCCGAATTCTTTGGTACGGGTTCTTAGCATGAAACATGTGTAAATATGTATGGTCAAATTTTCTTAATTCTTTTAACAGGAGTTTGTTAAACCTGCTGATGCTTGGTTTGACTTTGATACTAAAATTATAACTGTGTGCATTATTTTGGTCAAGAGTGGGTATATTTAGCATGGCCTTAGTGTTGGTGGCTCAATTAAGTAACGTCATATATCGCAATTTTAGAGATTGTTCCACTTATTATGTTATGTAAACTAGGTCTTATTGTATTTAATAGTGCGACACTTGTTAAGCGATTACTAAACACATGTCACAGTCAAAAGCGCCTAATGCAGCCTGTTCGACAATTTGTCTTATGAATCACGACATGTTTTTAAAGGACTATAGAAATATCAATTGTTCTGATTGCAATCAGTCCATGATTTACGAGCTAAGAGTACATCTTGGTAAAACGCTATAATTGCTGAAGCTAAATAATTGCATGTTCTAACGGAGTATTAAACCAAGTTAGCACAGTTTAGAACTAATTATGACTTGTCTCAAATATGGCCCTTATCTGAAGACTGGCCAGGTGTGCCATGTTTTATGCACAGTGCAACACGTTGTATGTTACTGCAGTTGATTTTCAATGTGAAGTAATGAATCTGTATGTTGTTCCACATCATTTGATTAAACAGCTTAAGAGGACTTAATACGGTCTGTTAGGGGTAGACAATAAAACTGCAATTACGAGTGACTTACAAGTTATCAGTAGCAAATTGCCTTGCTTCTGCTAACTTTTATCGGATGGCGAGTTGGTGGTCAAGGGCGAAATGATGTTCCAGACGTGTTATTAATAATTAATTTAATTAATGATTTCATTTTAAACGATGATGTTACAATTTTCATGAGGAGTTCTGAGACCGATTAGTACGCTTAAGTCAAGTTTTCGATAAATCAGACTATTACTAGTAGTACAATGTTTATCTTACAGGATATAATAATCGATAACCGTTCAATTGCAGGCAGTGGCAGACATTTGGTGGACTGTTTCATTTTCATAGAAATTTTGTTCATAATAATTTTGCTATTGTCTCATATAATTTTCACATTATATTTTGTTCTTACATGTAATCTTACATTTTAAACAGGAAGATTCTGACTGGACAGTAACAATGTTGGTTTAAGGGCCTGGGCCTGGCTGGAGTGACAAGGGCATGTATATATTTTTTTAATTTAACCCTTTTGGGCAAATATATATGATCTCGTCCATTCTTGTTTTGTGCTTATATATTGATGTAGTCTTTGGGGCTTATTATTGTTAAGCATTATGGGGCATATATTATTTTGTAGCCTTTTGGGGCTTATAACGGTTTACCCTTATGTGGCTTATATATTGTGGTAGCCTTTTGGGGTGTATTATTGTCATTTGTTTAGCCTTTTGGGGTTCATATATTGTTGATATGCTGCCAAACAAGTAATATAAATACTATCTAATGGGTTTTCAACTTCTGCATTAACTCATATCGATTTGCGGGAACTATTAACGTTCTGAAGATAGTGTATATACATGTATGCTTTTCTAGGAAACTGTTGTGTGTGAGTTGCCGTCTAACAATACCAGCCATTGTTACTTTGAATGAATGTGGTCGAATGTTTACTGTAGCAGCCTGCGAAATTAGAATTTGAATCTACTCGCCCGAATGACCTGCACGACCGTGAACGTTGCTTGTCCAAATCACTTGTCCCATACGAGTGCTAATTCCGCTTACTGCTGTAGAACGTGGTTCCCGTGCTCAACCAGCAATCTGTCTTTGGATATTGCTGTGCCAAAACTTAACTTTGGCTATTTAATTTTTGCGTTGACGAAATCTTGATCGAGATCTGCGATGTCGTCATATGGCCGACAGCGATATCCAAACTCAAATATTGTTTTTCAAAATATCAGTAACATAGCGATTCAAATCTCGTTTATTTAGAAAATAATTTATATAAATTATATTATTGGTACCGTAGCTTCTGATGTTGGTGTTTCGTCATGAGCGTTGTGTTTGGTGTCTGATTCCCAGGGCCATTCGCAATTCAGTGTGTGCCGAGATATGGGCTTCAGTAGTTCAGGTATTAAAGCCTTTTGGACACACTTCAAAATTAGCCTGTTGCAGTTCAAATTTAGCCTTTGGGCCACAGTTCAAATTTAGCCTTTTGGGGCATATATTTATAATCTGGTTTAGTCTTAATTTAGGGCTTAAATATTGTGGTAGCCTTTTGGGGCTTATACTGGTATAATGTTTAGCCTACTGGGGCTCATATATTGTTTAGCCTTTTGGGGCTTAAATATTGTTAAGCCTTTTGGGGCAGCCCTTTGGGGCAGCCCTTTGGGGCAGCCCTTTGGGGCTTAAAGATTGTTTAGCCTTTTGTGGCAGCCTATTGGGGCTGATATATTGTTTAGCCTATTGGGGCAGCCTTTTGGGGCTTATATTGTTTAGCCTTTTGGGGCTATTTATTGGTGCCCTTTGGGGTATGCCTTTTGGGGCATTTACGGATTGCTGTCAAAGGTCGCCCTTAACGACAATTTGTCCGGCGTCCGGTTAACCTGTTGGGGTTAGCACGTTGAATGCGGGAACCACGCCCATTATTCCAAACCACAAACATTCGACTAGCCAATGTGCTCTAATATGATTTGAAATGTTGTTGTTGCTACTTTAAGTATTCATTGTTTATCGGGTCAATTGGATGTGGGGCAGCAGAGATCATGGATGAAAGTTGTAATTAATTATTGATAGCTTTATATCAGTAGCATTATTTCATGTTTACTTTAGTTAGAAAATATAGTGAGTTTTCATCCATGTGCTTGTTGCTGGGCGTCCTGTTGTCCTTTGATCTCCCAATAACGTCAGTATACAAAATTTTATAAATAGCGCAGTGTGATGGTCGCGGTAATTTTTTTTATTCTAGCCATATTTAGTTGTAAAATGCGTTGCTTAATGAAATATTTTCTGCACTTGTGTACCAAGGGCAATAGGTCAAATTGATGTAGTCTGTATATCTCTGTGGCATTGGGTACTAAAATGATGATCCCAGTCTGCGAATTTATTGAATGGCCCTCGTATAATAAATGCAGTTTTGAATGAGATGTGTAATCTGCTATACACGCCAAAATGACTCTAAGTACGCTCAAATTGCCGATGTAAGCATTCATTCCGATTAATATGTTTTGTACAAGCACGAGCAGTAGTTGCACCTCGTATTTTAACGGCCATAAAAATATCCCCGGTCGTATTTGTAGTCAGTGTTGCTATCCACAGTCGATTACGGTTGTTGTGATGTAGTCACACTGGCGGTCTGACGGTAGTTATTTGCGCTACAGTATTGTAGAGTGTTGCGATCGTCAAGTGTTCATACAGTTTTGTACGTCACATTTGTAGGCAAAGACGCCGTACATAGTGTATTTGAATTTCACACACATCCGCCGTGATAACGATGAGTCCAGTTGTTATTGTTTGAATTACCCGGTGATCCAGAGTTCGTAACCTGTCGCTCTGGATTCGATTCCTGGTCGTGATAGGTCATATCCGCAATAAAAAGTATACGAGAACATTACTGTGTCCCGTTATGTGAATTGACATCCGCATGTAACTACAACCCAATTTTATAATGAGTACGTAATATATTGAGCATATCAATATGGCGGATTAACAGTCTTTTCGATAGCCTAGTGGTTGAGCGTTCGCTTTGAGTGCGGGAAGCCCCGGGTTCGATCCCAGGCCACGTCATACTAAAGACGAAATAAAAATGGTATCAGAAATTCCCTTGCTAGCTAGATGTTCGGCATATGAGGAAAACAAGTATTTCTTCTGCCATACCCTTGTGGCGATGGATAACATAAGGAATGAGGTGTCGTCGAGAGTGAAATAAATTTGTATAAACTAATATGGTGGTTGTAAAAAATCAAAATACGTACGCCAGTGAGCTTCAATCATGTTCTCTATACACTGAAAAATTCTGTCGTTGGTATTTTAGTTATTTCTAAAATACTACTATAGCAACGCCCTGTATTGGATCAATGTTGTGATACATATTCCGTTATATACGTGTATTTCTAACACAGGATTGCCCAATCCAGATATACATGTACATGTAACCAGTCTTACTTCGATCCCATCTACAGCCTTATAAAAATACAACTACATTAAAGTATTTTTCTACTTACAACTGACTTCATAAACAGTCTCAGTAAAACAAATACTCGTGTATCTGGCTAAATGCAATAAAAGAACCAGCGGCGCATCTTGCAATCCGTCATTTTCAGCTTCATGCACTATCCCCCAGATAAAACTGTCTAACCCCTTATATACTATGGCCCGTACGGGTGGCTAGTACTAGTTTTTTCATGTCGGTATCTGGCTAACACCCAAAATGAAAAACCCTTTGGAAGCTTCAAAATGCTATCGTTATTTTGAGCTTGTTGCTCAACATAGGTCCGTAGTGAAAATGGTCTAACGGAATCTTTGAAGATACCATCAAAGAGATGTTGTTGAACTATATAGTTTCGACTTTGAAAAAATGGTTATTCCTGTCAAGATGTCTTTTTTCAAATCCGCTTTATGGCTTAATGGGTAGCATAACGTACTTGGAAACATTTGACATATTAAAATTGAAATCCGAGTAGTAACATTGCTACTTTGTTCGATCAGTTACCTTTTGCTGGGTGCAAATTGTTATAATCGTGCAAATAGTAAACGGTCATTGATAGCATTGAATTCCATAACAACGTTGGCTATGGCTCCATCGGACGTACATATCTCTCTAGTCTTTATCTTTAAAACAAAACGTCGCGAAAACCAGTTACAAAGGATGCAGACAAATAAATATCATTATAATTATATCATTTGAATCGCTGGGAAAAAACTGTCGAAAATTGATGTCTTCAATGTTTATGTAAGTAACGTTCATTGTCCCACTTATTTATTTTTGGAGGCATATAGCATCGGTGGAGTCCGTCCGTCTGTCTGCCAGTACGTACGTAACGCATAACTTGTGTCATAAACTTCTAGGTGAAATTTCTTCATACTTTAACATACGAATGATCCCAGTATAAATATGAGCGCAATGAATGTTCATTTGGCTGTGTCTTTTACTCCAGATTTATGCAAGTTCGATATAATCAATATTTAGTTAACACCGCTATAGAAATGGAATTTTATTGTAACATCAACCCGCGATTCACCCCATCCGTTCCCACTCAAAATGATATACATGTGGTATAACGGGGTCCCGTGCCCCATTACAATAATATTGATAACTTGAACGTTAATTCATAAACATGCACATATGTTTTTGTTATTCTCGATGAATGTTGCGTTCTGTAAAATCATTTGACGGCATGAATATGCGGAACTGTGTGCATTTTAAATCTCCATGAGATGTAATGTAAAAAGCGAGACTTGTCTGAAACATAAAAATTATTGTTTGTAATTCGTGGGTAGCACCACAGGTAACTGTATCATTGATAAAATGGTAAACTACATTTTTTGTAAAACAATATATTTCTCTTTCAATGTCCATTTGATTTACTCATTATCAATAACGCATTAAAATTACCTTTGGTTGACAAGTTAATACTCGAATTAAGTAAAAAGGAAAACCAGTTAGAAATGCCTTGACGGGATATTAATTAGAACTTTATTAACGACGTCGTGCAAAATAGGACTAAAATATAGGGTAAATTTTAATTTCACATCGATTTTTGGTCAACATTTTGCGGTCAAACCCCTTGATTTTTTTACGTCGATCGATAGAGAAATTTTTCAGCAGTGTTTTAATATAATGCAATTATAGGTTCACCTCGAAAATGTTGCATAACATTGTTTTAACGTCAGAAACTTGAGATTTTATAGATTTAGCCTTGAAAATTTCATATAAATCGATGCGATGTCGAAAAAATAGTCTTGACGTCGCGCAATGGTACCTTAAAGACAAACATACAAGTTTAAATGCAATTTGACATCAGATGTACTTTTTCATGCTTCTTTAATTGAGGACATTACAATACCCGACCATATGAAATACGTATAACCTCAAAACATCTTAAACAATAAAACCGAAGACCAACCAGCAAGTTTACACTTTCTCTAGATAATTTGATGCTCTCAGAATTATTTACTTTACAAAGGTATCCGGTTTTACTAAACTATTTTTCTTTATAAATTGAGGCCGAAATAACAAGCTTGATCTTGAATGTTAGAGATCTGTTTCAATCTCAAGTACAATATAGCCATTTTACTGAAAAATATTTTGAAGGTTCGTTATCTTTCTTTCAGATCACTGCGGTATAACGTACACCGCATATTGCTTGTAAAGTGAGTAATATTATCAATTTTAAGTACATGAAATCGAGACCAGGGTGAGTTTAGAGACGAAATTTTCCAAATTACTGACTTCTTATGCATACTAGTATCCCAATTGAGTTTTAACTTCTTCGGGCATTTTGGTAACTTTATAGCACACTATCGTATATCAGATAAATACAGAAAGATTAAAATGAACCAGTATTATGCCGTTTCTCACTGGCAAATATTATAGTCCAAGAGCCGAGGGCCGTTTATTTACAATTTTTGTCCAAATCTATAATTGGTATCAATTGAAAGCTTATAGTGTCCGGTTTAAGAAAAGTGATTTCTTAAAAAATTCTGCTTTCACAATGCTGAGATATCCAAGATGGCCGCCAAGATGGCCGTCAATTTTTCAAATATCACCAGTGTACTATATTTAGCATACTGTAAGTACCGCATGTGTCTTATAACATGTTTTATGCGGTTTTCTTATAGAAAACATGTTCAAAAATACAAATCATACAAAAAAACATGAAGGTTTTGCATAAATTTGATAAAAATCTTGCTTTTATGACGAAAAAATGACGAAAAAACGGTAAATTATACAATATCGTTTATTATAATTCGTATACATGAAGTATTTTTTATCCAAAAATTATTCTAAATTGTTCTTATGATAGTAATACACATCATTTGATATCGAAATCACTTAAATATGGTGTGTTAAAGAGATTTTGAAGCATACTTTGTACTGAAGTGGGTGGGGTAAATTGACCGCAAATCATTACAAGTTCACCTCTGTGACATAATACTCATACTATAAGTTCCCATTCTGTCTTATATCATGTTGTATGTTTTACTGTGATAGAAAACATGCTAAAATATACAAAGCAAGCTCAAATCATGATATTTTTGTTTTGAACATTTAAAATTTATTGGTTTAATGACGAAAATGTGAAGAAAATAGGTAAAATATGGCATGTCTTTTATCATACTCAGTATACTTGTTGTAATTTTGGCCAAATGATTATTTCAAATAGTTACAAAAATAGCAATATAGATCATACAATATTGTATTTACTTGTATGTGCTGAGGTGGTGAGTTTATAAGCATAATTTGTTTTAAAGTGGGTGGGGTAATAATTTAACACCAAAAATGAAATTTCTTTTGTCAATTAAAAAGTTTCATTTTGATCAAGACAATTTATTGGAGTTACATTTTAAACTGTTATACGTATATAACATTGTATCTGTATGCATGTTTTATTTCAGTTATACTGAAATAAAATATTTTTCCCAAATAGATTTGTCCAAGGGGTAAATCACTGCTGACAATGACAAACATATTGACCACGTAAACATCAGATTTTCTGTTGAGTAAAAATTATAATAAATAAATAAGTTTGTAAGTATCAATGATACATGTATATAATGTATATGTACATTTGTGTATATACGATATGAAAGCTGATCAATGAACTGAACTACATGTTTACCGGTTTCATTAATTATACCTGATTTGTTTCATATTTGTTACAATTCATAAGTCTTGTTATATCCAATTTCAATAATATCAATATAGTTGTGTGCATGCATATATCACCCTTTAGTCCTGCCATTGTTCTGAGTTTCAAAGATAACTCATTTTAGGTTAGTCTCTTAACACGACCTTACTTAGCGGATACTTTCCCGCAGTGGCAGCTAACTGGTACTACAGGAAATAGATGTTTTAGTTAGCGTAAGGTACTTCAAAGAACCCAAAAAGCTTTACTCTACAGTGTAAGGTACCTGTCAGAGCTTGAAACGGCTATATCAGGTAGTGGTTGGTACATCATAAAACATAGCAAAGACTGTATATGATAGAGGTAAGTACCCCTGAAATCAAGAAATACTATGTCTGACTGGACAAGGTACCACAGACACCCACATATTGGCTGTATCCAGCTGTAATTTGCCTGTATCAGGATGTGGTAAGTACCTAAGAAATTAAGAAATGAATGCATGTTGAGGGGGGATTATACCTTAGAAACCAATGATTGGCTGTGTCTGACTGTAGTATGTACCTCGAGACCCAGAAATTACTGTTTCTAGCCTTTGTAAGTTCATCAGAAACCCAGAAATGGTTGTGTCTGGTTGTGGAAGGTACCTAAGAAACATATAAAGGGCCATCGCAGGCTGCGATAAGTACCTCAAAATTCAAGGACTGACTGTGTTTGGCTGTGGTAGATACCACAGAAACACATATAATGCTGTATCGGACTGCTGTAGGTACCTCAGACACCCAGAAATGACAGTATCTGACTGTGATAGGTACCCCATACACCTAGAAATGACTGTGTCTGAATATAATAGGTACCTCAGATACCCAGAAATGACAGTATCTGACTGTGATAGGTACCCAATTCACCCAGAAATGGCTGTATCTGAATATGATAGGTACCTCAGACACCTAGAAATGACAGTATCTGACTGTGATAGGTACCCCATACACCCAGAAATGGCTGTATCTGAATATGATAGGTACCTCAGACACCTAGAAATGACAGTATCTGACTGTGATAGGTACCCAATTCACCCAGAAATGGCTGTATCTGAATATGATAGGTACCTCAGACACCCAGAAATGGCAGTATCCATCTGTGATAGGTACCCCATACAATCAGAAATTACTGTATCAGGATGTGATAGGTACCTCAGACACACAGAAATGACAGTATCTGACTTTGATAGGTACCCCATACACCCAGAAATGGCTGTATCTGAATATGATAGGTACCTCAGACACCCAGAAATGGCAGTATCCATCTGTGATAGGTACCCCATACAACCAGAAATTACTGTATCAGGATGTGATAGGTACCTCAGACACCCAGAAATGGCAATATCCAACTGTGATAGGTACCTCAGACACCCAGAAATGACTGTATGAGGATGTGATAGGTACCCCATACACCCAGAAATGGCTATATCTGACTATGATAGGTACCACACACACCCAGAAATGGCTATATCTGACTATGATAGGCACCTCAGACACCCAGAAATGGCTATATCTGACTATGATAGGCACCTTAGACACCTAGAAATTGCTGTCTCAAGTTGAGGTAGGTACCTCAGTAACACAGAAAGTGTTGTATCTGGTTGGGGTAGGTACATACAAAACAACTCAGATATTGCTGTATCTGGCTGTGACATGTACCTCAGTGGGTCAGAAAAGTCTGTATCCGACTGTGGTACGTACCACAGAAAGCCTGAACTGTACGTATCTAGATGTGGTAGGAACCACAGAGAGCCATATCTGACTGTATGTGGCAGTACCGAGGGTATCTGGTACCGGTACATATACCACAGAAACCAAGCTACATTTATTTGTGTACTCTGAGGCAGTATTATCTACTCTCTTTAACCATTTTACCAGAAAATGAATAACTCAAAAGTGTATACCATAGAGCCAGAAATACAAATACATGAGTATGAGTTTATTTTCAAATACAATGGATATATACAATCCAAGAGCATAGAAAATGTTCACATATTCATTATCATCATCAGAGTGGTCAAAACACATGTATTAAGTATTTTAGGCAGGGATATAAGCCGGTGTTGGTTTCTTCAGCAGATTTTATTCAGCAGTGTCGAGTACCTCAATGAGTACGAATTGTTTTCACATGTAATTTAATAATTTGGGAATAAAGTAACCAGTACGGTCAGAAAATGCTGTATTAATTGAGCTACTGTTTGTTTCTCAATGGCTTTGTTATGTGCCTGTCAATTACGATTTAACAAATATTGTGAATGAAACAAAATCAATTCAAGAACCATTTGAAAAATACTATTTTGCCTATTTTGCCAATTTTGTTCACCACATTCGTGTCGAATTTGCCTCACTTAGTTATAACAATACATTAAACTAATAATTAAGATGCACTTAGATATACTATAACACAAATATTACCGTTGAATGTTATTCAAGTAAAATATTTCATGAAAAACAAGTATGAAAAACACTTGTTTTTAATGTCAATACGAATTTCATTTTAGGGGTCAATTTACCCCACCCACTTCAATACAAATTATGCTTCAAAATCTCATTACCATACCATATTGAAGCGATTCTGATATTGAATGATGTGTATAACTATCATAACAACAGTTAAGAATGATTTTTGCGTGAAAAATAATTCATGTTTTTTGCATGATTTGTATCTTTCAACATGTTTTCAGAAAGAAAACTGCATCAAACATGACATAAGGAACATGTGGTACTTATAGTATATGCGATGTGGCACAATTGTTATATTTGAAAAAAATGGCGGTCAATTTACCCCACCCACTTCAATACAAGTTATTCTTCAAAATATCACTATCATACCATATATAAATTAGTTTGATGTTGAATGATGTGTATTACTATTATAGCAACAGTTTAGAATGTCTTTTGGATAAAAAGTACTTCACGTCGTCAAATTATAATAAACAATACTGTATAATTTGCCGTTTTTCGTCATATTTTCTTCCTAAAAGCAAATTTTTTAAAAAATCAGTTCAAAGTTCATGGTTTATGCATGATTTGTTTCTTTTAATACGTTATCTATAAGAAAAATGCATAAACATGATATAAGGCACATGTGGTATTTATAATATGTTCAATATGGCACAGATGTGATATATTGAAAAATTGGCTATTTACCCCACCCACTTCAATACAAATTATGCTTCCAAATCTCACTAACATACCATATTGCAGTGATTTTGATGTTAGATGATGTGTATTACTATCATAAAATCAGTTTAGAATGATTTTTGGATAAAAAGTACTTCATTTATATGAATTATAATAAAAGATATAGTATAATTTACCGTTTTTTGTCATTTTTTCGTCATAAAAGCAAGATTTTAATAAAATCTATCCAAAACCTTCATGTTTTTTGTATGATTTGTATTTTTGAACATGTTTTCTATAAGAAAACCACATAAAACATGTTATAAGACACATGCGGTACTTACAGTATGCTAAATATAGTACACTGGTGATATTTGAAAAAATGGCGGCCATCTTGGTGGCCATCTTGGATATCTCAGCGTTGTGAAAGCAGAATTTTTTAAGAAATCACTTTTCTTAAACCGGACATTATAAGCTTTCAATTGATACCAATTATAGATTTGGACAAGAATTGTAAATAAACGGCCCTCGGCTCTTGGACTATTACAAGCTTCTGGAACGGCTGTATTACCAAATTGTAGATTTTTTTAACTGGCCATTTTGTTTATATTGAACCCCAAAATGTTGTGACCAAGTTTCATAAATATTGTTCGAAAAACAACTAAGATACATCCAAAAACAGATACGCGTGCGTGTACGGAGTATTGCTGTTTAGTGTACGGAGTATTGCACATAAGCGCAACGTTAGTGCTCGGAGAGTATGGCTTAATAAAATTAGTAAATAAAGTACTAGTATGTAAATGGACAGTTTTATCGTATTATTACGTCTGCTCACCAAAAAGGTCATGTCTTATGGGTTATACGATATAATAAGAATATTCTTAAAAGAGTATGTTAAAATAGTTCAACTGTCAGGCAGATGAATGCGATTAACAATATAGAATGCTGAATTTTATGCATAAAGTGTTCTCGTGAGTAGTACAAATGTGATATTTAGCTTGTATATATGCAATTCTTTGAGCGTCATGCTTATGGTCAAAATGGCAACTAATGGCATTCACATCCATATACACACCAAGGCTTATTTTATAATCTCTCAACTATTTAAGATGCTGCAATGAGGTTCCTTTGATATGACTTACACTCAACGTCGCTAATTCAAAGTATTGGACATTGTAGTAGTTTTGTGTTTGTCTAATGCAATTGCTCAGCTATGACCCTTTACTGTATGTGAAATACACAGTTACTAAAAGAAGTTTCCCGTAAAATTCAGGGAGGACTGAGAGCTAGGATTAGCTTGTTACATTAATTGCTTCATGTGGTCCATACAATCCAATCGTAAATAAATAGGTACATATCTATATAAGTTATTTTTACAAAATAACGCTGATTTTACCTTGTATTTATTCAATTTGTGTGACAAATAGTGACTGCAAGTAAAAGCAATACTCTTTACATGATACAGCAATACTCCGTTCACCAGAGAGCAACTATATAGACGTCGCGTCACAAGTTGGAGCTAGTTTGCGTAACGTCAGAACGCCGTTATTTTAGATAAATGGGGTTGGCGTTAATTTAACGTATAATTGTCATTAAAATTAAATCACGGGCTGACAATAACATCAAAGTTAGCACACTATTTGTGTTCTAATGTGCATTGGGACACACCCCAAGAATGGCAGAAATTAACCATGACATCATAAATAACAACTCATATCACAACAATGAAGCGGTAATTTAGCGACAAAAATTGTTCATTTACATGTAAATAACCTCAACGTCTTTGTTGGTGTGCTATAATTTGCATACATGCATGTATTTCGAGAACCGACAGAGGAAAAAAATCAAATCAATCTTAAATTAAAAACATACTACAATACATTAAACAAAAGTAAACGAGTAATTTAATATTATGTACAGTAGATCCGCATATAACTTCGTTTAACACTCAAATTATTTCTAACCAATCTCTCTATATATACATGTATATATCCAGTAAAAAATATGGTTGTAAAAATAAAATATTCCATTTAAAACCCTTCGTTCTGCATATCGATGGGGGATGTTTTAGAAAATGGTTTCGCATATAACTAATTAATGCCATGCAAACAGATTTTGTTCTAGTAGAAATACACGAAGCGTTTTAAGTACATATCAACGTCAGCGTCGCCTAAAACGTGCCGTGGGACATTTCTGTGGACATGGATTATTACGCACCATTTCGTCACGCTTGGAGCAACTAACACGGTAATACATGTATAGATTCAGAAGAAAAACAATATTTTATTTCTTCAGTCGTTTGCTTGCAATACACAAAGCATAAAACATAAAGAAGAAGCGAAAATTACGGTTTACATAACGAATGAATTTTTTCGCAAGTGGGACATTTCTGTGGACATAGAAAAACAAGGAATCTTTATGTCATTTTATCACTTGAGTTTGCACACATTTTTATCTAGGAAAAAACAATATTTGTGTATTCAAATATTTAATACGTGCGTTGGAAAAGATAGGTGTAATTCACATTTTAAATTCTTACTTGTAGCCGAAACGCTACTTTTTTCGAAATCTCTACATCAATATTTTTCTTCAAACTATGATTATTTTACAACTTCCGGTTCCGTTAAGCAAATCGACGGAAATGATATCCGAAGCAGATGGTTTCAATTCTTGTCATGCAAACGTCTTTTGGCTTTAAAGTATTGGTGAAAATTAGGTTTTACTGCAAGTGCTCGGTGAAAAGTGTAACATCTCTACAACGTGTATTTTGTAGTGTTTTACTCTTTCAAACAAACTGACGTGTTAATCATTTATCATTTTTAAGGGAAAATTACACATTTGTGTAAAACAATTGTTTCTCTTTAAAATGATGTAAAACATTGTATAGTTACGTGACGGGTGAACAACAGAACCACTAAACAAGAAATAAAAACGCCGCAAATGTGAAATAGCTCCAACTTGTGACGCGACGTCATAGCAATACTCTGTACACTAACACCTGCATTTATTCTCGCAATGCGCCGTCATTTTCGATTAGTTTCGGATACTACATTTGCAATATAA